>OZ005761.1:19410473-20673419 GCA_963930825.1 Silvanus unidentatus
TTTTTAAGGATTTTAATTCGTTAAGTCCAGCGGAAAAAGTCAATTGTAATATAGGTACGCTACACGACCTTTCAAATATATCGAAAATAATAATAATATCAGCATTAAGCTTAGGTTACCACATTTAATAAACAATGGTTTACGTTTACCTAGGTATACTACAAAATTTTCATACACATAGGTATTAATTTCTATAAACTTCATAAGTAAAATAAATACATGAAGCAGATTTGTAATAAAGTTACATTTATACTCCATTTCATAAACTACTTCTAAAAAGTCGAATTTACCACATAAATAATGTTTTATTTGGTTATTAACTAAAAGCATACAAAATTTATACTTGTAGTAATCCTAGAAATAGAAAAGGCTTATTGTATTATGATCGATCAAAACTTCTAACAAAACTCCACATACAGAACTTATAGAACAGATAATACAACCTGCTCGTGTACAAATATCTCGACAAATATTCTCCATAACATTATAATATATGAAACTTTAATATGAAATCTATATTTTTTATTACATGTATTTAGTTTTGTTACACTGTACAATATAACATATCCAAAACCAAATTGCCATTGAACATGAGAGTTTCCGAAGTAGAACAGTTTTACATAATTTATTAATAAATAAATATTTAATCATTTATATTCTTATAGGCATGCTGTAAACATAACAGTGTTGCATATGCATGTGATTTTATACTCCAAACTCCATATACATACTACATGTAAAATAGTAAATCATTATATTGTATTGCTTATAACAACAGAAGTACACTAAAGATGCTCGGAGAGGCATCACATCATCTACATATAGGTATAATATACTAAGGCATAAATTCAGATATAGATTGTGTGTGAAATTAAAACAATTAACATGATAACACGAATTAGAAATGTCTCAAATTAACTTCTAAGTAAACACTAACATTCCAACATAAGACATAATGAAAACTCTCAGTCTCTTGTTGATTTAATATATTTAACATAGAAACTTGTCACTTGTCATTTAATAAGTAAGTGGTTCTGTGTATCTTCCATAATTCCACGAGAATATTAGACAGTCTGTACATTATTGACTTAGTAATGCATAGTTACCTTTGCTGAAAGATTGTTAAAATAAAATAAAACTATCGCCAATTGATTAACGCATTAAACAATAGGTTTAATTGATTTTATAAAAATTACCTCAAACGAATGACAAGAAACTGAAGAAAATAGGTTTCATTTAAACAAATTGATAAATATACCTAAATTGCATTGCTCAAAAAATCAAAAATGAGAAATTTTGAATGCTCTTACATGCTTTTACAAAATTCCATCCGAAATTCACGAAATTTTGAATCATTAGCGCCCAATATTCTGAATTCGATTCCATGGACGTTTCTGAAGCCGCCAGAGGGCTTTTGAGTTGACAATGAATTCTCTTTCTAAACACAATTTTACCGAAAAGAAGAGATATTCATTAAAACAGTTCTTATCTTCTGAGTTCCATGTTCGATCTTATCTTATATTTTTATTTAATAAATTAAACACAATCCAAACAGTGAAAAATGCGGAAAATATTTACCTATCACGAATATTAAAATCGGTTACAATAGAGAAAACTGCTAACCTCGAACGCTATACAAGTTGGAATTTTGTTTGCCATTCATTTAAGAAAATTGATTAAAGTTTGTCAGGAAATTACTTGATAATAACTAGGGTAGTACAACAAAATAGATCAATTGAAAAGCTTTTTGATGGTGCGCCTTATCCATTAATTTTGTTTGCATTACCTGCTTGTTGGCCTAAAAGTTGGGAAACTACTATTGAAAGAGTGTCAAAATTAGAGGCCAAACCACTCTGTGCCTGTATAAAGAGCTGCTGTAGAACGGAGAAAGATGTGCGAACATGTAAATTGAATAACAGCAGTATTCATGAAGCATTTCACTGTTTTTCTCTCATTTTCAGTTTGTGTGTGAAGAGTAGATTGGAAAAGATCAAAGTAAACTGAACAAGGAGGTAAGCAAATGACGTGTTCTCAAGCAAAAAGTTGCGGTCGCCTCAAGTGAAAACAGTCCCGAAAATTAATTGGTTCTGTTGATTATTAATGAGTTTCTATTTTGACATAACATGCACAATATCAAAACGCAATTAATATTTAAACAATTTGCCCCAACAGTTAATATCGACTTTTGGAATTCGGTGTCGTCTTAAATTATTCCCTCTCCTCTATACCTCATAGATATTTATTTATTAATTTAAGGAACAACTATTTTTGAACACAAGGATCCCATCATTTAGGGGTTATTAAATAGAGTTATTATAAGAATTATAATTATTATATCGGATAATATGAAGACTAATTGGTCTGTTCATAATAAATAATTCAATTAAAATAGCTCAAAAGCTTCTTCTACAAATCGTTAAATCACTATTCGCCCATTCTTACATCTGGATGGAATAAATGATTAAATAAAGTCATTATCACGTTACTAATTTATGTAACTGGTTTAATTAATTTTTGTTCATTTCAAGTAAGACAAGGAAGTTAAATCATAACTTCAAACACATTCATTTCAAAAAATTGTTAAATAAATCTATACCTAAATGTTATTGACTTTATTTAGTATACATTCCATAATGGATACCGAACGAAAATTATATACTTAAATATACATAATAATAATATAACAACACTATGAATTTTTAAAATAATATGCATGATTTATTGAAAACGATAAAGAGAATTTCCGCGTATTACAATAAGTGTCACGCCATTTTACTAACACCATTTGTTCATGTAATTTACATACATGATAAAGAAAAATAAGGGGCTTGTTGAATGTCGTACAATTGTAAGCTGCATAAAAATTCTGCTCATATTTGTTATTCCTCTGTAGGCTTATGTAGATGTCATAAATGAGCTTTCTTTCAGGGGGAAAGTAGAATGTTATTAAATAAAAACGTTGCCATAAGACAAGTTAGGAATTAGTAATTAATAAATCAGCACTTAAGATCCTAAACAATTTATACCCCTCTGTCTATATATTTCCTTATAAATAGTTGAAAAGAAATGTCGAATATTATCGGCCCCCACGATCTACCTGTGTGTGTGTAAAAAATTATTTACCGAATTTCACTTTGTATATCTGCGAAAGGTATAATGGAAACGGCGGTCTTAAGGTCAGTAGAGCTTTAAATTCAGTCCAGGGTTGGTAATATATTTTACAAAAGCACGCTTCTTCTTTCGTGGCTTATTTTGCTCCTTTTTCTATCTAGTAAATTTACGAAGCCGCCCAAAGGCAAACACTATATGCACAGGGTGGGCATAAATAATAAATTTTAATGTGATATGTTCTTGCCATATATATGTATGTTATAGTGATTTATAAATATCTTGAATGGCATTGTGTGTAATAAACAAAAATTTATAATAATGTATCTACAATGCAGGCAGCTTTAGTACGTAAAATACTATTTTCCTACTTCTGTGTGACTTTTGGGAAAGGAAACCGCCAGAAAATGTTGTATGCCTAGACAGTCTGTGTAAACGGATACCAGTTCACCATACAATAAATAATTCAAAAATGCCTTGAAGCCTGAAAGATTAGAAAATAAAATTGTTTGCGGAATAGTTTAACAATTATGCATATCTAGCTCATTTGTTAAAAAATATTAAACAACCACTATGGGACAGCGTAAAATTTAATTTCATCTTTGTTATATGAGTATAAAGAAAGAATATTAACACGATAAAACTAAACACGGTGAAAAAACCCGTGTGCATGCAAACATTAACTTAATTGAAAAGAAAGAGCCTATATTTTTCGCTTTTATTGTCTCCTTTTATCAACTTACAGGCAAAATAACACAAAGAGAAACAGTGAAAGAAAATTGAATTTGCCAAAATTATAAAAGGATCCTAGGAAGAAAATTGTATATTTATATTCAATTTAATTTTGCTTTTTTTCGGAGAATTTAAGAAAAAATTGAATTTACTTTTCGGTATTTATACCAAACTTTGTCCCTATGTAAGACGACAGCTTTATAGTATATATTCCTATACAATTTTTGCCACACAGACTTTCTGGTAACCACAAGACATTGATTAATTGTATCTAATAACAAAACTCAACTAAGATTATTAAATTCGATTATTTAGAGTGTTTGCGATAATTTATATGGCTAGTTTTTCAGGTCAATTCGAATTTGAATCCTTATACCTACCTACAACTCTCTCCTTTTGGAGAAATCCTGTTTTGTTGAAGCATCATACATTAATATTCGAATGTAATTTTTCATACAAGATAAACATATTTGCCTTGAATTCAAATGATATATAGCGAGATATGCAGATTTAATATTATTTCATCCAGCACTGAAAATGGGTCTTTTATGCAAAATTCCCAAAGATTGATTTTAAATTATAATAAAATAAAATGGAAGTTCCAATGCAAAATATATAGCACCCAAATAGATACAATTCACTGTTGTTCAACGAATCTATTGTCTATCTTCATGGATTATAAAATGAAACAAAAACACTGTTTCAAACTTACCAAGATAAGATTGTGATGAACCGAGTTCGCGGAAAAAGGGGCTAGTGAAATATTTTTTCCACTAGCACGTGTAGGACAATTCTTTAGGGTAAGTCGTAAACGACTTGAATCTTTTTGTCAGAAATGTTTGGCGCACATCTGTGGAGCCTTTTCAGTATTTTTCTCTATTTAAGTTTCTGTAAATATTTTGTTCGCAATTATAAAAAATTATTGCCCTTCAGGCTTTTAGTTTATTATTTTATTAGAAAGTTGTGCACTTTTTCTAGGAATAGCACATGTTTTAGTGCGTCTAGAAAAATGTGTTTAGGTTTTAGTTTATTGACCATGTCGACGAAAATATACCGAAAAAGTCCAACAAGCTACAGCTTGTTGGTTTCTCCCGATAATTATAGAAATCCTTTGTTTAAATTCTGCTACGTTTAACAGATATGTTTTACGCCGAATTGCGGTGGCGGGTACTTCAGCGAGTCACGGGGTAACGAAAGTTTACCTGCATTTCAGATTCAAGCCCAACACCTGCCGCGCGAGTACCTGTTACCTCGGTTCGGTTTACGATATGTATATACCATGTATAGGTGTTCAGGGACACCTTAATTTCCCTGTACAAACAGTAAATGAATTGTTTGTTTTTCTTAATTTTGTTTGTAAATTTTAGTTTAATTTGTAAGTGTAAAAGCTGTTCTGAGGGGGAGAAGTACCTCCCAATCGAGCCAATCGGATGGCTAGTTATGCGAACCACCCGAGAAGTGGTGGGTGTTCGGGGTAGTTTTACGTTTTTTCGGGACGTTGAGAAGTAGTGAATTTTTCACAACCGATTCGAGTAGTTGAGACTCTGTTCGTCGAATTAGCTTACCGCCGTTTTTGAAGAACAATTTTCACCGGAAAAGGGATTTATTCAGTTTCCAGCAGCAGTGATAATCCAGCTTTCAAGATACTCTCACAACAGGTACTGTTCCTTTTTTTTAGAAATTATGTACTTTCATAACGCTGCTGTTAAACTGCGGTAAATATCTTCGGTGTCTCGCGATATTTTTTTAGATTGTTTGTTTCAAATATTAATTCACGGTACGCGTATATTCTTGGAACTTTTACGGCAAAACCCTCTCCAACTGTCGGCCTCCTACCCTAGCCCTAATTAATGCTTTCTTCTAGGGCCAAGTAGTGCCAACGTTTTAAAGTACGGTTACGCCCTGCCAACGCTAAAGTACGGTTACGCCCTGCCAACGCTAAAGTACGGTTACGCCCTGCCAACGAGGGAGCACTAATACCTTTGATAGACCTATAAAAAAAAAAGAGTATTGCGATTACGCAAAGAAACAAAACCCCATCCAAAGAGCCGACCACCTGAGAGGGATCGTAGCCGATTGCCACGATCAAATCGCGATAGTTTCCCTTTTAATTTTAATTTAATATTTCGTCGAGACTCAGGACAGCTTATTCATTAGCACGGAATTTTTCATGTTTGATTGTTTTGTTTTGGTTTTATGTATCTAGTTCGTACGTTATGTTGAAATGTTAAAATAAATTGCGATACACTTACAAAATGAATTAACGATTTTAATTTAACAACTATTTCTCCGGTTTTCAAGTTCGCGTGCCCACTACTTCGGATGATTGAGCCCGGTTCCCGTTACGGCGTCCTTTTAGATAAAAAAAATATTTAAAAACACAACGTAGGGTCTGACTAGACGTTCGTGGGTGTGGTGGAAGCCGGCTCTGTCTTCACCGATAGAAAGGGCGTCCACTACAGAATTTGTTGCCGCGTGACCAGGATTCGGAGTCGTAAAGTGGGAGTTTTAGTCGCGGATTTAGAATCGGGAAATAACGGAAAATAACACCGAAGAAATTACCAAAGAGAAACGAAAGTTGAACGTATTCTAATATTACCATATGTGTTTCTGAATGTTTTATATACGAGTACCGATCCATTTAAATTGGGAAATATGCCGAAAAAGTCCGCCAACGACACCAACGGAACAACCAGGGACAACACCGCCACACCAAGTGCCCGACGCACCCGTGGAGTGCCAGCGTGGTTCCAGCAGTGGCACGTCACCGAGCAAGCCGCCAAGGTCGCCGAGAAGAAGCGGATGGAAACCGAGATCCAGGGCATCAGCTCTGCTATGGAGAAGGTCGCCGCCGTCGTCGCCTGGATGGACGCACCACCAACGGCTCAACAATCAGCGATGAGAGAAGCGCCGACCACCACTGCGACGCAGGAAAAGAGATCAGATGTAGCGAATAAAGGAGAATTACATCGGTTGCTCCTAAATGTGCTACAAAAGTCCCCGAATTTGCTCAACAAACCGCAATTCCGTGGAGATGCTAAGGAAAATGTACTTCATTTTCTGCAACAAGTGGACCGATACGCGGAGGCACAGATGCTAAATGATCAGGGAAAATTACAACTGGCCATCGACTGCGTGTCCGGAGCTGTAAAGCCGTGGGTCGAAATGCTTAAACCCACCTTCCGTACGTACGAGGATTTGAAGTTAGCGCTCACTAAGCGGTTTTGGGGCGAAAATGAGCGGCGCCAAGTGTTTAAAGTGCTGCACACTGGCACATACGACCCTCGTATAGGACAAACGATGGTCGACTACTTCGCGGCTCTGGTGAATGAGGTGAAGTATTTAAAACCGCCACTAGAGGAGAAGCAGCTGGTTCTGGACATCATGCGACATTTCCCTATCCATGTCCAGAATCTATTCCACTTGAAGGGGGAAAATACGATTTCCACTGCAGCCGAATTCCTAACAACGGTCGGCACCACCACCCAAAACCACAATCGAGTCCCAGCTACGTTTAGGCCGCCAACGGCCGCTGTACACGTAGTGCAGACCGAAGAAAGGCCTAGTCGAGAGGAGTTGGAGCATCATTCCAGGTGGCGAGGTTTCGACCGGCGTTATAGGTGGGAATCATCATCTGGGGGCGAGAGGTACCCCAGACGTTCGACGTTCGACCGTCGCCACCAATATCACCACCATCAGCAGAATCCGTCGAGGAACTACCATCCTACACCGTATAGCGTCCCCAACCAGGGACAGCGCGCCATTGAGCCACCCACAGCAACTTCAGCAGCGGTCGTGGAGAACAACACCATTCCCGGCGCTAAGGGAAACGAAACTGCGAGGACCCAACGGTTCTAAGAAACCCTTGCACGAACCAGTACCATGTGGGTGATATTGTCCTGTTACGAACTAACCCCATCTCCAGCGCCAGTGAAAAAGTGACGGCGAAATTCGCCCTGTTGTATGAGGGTCCGTACAAGGTTTCGAAAATACCCCATCGAAACACTTACGAACTTAGTGATCCAGTGACAGGTGTACTCCGCGGCGTGTATAAGACCACAAATTTAAAGACATTTCGTAGTGCTCACTAATATTAGTGTTTTAAAAAAAAATAGTGATTACTGACTAGTAATAGTGGAAATAGACCACCATCCCAAAAACAGCGTGATCTCGTTCATCAAATTGAAGGATAGTTCATCGTATTCAAGGACTTCAACGATGAGACTATGGGGGCGTCTGTGATGAACCGAGTTCGCGGAAAAAGGGGCTAGTGAAATATTTTTTCCACTAGCACGTGTAGGACAATTCTTTAGGGTAAGTCGTAAACGACTTGAATCTTTTTGTCAGAAATGTTTGGCGCACATCTGTGGAGCCTTTTCAGTATTTTTCTCTATTTAAGTTTCTGTAAATATTTTGTTCGCAATTATAAAAAATTATTGCCCTTCAGGCTTTTAGTTTATTATTTTATTAGAAAGTTGTGCACTTTTTCTAGGAATAGCACATGTTTTAGTGCGTCTAGAAAAATGTGTTTAGGTTTTAGTTTATTGACCATGTCGACGAAAATATACCGAAAAAGTCCAACAAGCTACAGCTTGTTGGTTTCTCCCGATAATTATAGAAATCCTTTGTTTAAATTCTGCTACGTTTAACAGATATGTTTTACGCCGAATTGCGGTGGCGGGTACTTCAGCGAGTCACGGGGTAACGAAAGTTTACCTGCATTTCAGATTCAAGCCCAACACCTGCCGCGCGAGTACCTGTTACCTCGGTTCGGTTTACGATATGTATATACCATGTATAGGTGTTCAGGGACACCTTAATTTCCCTGTACAAACAGTAAATGAATTGTTTGTTTTTCTTAATTTTGTTTGTAAATTTTAGTTTAATTTGTAAGTGTAAAAGCTGTTCTGAGGGGGAGAAGTACCTCCCAATCGAGCCAATCGGATGGCTAGTTATGCGAACCACCCGAGAAGTGGTGGGTGTTCGGGGTAGTTTTACGTTTTTTCGGGACGTTGAGAAGTAGTGAATTTTTCACAACCGATTCGAGTAGTTGAGACTCTGTTCGTCGAATTAGCTTACCGCCGTTTTTGAAGAACAATTTTCACCGGAAAAGGGATTTATTCAGTTTCCAGCAGCAGTGATAATCCAGCTTTCAAGATACTCTCACAACAGGTACTGTTCCTTTTTTTTAGAAATTATGTACTTTCATAACGCTGCTGTTAAACTGCGGTAAATATCTTCGGTGTCTCGCGATATTTTTTTAGATTGTTTGTTTCAAATATTAATTCACGGTACGCGTATATTCTTGGAACTTTTACGGCAAAACCCTCTCCAACTGTCGGCCTCCTACCCTAGCCCTAATTAATGCTTTCTTCTAGGGCCAAGTAGTGCCAACGTTTTAAAGTACGGTTACGCCCTGCCAACGCTAAAGTACGGTTACGCCCTGCCAACGCTAAAGTACGGTTACGCCCTGCCAACGAGGGAGCACTAATACCTTTGATAGACCTATAAAAAAAAAAGAGTATTGCGATTACGCAAAGAAACAAAACCCCATCCAAAGAGCCGACCACCTGAGAGGGATCGTAGCCGATTGCCACGATCAAATCGCGATAGTTTCCCTTTTAATTTTAATTTAATATTTCGTCGAGACTCAGGACAGCTTATTCATTAGCACGGAATTTTTCATGTTTGATTGTTTTGTTTTGGTTTTATGTATCTAGTTCGTACGTTATGTTGAAATGTTAAAATAAATTGCGATACACTTACAAAATGAATTAACGATTTTAATTTAACAACTATTTCTCCGGTTTTCAAGTTCGCGTGCCCACTACTTCGGATGATTGAGCCCGGTTCCCGTTACGGCGTCCTTTTAGATAAAAAAAATATTTAAAAACACAACGTAGGGTCTGACTAGACGTTCGTGGGTGTGGTGGAAGCCGGCTCTGTCTTCACCGATAGAAAGGGCGTCCACTACAAGATTGTTGTTTATGTAACTTTAATTTTATTGTTAAGTTTGAAAATGAAACCCCCCATAAAATCGCATTTTAATTTCTCCAAAATGAACAGCATTTGTAGTGTTAATGAACTGATTATACAGTGCACTAATTTCATACCCATTAAGTAATTGTAAGTGCAGTTAAATCTTAAGACAATTGTTTGTTATTCAAATTGCATATGATATAAACCATCACACAATAATATAATGAATGCAATTAAATTAGTAATATAATAGCAAGTTTAATAATCTCATATATGTATAGAGAAACTATAATTAGTCGTTTCTCATTACTGTTTGAGACAATTACTTATGTGACACGTTGCTGAAATGACCCTCAGGGGCCGTTATGCGAGAGTTGCTCCTTGAGGCGCCCATATATGTGTCTATGTGTTGGTTGTGTTTGTGTGTGGGAAAGAATCAACTTGGAGATGTGGAGGATATAACAGCACACACATACATTCGGCGAACGCCTATACCGCTATAGAAACTTTTCAGAGTGTCAAGCTCAGATATATTATTTTCAAAAGTTTCCACACATAGTAGTTGGTTAGTCGCACGCCTTGTTGGATGCGAAAACATATGTGGCTCTAATGAACGACGCTTTGTGCCACCACATGTGGAGGCTTTATTGTAACTATTTTCGACATTGACTTTTATTTAAATTGGACGCTTGCTTTTTTTATCCTTAACTTTCCGACAAATTGCTTTTCTTTTGCCTTTTTTCCCACAATACTAATATGTGGTTAGCACTAAGGATATATAAAAAAGAAGAAGGCAATATTTATGAGTTTGTGTGTGCGGTTGACGATTGTTTCTGTTATATCCTAATTAATTTACTTAACTTTGTTTCGAATGTTTGTATATTCAGACTTCAGAGAAGGGTCTTTAACGAAAAATAATTATCTGAAACCATTTAAAGCAAACTTTCTAAACAATGTGCGACTTTCACATTAAATAATAAACTCATTAGACAAATATATTTAAATAGTAGAACTTCATTGTACAAGAACAGTCCAAATGGCTTATGCGAGCATTTATAATGAATTTTATTAATTCAATAACGGGGTAACTATTTTTCCCATTAAAACTTTTCGTCCGTTTTTCGGAGGAAGCACTTTTTCTAAACAATAAAGCACAATAAGCTAATAACAGCTACAGATGCTGGGTTTCTTGTTTTTTCCTTTGTTTAGGGGTGGAAAAATCAGTTTTTCCTAATCGAATCATAAACATTCACAACACACACTATTCATATATTTTCTTTAAACAAATTTTGATAAAAAGTCTTTTTTGCCTAACCATGCAAGGAGCAATAAAAATCATGTGAAATAAAAAAATTCTCCTTTTCCAATTTCTTCCACCAAGGAATCTATTTTATGGTCGTTTTTAATAAAAATGCGATACACTGAAATGGAATACACGGAACCTCAAAATTGTTACTCTATATACCTTATCACAGTTTCAATAAAATGAATCTGTCTTCATGTTTCCTATGCGAAAGATATGTATTCCTTTTATAATACGAAATTTCCCTCAAATATATAGATTTTCCTTGCACAGAAATGTATAAATAATAACCAAGTAACTGAATTCAAGCAATATTTATCATTTAGTTAATATTTAGGTCTATTAATAAAACCGAGGATGAACTCTAACTGCTTTTGGCTTTGTGAAATATATCATTTAAATTTTTCATTTCTCGGAAAACGTTTCTATATCGTGATATTTATGAGGTTCAGATAATATTGGATAAAAATGTTTAAAACACATAAAAACTCTTATTGAATAAGCTACTGAGGACTCGCTTAAATTAAGGTTTTAAACTTTAATATTCCATCGAAAAGTAACGAGCGCAATTGATGAAAAATTTATTACAAATCTATGTTCAGTTAAAAGCTATGGAGGATTAACTACCGCAAGGTAATTTTAAAACTTTATGCTCAATTTTCAGAAAATTGGAAAATATTCTAAGGACTTAGCATGGTGGAGCCACCTTAACTTACTCAAATCCTCGATAAAATCTAACGAATGGAAACCAAAAATAAAGAACTCACCGTTTTCTTCAAATCATCGTAGATGGAGCTGGACAAGTTTTTATAGACTCGATATATTTATCAAATATGTAGTCTAAAATGATTTCCTAGGAATTTTTTTTGGGGACGATGTAATATCCTTAATCATTTAATGGATGTGGATCCCTAAATGAAAACTTTACATTACAAACAAATAATAATTTATTAACATTAAGTAATTCTTTTTTGATTTTTATAAATGTGAATCAACAAAAACATGAGTATAATAATCATTATACTTGATAACATAATCATTCGCTAAGGAACTCAATCCGTCATTCTCCATTCGTTCAAGGGAATTTGATAGATGGGCCCATCTATCATGACTGCAACACGTCCAAAATAAAATTCATTCATAAAATTATTAATATTTTACCTAGCCCTCTCTTTTTTGTGGAACAACATAATATATTTACTAATTCGCGGAGAAAATCGATATGGAAATAAATTATGCACGAGCAACCGTCTGCAATAAAAAACGAATTAAACAAATACGTTAACAATATGTTTAATAATTTACTTGTAAAAATCGTCGTCTTCTCCACCCCATCCATAAAAAATATTTGATAAACCATTGATTTTAACTAAATGTTCAGACAAAATTGCAACTGCTCCACCAAAAAGACTGTTGTAAGGTAAATTATATCTGAACACATCAATACTACTAGACATGTGGCGAGGATTCTTGGAACAAGCGTAAATGTTACCAGAATTAATAGGAATCAGATCTACATCATGCAATATCAAGCAGGTAAAATTCATAGACATTGCTACTTTCGCTCCATAATTGATCAGTTTTGCCCGATTAAAGGGAAGAGTATTATTTTGTTCCACTATAAAAATTCTGTAGCCTATTCTTTGGTTTTGAAGAAAAGTGTGCATGTAGTTCAAAAATATTTTGAACTGTTGTGATCTATTTCTATAGGGGACAATGATAGCCGTGTGATATAGTGGATCACAATCCAGAGGTTTAAACTGACCGCCTGTAATTAAAAAATAATTTATAGGGCCTAAGTAGGACAATTTGAATTTGAACTATTTCATACACGAAAGTTATGACGCTTTGTGTTTACCTCTGTTTGGCTTTAGGAAGGATTTTTCTACATAAATATCACTAATATCTGTATCATAACTTTTATAAATAAGATTTTTATACCGACAACTTTTTAGGTTAAGTTCTAAAAAGTCGCTTTGAACTTGCAACTCTTGCAAAATATCTTCATCTTCTATGTAACTATAATGCCTTGCATGCCTACTTGGAAAATAAATACCAATTAAACCCAATAAACTAATTATTATAATAGGTACTTTTGCTTGCATTATTTTATAAACAAAAACTTCGACATTTTTGACACTTTGTGACACTTTCTAACCATTCATCGTAGTTCAAATGTATCGATATGGTGAGATTTTTGGTGAGATAGACGTGGAAGTAACTAGAACTTGCGCAGTGTTACCTTACGTGGCATACTTCTGGTGGTGATTTGTAATTTAGTCCAATATTTATTAGTTTTTTAATAATTCTTTTGAACAGGTAAATATAAAAACAATGTTTTTTAAACAATAGACCTTTGTAGTTCATTTGGTGATATGTAGAATTTCAAACCAAATTGGATTCATTTAGAAATCAATTAATAACATATGAGTTGCACTTTCCAAATGGGGTTTGTTAATTATAATTTTTTTCTTCTACGTCTATAACGTATGGAGCACTAAAATCTACTAAAATAATCTTGTACGTCAATATAAAATAGTAGTTTCATTATTTTTTAGACAATGAATCCTCAATACATGGTCCCCAATCAATTTGGGGCACCGTCACAAAACTATCCACCCCCAAAACCGATGGCGAATTCCCAACCACCTACTGGACAAAACTTTCAAAACGTGCCCCTTGGTTCTCCATTAAATAATGGTCCACCACCAGGAAACGTGCCTTTGGGAAGTTTTCCACCAACTAACAATGCACCACCCTCTAATCAGGGTCAATTTCCACCGACAAATATGCCACAAATTCCACCAAACCAGATGCCTCCAAAGAGCCAATTACCGCCTGGACCGCCACAGACAAACAATCCATTTGGCCAGGGAGCACCTTTAAGGCCCCCATCAAGTGGCATCCAAAACGGACCACCGCAAACTAATTTTCAAAATGGACCGCCACAATTTCAGAATGGGCCTAATTTTATGCCACCCGCTTCAGGAGGTAAAATTTGTTTATAAATGCATATTTAGGTCAAGATAGAGAGTTTAACGTTCAATCACTGCCAAAACAAGATAAATAACATCAACATTAAATTAAACAATGTAGCAGTAAAATTTTATTAATCTATAATGTATTTTTAGGTCCACCGAACGTAAATCAACCACCACCAAGTCAAAATAATAACGGACCAGAGGCAAATTTCCCACCACCAGCTAACAGGCCATCAGAGCCGCCTCGTTCTACGCCCAACACAGTTTCTAATCAATTCAATGTAAACAATAATCAACGATCAGGTCATATGGGAGGTGGTCCACAGCCTCCGAGGCAACAAAATCAATTCATTCAGCCACCTGTTCAATCAAACATTCAAAATCAACCATCTGCACCATCACAAAATGCTCCACCGAGTCAACCACCGCTACAATCTCAACCGCCATTACCTGGTCAAAATTTCAATGCTGCACAGCCTCCACTTGCATCTCAACCACCGATTTCAAGTCAGCCACCAATGGCTGGACAACCGCCGCTACCAAATCATCCTCCTCTTCCAGGTCAACCTTTGAATACGGGCCAAAGGGTTCCTTTAAATCAGCCCCCCATGCCAGGTCAGCCACCACTTTTAAACAGCGCTAATATGCCAGGACAGCCACCGATTTTAAATCAACCACCGCTTCCTGGACAACGGCCTCCGCTAAACCAACCACCAATTCCCGGGTCCCAGAACATGGCCGGTCCACCGCCCATGGCGGGACAGCCGCCATTCCCTGGCCAACCGCCTTATAACAATCCCAATCAATTGACAAATCAGATGCAAAATATGAATTTGGCTGGACCGCGGCAGTATCCGAACGCTCCGGTGCCGAATCAAATGGATGGGCCGCATATGCCGCCACCAATGAATCAAAAATCTTACATGAATGGTCAACAGATGCGCTCTCCTCCTGGTCCAGGATATCCGCCAATGCCAGGTCAACCAATGGCAAGTGGTCCAGGCAATTATCCTCAGTCGAATTATCCACAACAGCCGCAACAGCAGAACCGTCGATTGGATCCAGATCAAATGCCGAGTCCGGTTAGTTAATTCATGCATAAAATATTTTCCTCGTGTTCAAACAATTGTAATTTGTAGATCCAAGTCACTGAAGACGATCAACAGAATAGAAGTGGAGTGTTTTTAACAAATCAAAAAGGTTTAGTGCCACCATTGGTAACAACAAATTTTGTCGTTCAAGATCAAGGCAATGCTAGTCCACGATTTATTCGATCGACGATGTACAATGTGCCAATATCACAGGTATGTTGAATTGTTGTTTAATAACGTAATTACTGACCTGTATTTTAGGACATGATAAAACAGACTGCAGTTCCCTTCAGTTTAGTTATAAGTCCAATGGCACGTACATTAGAGGATGAATATCCACCGCCGATTGTGAATTTTGGAGAGTTGGGACCGGTTCGGTGTATACGATGCAAAGCGTACATGTGCCCGTTTATGCAGTTTGTTGATTCTGGACGACGATTCCAATGCATGTTCTGCAAAGCCACCACTGACGGTACAGAATCGTATTTTTCTTGGTTATAGATTAGTTATTTATCGTTCGATTTCAGTTCCAACGGAATATTTCCAACATTTGGACCACACTGGCCAACGTATGGATCGTTATGAACGTCCTGAATTATTATTAGGCACCTACGAATTTGTTGCAACTGCTGATTATTGCCGTAAAAACGTTTTGCCAAAACCGCCGGCTATTATATTTGTAATTGATGTTTCATATAACAATGTGAAATCTGGTTTAGTTCAATTACTGTGTTCACAAATGAAAGACATTATTCAAAATTTACCAATTGATCAGGGACACGAAAAAAGTAATATGAAAGTGGGATTTATAACTTACAATAGTTCCGTTCATTTTTACAACATAAAGGTAAATGTTGGCTGACTTTTTAAATTGTATTTTAAATGTTTGCTAAATTTGTACAGGGATCTTTGGCTGCTCCACAAATGATGGTCGTCGGCGATACACAGGAAATGTTTATGCCATTACTCGATGGATTTTTGTGCACACCTGAAGAATCTGGACAAGTAATTGATTCACTTATGCAACAAATTCCAACAATGTTTGCAGATACACGAGAAACTGAGACAGTATTATTGCCCGCAATTCTGGCTGGATTGGAAGCTTTGAAAGCTTCAGAATGTGCTGGTAAATTGATGGTTTTCCATTCATCTTTACCGACAGCTGAAGCGCCCGGCAAATTAAAGAATCGCGATGACCGCAAATTACTTGGCACAGATAAAGAGAAGACAGTGTTAACACCACAAACGCAGGCATACAATCAATTGGGGCAAGATTGTGTTGAGGCTGGATGTTCAGTTGATTTGTTCATTTTTAATAACAGTTACATTGATATTGCGACGATAAGTCAAGTGTCTCGGCTTAGCGGTGGTGAAGTGTTCAAATATACTTATTTCCAAGCGGATTTAGATGGTGAACGACTTGTTAAAGATGTTATTATGGATATTAGTAGACCGATTGCATTTGACTCGGTAATGAGGGTAAGGACATCGACTGGTGTACGAGCGACAGATTTTTATGGACATTTTTATATGTCCAGTACAACTGATATGGAACTAGCTGCAATTGGTAAATGAATTTAGTACATGTTTTAATGTTTAATTGCTTTAACAAATGTTTTATTTCATGTTAGATTGTGATAAAGCGGTCGCTGTGGAAATCAAACATGATGACAAATTAAGTGAAGAGGACGGCGTTTATATTCAAGTAGCACTTTTGTATACATCTTGTTCAGGTCAACGTAGATTAAGAATCATCAATCTGTCGTTGAAAACTTGCTCACAAATGGCAGATTTGTATCGTAGTTGTGATTTAGATACGTTAATTAATTATATATCGAAGCAATCAGTATACAAATTATATGATCACAATCCAAAAGCTGTAAAAGATTCAATAGTATCACGTGCTGCACAAATTTTAGCAACATATAGAAAGAATTGTGCAAGTCCAAGTAGTGCTGGCCAATTGATATTGCCAGAGTGTATGAAATTGTTGCCGTTATATGTGAATTGTTTGTTGAAATCTGATGCTTTATCGGGCGGATCTGATATGACTATTGATGATAGATCGTTTGTAATGCAAGCTGTAATGACAATGGATATACAAACGTCTGTACACTATTTCTATCCACGACTAATTCCGTTACATGACTTAGATGGGACAGAGAATGTTGGTATTCCGGCACCAGTTCGGTGTTCAATAGAGAAGATGAACGAACAAGGAGTTTATATTTTAGGTAAAGAATGTATGTTGTGTGTAAATGTTTGGCTAAGTTTTTTTTAATTACAGAAAATGGAATTCATTTATTCCTGTGGATAGGGCTTGGAGTAAATCCTGAATTTATTCAGAAAGTGTTTGGAGTTCCATCGGCAATACAAGTCGATGTTGAGAAGATTTCATTACCTAATTTAGAGAATCCATTATCTCAAACTGTAAGAGGTATCATAGAAGAAATCAGAATTCAAAAGCATCGTTGTATGAGGGTAAGTTTTCGGTGTTAGTTCAATGTGAGAAACGTAATAATCTGATTTTTTTATTATAGTTGACAATTGTAAGACAAAGGGAGAAATTGGAGCCTGTTTATAAGCATTTCTTGGTTGAAGATCGAGGTGCGGATGGTTCGGCTAGTTATGTTGACTTTCTTTGCCATATGCATAAAGAAATAAGGGCGTTATTAAGCTAGCAAATGAAGTAGATTGGAATTTGGGGTGGAAAATTATTTAAGCTACACGAATTTGTACTCAATAAACATTTTCCAATTAGTTAACAAGTTAAGTTAATCATTATATTTTTTATTATACGTATATGAAGATTTTTATTATGCATAAGAAAAATTCATGTTCTTCAATTATTCATGTTCCGATTTGAAGCATTGCATAATTGGTACGTACAAATTTCATTCAGAATGAGTAATTAAAGTCTACTTTGTGGAATGTGGATTTTCAAAATGCAATAAATTGAAACTTGTATTTAATATATTTTGTATCTATATTTTATTGGTGCCCATTTATGAATGGTTATGTAAATTTAATGGAATAGATGTAAGAATCGATTTTGAATTTCTTTTATTTATTTTCCTGTCCACCATCGTGTTATTGTAATCTACTAAATATTTTACGGTGGAAAATTATTCCCATTTGTACAATGATACTTGATAATTAATGGCAATTAATGTAAATTTGTTCCCATGATATAATATATATGTAATAAAAGTATTATCGTTACCGTTAGGAACTATTACTGGTAACAAAGTTTCAAACACGTGTAATGAAAATATTGAAAGAGGAATATAAAGAACGAAGTTTTAAGGATAATAACAGGCATAAAAATTCTTATCAAAAAATTATAGGTATATAATGGAGTTTTAATTACTAAGCTGTTTGTTAAAAGAATTATTTCATATTTTAGAACGAGTATTTTTTATAACTCCCAAAGAATTAAGAACTCCATTTGGGATGAAAACTTTCTAATTAATGTATGAAAAATATTAAGAAATTTTTTTTGCAACATTATGTGAGACGTTATTTTTTTCCAGTTTTTTGTACTAATCATAAAAATCGTTTTAATGTTTCGATTTCTTTCTTCCAATGGAATTATAAATTTTTGCATACGAATATGTACGTAATAATATTAACGATTTGCAGACAGAATAGAACAAAAATTTATTGGAAATATTTGGCACCAAACAGCAACCATAACGTAATTTATTTCTTTTAACTGTAACAAAACAAAAAACCGAAAAATAAGCCGGAGAAAAAATGATAAAATGATTGTAACGTTTTTTTATTGTTTAGAATAACAATGAAATGTAGTTATTATAAATTTTATTTACTGGAAATGGTATAAAAAGTACGTTTTGGGCATACAATACGCAAATTTTTATTTTATTTTCCAAAGGAAATTTATTGACAATAGATTAATATAATGCAGAAAACACTGCGAGATCAATTTTTAAGTACTTTAGTCGATTACAACATTTTTATGAGGCAATATTGAAAAATGTTTTTATATTCGTTTCCCCTCAGAATTTATATTGTTTAGATACACTTTTATTGCAGGAAAATACGTTTTTGAAAACCATACTAGGGCTGTAAACTCTTTTTAATTTCACAGTAAATATATTATGGCGTACACCTAACACTCTTTTTTTTCAGCTAGAATTTTTTTCTCAATTTATTTTGGAAAATGTGTAGATTACATCCCAATTCCTCTCGAAATTCCGTTTGAAATTCTTCTGATGTTTAAGTATGAGAAGCAAAAAAAGTGGAATAAAATTGAAGTGCATGAAAGAAATTCACAATACATTATCGAACCCAATAGTGAATCATATTCCCAGTAGAAACCAAACGTATTTCACTTTACGAAAATTCAGTATTTTCGCATTTTATCTGTTGCTTGCAGTTTTTGGGACTATAATAAATTTAAACTAGAGCGAATCTCTTATGATTAGAAAATACCAATAATCTTTTCCAAATTGTATGGACTAGTAAGTTTGTGGATCGACTAGGTCAAGTCTCATTATAAATATTCTTAACAAATAATTGATGGAAAATATTTTTATAGATTCACTATTTTCATTTGGTATCAGGGAACTGAGAGAATATGGGTCTCGTAGTTGTCACACTTTCCGACTAGGTACATTAAAATTATATAATAATTTTTATATGTAAATCTCTAATTTGATTTCCAGGATTGGAACTTTTTAAAAAATGGCAAATACAGTTCTAAACAAAGTTTGTGGAGAAATGCATGAATTTACTAAGTTATTAATATTATTTATTTACAAAAGTCTTCAAAATATTTCGTATTTGTAGGAACAGATCGATATATTTTTAATGATAATTTTTGATCATTACCAATCTTTTCTATATGTTGGACATTGGACAGCAACTCTAATGATTCTTCTATTATTAATAATTACATCAAAATAGAGTTGTATGTATTTAGAAGTTCCTTCTCTAGTAGTTGTTTAAAAATATAAAAATTGTATTCGAAACAACATAATATATCAAGAAAGTTATGCGAAAGGTGATCAATACCCGTTCCTATACCATAACTATTATATGTATAGGTATAGTTGGAAGTACTTCGCTAATTGTACCCTAAGGTATACCAAGCAATTTCTCCACACAATGACCAAATGGCACAATAATCAATAGAGTTACGATCCAGAACAATATAATAGTTACTAAAATATTAAGAGTGGGTATATTGCTGTTAATTGTAAGTGTCTGCACCGATATGTTAGAAATGTGATTCCAAACAGTTCCTTGAATTTATGTTTAAATTTTCATATAGTTACAAACAGTCTGTTACAATCATAACAATGTTTTTAACGGTAAAACATTCATTTTGAAGTCTATTAATTGACAACATTCCTAAAACAGCACTTGAATGTTTACAAATTTATTTTTGATTGGAAAATGGAAAATTGTAATTGTTAATTTTCTAGGTATTTAATTTGCCTGCTTGATTTAATAGCTATGGAGAAGAGCACTTTGCAACTTTACAATTTGTTCAATAAAGTTGAAAATTTCATGTAAAACATATGTATCAAAAATTAAATTGCAAATTTGTTATGGTTGAACTAATTTAGGAATGCGTTGATTTGGTCGATTTAGCAAGGTCTGTTAGTGAGATATTGATTAAAAGATGCAATCCTTGTTTTAATTTTATTACCTATATGCTTATTATACCACAAGTCGAAATATACAATCACCTTCAGTAATATCTACAATTACAACAATTTAGTAGATTGATTGTTTTGTATATGTAATTTAGTAATCCCTGTGCCAGTATCCGAATCTTTATGACGTGAAAATCAAGCCCATTCATTGAGGAATTGAAGGACCCTTACCTAATTGATTTTGTTATTTACCGCAATCAGATCCCTAAACTTGCATTTTTTCTGTTCATTAGCTGAAAATCGATGACAGGCATTTTAGTATATTTTGAAGTTTAAAGGAACAATGGAATTGAAAAGAATCATTAACATTTAAAAAATGTAAGTGGAAGCAATTATTTTGTTTAATCATTAAAATCAAACCGTAAAAGTTGGAACGTAGCTCCGTTATTGACTTTAACTAAAGTCACAATTTACCTGTATGAAACATATTCAATTATTCATCATCTACTTTATTGTAGCAAATTTTAGACGGTATCCTTTTATTTGCTCGTTTTAAAAGCTTAAGAAAATTGGATATGGAACATAGAAGATCATTCATTATTTTTAGCGAACCGCAATAATATTCTTACTTATTTTCTATCTATATTATCATTTTGCACTTTTAGCGCAGTTTTGAATGGAGACTTGAAAAGGAAAGGCCATCATCTTCTGAACGAGTTGGCAATTACGACAAACCTAGTTTCTGGTCTAATTGGGAACATTTGCCTGGCAATAACATGGGGTATATGGAACTTATAACTTTTTGCTCCTAGTGCCGATCTTTCATTTGGACCATTAGTTCCCTCATATATGAAATTAATTTCATTCCAAAGAGGCCATCATATATAAATGACCATCATTTTCTCCGAGATTTCACATTTCTTCCATGGAGAACCGAGACCTGAAATCCGCACATTAGAATTTTTTTTTAAGGGCCTATTTATGTTTTCACACCTGTTAATTTTGGGCGCATGTGTACACACGGACGCCGTGTGCGATTCCTTTTCTACGGACGACGACCAGCGTCGTATCATCAGTCCTGTGGCGCTCGTCGTCGGTTTCTGTTATTTTCGGCGTCGTTTCTCGTCGTCGCTCTTCACATCAACATCGCAACTGATGACTGGACTGTCCGAAACTAAACTCTGCGAAAAAATGACACTGTTTTAAATGAAAACGAATTTTTACCAGATTTAAACTACTCTAAACTTACTGTGTAAAACCGCAAAAAAAAAGCGATTTTTATTTTCCCGCAAACACTTTATATTTTTTTCCAATAATATTAATAGTTTGTTTGGTAAGAAATAGATAGTTTGTCCTTTTATTTTGTATAGTTAGATCATCGAAACATTTAGAGCTTCTAAATTTACCGAAACTCTAAATACACGAAATAGTTTTAAAATAGAAACTTGTCGAGAGTCGAAAAGTTTGCGAATAAAACTCCGAAATACTGAGACTATTCGGTTTCGAATTAATACCAAAAGACAGTTGTAGAAAAGGCATTTAAATGGCAGTTTAAGAACGAAATTAAATTACAATGTGAGAGATTTGAGTTTTGAAGTCACGTGGTTGTTTGAAAACTTTCTTCTTCAGCAGTTGTAAGTGTAAATATTATTTTCGGCAAAGAAACTTTTTTAAACAAATGGATGAAATACGGTTTATGGTGATTCTTCTACTAGCCACATTCGCTTCACATTCAGGTAACACGTTTTTCTTTTGTGTTTACACGTTTTATAGATTTTTAATTGTTAATCAATTTATGTTCCGGAATTTTTATGTATCAACCGATCCTGAGTTGAATTTACAATTTATGCAAGCGCTATTTTTGTGCACATATTTACCAAACTAGTCGATTACGGAATTTATTCCAATTCCAACAATATAAATTAAACACTATTGCTTGCTATACATATGTGATTAGCATAATTTCAACATTACTTTAGTTCCCAAAATTCGAACATAGAAATATTTAATTTTCAGCGGCAACAATAAAAGTTATTATCTCAGGCACCCCTTCTTTGATGTTTCCAAAATATAAAAGACCATCAAATTTACACTTCATTCAACCATGGAAAAAGCTTCAAGTGTGGAAGAGAACATATGCAGTAAAATTTTATAGAGGGATGAATTTTCAATAAACTCAATTTTGATTGAATTAGAAACGTCCTCTTTTCTGTCTTTCGAAAACTTTTCTATTTATATCTTCTAAAGTTATCCCTTCAATTTTAAGGGCTCTGGGCCACAAGATTAAGCGAAAAATTTGCTTCCAGTATTGTTTTCAACTTATAAGTACAGATAATATGAATTAATTTAAAATCCTTGTATAATTCCGGGACATATTTTAATGATGTGTTCATTTACGTTCTATAATTAAATATAATTCCTGTTTACACACTCACCAACCACCTACACCTGAAAACTTGGATTTCATGCAATTTATCGGTTTCAGTCACCGCACCATGATTGAGTGTATGCAAATAAAATTGACAATGTTATATAAATACGAGCGAGTTCTTTTTTTAAACCTATTGACACACAAATTGGAAGGCAGTTTACAATAAATAATAAAAAGAGCTGAGAGCGAGCAATAAACTTGTATGCAGGAAAAACTCATAAGCAATTTTATAGTCAGTTGGATGGCCCTTTGTTGACACAATACTCACACGACGTATCACCATGTAACTTAACGAAATTAGTTTTAGAATTTAGATTGTTCATCATGCAAAGTATAGGCAGATGGGTGATGAGAGAATAATGCTTTTATTAATTTTACTTCTCTCTCAACAGCAACGACAAGTTTTTATTAACAAAATAATGTCGAAAGAAGCTTAGAGAGCTTTCAATTTTTTTCTGGATTTCACAAATGGTTCAAATTGACTAACAATCCGGCTGGTACTATAAAGATTATACATTTCTTTTATCGTCGGATATAATTTTTCAACAATACGAGAGGAAATGTTACGATTTAAAACGTGGCATTATTTAATCTTCTTCTAACATTATGGTTCCATTTAGGCCTTGCAAATGAAAAATACGTCTCTTTAGTCTCCCTCTCGCCCATCTTGAACACTTAACTTATACACTACTACGTAGTATACCATCGGATGCAGGGGGATTAGAAATAATTCCATTTGTGTATAGATGGTGAGCTTTGGAGAGTTCATTAAATGAAAAGGGGTTTGGTGTCTGTCGATGCAGAACAGACTCTATCATCAAGGGAACGATGCTTTTCTTATTTATTATTATCATATACCTTACCTAATATATACCTTAAGTTCGAGGTACTCCCGGTGCCATTGTATAATAATAATGTTGAGCTTGTGTATAGCGATATTGTGTATTGTGCAATTAAATTAAGATGTAAATTGGAAAACTAGTTGGAAAAAAATCTTGTATATTTCGTTTCGTCGAATATAATTTGCGTGACTGATTTGTTAAGTGCTTTGCTCGTTATTATATCGAATATATGGGGTTGCAAAGGGAGAATATGGATGATTTTCAATTGGAAATAGTTCTGCTTGATTGACTACTACAATTTAATAATAATACAGAAATAATGAAAACAACCCTTAACTACTACACATCGTGTAGGTACATATATTTTGTTTGAACTCCAATTTTCTTTTACGTCTCCACTCATATTTTCATCATCAACTTTATTGTAATTTTTTATGTTGTTTTTTTCTATATTCACTTATACATATAGCACGATGGAAGACACACGCACACACGCATCATTTGCAAAGTGTTGTGAACGTACAAGCAAATGTAGAATTTTTTCACCTGCCGTCAGCACATTTTTATAAAGTGATATTGCTTTGGAAACATACAAAATGTTGAATAAGCCTTGTTCTTGTTTTTTTTTTGTTTTCTATTCATCCATAATACTTTCTCTCTTTAGCAGATCGTTTGATTGACCTTGTTCATTTTTTTTTCAGAAATTTTAGAATATTTCAATTTTTCACTAAAGAACAAATATTCCGCGAACTCTTACTCAAATAAGATTTTCCAATTCAAAGTCAATATATGCTATACTAAGTCGCTTGACTAATCTTCAATATTCGAGCAAAAAGCAAATTGTATTTCCTAGTTTGATTTTATTGAAATAGAAAATAGGTTAATAGGAGGTAAAAAGAATGAGTAATTAATCGTTCTTATTTTGGCATTATTCAATAGCCTTTCTTTATTCTCTATTCTCTAATAAAGAATGGGAACATATTTCGTTAAAAGTCCTAATATAATAAGTTACAATTACCTCTGGCTATATTTTCTTTCAAAAAAGTATTTCGGGGAACGAATATACCTACTTCCTTCCTTTTTATCTAATTACCTACATGGTCGTGATTCACTTAAACCTTTAGGAGTAGTAGACAAGAATCAGAAAAACTTTGTTAATTAAATAAGTACTTACATTCGTATTTCATATCTTGATGAGAATTAATCTTATACCAACGTTTTTGTTTGTGTGATTGTGGAGAGCTTTCTGCTAGGGAACGAATAATTTTCCAAGACTGAACCAATTTAAGTGGATAAAGTCGCGGTAGTTATTGCTTCATTGTAAAATTCGATAAACGATTCTAACATCGGTCAATATCAATTTATATTTGCAACAGGGTGCAAATCGTGTACGTGGTAAAGTCATTTAATCCGCTTTATTATTGAATGATAAGCGGTACTTATACTCATACGCTCTACTTCGCGACCGGTACAAATCAATTTCAACTTTTAACCTCTTCACGTATTCAACATACAATCATAAAATCGAACACGAAAAAAGCGCGAAACGCTAAAGTCAAATGGAATCCGGATACAATACAATTGTGTATTATGTTTAGAAAAAAATTTGATAAGAAATCATTTGGAACAATTCAGGGGTGTCTTTTCTATTTACGTCTAAGGAAAAACGAAGAAAATTTGACATGGCAAAGTTTGTGATATGTCACTTTTACAAGACATACGTGTTTAGTAACTGACTGATGATTTTCCCTAACAATATCCCATTCTTTTTATATACCATTGCCATTATATTAGGCTATAACGTGCACTGTACGGTCTACGTCTATGTATATTCACTCTGAAATAAATGTCGCATCAAATAGTAATTTATTTCGGTGTCAGTGCTCTACTCTTGGCCTAAATCACAAGTGTTGGACTTAAATTCGTACTCGAGGGAATTGCCGCCTGTTTCTATACGGAGTTTTGAACAAGTGAAATAAACAGTTTCCCTGTCTAATGCGCATTTTTACTATTATTCCGGGATATGGCTTTGTTTCCTCTTTCATTTTTAGTATGAGTTTTTTATGAGTAAAGGGCCTAATTATTGACTATACGTTATGAATACACATACCTATGGAAAAATGTAAATAAATTAGTAAAAGCATCCATTTAAAAACAAACAGGGCACTTTTTAATTCATTTTCAGTACATTTAGGTTTGAGAGAAAATTTATATAAATCCAATTCTTTACAGCGTTTTAAAACTCGAAGCTTGGGAACCAATTTTAAGAATTTGCATATTTTTACGCTGATTCGTTCACGTTCAACTGGAAGTTGTAAAAATGGAACGAATATATGTATATGACTAGGTTGAACGTTGTGTTTTTTAAAAGTTTCCTTGTATGCTTAACGTTGAAATATATCAATGGAAATGGAATGTTTCTGTGAATGCAAAAATCTCATTTTACCTCTTTGTTTTTGGGGAATTTTTAATTTGATCAACAAAATATACGTGTATATGTATATGGATCTGGAAAGTTGTCAGCCTTAAAATAGGAATTATATAACAAATACTTGCTATCCGTAAAGGAAATTTCTTAATTTCCGAGTAAAAACCTTTTTTATCTTATAGTACACATTTTTAGCCGGCAGCATCAGAATGTTTATTTGTAACTGCTCTTGTCCTAAAAGCATTACGCCACAAGAAAACAATTTTTTTTCACCGCTTTATCAGAGCCGGCCCAAATTCGTTCCATTCGCAGTCGGATGTTCATTAAAAGGAAAGTCCTTAAATAGCGACCGGGCTTTTTTCGGTGCATTTTTGTGTCCTTTTTAAAAGAACCGTTGTCTTTCCGCACCCCAGCCCTGTCTTCGCCTCTCAAATTCGCACAATATGTAATTTAAGAGCAACTTTTTTGCATTTTCTATTAGCCGACATTATATTCGTCATTTTTCCGAAATAATTTGCATGTCATAAATGGGGCGACTTTATTTAGTGTAAAATATTCACGGATAATATTTCACTGGCGTTAGTAATAGAATTATGAGTAAAACATTTCACGGACATTAAATATGCATAGCATATTATACTTTGCTTATTCTTAACTGGGTTATTTTCAAAGTGGTGTCTTCATCGTTTCTCACTCGCTCGTCCCCAAATAATCCAACGTACTGCTTAGCATGTACGAGTACGACAAAGAAATGTTTTAAAATACGGGAGATTTTCAAATAAATTGACTTTAATATTCTATTAAGGCCCCAGTACTGTTGTCTAATTTAATTTGACCTAAAATATTGTATAAAGCGTCGTGTATGCCGCGTGTACACTACGAGAGTGTTCCATTTCCCAAATCGAATACTTCTAATTAAATCAAAGTTTAAGTAAATATGCATTAGCTGGTGACTCGCAAGCTCTCATATTTAATACTTACGTATATACAAGGATAAAAGAGATAATATAAAGAACTCCTCTTTGCAGGTAAATTTCTTGCATTTTTCTTTGCTCTTATACCAGGTATTCTCAATACAAGAACGGTCGACGATGAAAAGAAAGTTGAAAAACTCTGTAGTTTTAAATTAAAAAAGAACATACATAGTAATTCGAGTAGCGAAGAAGTAAGTAAAGTTAGTCAAATTGTGTTTACTTCGTCATAATGTATTCACTTTATACAAAACTATATAGACATATCGTATAAGTTCATCTTATATTGAAAATGAACTAGCAAAAATATAAAATGTTTTATGCAATGGCAATATAATTGCACATTTGCATGCGGAATTACACGTTGAATTTGCACACATTTCAAGAAAATCGAAATAATATTACGAAAACCAATAAATATACCTAGTCTTTGCTGTGCACCTTCTTATTCGGACCTGTTTTGTTATGCAAGGCATCAAGATACACAGATCAAACCGAAAATTAACCCTTCTCGGTGGTTGCATGCAATACACTTCAATGTTCAACTAACTTCCGGTCGATGTTGTGCGTACAGTGGACTGTAGTTCCGGTTTAGGATGACAGAAATGTTAAATTCTTAAGCTGACCCCTGTCATTGTTCTTGAGGAAGGGTTTTATTGTTTAGGTTGCGCTATATTTGACTTGTATTGTCTAAAAGTTGATATATACGGATCCCGTCCTTTTGTTATCCATTTATTGCGGTTTTTTGTTTTTGTTTTAAACTATTTTTTATGGGTTTCGTACAGCATTAAGGATGGTATTTTTATATTACAATAACATTTTATGTTTTTATTTTTTAATTTTTTTTACACATCCCATATTTGTATTTTCTATAATGTTCGAGCTAAAATAAATTGAAATAAATATTTTGCTATGGAAATGGGCATTTGTTTAATTAACTTTTTAAATTCTGAACAAATATTTTAATGGAAAATAGAAGTTGAAGCCTTATTTGCATAGTGACAATTGAATTGTTATTTCTAGTCTGATTCGATCCACTTTAACTATAGATTGATGCAGTTTTTGCAGCACCGTCAGTATCATTGATGTTTTATTAATTAATGATCATTTCCGTTATACGAGTACATACATATATCAATATCATCCGACTGATTCGATTTGGCAAACATTAAATAATTAAAACGGATCTTATAACATCTAAACATATCACGAAGTAACCTAAAAGCCTTCATCATCATGTATAACAAAATCAAATATTTTTTAAATCCTCGAATTTCGATTCTTTCCATTCATATGAATATAAAAGCAAGTCCAGCAAACGCAAAAAGCCGTGGTAATTGGTCTGGTGAAACCCTAATACCTTTATTAAATGATTAAATATCTCTTTTGACAGAAAGACGTATTACTGTGTTGGTTTGTTGAAAATGTTGATAATGTTTTCAAAACATTTCGGTATTGGAAAACGGAGCTTTTTTGTATTGTGTTTTAAAACCTGAATATACCTGCACTCCTGTAATGATGGATTTTTTAATTAACTCTGTAATAACTACTTCCCGGATATTATTAATTCATCGCTAGTTTTTATTTTATTTATTGATCAAGCTTATTCTGATGGTCATCGAACAGCATCGAATAACATGCCTTGGATTTGAACAGTAATATCCCATATATGGAATATAGTAATTAATAACTAAATTACGATACCTACGTAGTTAGTAGGTAGGTACACCTATGTATAGGTACTTTTATACTAATTAATAACATAATGAAATTTTCCTACTATTGTTTAAAAAACATTAGTTGAATAAAGAAACAATGTTTTTTTACCTACAATCAATGCACTCCAATAATAATATAGCAATCTGTTTCATTTAAAAAAGAGCCAATGCCCAAATAATACACACTGTAAACATTAGAAGTCTACATTATTTGTAAACAAACACTAGTTCAATATTTATTCGTGTAATGTAATTGACATAACATAAACATCACTTACATTATTAATTACGAATGTGTGTATTTGTGTTCAGGGATCAGAGTGAGAAAGAGGGAATAATTCTAGTGATTTTTCAATGTTGGTCATAGATACGTTTGTTAAATTTGCATTTCGATTTTCGATGTATTTGTAATGAAAATTAATTATGTTCCCAGTATGTCAATAATAATTTATTAGCTAATTGCTCATTTCATCGAAAATGATATTGGGTTTATTTTTTATTCAAAAACACATGAAAACTCTCGGTACTTGCTGATCTTTCTTAATATAGGCATCTACATAGTTTTATTGAATGTGTGCATCATGAAGGTAAACTTAAAGATGGATAAAATATGTAGGTATTAAATTTTCCCATTATTTTGGAGCTCAATAATTGTCAAATCAAAATACGTCAATATTTAAGATATACTGTAGAGTTTTTTCCATAATGCTTTTCTCACTTTTCCCTAATCTGAATTCGGTTATAAAAAAAGTAAAGAAACTTTATGAACCAATAAAGCTCGTCCATACTTACTGTCCCTTTATTTATTCAGAGGTTTTCTCTCTCTATTGTCGTATTAGGCTTTTTGATTGTTTTCCATTCCCCAGAAATTGCTATTTTCTGCTGCTGTAACGTTATTATTATTGATACTAGCTTGTCATTCACAGATTTATGATAGAATCTCCGATTTTAGCTTTCATTTGACTAATTTCCAATTCGAGATTTATGTGCATATGTGTGTGTAGGTACATTCAAACGAGTACATAATAGTACATCACATACAGATAGACTACCCGTCGACGTCAAAAACTGCTATTAAATATGAAAAAACCTTCGAGTAAAGTTAATATAATTGAGTTTGAAATTAGTTATTAAAGAGGATTCGAATACATACGGACGTCATGCGGGTAAACGTGAAATCTGCATTAAATTTGCATTCCAAAAACCTTATTCTTTTTCTACTGCTTTTCCAGCTAATGATCTATTCTCAATCATACCTTAGCGGAAGGTACCATTACTTTGAAAACTTTTTTCCAATATGAAATATTTTAAATTCAAAAGTATGCCCATAAAACCAAATAATAAATTTTTGTCAAGCTGCTCGAAGGCCTCCCATTTTGATTTTTAATTTTGAACCATGTAGGCCGTAATCAAAATTTCCGATCGCCAATGTTTTTTGTGAGTGGATGAAAAAAATGGTAAAATTAATCCAACAAACGAGTGCTTTATGCAAAAGTGGCACTTGTACAGATAAACAGAGAAAACTTGACAGAAAACAAACCCTCTTTAGAAAAACACATTTAGGTATACCTGCAAGATAAGTTTTCATTTGATTCTTTTTTTGTTCTGTCGGTTGGGTGTAAAAACGTGTTATTTATTTTATATAGATTGCAATCATACATCCTCGTTTAAAGTTTGCGAATAAAGAGGACATAATTTACGAGGCTCGTGTGGAAGTTTGAGTAAAAAGAAGGAATTGATTCTTTAAACTTTACACTAACATGTATTTAAATGGCGAGATTGATTAGTAACATATTTCACCTATTCAGAGTGGGACACAATTTATTTGATTGCAATTGTGCGTAAAGTTAATTTATTAGGCCATTTGGTCGAACCCTAAATTTACAACTTGGAATAATGACGATTTTATTCACTTTATAGTGGCTTAAAGGATAATTTAACAAATAAGTTGTAGTTCGCGAATGTTTTGTCACTTTTCACGCAACACAATTTTTCAACAAACTTTCCATTTTATTCTCCCTTATAAGCTTTTTACATTTAGCCGATTTTATTTATACAGCCATTTCCATTATCAATATCTCTCCACTATAAATACATATATAAGCATATATTTCTCCCTTCTCTCTAAAACCCATTAAACAAATGGCAATTTTCTTGTGTGGCAAATAATTTTTCAGCTGTTTGTGTGCTAAAATGTTAACGAAAAACAAATTTATATTGTATCCTAAACCAGAAGCCACAAAACATTCACAAAAAATAGCTCTCTGCGTACACAAATATAAAGGAGATTGTTTTTTTTCAGTTTCGACTTGAGTGTATTAAAATAGGGTAAAATGCGGGGTTCGCTACTTTTTATGTCCAGTTTAATATGCATAAAATAACAAAAAAGATTATAATATAGTTTTCTTAAAATATTGCGGCACTTTTATTTGAGGTATACATATATAAATATTTACCACTTTCTAAAAAGGGGCTTATGTTTTGCATATAAGCGACATGAAAATGTACCCAGGAATTAACATAGTTTATTTAATTAAGGCATTTCCAGATCTCTCTCCTTTTGTTTTAAAAGGTTTTCTAGCTTTTGTTATATGCTTTAAAACTCTAGACACTTGGCTGTGTGTTTCCATTCCAATGTAATTTGTACTCGCCAGTTTTACTATTGTCTGCTTTATTATACTCTGCTGGATTTTTTATAGTTTCGAGGTGCACGTAAAAAATAACATTATTAAACTACATTGTCCTCCCGAAATGGCCTATTTATTATATGGTAAATCAGGGCCGCTTCTACTGGTCCTTTGTTTTCCGATAAAGTGAATAATATTATCTGGAAAAGCAACACATTGTGAATTCTACACGTACATTGTTTGCCGTAAATTGTAATATTCTCTATACACATATACCTAAGTAACATAACAACATTAATTTACAAACTTTAAATAAAATACTCTATTTCTAATATAATTATAATTAGTTGGTGTATTATGGGTTTTTAGAGTTTACTATGTTTGCAATGTTTAAATTAATAATGATGGTCTTTAAATTTCAGAGGTGAAATTATTAACCGAGGTTTACACAAGTATCGGAGTCCTTAAACGAAATTGCATGCACTGCAAATTTTTGTAGAAAAAAAGAGGAAATGCAGGATAATTAGAGTATTGGGATTGTATATACAAAACAGAAAACTTGAAATTGTTTCTCAATGCAAAATAACAAAATAGTTTTGTTTATATAAAATAACAACAATAATATATTAAAGACAGGAAACTTCAATGCAGATGAAAAGAAATTTTCGTATATTTACTGAATATACACCTCGCTCGCTCGATATACACGTACCTTATTGTTACAAAACATATTTTTATGGTTCCCTTCGTGGATGAGCTATTTTTATATACTGAAAAAACAATACCTAAATGTTATTGTATTGTCTTAATATTTATGTAATGTATTAGGTAGCTAATTGGTATGTTAAAAAAACATACTAAATCCAGGAATAGGTAATCCTGGTGAGTCAGATAGGCACTATAGTAAACAAGTTATGTACGAGTATTATTGTCAGATTATAAAATAAGTAGACAGAATGAAAAGCAATAAAACTAAGCACTATAACACTGTACCTACGTGTTGGCATTATATGCTGTTTTTGCTCTTCATTATCTCACTATATTATATTTTATAAAGAATTGGAAAAGTTTAAAATTCCTCCAATATTGTAAAATTCTTATATATTATTCTGTATTATGTTTTTATGTAATACTTTTCCTTAGTAGAATATACGATATCAACAATCTCACTAGAAGCGTGGCATGTCAAATATTCAACGAGCGCAAAATATTAAGGACGTCTTATTTGTTGTATGTTTGAAAAGAAATTTCTAAATTTAGATATTTTTTACATTTATTGTTGATGTAGGTATAAAAGCGTATATAGAAAATATGATTTTTTTGTTTCAAGAAAGTGTATATTATTGCAAGGTTGATATGACACTTTACGCCCATTTCCTCACAGACGTTAATTTGTCTAACGCCGTTTGCACACGAATTCCCACATTCAAGAACATCTGTTTTGTGGTCAAATAGATTTTTTACGCCGGTACAAACTCATAATGGGGTAATTTGTGGTCTGACTCTTTTTTACAGCACACCCTAACCGAAATATTCGAAATGGTGACCGAGGAAATTGATATTTTCATTCGACTAATGCAATCTACTTATTTATTATGTTAAATATCATTGTTCTAAAAATCGTTTCCTAATGGCAGCATTTTTAAATCGAATTATTGTTGCAACACAAGCTTAATTAAATAACTATACCTACTGTTAGGTATTATTATTGACTCAATTTCCATATTCTGTTGTAATTAAGGAAATTATTACTGTGTGCTGTGAGGGTATTTGCCACGTTGGAAGTCGATCTAATGAGGCGCAACATTAAGGTACACAGAAATCTTATTTCTTAATATTAAGAATGGAAAGTGGTCGAATAATTATGACAGTTTTACAAGAAGAAAAACAATAAATTTCCACTTGAATACATTGAGACGATGAAATAAATAACGCAGAATAAATGTAATATATACCTAATAACCACTTGACTTTACTTAATTTATTAACCCAATTTAGGTATGATAATAACTTCCGCTCTAGAAGTAAATGTATAAAGAATAAATCGTCTTTTAATAAACATCGATTTTCCTATATTTAGGTTGACATTATTCCATTGGATACTGTTTCTAAAGAATGCGATAAAATTGAAAAATTCTCTCCCAGAATAAATATTTATAAATAGCTAATAACCAATGCGTGCAAATATTTGATCATTCGATTTTACTCGCGCTAGTGTTTACAAATTAATCGATTGGACAACCACTTCACGAGTATGAAAATATATACATACTTAAATTCATAATTAGTATAGTCAATAACAAAGAATTGGTTCAACAGCAAACACTTCAAATTGACTCACTTTTACCGTCAAAATTTCATTGAACTTCACTCGTAAGTTCTTAAAATTACAAATTCGGTTTAAGAATGTATTCCAATAATGCATGCTTGTTTCCCTCTAAATATTGTTCAATTCTTACTGTATTGTTTGCAATGACGATGATGAGACTAGAGCCGAGAGACTAATATGTTTCCGCTAAAATTACATTCGACCTAATTTTGCATTTGTTTTCTGTGTGTTATTTTCAAGTTAATTTTGCTCGCTTTTCAAAATAACAAGTAAAACGCTCGTAAGAATTAGCTCTGGAATTATTGTGATAATTTTTTTTTATTAAAATAGTAATTGCCTGCACTCACTTACCTACTATATGTACTGTTTATTTTGGAAAATTAATCAGAATTAAGGGATTATCCTTATTAGCAAATGCAGTGACTGGAGAGGTTCTACAATCAATATTTTGACCCACATTCGCGTCACACTCAATTTGAAGAACAATTTCCTGATAATTAGCGAAAACATAAAACAATTTTCAACTATTGGATTTTAAATATAGTTTGCCTCAAAAATCAGCACACACTCTATTCACACAATTAATAGTTTCAGTGGGAGAATTATGCTCTATTTTGGTTGTTTCTCTAAAGTTTTAATATAAAATATAATAAACTGTTAAATTCATTTGCGCCTCAAGTGTTTTACACAACACACAAAGTAAACTTATGAAAGGGCTTCCTTAAAACTTTCACACTTACTATACACCTAGCATACGAGTTTGAATGTTAATTACCTCCAGATTTTAGATTTAGCAACGAAAAAATTAATTATGCTTTAATGTGTGATTACAAAGTTTTGTTATAACTACATATGCTCTTATTATAAACTTGTTCAACGTTCAACTAATTCGCATGAGATATTGTTATTCAGATTCTTGTGTTTGTTTCACATATTGTATTAGATTCTAGAAGTGTTAAATGCCGGTTTATACGTAATATTCTAAGTGCTTACTGTAACTTGTACAATTAACTTATCATTAACTATAAGTAATTGATGTGGTTTGCTTATGTTCAGAGTTAAACGGTTTTGGAATTAAATTTCTAATGGCTTGAAAAGTTGTCACAATGCAAATATACAAAAGGATCACTATTAAAATTGAACTTTTAAATAAACTAGAACTCGTTTACTTAGACATTTAGAGCGAAAAATTCGCTCCTTTTAAAGTGAAACGAACTTTTTGATCAAACATAATTTAATTGTAATATTGTTTATGTAAAGTTAACACTAATATAAAAGCTCACCACAATTGTTACTAATTTGAGCTAGTATTCTGTAGAAGCGGTATCACCCGGGAAATTCACTCTCAGTTGAGCAACTTTGTTAGATAGTTAAATGTTAAATAGTATGTCTGGTCTTCCTCATTTCCACATAATATGAGCCAGAGAGTATATTGTCAGTTCAGCGTGAATCCATTTTGTTTGTCAACTTAGTTAGATGGTATAAATTGCCGTTTGAAATCAGTTACTATTCCGAAATTTAAATTTGTAATCAGGGACAGTTCAATAATTCCAAAATATTTGTGTTTACTTTGCCTGCGGTTCGACATATGGAAGATCTGACGCCACAAATTTTGTAATATAAACTTGGCAAAAAGAGTAATTTTACATTTCCCAAAGAAAAAACAAAAGGTTAATAGAATAATTTTGGCAAAAAGAGAAAAGAGAACCAGTAAGGACCAGTAATTGAGAAAGCAATTTTTGCAAAACTCTCGTTATTGTGTGTATAATTTCAGTGCACGTTTTGCTTCAAATGTAGTACATAAATAAAAAATTCAAATAGCATTTATTGAATAGAAATTCCAAAAATATATTCCATTTAAAACAGATGTTTTGTTTCAAAGGTAGTGCAATATTGAAATTTTTATCGTTCAACTTTGTGTTTAAATAAAATTTACTACCATCCAATTTAATACAATTTCACCAAGGTTTACTTATAAGGAGAAGTCTATTTATTACTTAAAAAATATATTTGCTAAAGTTAATGAAAAGAAACTTTTGTGATAAGAAAACTACGGTCAAATTTATTATACTGCCCTTAAAGCATTTCGGTTTCGCTTGCCTGTTATTTTTTCTTTTTGTATATGCTCTTCCTGAAAAAGAAGATAAACCATGAGTACCTAAATACACTTTTTATTTAATAACGAATATGAAATATGTTTTAATCATGTATTATTGAAGACACATCCATATCCATAAATTAATGGAGATTTGATTTATTTTACAACAATGACAATACCTACGTGGAAACAATTAATGACTCATCAAACCGATTTTTAGTAAATGCTGTGAATAGTTCATTAATGCGGAAACGTTGATTTGCGGTTCAGGTGCACTTTTAACTGCATTTGTGTAAATAACGCCGACAAGTGTGCGTGCTTTTACCAGCAAGAGTCATTTATTCTATATTTTATTTTTCACCCAATTTATTGTATATTGTATGTCCGATAAGGATCTGTTCCGTTTCGACCCTAGACAATAATTAGGAAGCGAATTTATTGCTGGGTCATTATTTATTCAATTTGGATCTACGTAATAATACACAGAAATACTATACGGCCGAGATGTTAGCTTAGTCAACGCACTAGAATAGTTCATTTATTTATTGGCCAATGAATTCATCACTTTGTGACACGGTGCACTTTTCCCCTTGCAAATGAACTGAAAAAAAACGCAAAACCTGACCATTTACTGCAGCTGATAAGCAATGATATCGGCCGCACAATTTTTATTTAAATCAATAGTGAGGTGAAAATAGTTGTGCGTGCTTATGTAATTGCGATGAAAAATAAAGGGGATGACTCTTTATAAATATTTGTCTACTTTACAAGACACTCTAGACTAGTATAAATAAATAGACCCTAGACACTCTTAAATATCTATTATTGAGAATGCATGGTTCCACAGATCCAACTTATGAGTTCTACTTTCAGGACAAATGTTTCTGAATCTATCAAATATTTACGTGACCCATTCGTGCGCATTCTAAGCCCTACACCTAAGACTGGTTCAAGAGAACGATGAATCTCAAGAGAAAACACAAGCTCGAACTTTGGAAAGAAAAATTGTAACGGTTCAACCTCCCTAGCGCCTGTATAGTAAAAGAGATAATGACACAATACAGGAAAATGCACCTGTTAGCCACTGAGACTCTCCTACCTAGGATGTAGTAATAATGCAATTACATTGTTGACGGTTAAAGAAGGAGATCATGTGCAATTACAGTGCCCACATCTCTATATCTCCTCGTTAATTACACCTAGTGCTGTAGAGTTTGTTGGAATGTTTATGAAACATTGTTTGTTTATGTTAAAATCATGAGAGGCGCATGAATTATTAATTGATTTCAGTTATGGTATACCAGGATCTAAATAGAGAAATTCAATTATATTAGCCTCTTCGTAATCAATATACTTGTTTAGAAATTGTTATTGTATCTAGCGTAAATTGTGAGAAATTATTGTGGGAGAATTTAATTAAAATCTAATATTATCAAGCAAGATGCATTCCAGATTTAATGATAAAAGTGTTTTAACTGATTTTTTGGCATTATTGTTCTTTTACATTTTAAAATTTAAATGTGCTAGAAGAATTTAAAGCGTTTGGTGTCTGTGTTTTTTTACAGTTCCAAACTGCATTACTAAATGGAATTAATTAATAATATACGAGGAAATGAATGAGAATTACCAGCATTGAATTGTTTGGAGAAAAAAAATTAAAACACGATCTATGAGATGTTAGATATACCTAATAGATGGAATTATAAAAATTTATTTGCTGATAAGCTTCATTATCAAAATTTGGATCTCGTATTCTTGATAAGTAGATACTAAAACAGTGAATTGTGAATTTAATTACAGCTTCGATGTCACATACTGCATTTGATCATACCTAGTACCTAAGCAACACATATAAAACCAATAAAACGAATCCTATGTTTTATGTATTTTATTGTTCGTCTAAGGAACTGATCAGAAGTCACGCAGAAAATAAAATAAAATCATTTAGTTTTATAATACAAATTGAATGTAGGAGAGTTAAAATACGACCATTAAATGTTTATTGCACATGCTTTTATTTTTATAACTCAAATAATATTATGATATTGGCCATTGTGGTTGGTAAAAATTGTGATGACTGGTAACTATCACCACTGGTAACCACTTAAACCTATTAGGTGGGGTAATCGATGCAATAATTTTATTTAACACTTTCCGTACTTAACGAGCTTTTTCTGTGAAAACTCCATGATGGGTGGATATTCGCTTAGTCTAAGCCATTTTCAAGTAAAACCCTTTGTTTTGGCGTATACATATATTATATAGTTTCATCCTTATTTATTTAACGAGAAACTGAGAAGGATAATAATTGCTTAGTGAGGTAAATATGTCAGGTTGGGGCGTAAATTGAGCCTTAGTGGTTATTCCAACAACTTTATTAAAGGTTTAATAGCTAAATAGATTTTGTTTTGCATTTAAAAAGGTTCAAATGTTTATGATACATACTCCTAAGTTCGGGGGAGTAAAACAACAACTTTTGGATTTACATGAAATTGGAATATTTTTGACGATAGCGCTTAGAAATCGAGGCTGTTCCGTTAATTAAAGTTAATTAACTGATTGGACCAGTTTTTAATGCATCAAATATGCATACGAATATTGTTATATCAGTTTATGAAAATTTTTAATTTGATTTTCATGCTCCCATCCATATCTATTATAAGTTTCCCCTCGCCTCAAGAGGTTTTTTCCATGTAAATTTTTGCCTAAATAAATAGGGTCTTTGATGGTTTTTTAACACCCTGCCATGTTGGATACGAAGACTGCTATTAATAAAAGACTAATATTTTTCCAACTAGATAAGTGCAAGTGAATTATTTATTTCACATGTACAATAAATCATAAAAAGGCGGAATGTAATAGTATATGTATAAGTCAGTATTGATTTGGTTTTTCACAGTGGGGCGATTTTTATTTGTATTTATGGTATTGTATGTTTAAATTTCATTTTGTAATAAAGCTGTTTTTATTTGCAATGAAACTGAGAGGCCAACTGAATGGATAACCATTGAGAGCATATTAAGTTGATGGCCCGAAGGAAAAGAAGTTGCTTGAGGGGACATAAAACCGTTGGGATTCTGAAAGAAAGAAGAAGAGACATGTGTATGTCGACTGAAATGAATGCAGTTTGTCGTCTAAGGTTCGCTTCATGAATGTAACATGAGTTTTAACCTGTACAGGCGCCGAGGTTGACCCACGCCTAGTTTTCTCTCTTCTCCACAGTTATATGGACCAAAGCGTCTCTCATGTACTCGTAAATCCTTACTTCACGATCTCTGTTGATGCTGAATTATAAACATGTTCTACATGCAAATATAAATGTATGACAACAAAACGAGATGCCAATTCACACAGGATCTGTTCCAAAACTTTCACAACTCTTTCATAACAAATATAAAACAATAAAAAGTTCGACATATAGATGTTTATTTTTTCTAGCGCAAATTCATTACTTTTCGAATCAGTGAATACTGCATAAAACTGATCTTTTTTCAACGGCGAATATTAAATTTTATTTAGAGTAAAAACTGCGATTTCCAGCAGCTCTCACAAGTAAATTAAATTTATTGCCACAGTATCCAAGTTTTAGCTTATTGCAATCGTTTCACACAAGACGTAAAAGTGTCATTACAATGCAAAATTTGTGGCAAGCAAGAAGAAATTTCTTCTTCTGCAAATTATTTATTATGTCTGTTAGAAATGCACTTTAGATTGTCAACTTGAGAGATGTGACGTCAATTGGAAGGGTTACGAGTTAAGTAACAATTGAATTTAGAAAGAAATATATTCTTAACCAACTCTTAATCCTTGAAAAATCGTTTACGAGTTTTTCCCTTTCTATTTTCTTGAAAATGCAATTTGTTACGCAACCATCATTCTTTTGTATAAAGCTGAAGCTTGAATCGCATGGAATTAATTTATTTCTTTTGCTTCAAAATGCTTGTTTCTCTAAATAATTTACACAAAGAAAATAAAAGAAAAGAGATTTAAAATGCAATTAAACTTATCTAACTATTGCAAGCATAAAAAATGGAGGGTCAAAAGATGATGAAGACATTAATCATAATTTATGAAGAAGTTGGAACAATTTTGTCTGAAACGCTTTGTATTTGTACCTTACCTATATCTAGTACTTGTACGAATATGTATTAAAAAAGTATTTAGTTATTTGTAGCACGTTCAAAATATCTTTAAGATAACGTTCTTTCATTTCCAATATTATTTTCTATATTTATTTATAGTATTGTGCTTACAGAATACAAATTAAATTGAATCTAGCACGGTGAAGTATTTATAAATATCAGTAAAGCAATTTGTATACACAAAAAATCGATTTATTATGAATTTAATGTTTAAAAATACAAAGGAAATCACTTCATAGTAGAAACACTTACTTATCAAGAATAAATTTGCATATTTCAGCAATATTCATTGATATCAAAATGGAAATGAAATTCATATTGGCGTTTTTCATATCAACACTCAACACCTATACTGCTGTTATTATTTTTTATTTTAATAAACGCCTTGTAAAATGAAATGCACCTGAAAATACTGATTTTGTATGTAACAATTCACATTTCGCTACGAATGTAGTAACGATTAAATATAAATTTAGTAAATAGCTTATCAAGTAATGTGTTTTGATAGGCCGCAAGATACCAAAAATTATGATAATGTACTTTTAGCGCTATATACATACTAAGGTACGTAGTAGGTATACTTAAAATATTCCTACTGGCATGCTACTAAATAATTATAAAATACGAAAATTAATTAAATAAGAACACAATTGAAAACAGCACAAATTCATATTATGTACAAAAAGTTTTCCGTAGGGATTTTCAGTTTGCTTTCGTGAAATTCAAATAGGCACATAACATATATACGTATTATGTCTGTATTTATAATTAATGTTAAAATAATACAAATCCAAATGTTAACAATTGTTATTTTCACATAATACCTATACCTATTTATTGTAAAATATAATTCACTTTGTATAATACATTTATCAACAAAAACCGCACATATGTTTATTGTAAGTAAGTTGTAGCTTATACAATAAACTATAAATAATATAATTAACATAAAATTCAAAGATAATATTTTAGTATACCTATTGTATGAAATTAGGTATTATTATTATGAAATGAAGAAATTCCTATTCCTAATATACGTACGTATTTCTTAAAAGCTCTTAAGTATACTATTTTGTTTTTTATTTTACCGCCATCGAGTGTTCATCATTCAGATAAGGAAATTTAACTCCAGAATCAGATTAGGAAAAATTTCAATGTTTGTCACCGGATATTATATCTTAACTTAATAATTGCGGTCTTTACCGCCCCCATATAGCTAAATATGCACATCTGCGTGAAATAGAAGTCTATGCTAAGTCTATGAAAAGAATTTGATTAAAGTTGGGCGTTGCTCATTGGAAATTAACTTAACCAAGAATATAATAATTCCTGTATATTTCTTCCCATTTTATGAAACCAATTTCAAATGAAAAAACTCACATTTTATGGAAAAAGTCAAGAAATTTTCTCCCAGTGGGGTTGTTGATTTTGTATCCTTACAAGAATTGTTTTCCACTGTTTCACAGACAATTTTCAGCTCTTATGGTTTCGCGGTAACATAATTCTCAATAATAGTGAACCATTTTAAATTTTATTACATTTCTTTTATTTTGGTATTATACTTGTGCTCGTTCGCCTTTCAAGCAGCTTAATACCAACTTAAATAACGTTAACGTTATTCCTTTCAAGAAAGCTTTCCTCGGTATCATTTTCAGAAACACACATAAATACGTTCTCGGATACGTATACTTTCAGCAACGATTTTCTGATATTCCTCGCATGACTCAAGAATGAAAGTGCATTCAATTAAAAATGAAATTTCGACTCTTAACAGCGACTTGTAGAGAATGAAAACGAGATGACTTTCTAATTCCTCTTATAAGGTAGGGTCGTGTAAAGGTATCTGATTATGGAGTCGCCTAGAGGTTCATTAACGCATGCTACCAAGATCAAGATGGTACGGTTGGCCAACCAAATGTAACTTGGTAAATTAAACTGATACTAACCAAGTTCTCACGCAAACCATTACGTGTCATCATGCCTGAATGGCCGTGCGCTTGCATCAACATCAAAGTATTTTTGTTTGTACATGTTTTACTTGTAATTCCTTTACGAAATTTCCACAGAATATAAATGGATGCGCAAGATAAATCTTTCTAGAAAAACTTTATTTCAACAATACTGCGAATACCTACACTACAGCTTAGGCGATGGTTTCATTCCTCCATCTTCTCAAAATTAAGCGATAACTCGATTTCTCATCGGAATAAATCCTACAATTTCTGCAAAAATCTTTGTCGTATGATCGGATGATTCTTTATTGAGAAAAGTGTTTCGTTTATCAATCTTGATTTTCAAAATGAATCGTACTTTCTTTCTTCATTCACTAAGCTCGTATAAATATTTGTTCAAGCTGCCCCTGAGTGTGTTGTAATAAAACGAACACGACTCTATATGTTAATACATATACGAATTAAATTGAAAAACAACATTAAATGTGCAATATACATATACATTTAAATAAAATGAAAATCTTCATTGTAATGTATATGTGTTTGGATTATTATTTTTAGACTTTCATCTGTTGAATTCTATTTCGACTTCAACGCTAAAAATACACCATTTGGTGAAATTTCCCTACATAATGAGGAAATATTTTTGCGACAAATAAGCGAATGGAAAACAGCAACCATAAATAATACAAATCACTTTTCTTGCTGACTAAACCTAATTTGCAAAACCTCCAATGACAAATCGGTGTATGAGCAACCAATAAGATTTTGGCTTCGTCAATTTAATGTGTAATTTCCTACGCAATTCGAAGGGAAAACGTTCAAATCTGTAGGATATTTGATTAAAAAAGGGCGTAGTTAAGTGTAGCTTTAGGCAGACATAGAGGAAGGGTGTACCTGAAAGTATTTAACCATTAATGTATCACACTCACATGTTAATACTTTTTCATTTAATTGAAATTTGAACCATCAGTAGTTGACATGATAAATAAATTGTTGTGTGTCTATAACTCCTCTTCAAACTGAAACTTTGTGGATCAATTTCATGGAATAGAATTAGAAACTTGCTTACTTTGCACGGTAAAGAATGATCGCTTGAATGTGTTGCGAAATTGTTGGAAAATAGTTGCGGGATTTTGGATTTTCAGCTTAGTTTGCTCATTTAGGAATTAAGAAATGTGGCTGTTTATTTTGTTTAACTGAAATAAATAGCTCAACCAAAAATCCAAAGCGAATTATAACATGGTTAATCATTTGCATTTTAAAGCGTATACAAACCAATTAAAATTAATGCATATTTGGTAAATCTTCGTATTTACATAAATCTAACAGACGAGGACACATACATGGGTATATTATTACAAACGACACACATTCTCAATGAAGGAAGTCGATTAATATGAAGGGTTATCACAATTTATGTATATGCATACGACAGCCTTTTAATATATAATTGGAAAACAATTGTGCCTAGAAAAAGGAGCCGAATATTATGTGGAAGTTACGTTCAATATTTCATAAAAGGTCAAAGTGAAGTACTGAAGTATAATTAACTAAAGTATGTGTGTTTGGTCAATGTTCTCGAGTGCGTGTGGTTACACAGTGTTTTATTAAATGTACTAGCTTGCTTAAAATTAAGTTTACTTAATGATTTTGATTAATTAATTACTAAAATGCTTCTGCAATATAATTAGTGTCAGTTTCATTAAAACTTTTCGTAAACATAAATCATTAATTACTGTTGAGAAATGCTAACTTCCTAATATTCTAAATGCGATAAAAACTATACGAGTATTTACGTTTAAGAGGAAGATATTGATATTGATAACAAAATAAGCCGCTTAAATATTTTGTCCAGAAAATCAAACTGAAATATAGCAAATTCCTAAGTTGACTTTAGGAAAAATTAATTTAGTTTGGGTAAAACGTTCGTTATGCTATATCACAATATCAAACTATAAGTTTAAAACTACAAAGCGTTTTAGCAAATATGGTGCTAAACGTGCACACTGCTATAAAGGCAAATAGAAATATGATATTTTTACCAATGTAAATAAACCGATTTATTTGTTGGTGATTGACATACTCGTATTCCTTCATGTGAATACTTTATCCAACAGAATTACACTTCCATTATAGTTCAGTTTGCTTGATTGATTTTCAGTCATTTCCAACGAGAAAGTTTTCAATTCGATTATTATTTAGTTAGTGTTTCCATGTTGAAAATTAATTTTAACTTTGATCGTTCAAAAAAATAATACTCGTATACGTCGAACATTTATATTCACAATGTTTTGAAATGTTTCAAAAACACAGCACATACAGATATTCGTGTATATACGAAATTCGATATAATAAGCATACATAACATGTTCTCTAAATAATTGTCAATAAGTGTCTGCATTGTGTATGCTGACCTATAGGTGTGTAGCTTTAGGTAACAGAAAAGTTTTTCACGCGAATTGTTTTTGACAGAAAATAACTCTTAGTTGTTTAAAGCTCTAGCAAATGTGAGATGGAAATTATGGTATGCGTTAAAATAATTGCAACTTTAGCTATTACATGTGAAATAGAGGAGAATATTTTACTAGTTGAAATAAATGATTAGCTACTTTTAGTGGACATGGTAGTAACAGTGTTAAGTTACAAACTTTGCAATTTGCTTCCTAAAGTTTTCAGTTCCAGTTCCAGTGATACCTTAACGAGTAGGTTGCATGATTTTCATAAAATTTAATCGTTTCATACGCGAACATATTCTCTTTATGAGGATCGATATACATAGGTACTTCATACTTCAAAGAAGCTAATATTAATGTGTTTATATTTTTTTTCAACAGTTTTATAAATAAAATTGGATATACCCGAATTTCAAACCGAAATCATGAGATTCTTTTCATATAAACAAAAGCTATACGAATTAATTAACCAACGTAAAAACAAAGAGAAAATATTTATATGTTAACAATACAGCATATGGCTTAAGTATGATGGTATATCGAAAAAAATAGCTTTTGATTTATGAGCCAAAAGCTTGATGAAATTACAAAATACGTAAACAAAACGTGTTATATAGCACACAAACATATATAAATAAATCTTTTTAACATTAATTATTTTAAAATTCATATAAATGCATGTTGTCTGAATGGATAAAATCAACCTCATTTATTATGGAATGGTAAATAAAACATGACAATTACCGCTTGTATCGCACCGAAAACCATAGTAAATTAAAATCTAATTTATACTTTAATAGTGCATATATGCATAAATAATGCCAATATTCGATAAGTTTATTGCATTAGGCACAAATGAAAGGAAACCAATAAAGTACCTCTCTACCCATTTAGTCGTAATAATTAATACCTACGTGTATATTTGTGTTAGGTTACATACCTACTCCCAGTATGTATACGTGTTTTTAAATGACTGCCATACATTATTGCTTTACATTATATGAAAATTACATTTTAGAGAACAATAGATGCAGAAAGTTTAAATTTTGTTGAAAATATAAAAAGTGTATTGTAACGTTTTTATTGTAAAACATAAAACCCGTAAATATGATACAGCGTTATTTGAACTATTGTTCAGTGTTAAAGTTGCTTGAGGTTTTTAATGCTTTATTTTTATGATAATCTCCCCTACGGACTTAATAGATAGGTTAGTGATATATAAAGCTTAACTTCCGGTTGGATTCTTTTTGTTTCACTGTCTATTAAAAAAGTTTAATAGTGAAAACAATTCAAGAAACAAACGCTTTAAAATATTTGTTAGTTAAATTCAGTTTGACGTGCGGCAGAATTAATCCTTTTTAATTTGACTTCATCGCAAACTTTTCTCCATTATAATATATTTGTAAAACTAATGGAAATGTTAATGATGTCTGATTTCCTTTATGTTTTTCACCAATTAAAAATATCCCATAACATTTACCATGTCTTGTTATTTTTAATTAATGTAGGTAACATCTTCATGAAAACATTTAAATTTCTCTTTTGCAAAATTGGCAAAATCTCTTTGAATAAATGTAACGCAATGTTACAAGTTTTATACATTCGCGGTTGTTTGGGGGAGGAATTATAATAAATGTCGAAACAATTGAGTAAATAGTACAATGTTTCCAGGTTTTCCATAGTGAATAGCGAAACTTAATTAATAATTCATTTTTAAACGCGTTTGTTTAATATTGTAAATGAATTCATATTGTGGCTGTTACAAGGATGCAACAAGGAGAAGCCGTGAAAGTGATGAAGTTGGCATCAGGAGAGACCGTATCTTTGTTATGGCGTTATTAATGCCGCTTTTCCACCAGTTTCAGCCCTTCTATGTGAAATGAGCACTAAAACTGAACTTAAGCTCTTTTAATCTTACAACCAGACCTCACTGTTTACGTCACTTTTGAATATATATATGTATATCGAAAGTTGGATCCAGAAACAAGACTCTTATTAAATTTTGCTGCAAGATCATATTTGCGTACTGTTACATACCGAAAACGATAAGCTACCAGGACCGGCCCTTCAATTTTGTGTTACAATAAGAAAAACAGAATGTCTCCAAGACGAAATTTGTATTCCAACTTCATTTAGAATTCATAATTGCGTTAAAATGCTGCAATATTAAACTAACAAAATAATAGTAAAAGGACTTTTATTAAATGTTCTAAAGTTGTATAAAATTATTCAAAGCTGAAACTTGAAGCGAAAAACTTTTTATTTATTGTGTTCATAAATGAAGCCTGATAACAATTTAACCGTAATTAGTTTACATACGCCGTTTCAATAAAAGCATAGACCCAATTACAGGTGAGAGGTGAGATCTTTAAAAGGGAACTTTGTTTGTATTGCGAAAATCTTAAATAAAACATATATATGTATATAAGATTTGTGTTGTATTTGCCTTTCATTCTTGAATTGAGGTTGTAAAATTTGTGTTTCGGTTGAAATTTTAATTAGCTAAAAGTTATAGATGTTTTTCAATTATTTACAAGAAAATGACTCTTTTTAGGGCTTTTAAAATACTTTTAAGAAACTCATTTTTAATTAAAAAAAATATTGTAATACCGTCACACAAGGGGACGTTTTCTAATTACCGAATAATCGATTGTATTATAGAATAAAGCGTTTAGGACTTACTCAAGTTGCACGAGATGGTCATAACCCATATGCACTCTCATTAAATGAAAGCAGTTTTAATGCATTTTAAAATGGAAGGTTCGTAAACCAGAAGGATAGTGTCATAAAAGTCTCGCTACACCAGAGTTTTAACACGTAAAATATTTGTTTAATGAAATATTTAATTAAGTCTGGAATAGTAAGTTTGTCTAATGAATGTGTGTTTTCAATTTTGGCAACCTTATGTTTAATTTGGTCAAAATATTAACTTTGCACCACACGTAAAACTGTAAAACATAAACATGTTGGTAAATATTTATGTTTAAAATGTTTCTGTTATTCTATATCGTCCACATAAAACCGCTTATGATTAAATTAAAGCATTGATTAACCTTAAACACATGAATAATAAAAGCTCGTGTTGGAAATTAATAAATTTTACAGCTTGACGCCTTCCAGTAGCATTTCTTCAACTCCTTTAACTATTTATATTTACATACCCGGCGTTTCAATACTTCTATACAAATGGTTTTAATTAATTGAGTAATCTCGGAAACCTTTAATACGTGGGCAGTAATGAAAGCAAGAGTAGGCGAGATATTACAAACTTGCGTAATTAATTTCTGTTATACCTATTGAAGGATTATGAATAGCAAGTGGTACAGGATTAGTAATAAAATAAACTGCTCAATGAATGTTAAACTGAGAGAAAAGTTTTAAAGTGAAACAACTTTTTAAAAGTGCACTTTCGGTCACGTAGAAATACAATAATAAAAGTATGTACTGTAAAAAAAATTGTAATAAAATAGTTATACCTAATTGTAAGCTAAAAACTAGACAACAAAAACACAAGGAGGTAGGCGAAATTGTTCTTGTCACTTATTTGGTGGCTGTAAGCTGTGCGACCTTTTTACACGTTTTAGTTTGTATAAGAGGATGTACAATGGGCCCTATGCGACCCAAAGTGCTTAAGCCCAAGTTTCAGGACTTTCCCTTCGTCCTTAATTCGTTCATTACACTAAAACATTAAATTAAGTACAATGTAATTTGTGTTGGAAAGAAAATTTTTAACATCACAGTTCACTTACATCGAAAATTATTATGCTGCAGCAATTACATATACTATTCCCCCATCTAGGAAATTGTGTGCTTTATTTATTCGACAATTATTACTCGTACACATGATTGTGGCTTATAGTTTTGAGGTAAATTTTAATTTGGGTCGAGCAGCAATCATTTGATTATAAGATACTGGAATGTTTGTGTGTGTGTGTGTGTATAGTATATACATATATATTATGATGGTGGTTGGTTGGTGTGTTTTAGATCGTACACAATGTAGTTAGAGGGGTCGTAAAACGGTTTCGTAATGCAACATTCTACAGCCCAACTGGGGCACGTATATGCAGAGTTTGTAATACCTAGTACTACTAAGCCTATCCTGGCTTGGTTCTTCGCATAAAAAGCTTACTGCAAATTACAACAACCAAGTCTTGTTAAATAAATGGGAATTAGAAAAGTTTTTTTTACGCTTTTAGATATTCATGTTCCAGTGAATAAATATCCGTCTTCAATATATTTTATATTTATTTGTTGTTTTAGTCTACAATTTTACCTAATTACGTTTATTGAGTCCGTTGTTTGAGCTTGGAGCTCAACGAAACGATGCAGAAAACAACAGTCTGTGTAAATATGCAGCCAAATTAATGAATTGCACATGGACGAAAGTCAATAATTATTTAAGAAAATTGTGTAGTCGCAGTAAATAAGCTATGCATTTCAAAGTTAACGTTCCATTATAATTTAAGTTCGGTATAACAGAGTGCTATCTAAATACATGTGTCTGTACGTGTTACCTACACGGACTCACCTTTATATACAACAAACCGAGAATTATAGTGCTACACAAGCCCTAAGTGTAATATTTCAGTCATGGCATCCGCATCGTTTTAGTAAACACTGTACAGCATCATCCTATATTATATTAAACTTGTTATTATTTTCATGATAACGTTTGTACACAGCTGTTACCGTCGACTTTTCCACTCTCCTGCTCCTGAAACTCGTCCTAGCTGTAAATATTGTCTGAATGTATAGTTTCCTCCACCGCACTTCACAAATGAATCCGAAATATGTTTCTACAAGTCTATGTATTCAACAAACTAATCGGATTTATAAAAGAAAATTATTATTGTAATTTCTCTCTCCTTTCCAAATATTTCAACGTTAAATCGAGTGCACTTTCAGAAATTGCTTTAAGGAATAGAGTTTTTCGACATTGTGAAAGAGGTACTCGCGATATTTAATTAATGAACTGCAATGACAATTTAGAAAGCGTAAATCTTTTGGGGTTTAAGTTTGGCGATAAGTTTGTTGTTGTATCAACTATGCTTAAGTTTGATTTTAAGAGAAAATTAGAAGCTAATATTCGATGATACTTGCTTTGATAAGATTTACTATAAAGTTTACAAGCTTCAGTTCATCTGATAATTAATAAATACCTAATTCTAACATAAAATTTAAGAGTATATTTGCGAGGCAATGGTTATAGAGCGAAATATGAAACTGATTTAAACAAATGCTAAAATAGCATAATTTGTGTGACTTGAGAACGTTAAACTGGGATTAGGATTGGATAGAATCTTGTGCATATGTGCATTTGGTTATAGCTTAACTGTGATAAAAGAGCAACAATTGGACCATTAGGAAGTGAGATGATTTAAAATCATTTTCCAAGTAAGTATCTATTAATAGGAATGTCGTGTGGATCCCATCTGCGTTAGTGTTTCATGGAGATAATGTACCTGATAATTAATTTGGGTTTCTGCTGGACACTACTTTGTTGGATATGCATCTTCTAAACTTAAGTCATAAAATCAAATTTATGGGATACGATGCAAAAGCTTCAACTTGAATTTCTACTTTATATTTTGTGTTAGCTAATGTATACTGCATTTGTTTTTATAACTTTACCCTATAGTCCCTTTTGATTGAATTGTATTTATCCATCATCACAACCCATCTTTCCCTTTGTGTATGCTTCCATCAGGCTCGTGCGTTTTACTTTTATTGTTATTTCGTATATTTGGAATTCAGTTGGTTTTATTTTTTCTTCTTTATATAATATTGATTTGTAGCAGACCATAATTGCAAATATAAATGAAAATGTTGATTATACAACCAGAAATTATGTACGTATGATATATTTGAATTTGATGGAAAAGTATTTTTTTTACAAATAATATGCCATAAATTTATTTATGTAATTAGCTCTTTAAAATTAAGATAAACATTGTGGAGTCAAGAGTCAATTTAAAAATTCCACTAGCGTCCTAATAGTTATAGTTTAGTTCACGAATGTTTATGGTTGTTCAACAATAAAAAATTTTGATGAAACAATAATCTTTTATTGTTGCAGAAACACAAACATTCGTGAACGAAACTATATCAGGCTTGCTTGATAAAGGTGATAAGTTTCTCCAGAAACATTATCAGACAATATGTTCCTCATTTCGCGAGGACTAACATAAGGTCCAAATTAACATGAAATAAGAAGTGCGATGTAGACACACTTCCACCTTGGACCTTGATGTCCTTCTGCATCTGCATTCACAATGCTGTGAGCACGTAAACGCACAATAAAAGCACAGTATGTTACATATCGATATAAAGAAACCGCAGTAATCAACGAACACGTGCGTTTTGAATAATATTGCATATTTAGGAAATGAAATTTCCTACCATATGAAATTTACAAGACATCTTACATGTAAGGTTCAAACAAGTTATTATACAAGTAATAAACAATTTTTAAATTAATAAATACTCACTTATAGGAATTAACAATAAATTCCTCGAGCACAGGGAAACACGTCTTAACTCTTCGGCTTAACTTATCGCGCACCACGAGTGTCCGAGTGTTCAGAGTCGTGCGCTCGTCCTCGTGTCCCTGTTTCGTTCACGCAACCTGCACGTTTTCTCCCATCTCTCACACATATTCAGCAAAGCTTCAATTTGCTTTAAATAAAATTAACTAAAACATAGATGGCCTAACAGGTACCCTTTCCTTTACAACTTGGAAAAATTTCATAATTTCGGGAATGGATAACTTGCATAAAATTGTTATGAAATTGTTATTTCAGATTATGCAATTAGACCCTAAGTAAAGCAGGATTTCATAAATAAAAATTTTTTTATGTCATTTAACCCTAGACATCTGTGCCTAGACCTGCAAACAGTTAGATCGGGCTATATTGTTCTAGAGAAACATTACCTACTTGTTTAATACATTTCTAAATCGATTTGATGCACTAACAACATAATTATATTTGTTGCAGAAATTTAGAGAATTGTTTATCTACTATTTAGATTCATTTTCACATTTCCATGCAATTTGTAAGATATACCCTTTACATATGTAGGTATTATTCTGCAACTCATAGTAGTAAGTAAACATGATATTTACATTACATTTAGATTGTAAATAATTTCGAGAACAATAATCGAAATGAAAATTCTTAAATTCAACGTTAAAATGATCTGCGTAGAAGATTTTAATTTGCCTCATGAGATTGGTGGAACATGGTGTATAAAAATGAAATGACTTTATAATAAGTAATTGATATTTCTTTGCTTGCACCTATATTTTTGTTAAAATTTTTTAATAAAGCCGTTTCTTCCGTGAGGATTCTATAGATTTGATTTGATTAAAATTCTCTAAATAACTAAATATAGACACTTGTAAAATATTAGGTATACGGGTGGATATTATAATTCCGTTACCGAGATAAAAGACAATTTAAATTTAATCTAAACTCAAAACAAAATGCGTAAAATTTAATTTAAGATTCAAAATGTAAAGAGGTGAAAAATGTAATTTGTTGAATATTTTTCAACAGCGTAAGATGTTCGTATTACATAAATTAAAAACGAGTTTTACAGCCTCATAAACAATGTTATGATTTGTTATCGATTTGAATATTAATCCATCAATACTTTATATTTGAATTCAATAATTCACAAAAGATTAATGACATCCTAAATCGCCTTATTACATAAAATCCACACTAAATGATAGGATATTCGTATGTTCAAAGAGATAATTTTATATTTATCGAATTAAACCTATTATTAAATAAATGTGCGATTCAAACCAAAATACATGTTAATGTTTTTAGGCCATGTGCTTAAATATACTGACCATATACTGGCTAAAATTATTCGCACCACAAATTTTAATTCCAGTTCACGAACTGTAATAAAGTTGAATCTGAAACATCAGTTGCGACTTTTCCCATTCAGGAAAATTATCCTTGGATGTTAAAACACACACCTACTTTTAGGTACTAACCATCTACTTAATTTGATATAACTTTTTTATATCATCCCTATTTGAATGTTGCCTTTCAACGCTAAACTTACGTTTTTGTTTTTACTATCCAACAAAAATATTAGAAATCATATTTTGTTGTAAACATTACCTATGTTGATGTTGAATTGCCAATCAGTACAGAAATAATATTTGTTTTGAATCCGGTATAAAATAATAAATATGGAAATGTATGAGAGGAAATGTTCCATATTAGGTATATTATTGTTCTATAGTTGGCTATTATTTTCCATTTCAGAATTATAATTATACTGGGGACAATAAAAGCATTGTTGTTGTAAGTTAAATTCAAATTTCTTATTAATGGCCCATTATTTGTTTCATAAAAAGATTGAGACTTTGTTAAGTTCAAAGAAATTTCCATAAACATTTTGCAACATATCAGTGTTCATATAACAGAATAAATGATTGTCAAATTAAACCTGCTTGTAACTAAATCCTAAAGAAGCTCTTTACATTTGTTTTTAAAAAATAAGTACAAGAAGATATAAAAACAGCCAAGAAAAATATAAGAAACGCGGCAAACAAAAGTTAATGCGCCCCGCGGGACAATCGCCTGAGTTATATTTGATGTTAAGTTTAAATGTTTACAACTTTAACGTGTTTTATTTTAGTTAATATAACTTTTTGCAGAATTATGTTTCTTTTTGAGCGACATTAGAATGATTTTATAAGCAAATAAACTCCGAATGACAATATTGAATCAGACAGTGCATTTATTGACTGTATCTTCTAAGACTGTTTGCCTTGTACATAATTTTCTTTTGTTCACATTCTCTAACGCTAAATTGGATTAAATTGTTTGAAACATTAACCATAAAGGTGGATTCATTTGTGTGCTTCAACTGTGTGCAGATCCTCAAAGTTTTCGAATTATTGTTCGAGAAATGCAAGAATTTAGAAGAGCAGACAACGAGTGGGTTTAGGTATTAGTAATAAAACACATTTTCCAAATTTGTAGGAATTAATTAAAACAAGCATGATTTCAAAAAAGAAACTGGGTTAAATGTGGGACTGCGGACTGCAATACGCAATTTTATCGGCCACTGGGTTCTCTATTTAAATTTTAACTGAAACGCATTTATGTGGGTTAGTATCATTGCAAATTGTATAGGTATGGAGTAAATATATATGAGTAGTGATGTAAAGAGTTAACCATACATACGTAGGTTTATATATTTGCAATGTTGATGTAAAGTGCATACATAGGTATACACATGCATGACTGATCACGTACATAGATAGATAGGCATTTAATTTGGTTTGATTGGGTCGAGTTTTCTCTATAAAGTTGAAAGTCGTCCTTTTGAATGATCCTTCATAATTTATTCACATACGAATAATTACACTTACTTTTTAAACAAAGCATTATAGTACGTTTTATATTGCAGGTATACCTGGTTATACCTAATAATTTTTTGTGGTTTTTGTTGCCAATAAAATAAAATCACATCGCCGATTATACAAATTCAAAGACTTTAATCAAATTAAACAAAACAAATAAATGGAATATATAGAATTGTTGGCACTAATTTTTATTGAAAATTTTCAGCAAAGTCATTTAATTTCGATTGCAATATTTGTGATAGGTTCCCATAAATTCTATAAATTTTATATTGTTCTAACGGAAAATAATTCTATTAGCTTTTATATATTAATATTTTAATATTACATTTGTGCTTTATTTGTTGTTGTTTAATCGCAATGTTATTAATTATTGAGATTTTTGAAATGAAATTCAATGTAAAACAAACAATAAATTCAAACCTAATATACCCATCATATATAATTACAATACCGTAAATAATCTCAATTGCTTTTTTCTGTTCATATATACGCTAATTAATAAATTTTCGTTTGCATAATAATTGCAACGATTGTTCTAAGTGTACCTTTCATTCAAATAAAAGAGAATCCCTTACTGTATTAATCTACAATCTTGATAATGAAATTATTATTGTGTGGAAATTGTTGAAATATTGAATTAATCATTGTAACGTTCTCTTCAAAATATTTGCAAAGATCCTTAACACACATACAGCGATTAATTCTATAAAGAAGAGGGAGCAAATTAATTCCTCGTAGTTTTCTAAACTGTATTGGATTTTCATATAAATCTAACAGAAATGTATTATTAAGGTTTCCTTATTAATTCATATTGTAGGTATATAGAGATATTATACTTCGTGATATGCATAATCTCCTTAATTCAAATTAATATTTGACATATACAAGTATTACTACTATTTAATTATGGAATGACAATAGATATAATAATTATCTCGGTTTACTGACCATCCAAATAGATCATGGAATATTTGCAATTAATCGTTTCATGAAAAATAGAAATCAAATAATAATTTCATGTAAAGCTTGCGATTCAATTCAATGCAATCCATTTGTGCAAATGAATTTAATATTTCTAATCTAAGCAAATGTATTACTAAATGCCCACATTGTTATTTAGAGATTACTATTTAGAAACACTTTCAAATTCACCATTAGTTATTATGTGTTCTATTAAGCAATTTATAACGCTTATGCATTAATATTTACCAATCAATCGTTAAATTAAGGACACGTTGAGAAGAAAATAAAATATTCATGATTTATTCCTCCATCCCCTTTAAATCCCGTCACTATCGGAGGATAGTAGTTAAATTATTTAACAAAAAAATATCATTTGCATGACAATTTATAAAAATTGCTGATAGTAAAATCCTTTTCATACACTGCATACCCACACTTCCATCCATTTCGATTAGATGGTAAAGTTTTGGCACCAAACAAGGTAAGGAGATGGGAACTTGGTTGGCAAGTCAATCGGTAGCTACGAAAACTGAATGGGATTTTCGATTCCGGGGCGTTAACATTTCCTCTTACTTGTCAACAGCAAGCTTTAAGTTTAATTCCGATGACAGCTTTTTGTTCAGGAAATTAGCATATATAAAATAATATAGATGTAGGTAATTTATAAAAAAAATCGAATAAATGGGGAATTAGTTGAAGGGAAAAGATAAAATTTGTGGTTAAACAACTGTTTGTGGCGTATATATTTTCATTAGATTCAAGTTTCTCTACTCAATATTTCATAAGATAAAATGAAAATGAATAATGGCATCATCACAAGATGCTGTTTTATGTAGGAACTGGAGCTCCTAGTGGTATAGTTTATTAAAAAGCGATAAAAATAAATTATTATCATTAAAGTTTCTGTGTTGTGCTGATATGAAAATCTACTATTTGCGCTAAACGAATATATATAGGTATACAGACGAACAGCGAATTTTAATTAAATGTTTCATGAAATTAAATTACCCAAATGCACTAACGCATTTGCATTAAATAGAAATTTGTTAATTAAAATATTACTATAGTATTGAGGAAAAAATGCTTATATGAATAACTTGCTAATTTATCACAAAATGTCCACTTTCACAAACAATTTAAATTGAATATGAAAATTGAAAATACAGTGGCGTTGTATATGTATAAATTATTTAGTGTTGCTTCATGAATTCTAATTAAATATCTCATCAATGTTATGACAAACTGTCCACTTACACAAAAATTATAAATAATTAAATATAAATAGTATGTTTTACTTTTTTTTACTGACAGGAGATAATTCATATAAACGTATGAGTGTGTTGGGGGCTCAAATTGAAAATATTTTTCACGTTGTTATCTTGTTTGTAAACCACTCGTTGTGATGAATGACGAATAGCTAAATAAAATATATATTCATGTATCCGTTGTATGTGTTGCTGTTTTATTTTATGTAATTTATGTATATGCATGGGGGTATAAATAAAATTTTTGGTGACTTTATAACACCCTATATTTTTTATTACTTGACTTTGTGGGGCCCTTTCTCTGCCTGTCCGACCACCTTTCCCTTTCTTCAATAATGCTTCACACGCTTTTCATACTATTTTTTAATACTTCGTGTCATATAAATGTAAATAAATTATGTTTTGGGGAGTGTACCGAATTAATATTGTATGTTTACGGCATTTCGAAAAAGCGCCAGCATCCAAAAGCCCCACACCCGAACTGATTCTTAATATCCCCCAGCAATGATATTTGGACCAAATAAAGCAATGACAATAAATATTTTTTCATGCATTATTATTTCGAAAGTTTTTTATTGCCATTTTAAATTTTCCAACACACAAAACTGTCACAGCTTATTTCGATTGAAGATGTTTTCACATTGGTTCGAAATAAAGATCATTACTTGTATTATATGTGTAGCCCTATTTGAATTACCTACACAATATAAGTTTTCTCCGAAGGGAAGCCTAGACAACAAATCCAGTGAGTCTTTTTATATTTATTTGTTATTTTATATCACCGTTATTTTAAGATCATTTGGTGTCCCACCGATTGGAATATATGTAGAGAGGAGAAAAAAACTGAAAAGCTTACGTGTATATGAAAAGTTGTGGAACGAGATAGAAAATCCGTAGAAAATTGTAAGGGAAATTGGAAAAATCTTCACGGAATAACGGGTGATGATAATATTCCAGTGGCGTACACAGAACCTAGTTCGGGGTCATTGGAGTGATGAATTTATTTGATTTAGCCTATGTTGTCGCCACAGTTCATTTCACACGATACATGCAGGACATTGAACAGTTACAACACGATTTATCCAGTCGGTATTATACTCGATATTGTTTATAGTATCATATTGTATCTGGTGTTTGATAAAATTACATACTCACAGTCACATATAGAGAACAGGATCGGTATTTTACTAATGTAATAAATTTGTTATTTTACAGTCTTTGGGGAAATATTTATCGAATTGCTTGTGTTCATATGTAATAGTTAGGGCAAAAATAAATCGCTTGGAGAAGGGGGACAATTAATGTTTAGTGGTGTGCCTATTTGACCACCATTAATTGTTGTACAATAATTTGCATTATTTAGAATTTAATTTTCTTGTTGCAGGTAAATCTATGTTGCAACATTTCAAATATTCCCAATCAGCAGGTATAGGTAGGTACTGATTTCCATGCAGTTATTTAAATTTCAAAATGTATAATCTTGATATATTTTGGATTTGGACATCTTGCAAGAAATTGTGTTGCCAAATATGTGCAGAGGTAACGATTTTATTTCATTTTCTTATACATTGGACTTTTCGTCAGACTTTTTTCATATGAAAATATATTCGGGAAACATTGAGGCCTGAGAGAGTAGAAGACCCTTCTTATTATTTTTAACATCCACAAAACCGTGTGCTGTTTTTTGAAAACAACATAAATTTATTCAAACATTAGGCATCCGCTTTTTTATCCAAGTTTAGGTAGGTAAATGTTAGGCAAGCAATTAAATTATCGACTTTTATAAGTCTTCTTTTTATAACATTTATTAGATTAACTGCGTATAAACCTCTAATTATCGAATTACGTAGAATCGATGGAAAAGCCTTTTGTTATTAATTATTCTTAAGGGTTCTCAAGTTCTCAACTATTCGATTCTTTGACTATTACAATTTATAAACAGCAATTACTTTCCACTTAATTCGGAACTATCTAAATCATGAAACGTTCAACGATACAATCTAATAAATAAGGTATTTCCTTCTTTAGGAAGGGTTTGCTTCTTTTGACCAAGTACATAACAAATAACAAGTGTGTGTATGTGCTAGTTTTTGAACGTCAGAATATTGCTTCTATTGACATATCCACAAGCGGTCTTTGCCTCGTGCTAACAAAGGAAAAACCCAAATAGGGCCTTACGCTTCAATTTTATAAAACATCCGCTCATAGGACATGTTTTACGCGGTCTTCCCTTTGTGTGTGTGACTGTTTGGGTTTGGGGCCGACTGTCGCACACCCTCAAGAACTTCTACAAGGATTTCTCTTCTCAGTTCTGCTACATACAATACCTATACACACACACAGCAAACTGTGTGGTGAGATGTTTTCTGTGAATGGAAAACACCTCCATACACTATGCTTTTCTCTAACAGATTATACAAAATCTCTGTATATAATTTTCCTACAAAGGATAACTGAAATATATATATATGTTGTTTTGTATTGTGCACTAAGTTCTACCCTAAGGACAAGAACTTACTATAAACTCCCTTGGCTACGGCTGTTAATTAGTTTGCTTCTTAAACGTATACAAATTTAGTTTTTCCTTATCTATTTAAGATATTGTGCGTATAATTAACGGTACTGGGCCGGGCGATTGTTTTGAAATACATTACACTGACGATTTATTGCGCAAATATATCAAGTTTGTATAATACATAAATTAATTGTTAGGTTCAGACGTGACTGGACCCCAAGTTTGTGTGCTGATGACAATACTGGCCATATACGCTCCGGTAAAAATTGCTCCAGAGTAAACTGTTGGTCAGTTTGAATTAATCAAGCAATTATCTAATTGCAAATTTATTATCAACATAAATTGCTGGATCTAAATTGGTGTTTGTCTGACATGAATTTGAGAAATATGAAGTGTATGAATATTTAGTGCGATGCATTTACCTAAACCTACTTGAACACCTCCATAAAACAAAGTGAATTAATACTAGATATTTGTGAACAACATATAGCATTCATGAAAAGTAATTTAATGCACCATTTTCATTTTTAGACATGCACAGTTACTTGACAGAAATAGATTCCGAGTTTAATCCATTAGTAAAATTAACGAGTGCATTCAATTTTCCATCATTCGGGTACGTATTTTGAATGTAAAAAATTATACACGGAGATATAAAATAGAAATTTAATTGTTATGTGGAATAATTTATCACGTTTTTAACTATAGCGAAATGTGTCACAACATAGTTCATTCAAAACTTGAAGAAAATACTAAGTAAAAGAGGTGTTAATTTTCTCTAAGAAAACTTCCTATTCTAGTACATTTTATAAGGAAAACTTTAAACTTTTGTCATCAATCGTTCAAATATGTCTTTGTTTATATAAAACTTGATTCAGTAGTTTTGAATTTAAATTAAATTCTCGCAATGGCTTTTGTGTACATATATACTGTTTATTTTGTTTGGAAAGACGTATTCAAAATAAATCAATTGGTTGTCTAATCCAATTCACTAGTTTTCGAATAGAATAAACAATACCGATCTTTTTTCGGTTTATTAATTAGATGAAGTAATTGAGTGAGACCTGCTTGTTATCAACACTTGATCAAATTTATTTCTTTCACTTAACAATTAACAACTCGGTAACAAGCAATTAATGTTAAACTGTAATTAATTTCTTTATTGTTATTAGCTGTAATTTCAGTGAATTTACGAAATGTAAAATTAAATCCTGTGGCCACATAAAATAAAATCTAAAAATGAGTAATCTGTGTATAAGTAAATTGTAATAAAGAATCAGAATAATAAAAATTAATTTTGGAATTTAATCAATCATTTCAAATAAGGGAGATGAATGGATATATTCCTAATACCAACAAATGAGGAAAAAGAGCAAATCTCTTCCATATATGTACGTACATATATAATATTCAATTTCATGTTGCAAGGATTTGGATGTTGGTTATAGGAGAGGAGAGAGTGTAATGAGTTCGGATGAGGTTGTTTTAATTGAAGTTTAAACCAATTAAGAATTCATTTAAACATGATGAAATTTGGGAAAACATCAAGACAGAATATCGTTTGTATGAACTTTATTGTTTTTGTACAAGATCGTCATTTTGGAAATTTGTTTTCCTTTTGTTCAAACAATTTTCTCATTAATAGGCTGGCATAATTGAATTGAAATGAGGGTTAAACTGATTGTGAGGCCTTAGTTAAAGCGCAATTGAAAAATAAAAATAGTTGTACATAGAATAATAGGCGCAGAATTTAAATCTGCTTCTCTCCATGGGCAAAGTGACAATATAAAATTCAGCAACTCCGCACGTCCCCTCAATAATATAAATATAAAAAGTATTCAGATAAAGACAGAGAAATCCACAGCATCATTTATTCACCAGAATCGCATTAAGCTATCAGAGAGAAGAGCCATTTTTTTATTTAATTAATTCCCACCAGCGTACTATGTCAGGCTTTAAAACAGAGATAAAATGCACGCCAAGTGACAGACTCCATTTCTCTTGTGATTTGAGCTCCTCACTAAAACTTCTCAAACATTCTGCCAATGTGTATTATTTGGTTATGGTTTCACCTCAATATATTTTATGTTTTGTTTTCCACATTGGCGTGCTTCAGGGTTCTTTGAATCTTTGATAAAAATGCTCGAATTTGTCTAGATTTAGATTCTATGTTCCGCACACGAGAATTTACTTCTATTTGGAGACATTTCTAAGCCATCACAAATTTGGTAGTATACCTAAATAATCTCTCGAATTTAATAAAAAATCATTTCATTGTTTTTGAAAGTCAAAATTAATCTATATATCTGTAAATCCGACTTTAACTTAGATCTTCCAAGAAAATGGCACTTGAGATAGTTTTCGTGATTCGAAGTTTGAACAATTTCATAAACCAACTTTTGTTAAAAATAGAGTAATATCTCGTTCTAACGCAATTTCATTATACATAATGTGTAAAATATTCTGAATTTGAAAAGTTTCGTGACTAATAAAATTTTTTATGTGTCAACTGTTGTGCCTAAGTGTATTGTGAGCTTTGTGCATTTCTATTATTACGTTAAAAATTGCCCGTTTTTATTAATTCCAATATACCACTGTCTAGATTACACGTGATTTATTATTCGAGGCGTTTCAAATGAAATCACCTGATATTTTTTCGTTCCACATCACACATGTGTGTATAATAATAGTGAAAATGTTGACCATGCTTAGAAACGCAATTTCGAACAACTACTTACATAATAGTGCTAACAAATCCCTTGTTATCTCAGCGTCCCAAATTATGGAAACACAACCTCCAAAATAACTGACATGTTTAACAAATTGTTTCAATTGTTACATAAAGCCTAACACTTTGTATGATATTTTAGGTAATTTATTAACTTTTGTAACTGGAATATGTGTACGTTAATAGTAAAATCAAATGCAAAAGTTTGTTTGAAACTAAGTTTACGCTTTGTGAAGTAGGATTACAGCCTTTCCTTTTTAAGTCGATGTCAATTTAAGTTTTGAATTTATTTACACCTTCTATGTAATATTTTCCAGGTCTTATAAGTTTGCAAAGAAGGGAAATTATGTAGATATTAAATGTATGTCAATGTCATCCTGAAAATTATAAGCACATCGGAAGATGCGTCTGTAATTTTCACTAAAACTAATTTTCTCCCTTTATACTGAATTCATGTTTCCAAGTGAATTTTGTGTAAATTGTTTTGAATTAAAAACGCTTAATAGTACTAGTTATAAATCATTTGGAACAATAGTCGTTATAGATACATTAATCGTTATGAATGTGGCTGTAGGATCGTTTTGGGTGCCTTGAATTTCAGAACGAACTTTGACTATTGATTATACGTAAACTGATAATAAATCAGTTATTAATTAATATCGTTTAGAGATTGACATACATACATAAAAGATTAATTAAATTGATTTCTAAACGAAACTCTTAAAATAATAGCAATCCATTAGCAGTATCAGAATTTTCCTAATAACAGAACTCGATCTAAAGAAAATATACGAAAGCTGATTAATGTGTTCTGAAAAATACTACAGAGTACGGTAATTTGTTTAATAAATTGGAATTTATCATTCATTTAATTTTTTTACAAGCAATTTACCAGTCATTAACGTTAATTACCCTTTTTAAGTAAGTATTAAAAAATGTTAAGTCAGAATTCTATTGAATGGAATTAATACATAATGCAATTGAGCCTGAATATTCCCGTAGAAAGGCCGAGTTGTGTCGTCAAAGTCCAACAGAAAGTTCGATCTGAACAGAATTATCTTATTTCCTCCCCTTCCGCTAAAATGACATTTCCGGTCGTTCAGCCGGAACCGGAAACGCGCGTCTTTCTTTGTCTCGCTGACGGTTTCAATAATCTTCCAAGTCGACCGTCCGATTCTTCTTCTCTCAAAAGAATTCACTCACTTTTTACAATTCTATAATTTTAGGCAAAAGTTCAGGACGTAAAACGTTGTTGCACACTTCACCCATTTTTATTTTATTCGATCGATCCGCCCGGATAAGAGAGACAAGTAAAAAAAGAAAGAAAAAAGCATTAGGTATGGGTACTTGTACTTTACCACTATAAGGGCATGAATCTCGTCGATTTATGCTTTACGAAACACTGGAACGACAAAATAAAGCTACAATAAAATATATTAGGCATATGAATTCACAGGAAATTTATTAGCATTAAAGAATCGTGTACAAATTTACATACCCTTCCGCATTTTTCGTTTTCCTTAAACATCGAACCTTTTATTAAAATAATATTATTTGGAAATATGTATTTTCCTCTTGTATAAAGTAAACATCTGAATTCTTATCGGAGCATCGTCTCCTATACATAATGTTGTTTTTTCATGCTTAACAGTTACACTAACAGGTTGATCGAGTATGTCTTTTCCCCTTGTGTTCATTATTTATTCTTTTTATTTGTTTCTTTTTTCAGTTTATCAAATTTAATAGATCGGAAATTTTTATGCATGCTGAAACAACACATTTTTTTACAATACTTCAACATCAATAAGATAATTACTAATTGATAAGCAATATAAGTAAACTTAAACTCTTGAAAGTTAGTCAGTTTCAATTTTCATTTATTAGTATACACTTCAAAAACACTCGACCTCTGACAAATGAGTTTTGAATGAATTATTATGTCATGACTTCGTCAATTACTCAGAGGCAAGACGAGAGATGCTGCTATGTGGAGAACAACTTTGTTCGTTATTATTACCAAGAAAGAATTCAAATTTATTAAAGAGGAGCACTTAATTAAATTGAACTTATTGTTCAGTCTCGATCGAGATGGGGTACAATTTTTCAACCTTATTTGTATAAAAAATGCATGTATTGAAAATAAATGGCTTGGTGGCGGTTGGTCTAATCCGGATTACCAGTAATTCTGGCTTTGACCCCTCATATAGGTCGTACCATTAAATGAAACTTCCATAGTGTGGGATTCAGGTGTAGTGCGATTATATGATAACAATAATTACAACTCACACGCAATGCATAAAACAAAATGTATTTTGCTTATATGAACTATGTTATACACACATATTGCGAACATGACGTTAGAGTAATTGAATAAAATTTTCTACATGTTATAGTAGGTTATAGCATTTGAATGCATGAGACAGGTAGCTAATGTAAAATTGCTTTAATGGTAATTCAAATAACACAGTACTGTGTTCTATATATGTGCACACTAAACATTTCAATGTAATTTTGAATAGCCAGTGTATTGATTTATGATCATTGAACTTTGATTAACACGTTATCTAATGATTAATTGGAATAAACAAATTGTTTGGGGTTTAATAAAATGTATAATTGCGCTACTGTGGAGTCTAATACTGCACAGAGCAGAGTTTCTGCCCTGAATGCATGCATTTTAATCTGTTCAATTTGTCTAATTATAAGTTTGCGGTTTTTTGCAACTGTTATTCCCAGTGGGAGTAACAGTATCGGATTTTGATCGATTTATTAACGAAATTACGAATATCTCTATATAAAGGTATAAATCAACACAGTAAAAATGTATTAGAGAAGAATATGATTAATGAAAAGATGCCTCTTGCCAAAGAGAAGTTCATTCGTTTGGCAATATTCCAAATTAAATTTTACACTTATAATGTGAATTAGATTTATTATTGCAGATTTCCTGGTGATTCAATTTACTAGCAGTCGACTATACTATATAAAAATAGTATTGAAATTTTTCTTGATAGCGCTTTTCACTATAGATTCTCACATCGTTCCAATATATTGATATTAAGAAAATATCACTATTTATGTCTTTATAATATCGACTGAAATGGAGAAATATAAATTATTTCTTGATTACATTTTTAATAAAAATTTAATACAAAGAAACATGTCCATCAGATTATTCGTTCAGTGAAATTTTCATTTATTAAAAATAAATTTTTAGATCTAGACAATAAGATACATATAATGGTGACAAGCCTCTAATTTGATGTAATGGAATTCCAGAATAAATTATCTTTAACAATAATAATAAAAGAAATGAATATTTAGACTTGTTTCGTAATGGTTCTCGGTTTATGAATACTTTAGGGATTGTTTTAAATGACAATTTTTTTCATAATGGTATTTTTGATGACATTGAAGATTTATATGTATAAAGAGTTTGGTTGACAATAAAGTTGATGGGATATAGTTGGAAGGATTAAAGGAAATGTGGCTAATTTGAGGCATGTGAGTGTATCCAAAGGTGAAAGATTATTCTTTACTACAATCTCTGGTTTTTATTAACTTATCTTATTATATTTTCATAAATATATTGAGGTGAGGTATTCGCTCTACATTAAGTTATTTTCGTTCACCCCAAAAATGGAATAATGTGTGCGGTTCTATTGCGTGTTTTAAAGGAGGGAAGTTATTAATGTATATGTATAATCAAATTAATGCTGATTTCTAGACTGATATGTAAGTTTTCCAGCATAAAATTACATTATTGTTTTTTGGATAAATTATGGGTTAGAAGTAATTCAATATCACATTAAACCCAAACCTGTAATGACTGTAAATCACTGTCTCTGCTGTGTGTGAAATGATAAAGAAAATCGAATGTTATCCCTAAACATTCATTATTATCAAACTTTTGTGTAATATTCACGAATGTACAAAGTGTGTGGTTAATTCTTTTATAGGTGGCTTCAATTTTCTGAATTCCCTATAGACCATTAAAATTTAAATTAAAATTATAAATTTATGTTCGCATTTTTTGATGGAAAATGATATTTACTCGTTATATTTCAAACAGTATTTTTAATATTCTCTCATGCAAGTATCTAATAAATGTAATGTTCTTTGTGTTGCTTGTTATTTACATTTATAATTAAAATTTCGATTTTTATAATGCAGGAACTGAACTGACTTTCATGAAATTAATTATACCTATACTAAATGGTTTTAGTTTGTATAAATAGTTTCAATATTCTTTATCTAAAAGCATCATTCATATATATGAACGTTATAAGCAGGTATTTCAATCCTCTCTTTTTATTTCAGATGCTAACAACATTTGGACACATTCGTTATTAAAACGTTTTAATCTGTGGGCTAAACAAAAAAACTGTTGAATTCATATTTTTTTAATAAACGTTAATGCATGCATGGTGCATTAGAAGTTTTTTTATATGTATGTAGTATGTATAAACACAGAAAGAAAATAAGATACTGTTTGCTAGATATATTTGTATATGTGCGTAAATGTGTTTTTGTTTTAAATCTGGTTTCTACTATGCAGAAATAAGAAAACTAGGAAGCTTTTCATTTTTGTTTAAAGATTTGGAAACATATAACATAAAGCACATACATATAGGTATGTACACTGCATAAGTTTTCATGTTCATTTATGACATGTGCGATGCTTTTAAATCGATTAAGACAACACGATTATGATACACTAGTAAACCTTGTTATGTAAGTAACGTTCCCTTTGATTTTCTAACGCTTTTCCACAAATGAAAAATTCTCGTGTTGTGTCAAAAGCTGATGGATTAGTGAAAAAAATGCGTGCGGTGTAGGTATACCTATACAGTAATTAAAGTAATTATTTTCCCTCGTATAAAGGAAATTATGAATTATCTGTGCAAGTTTTTAAAACAATGAGCAAAATATAATATTGTGTACATTTTCAATTTCATGCAATTATTCCAATTAGGTATTTGTTGTGCGTTGTGTAACACAGTAGTAGCATAAATTATGCAGATATTGCAATCTATTTTATTAAACAGAAAAATTGATACACTGTTTTTAATATCAGTTTTTAATTTTCTATAATTCATTTTCAACAAACAACAGTTTTTTAAATCAACATTAGGCATACATATTCCATAATTTAAATACTCTCATTCATGAACAATTTTTAATTTAGGTAATATAATTTAATTAAAGATGTTTCCTATTCATTTTGACTATATACATTATTATATGGTTATTTTAATTAAAATAACTTTAACTTTATTTTATTTGAGTAAAACAAAATTTATATGTTTGAAAATTCATCAGGTTCAAATTATTTCCCCTGTAAAATAAAGTTTACATACCAACATATATACCTACATAAATATATTTCCTACCTACATATATATATGTTTATATTTTAGTGATGTATTTATGTTCTAGTTGAAGAATTTTTTAATTAAATTCAGTCATAATTAATTTGGGCAAAGTCACACAATTTGATAAAATTAAGCAACTGTATTGGCAGTAGAATAGCTGTAAATATGAACAATTGGAACCGTAATTTGAAATGACAATAACAAATTGTTCTTACTTGTTGTCTATACATATATGTATGTATAATTATAGTGTATGTAGCAATAATAAACTGTCGATTGAAGAGAAAATAGTGGGGCAATCTGACACTTCCGTTCTTTATGATGGAGCAATCAAGTTTAATTAATAGAAAAAAAACCAAGAGAGAAGGTCATTTTTTATACCTGATTTGACTTTTTCTTCATTAGTGGGTGAAAACTTCACACGAATTTATTTAAATACAATGAATCATCTTTCTCATAAAAATATTAAAAAGAGCAATAACATTCTTTCACAATGAAGAATATATCGGTTAAATATATTGTGTGGGAATATAAACAATTCTCACAAAACTACATTATAATTTGTCATTTCCTGCTGTTGTAGGTACATATACGAGAAACTGGATTATAATTGATATTCGCTATGTGTTCTTGAAACATAAAAATACAATTTTTAATAAATTGTGTAGCAAAAAAGAGGTAGCAGGTATAGATGTATGTTCTTACAAATTGTTGGTATTGTAACGACATACACAGAGTTTCACTTTATCATATGCCATTTTTCAAATGTTCCTTTATTTCCTATAGAATATTTCTAGCGTGGATTCTATTACTTTTTTATGTTTCTCAAAGGTGTAGTTTTTTAAATTATCAAATAAATCAATGTTATTTGAATCATTAGAATGCATTTGTCTGATTCGAATAAGAATAACTTTCTCTATAAAATTAATGGTCTGATGGCCATCAAATCGAATATTTTTTTAGATCGAACACGCCTGCAGATAAATGATTTCTTCTACCATAATAAAAGCGGAATAGACAAATTTTATTCAAGAATTTTAAGAAAAAAAAGTGGAAGATGCTCTGTGTAGCTAAAAACATTTTTTACACAAAATATGGTCACATTATGTTTGCTGTATACAAGCTCCAAGCTTGTATGTGACATGTAACATTTTCACATATAGGATTTAATATAATTTTTCATGTATTCAAGATATTCTAAAACAAGCGACATGATTGCATAAAATATCAAAGCTTGAGAGCATATACTGGTTTAAATTCCGAACCAGTCACTTTGTTTGATATTTTATAAAAGCATCTTTTGTAGGTGCCCTCATAAGACTCCCTTTTCTGCACACCAAATGAAACATGACTGTATGTGTATATTGAAAAAAAATATTAAGTAACACTTAATGACGAATAAATCACAATTTATGGCACACGAATCGTACAATAGCGTATAAATTTCTTTTATAATATTATAAAGTTTTTTTACTACTTATAGCGATGCGTTTTAGCACACACTCAGGGAGAGCACAGGGCCATTAATATACCCTGTAATTTCAACTTTAAAGGGGAAACTTAGGTAGTTACACTTATAATTTATTCCTATTGTTGTAATGTATCTACTTAAAAGTTAAAATGTCTTAATTACATGAGCAACCAGTTTAGAAATTACAATGCCACAACAACATTAATACGATTCCGGACCCATCATGATGTGGATGGCATAATACATCGCCAAAAATGTAAATTCTCATTTTGTCAGAAGGGCCTTATTAAATCATTTAGACATGCACATTCATTGCCTATTTTCGGCCCTGTATGGAGCATTAACCCTCCATTTAAAAAAACAACGTGATTTTAAAACGCTTTGCTGTTTATTTGCAGTATTATGAAGAGGCTGGCAGGACCGACTCGACAATCGATATACTCATTTCAATTACAAGCACGAATACGAAGGATTTTCAACAATTTTCCGCAACTAGAACCGGCCCTGTCGTGAATGTGTGCATTGCAATACTAGACCGATATTTATTGCAGTGAATCTAAATATCGAACAGTCGCTTTTCTCTCTCTGCATTGGTATTCATTTCGCATTGTATTGTATAGATTTGTTTTGGGACACTTCATACCTCGGGTGTCGTTTATTTTAATCTGAATGGAGAACGATGTGTCTCTTTTAGAGAATCAGGCGACAAAAAAAGAAGAACGAATATATATTCTCGCATATACGAACGAAAATGTTGATGACCTATATAAAATTTTTCTATATGCAGGAAATATTGTCATTAAAAGTGGGTACGTGCCTAAAGAAAACGAAAGGAATTTTTTTATATACGCCATGATGAAGTGAATTAATTTGGAATACTCTTGGAAAAGTTGATATTAAAAATACCTATTAGCGAAAAGTGTTAAGGGTAGCGCTGCTTTCTGGACTAAAAATTCAATTTCAACTTGTTCCTACTTATAATTGCATTTCAAGCTCTTCAATTAAAGTAGTTATATACAACACTATATGCATTCAGGCGCTGAAATGATGCACCAAAAAACCCCAACTACACAATTATATCCCTTTCATGAAGCACTAATTAAAACTTATCGCAACTTTTTCGCCAAACTAAATTTCATTGTCTTTATACATTAATTAATGTAATAACTTCGCTGCAATTGAATTAAGTACTTTGCTTTTATTCGAAAAATGACACGATCGAAAATGTTATTTTAAGATACCTAATATTTGGGAAGTGGGTAGAACTAAGTTTTAAAAAAGTTGCCGTATTAAAAGCTGCATCAAGAAATTTGTAATCAAGAGTTTTTTAATATCCTTCGATCTAATATAATTGACATTTGAATTTTTCCGAATTTTCCTTTCTTGTATGGGTTAAAACACATATAAGCAAATTTTAAAGTTGACCACATGATTTATTGGTTTCGGTTACTGTATTTGTCACTGATATATTGGCAATGCAATACGATAGAGTCCTCAGTTTGTGCTGTGATGACACATGATTTGTCTTCCAATACACCCCACAGAATATTCTTTTGACAGAAAAATTTAAAGATACGCCTGCATTTCACAATAACAAAGTGTACACGAAATGACGCGATTCTGTATTGTCAAAGTTTCTTCTTGTTTGGCAAGTTGTGCATTATACTTTTACAGTTTTTTTAAATATAAAAAGTTAAGAAACATGTTACGTTTGTCTTTCATGGGAACAACACTTCATTTCTTCAACTATTATTATGCTATAAAAAAGTGTGCTGGTGGAAGATTGTAGATAAATAGCACAAAAGGTTTATGACATGTGGTTTATGTGTATTTCAGAGCCGTTGGGCCTCCAAATTCGTGCTTTAATAACCCATAAATGTGTTGTGATGTTAATTTTCCCTGTGATACATGTAACTGCTGTGAAAATTAAATTATTTCTAAGTCTATAGTCGTGATATAAACCTTTCATTATCAATGAAATCAATTCAAGTATCCTCTATATTCAGCAATTGAAAAAATTCACAATTCAGATAACCAGCAGAAAAACAATGAGTGCCTTTTATAAAACAGTGAATAATTGAATCATCTACTGTAGCTGGTTGTGAATTCTTTTTTTGTAAAGGCCACTATTGTACTTCCTCTATAGAATTATTCGTATTGAAAAAATTTCAGGGGTTGTATTAGGCATTCAAAATCTTTTTTTTTTTACTGAACAGGATTGAATGTGTTTGATTTTAAATCATAATTGGTGTATAAAACGATTTTGAAAGAGAACTAAATATCAACAGTTCATGGCTAGACGATTTAGTAAAAGAAAAAAAAACAGTTTTTATAACTGTTAGTATAGGTAGATCAAATGCGTGTGTATGGGTGCTTTTTAACGAACAAAGTTTAACGTAGATAAAACGATAAGGGTAAACTTTTAATTGTACCCTAAAGCTGGGTTTATTTGTGAAATTAAATATTAATTGTTGTAATTATGTGTGTGTGAGACAATAAGCCTACAATTACATATAATCGTGATATTGATTATTTTTCACACTAACCGTTTATTATTCTTTTCCTAATTTATATACAAACATTACAAGGCACATAAGTACAAATAAAAATTATGATAGTCATAAATCTGTATACACGCGTGTTTTTCTAGTGGATAAAATACATAAAAAATTACAAATGGGAAAACTGCACTTCGAAAGGTTATAAAATGTCGACTTATGATTTACTTATTAAAAAGAGGAAAAAATCCCATGTATGTGCATTTAAATTTTCCTCTTTTTCTAGAGCGTGGGTTTTTTCAATAAAAAATTTTATAACCATTTTTCCAATATTTTCGCAAGAACGGGAAAACCGGAAGAGAGACTCCTAAACATTGTCACATTTTCATACATAAAAAAGGAAACATATAATTCTAACTTTTTTTCGGTTGTATCGTGCATGTGTTCTGATAAAAGTTTTGCGAAGGATTGAGCAACGGCATAGTGGACTCTGGGGGCACGTTTGCCCAACTATCTGGGGAAAGGCATTCGGCGGCGGTGACCTATCGGTCAAGAATGGCTGATGTCTTCTTCTTGTATACATTATCCGGCAAAAGTTGTTTCTTATTCCTATGGGATTCCGATTGACTATCTTATTCCTATTCCACAATTCTATATTTTTCAATTGAATAATAATGTCTAGGACAATCGAAAAATTGCACTTTTCAATAACATCATATAACAACAACAACCACTTAAACCGGTGATTATTTTTAATAGTTTTCTTTATTATAGTGCTTAGAGAAATAAGCAATTTACTTTTTTGTGTCGTTTCGCACAGGTACGGGGTTTAATTGAAACTTCACATATTATTTTCCTAATTTTCCGCTTGAACAATTGAATTGGTGACCGGAAAACGGCTTTTAAGAAGTAACATAAATCCGACTAAGATTGTTCTGTCCCCAGCAAGAATTCCGAATACTATAATGGCAAATAGAAAATAATTTGTAACAACATTGTATAGAAGTATACAATTTGCAACAATAAATTTTATAGTTGTGTGCACGAGTTAAAATCAATTTTAAATTTAAAGGCCATGGCCTTAACAATACGTCGTTAAGTCTTTTAAAACAGAAGATTTTATAAACGGAAGCTTTTAGATGTTGAATTTGTAATAAAGTTGAAAATTCATCATACAATCCCTGTGATATGTATCTTTATGGGATGGTTAAGAGTTAATCCGACCAGATTTAGGGGTGATATATGTTTGGCTTAAGAACAAAGCAGAAACTAGTGACCAAAGCTTTACAATCTAAACACATAGACACCCAGGAGCGCATTGATTTTAAAGCTCGAGTGTGTAAGGTTCGTTGTCGAGGCGATTTTTCTTTGACGAAATGTATGCTTATTAAATTGTGAATTGGTGTAAAAACCACTCGACCTTTAGTAGAATTGGTGTCACTGATACGTGAAAGGGAAGGTAATACGGATTCAGAGGAAAAGGGTCTAAAAAGGCGACACTTTTCCTAAAAAGTTCGTGTAAACATATCAACGAGGAGAAAGAAATACATACCTATACATATAACATTTGCACAATAAAGTTAAAAATAAGCGTCTACAATTAAAAAACCTCTCTATTTAATAGGTACACGATCAGGTATCAAAAATATTGTGACACAAATGGATCCTTAAATAGAATAAAAATAATTTAAATTATTGCATTTTATGTACGGTAAACTAGTACGATATTCTTTTATTGTGTTTCTGATCCGATGGGGATTACGATAGCAAAACACAGTGGACCGCAAAATTATCGTATATTAGAAAAGTCGGTCAAATTTTATGACGTTAGTTTATATCCTTTAGGAGAACGGCTTGAAACACATTTATTTAACATAAAAAGCGGTGAATATCCATCATAAAAAGAGTATTGCAACTGAAATTAACTGATTTTCGAGCAAAAAGAGAGTAATACAAACAAAAACTTACCTGCGCTAGATATAAACTTGAAACGTATCTTACTACCTCTAACCCTTTCGTTTAATTATGTACCTATTTTATAAAAAAAGCGGATCTTAATTGGATTTTAAAAAATATAAATAATTTTTTGCACTTCATTTACTTTTAGAAAATTTCTTAGTTTCAAATTAAATTTCCTTTACCTTATTCTTTAAATGCATTTTTAATTGGGCCAAATTCAGCACGTAATTCAATTAAAACACATTTTTAATTCAATTTACAAACGCGGAGGGCTAAAGTGTAACGCTAACATAGGTTTATTATTCAATTTTTTTAATGGGTCAGAGAAACTTTTTTAACGTTCCACCTTTTATTATAGTCAACGTTTAAAGGAAATGCTTAGAATGGTTTTAAATAAATACGTTTTCGTAAACTTAATAAAAAGTTTACTGTTATTGTTTTTAAAAGCTTCCTATATTATGTGTAATTTAATTTATGACAAATGCTGTTGGGTCTGCCGTTATAGTTATAATTCTCTGCGACACCACACATACCCCGAATCACTGAAATTAATATGACATATTTCAGTAACTTTGTAATTTAGCACTGTCACATCCAACATTACAATTACCTTAACATGAGAACTTTTTTCAAAAAAAGTTTCTTCAAATTAACGATTTCACAGGAAACACATATCAATATTAGTATACGAGTTAGTATAGAATTTAATGCCATTTGTGCAATTAAACGAAACAATTTTACGGGTTAGAATTTTCTATGCTGTTGAAATTATAAATGTGATGCTGGGATCATGTCCGTAAATTTGTAATAAAATATGCACGACTAAACTATAAGATGTATTCGTTCCTATCAAGATATATTTAAAAATATTTATGTATTCCATCAGCCCCTAGCATATAAGGGTTGTATTAAACCGTTCATTCACCCATAAAATTTAAAGAGTGTGTAAAAACTTACAACATACATAAAATTTTTCAGAAAACCCTATCATAGGAGCATTAACATTTATACTTAACCGTAAAAAAATTCAGCAATTTACACAAGGATAATAACTCTCTTTTCTTACATCAAAATCTTGATATCAACTACTACAGGTTGTATAAAATCCGTTGTTTAACAAAATACCTGCAGAAAACGTAAATTAATTTAAGAAGAACGAGCCTTGCGATTTTTATATCTTTTGCCATTTGCAGGTACCTATTAGAAAGATGGAGCATGGAGCTATATTTAAGAAAGTTGTTAAAAGTTAGTGTCGATTCATTGTAAGCTGCAGACTATTACAACTCTATTTCAGGAATACATGAATTGTATTATTAGATAAACGTTTCAGAATAGTGGCATGTTTGTTACATAGTAGATATAGTTGTGTCTCTATTTTGGAATACACAAGTATGGGTAGAGCTCATGCTCCAGATGTTCTAAATAGCTCTAATTAAAATTTTCAACTTGTAATATCTGCTAAACCACCAAGGATGACATTTTACAAATTTTCACTCCATGAGTGAATTCATTTTGTAATAATTCGGTTTGTTGTTTAGACGATCTCTGAAATTCTTTAAATCTTCATTTTTTAAGGAAAATAAAATTACTTTAAGGCTCCATTAAGATTTTTGCAATTCAGACAGACACTAAATTTTATTATTTTCATTTTGAAAACATATCAATCAAACAATTTTGCTTGTTTTTAGTCTGTCCAAAGCAGTGATTACCTGACAAATACTGATTTGTCTCTATAATTAGTACAGAAGATAAAGATCTGAATTATTCCAAGACGAAGAAAAATTACATTAAAATACAGCAGAAAATTTACATAACTCTAATGGTCATTTTTTCCACCATAGCATGTTTAAACAAATAACATCAACATGTTTGTAAAAAAGTAAACTTTAGTTGGCCCAGAATATTTCAACACAATTATTACATGCTTTAAAAAACATTTTATATGCATGACGTTTTGTGACTGGAGCAGAGCAGAATGAACGTGATGAATATGAAAAATTCTTTTCCTTTGTATACATGCTACAATTTCGGCACACCCACTTATGTCCCTAAACACAAATATATTTTAGCAAACGCCAAAAACTCTCTAATTAAAACACTGTTTTGGTATTACCTTGAAATAATGAATACCTACTTAATTATGTATACCACAGGAACCCAGGTAGGAAAATCAATTTTTTATAATCCTTCTTCATGCTGAAGAGCATTCAGAGATAGAGCTAGATATCAAGCCGGTCTAAGTGGAAATGAAAAACTGGAACTCATATGGTGCTTGTTCTACAATAGTTAATGGCGTCAAGTGCATTTCTACATGCAAATGCAAACAAATTGTTGGGTGTACTGTTATCGCGTACCTACCACTTAAATGGACGGATGGAAATTGTACAGTCCTTGCTGCCACTTTGTATTTATACTTTCGAGGATGTGTCCCACAGGTAAAGCAATGGGTGTTAGTGTTGTTCTTAGTGCCTCTACATTCTACATCACGCATCTAGTATAGCTCGTGTGAACTTAGAACGTGTCTGGCATAAACATGTACGGAACGTGTTATAATCCAACTACAACCGCCACCACTCCACTCCCTGTACTAGCACTTCTGATAAACATAACGACTAAAAATGCCGTCATATGCATATTCATCTCCGTGGGCCAGAATTAGTGCATTTATATTTGATTATGAAATTAATTTATTCAAATATGAGACTTCATCGACAGGAAGGGAATGCAGAGAAGCATTGCACCCAAGATGGAGTTGGATCATTTTTGGAATTTGGAAAAGGGGCATTGATACAATAATGACTTTTGGTTTCGTTGTTGTAAAACAGTTCTAGTTTCGAAAGTTTAGCAAAAGCACAGCACACAAACTACAGCACACCAAACTACAGCAAAAGCAGGGCAGCTGTGTAATAATTATATAAATAGCGAATTTCGAGTACATCTTCTATGTCAATGTGGAACCCTCTTGATTTCTGTGTTGCATGGAACGTTCATGCCAATGTCAACTTTGATGTTTACAAGCTGATGCTGATACTTACTTTCATTAAAACTGCAAGGGAATTGAATTAGTCAACGTTACATCTCTCTGATACATCTTTGGCAACATAAATAAAGAACATATATATTTTCATTTATATGAAAGCCGTAGAAAAGTTGCTGACAAGATTAGTCAGATAACCGATAGGTATAAGTAGGTGGATGGTCCGTTTTTCATCCAAGTATAATTTAATTTGAAACGTAACTTTATATAAAAGTAATTTATTTGAGGGCTTTAATATATAGACAGAGTTTCTTAAATCTTTGTGACTCTGTCCCCGAACAGACTTGTGAAAAAGTTCGTGATAATAAAAACTTGCTATATACCCTAAAATATTAGTTTTCTTTTCGGTAAGATTTTAATGTTGGATGCCGGTGTTTTCATAGAGACTTTCTGACTTTAAAAGGCTTCTCCAAAAATGCTCTGCTTTTAGTTCTTTTCTCTTTTTTTGCCTTGTCCATATGCTACAAATAAAAGTTTTAATATAACGGAATTATACTTTTTAATATTGGCTTTATTCCGAATCTCCTTTGAATTTCTTAATGTCGATTTTTATTTTAATATTCTTTGGCAGTTTTTAATGAAATCACAGAGAAAATTTAATAAAAGCGCGTTAATGTTTTCATATCGTTCCAAAATCGTTCACTTTTCAATACTCCTGTTCATAACTTTTTCACTTTGTTCTTTGTAAACTGGTTAATTGAACGAGAAATAAGTTAGAAAACCGTTAATTATTGGAAAATGAAGACACTTTGATGATTTGTAGCGTTATTCAAATTAGTACTGTATTATAAAAAATAATCATTTATTAAATGATTTTAACCCGTTCGTCGTTCGTTTTCTTTATAATATTTTAATGCGTGTTAACATCTCAATAACCCATTAGTGAAGTGTAACAAAATTTACTTGGCTCATTTCGTAAATTCAATTTTTAAAACATTTGCTGCTAGGTATTTCTTTCCGGTTGAAAGACCAATTATTACTCCGAAAGCTGAATTTGTTTTTAATTCAGACTCAAAACTCTCCACTCTATTATTATCCAAATAATGTGTAATAATATAACAGGTATTATGGTTTTTGTAAGTTTAACATGACTGCGTAACAATAGGCCAAAACGTCAGTTTGACTTTTTTTTCCGTCATTGTGTTTCCGTTTTTTACATATAAACATTTTTTTTGTACTATTCTGTTATAATAAAATGTTTCTATACTTTTTGTTCGTGTTGTTGATTAATATGCAAGTGGACGCTAAAACAGAACAAGGTAAATATTGTCTGCATTTTAGGATTATTAAACATTTGCGTGCGCTACTTAAAATTCATGCCCGATTTAGAAAATATGTATAAGAAAATGTAAAAATATTATAATTTAAATTTTATCTTTCGTAGTAAATTCTGCTTGGTTAAACACGACGACGTTGCGCTATACTAGCTAAATATACAAGAGTGAAACTGTTATGTAACTTCTTAACATATTCATTGCTCACCCCTGTGTAATTGTTTTTGTTTTGCTTATGTTGGCCACTTTTTCGCACGCCACACTCTCCTAATGCAAAGATTATTTTCGGGTGATAAAAGAAAAACTTTCTAAGCACTTTTCTTATATACCTACCTAATACCTACTGGATCACTTCTTGTTTCTTTTGCACAATTTCGCAATTCAAATTGCAAAATACTCTTTATCTTTTATTTAGGAGTTTTTACCAAATACGTCTATGTATAGTTAGAATAGGACAAGTTTAATTGGATAATCTTTTGTTTCATTACAATAACATATTTTCAATAGCTTGTGTAATGTAAGTTTATTACTAAAAATCTACATTAATCCTCATATTAACTTCACTTGGACAATAACCTTTTGATATTTTAAATTTAAATTGTTGCCTTGCCTTACTCCTTCTTACCTGATGCTTAAATAATAGACAGGTAGTATTTAATTGGAAGAACAACAATAACAATACAAATTTTAAGCAAAACATAGTAGGTAGTTATAGTAATTTATTCAAAGAATAAAGGGTACCTATTCTTAGGGGTAGTTGTACTGTACTGTGCCAAAAATAAATATTCTATTAATTATATGTATACCTAATACTGATACCTAATAGGTACGCATACATTAATTCATACATAAAAAAGGGGAGTTTAGACTTACCTACCTCTCCAAATTCGATCAAAACTTACAAAAAACTAAAGGCAATAAGTGGTTGATATGCGCATGTAAAACTTTATGCTAAGTTAATAAACTCATACGGCCATTGTTGGTTATTTAACATATTAACTCTTTGTCGACTACATAATAGCATTTTTAGACTCTCTTAATTACCATTGTATTCTAAAGTGCATTCTCTCAGACGCAAATACCATTATTTACGTTACTTTTTCTGGAATAAATTCCCTCCAATGCAACGAACCGTGTATTATCATCAGAAGTGTATAAAAATAATGGGGTGGGAATATCGCAGTCGTGTGGAACAAAAGTAGTTTGGAATATCTTATGTTCAATGGTACTTCCGTCCGCGACAGGTGGATTTGGTCGCTTAAACAACCGGTGTTCATGCGGGAACAACTCTCCTCAGTTCTGTTCCGTTTCTTATATTGTTCTTTTAGTGTATTTAGTGTTTTTCAATGTAAACGAAAGTGTTGTGTTTTAGTGTAGGTGATGTGGGTTTTACTAATATGTGTTTTTAACATTTTAACACTGGTTAAATCACATTATTACTATTATGGAGGTACTGTGATTTCTATTTCCAATCTTATTCAAATCGTAAGACTTTCTGTCACTCATTTTTTGACCAATTTCCATGTGTATGCGTTTTAAACTATTAAAAAACCGCGCCACACGAACTAGAAATTTATTTTTGCGTTTCGCGCTTTTATTGTTGTGGGTGTTGACGCACGAAACATGAATTTTTAAACAACATAAACCAAAAACATATTTATTTCTCTCTTAAATAAATACTTTGTATCAAAATTATACATAAAACCTATTTTATTGCTAACATGAATCATTTCGTATTACAATTTGGACATATTACGTATAGGAAGTTGGATTCATTTAGGTGTTTGTCTAATGTCTACATTTGAATAGTTTAGTCATTCAAGATAATGTGTATCCGTTCTGAGATTGAAAGATGAATTTTATTTAGCTAATATCCACTAATTAATGCAATATAAACACTTACCACTGACCGCGGAATATCTTTTCAATATACAATCTACCTTAGGCAGGTAAACTTCTATGTTGGTATGAGAGGATAACAAGTTTAAGCCGGATTTCCTGACTTATACATGATTAAATTTCGTGGCGATATCATATATTTAAACAACACGGTAAACCAGATTCTATACCTGTACATTTTTCACATACTCAATTTACGAATAACGTAGAATAATTAGTTTCCACGAAATACATAAATTAACGAAAAAAAGTTGAAGCACATCGAGTTAACAAAATGTGGAGTGTGATGAAATGAAGACAACTTTATTTTAATTCTCCATTTTATCTTCTTAAGCCGCAATATTCATATTTTAAACAATGTTCTCATTAAACGATTAATTATTGCTTACCTAAATAACGAGCTTAAACTTATTACAGCAACAATGTGTTATGTCTTAATTTGCAAATATTGCGGCTTCTGCTAACGTATCACTACTTGCAAGAGGAAGCGGAACGCAAACAACATTTAACAATTCCTAAGTTTGGGTTTAGTTATTTATCACTTGTTTATGAAAAAAGTCTTTCATAATCATAATTGTTGACCAAATTGGTTTGTCCTAAGAGGGTTATTAACAGTTATTTATTATTCAGAAAACATTTACAGTATCATATACATAAGTTACTTCATATTTACATTGTTTGATAATAAATGTGTTATAATATTGCTTTCTAATCGAGTTTCTAATGCTCCAAAAATAATTGAATTCGGCCCTGTATATTTATGCGTACGTGTCCAGTGCGTAAATTAACACGCACAAAGTGGGTACTTGAGACAAAATGCTTTTACATAAAGCTATAAATAGAACTACATATAGTAAAAGGATTATACGAAATATTAAAACTGCTGACAAGCAGATATTTGAGAACTTCTGTGAAGCTCAGATCACAAAAAACAAAAATGTTTGTCCATTCCACTCCAAGATATAAAGTGTTGTGCACATGTGGTTTGCCCTGTATTGTGAATTTGATTGATTTAAACAAATTAAAATTTGGGTCTACTCTCTCTCTCTCTCGTTCATATAGCCTTCCTGACACTGACTCTGAATGTCTTGTATTCTGTACATTAACTCAGTTTCAATTCAATTTATAGTAAAATAAATTTATTATTTTATCTGGGTTCGAAGTACCAACAAAGATTAAATTTAATATGTTTTTTTAACATTTTAAATTACCATCTCAATAACTTAGTTACAACTTACAGCAGGTATACCTACTTAGCCTTGTATTGCATCCAATTTCATTTAAAAATATATGAATTGTACCTAAAAGAATAACAAAACACATTGCTTTTAAAAACTTTTTAAAAAGAAAGTTCCCCATGAAAATTTTTGCTGTGATGTTTGTTTTGAAAAGTTTGAACCTGTTAAATAAGATATATCAATCCGAGTATCAATCAATAACTTATACTTGTATAAACTGAAAATTGAAAAATGTAAAAGAATTTGATGTGACATTTTATTATTGAACTTAAATTAAATCACAATTCACAGTAGATAAATATAAGAAAATATAATGATTTTATGGATTCCTTTTTTCATTTTGATTTATTCAGTTCTGTTCCTATCAATAACATTATTGCCAGATTTATTATTTATATTTACATTCAATTTGATAGAATATTCCAAATAATAGATGTGCCTATGTATATATCTACCTAGTATAATAATAAACAATTAGAAATCTGGTTAAAAACTGTTATTTAATTCAAGAGAAATTAATTATCGAATGATAATTATTCCCATGCAAATCCTTGATTGTCCTGAATAATATTAAAATAGTTTACTATTAATAAGTAAATAACACTTAAATATTCAATATTTGAATTAAGCAACGAAATATCTGTTCTATATATTCATGATACAATAATTGTATAGAATTTTACATATGTATGAATGTATATACATATTTCGATACACATTTTTATATTTCTGTAATGAACATACATATCTAGTGATCTAGTGGTAGATCTGTGAATTTTTCATAAAAATGCAAACTAAATCCCTACCTAATTACAAATAAACAATATTAGTTAACACGAATTTTATTTTAAATCACAATATAGCTGAATAATTTTCACATTATGAAATATAAAAACAAAACTTTTTATGAAATGAAAAGTCAAATGTGGGTATTATAGATGGATATATGTACATATCTATGTGTGTATGTAACTCATTATAATGAATGTATGTATATGTAATATAGATTTCCATTAATTTTTAAACTAAACCCAAATGCAATTCGACACAATGTTTTGTTCTAATAAATATTGCATACTCTTTAATAAACATTTGATAATTACCTATCGGAATATATTTCTGTATTAGGGATCAGAAAATAAAATGAATTGGAATTTATCATAACGTATACATATACATGTTTTATATAAATGATATATGTATGCACCGTATCTTTAAAATTTGATAAGCTTACTCATTTCCTGTGTTGTTTATAAAAGATGCATAAATGAATTTTTTACGACAACCTGATTTGACCATATTAGCACCAGGTGTTGTTCTTTTCACGTTGAACGGTTGTTATATTCTATATACCCATATTCACACATACATATGTATACCATGTAAATATGTATGTATATCCAGTGTTTATTAATATAAAATTTATAATGGCGGGGAAAAACGGTGATTAATTGTCTTAATCCTTCTATGTACTAACAATATTAATTTTCCTTTCAGTGGCGACGGAAACTGAAGTGAAGGCACATGTAGGCACCATAGTGGATTTGCCATGTAAAGTGGATGTAAATCAATGTGGTTCCTTACACAGTGTCAAATGGTACAAGGATACATCGCGAATATACGTTTTAAGTCATGCTGGAAGCATGGCTCGTCCCGAAGGCGACTCCACTGACAGGTGAGTACTTTAACAATACGTACATATACATATTGTATAACAATTATACTATAAATAATTTAACGTCAATTTTCTCCGAACAAATAAAAGTCAATTTTCGGTAGATACTACAGTACAATTTCGTTGCCTGTAAACATCCCGTCTTAAGTTACTAGAATCCTTTGAAGTTCTTGTACTTGTATTATAGAAGACCGGCTCTGTTTTTCATAAAAGCCAACAGTTGTTCGCTCCAAGCGATACCTATGTATGTTTTATTGGTTGTGAAAGTTTATTTTATTTTATAACAAGAATAACTAAAACTATCTATACAAGAACTAATGGTATATGTATACATGATGCACCAAAGCTTGGTGCTTAGTCTCAGCAGCAAAATTATCGGGAGTAAATTCCTCTGAAATTATGTATTGAATCTTTAAGTAGCTACAGCTTGAAAAGAAAAAAGGGATTCAAATATATTTTCCTATTTATAGATAATACATATACATAAATGACCAAAAAATACGATTTCTATGAGATGTATGAAATTCAAAACGGACACCTTGTTCTCCAGTGTGAAACTAAAGAAGAGAGCTTTTTTCAAGCTTTTTTCCCGCCCCATTAGAAGTTGCAATTGGAAAACGACCTGATTCATAGAGTCGTCTGCACGTTAGTTCGAGCTATTCTATTCACGATAATAGTAACGAACGTAATGAATAAAGATGATAATCCTCAAATTGACAAAACACATTGCCGGAAGGCAAGTAGCACGTAGGTAATTGAAAAGGAGTGTACAGAGCTTGAAAATGACGACGACGTCGACGACGACACAAGTGCATACATAATTTATACTGTACTTGACCCGGTTAGAGCTTTCGTTTGCAAAACCATTTATTTATGGTAAAACTTCTTTTCGTCCTCTGATATGTACGTGAATGCATGTGTAAAGTATATATTTACAAGTTTAAGTGTTGGAGTATAGTGCTGGGTTTATTTCGTGTAAAACGTGACATTTTTTACTATACATATATAGTATAACAAAGCATTTTTATTTTTCTTGTTTATTGTTAAATGACAACTTTCAATATGAAGAGTAGGTACAAAAAGAGTGTTTTTAGAGAGACACAGTTTTAGTAAAGTTCCACGAGTTTCAGTACATTAATTAATTATCATAAACATGAACAGAAATAACCTTTCTAGATAATTCTTGTGGGGATATATAAAGTTTTGGTCTATAGTATTATTGCGGCTAGCGGCTCTCTTAAGCGAAAGATAGTACTATAAAGGCTATCCTCGAAATGTAATAAACAAGAACATTCTCATTTTATTACGGCAGAAACAAATTTTGCGTTTCTAATAACGTGTTACTTTTATTATTATAACACATTCTCAGCGGCTTCTATTCTTCCTAAACATTAAACGAAGAGAAGAGAGAAAAAATGCTAGTTAGGGAAATGGCAAAATGGGATATAATTATAACATGTAAACGTTAAAGGATATAAACATTTAAACTGTATTCGTAAACTTCTATCACTATAATATCCTGCTTTTGACATAGATTTGTCTTTGCACATATTACAAATACTTGTTACATCAAGTAGATTTCTCTATGGTTATATTTCGCTGTATTTATAATAAAGCGTGTTAATCCGTTGTTGAGAAGAACACTTTATACAGTAACGTGCTGTCTAAGGTAAGGTGAATAAGCCCCTACATTTATATAACATGGAGTATATGCTGTTATATGCATACCTATAGTGACTAAATGTATAGAAAGCAACCTCTTTATAATTACACACACTCGTCTGGAGATCTTGCCTCCCACTTGAATACATTTTGTGGTTCAGTACGTGGTGCAATTAGTGTGATTAATCTTATTTTCGAATAAATGTGCCGAGAAATTTGCATTGGTACATTCGTTTTAATAAATTGGACAAAATTCGAAAACAGACACTTTATTTTAATTTAACATTTACCTAAATGGTGCTTACATTTCCCACTAATTTAAGATTGTCTTCGTTTTTGAAGTAATTTTCATAAAAATGAACAACAATTTATATAATAGTCACATTAGTAGGTATTATTATTTTATTAGTATTGATCGTAAAGAATTACTATATCATCGGCATACTAACATTATCATTAGCGAGAGTTCATCGCATTAACAATTGGGAATAAAGTGTAAATAACAATTAGCCGTGTAGGTATCATTTGTGATAAAACGTTATTGTCTAAAAATCGTTAAAAATGTAGTAACATGCAATAAAAAGGCACACTATAGTTTCTATTTAACGTCAATTGGGTATATACACGTAAAAGCAGGGGGTGAGAGAAAAGGTCTACAACTGCAATGTAGCAAGAGACGAAAAGAAAGTAAAAAGATTTAAAGCTTACATATCGGGATGCTAGAGGCGGCCTGCTGACTCAAGCAATACGCCTTCACACCCCCAGATAAGAAGAAAGTGTGTCGTTCATATATAGTTTTTTCATGTAACTACTATCTTTCTCTTCGTAAAACGTTAAATATACGTTTAACGTTGTCGAATTACGTGCAGAAAGTTCAAACAAAACGCGCCGGTATAATTTCTAAAAGCTTGTCTTGAAAATTGCTTATGTTAACGATTTTACTCCAATACCTATGTACCTGACATGGATTTATTAAAAGTTGTTTAATATAGAAGGGATAAACATTAGATAAAAGGGACATTCGTAATTAAACGAAAATTTATATCGTGACAGTATTATTATTATTATTATTATTATTATTTTGTTTCATTACATGTATACATATATTAATAATAAAAATTATATAATTTGTTATTTACAATGTTTAGAAATGTAGATATAATTTTCTTCAGATTAAAAAGTTCGCCAAGTTGCAATACAGTTTGATTAAAATTCAAAACAAATTAGACTATTTTAAAATGTAATAAAACTTTTGGCCCAAAGCAAAGTATTAGCGAAAAAAAAAATTCGACGAGAGTAAGTACTTTTGTATAATTAAATAATACATATTCCTAAAAGCTTTTTCAGTCAGCAAAAGAGATTTTTAAATTATTCCATTATTATTACCGCTGATTTTACCTAATTGATTCAGGAAGGAACTATCCAACTTTATACATATAATATAAAAAGTACGCTTTAATTTCATTTAAACTGGGAAACACTTGAAGTGGGTATAAATAAAATTTTGAGTCTCAGCTGCAGATTTACAAGTTAAATTATTGTAATGCACGTAACGGTTTAATATTTGTGATTTTCATTTTAACACGGTATACTCCGGATATTAATATTTTTTTGAAACCAAAAGCTTTGCTTACCAGGATTTTAAAACGAAATTTAAATGGGAAGATGTGGTGCATCCTGCATACATTTTTTAAAAATCTTTTTCAAAGTAAAATTAAACAAACATTGTCAGGTCGTTTTTCTACTGATGCGAATTCAAAATAAAAGTTTTACTCGATTTATTTAAATTTATTAAAGACGTGTGTGATGGGTCTTGAATTCATAAATTTAGAATTCTGTAAGTATTCCAACTAACTCTTTTGAAAAACCTTTAATAACTCTTGATGATAGTTTGTGTGATTATTTTAGTTTGATAAAGACCTAGTGGAAACGGCATTCTAGTTAGTTTACAAGAAAACAGAAAAAAAACTTTTTTATATGGGAGATTCTGAACGTGTAGTCAACACTTGAAACTATCAGTTTTTCAGCTACCACTACACAGTCGTAATAACGAGAACGTGCCAAAAATACCTGAAATAGGACGTTTATGTCACTGAATGGAAAATAATGCGTGCCGACCGGAAACAACATTTTCTTTCTGTTATAAATAAATTAAAAGAAAATCTAAATTAGGCATTAAAAATTCACACACAGATCACATTATAACATAATAAACGTAAACCTAAACTTAATTAATTAATAACCAATTGAAAATCAAATTTATCGCTCCTCTTAATTGTCAAGTTCAATTCCGAACAAAAGTTATGTCATTAACAAGAAATTTTCAACAAGCCACTTCGACTCGGAGAATTGACCTAAATTTCATCATATCACATGTTTTAGTTCCCTTATTCTGCGTGATATAATAAAATCGTCTCTTATAACGGTTACCTTCATCCACTAAAGGGATAATTATGAGTGTCACAAACTGATTTTGAAGATCTCTTCGATTGAAAATGTCAATTCCCATCCAGAGGACCCTACTCACGTTTCTGGCGGTCGCATTTAGTTACAACATGCACTAATTTAACCCTAAACTAGATGACCAACAACGATCCCAGTTTATTCTCTTTGCATATAATACTGTCATCATGTTATCAGAAGGCCTTCTAAGTGGAGAGGTGGCCCCCCACAGGGATGAATATTAACTAGGTATATCTCCCAAAGTCTTAACCCAGTCTTTATTATACTTGAGAGGCAAGTCAATTTCAAATTGGATTAACTATTAGGGTTATTTACTCAAAAAATGACTAAGTTCTCTGATTAATAAAATGCTCATGTTGGGTATAAGGATACTATTTAGGCAAAACAATCCAAATTCGTGTACTGACTTGTTTTCCTCATTCACGTGTTGTGGTAAACTGTTTTTAATAAAATATCCTCGGAAAATTCAGATTAGGGGCTTTCAAATTAACTTACGTATCCAAAACCGCGCTTGCATGTTAAATTTGTGTACATTTTGCCACTCGAAAGCATAATTATGTGTCAGCATATCACAACAACACACAGCAGCGACGAACATTAAAAATTAACAAGTTTATCGTAAATGCTGGATCTATATTTTTGTTCGCTGTCCAGTTTAATTTCTCAAATGCAGTAAACTTGTTTAGTTTATCATAATTTGTTTTAATTAAACTCGTTAATGAGACATTTTGTCAATTAAATGGCAATTTCACAAAACACGCTCGAAATTAAACAGTCTGTGAAATTTTCTGTTTAATTATCATATTTCTTTTTTTCGGTATATGACTTTATGAATTATACGCTGAATAGGAAAAAAACTGAAACGAAAAAAAATTAATTTGTCTTTCATTATTGCTTGAAGCTTTTCTTTCTTGCCTTCTCTATACCCAAAATTCCTTGAGACAAAGAATTCTACAATAAATATCGCATTATGAAATAAGAAAAAAATAATTTTCCACATTAATTGAAAGTAAATTAACTATTTTTTAAAATAAAATATTTTAATTTAATGCACTTAGAAAAAAACGTTAAATTAAAGAAAACCACTACCCCACAATCCGCAAATAAATTTTCTTGATATTTGTGAAGACAAGAGGCAAATTTTTCAACGTAATTAATAGCTGCACTTTACTTTGTCTTCCTTAAAATTTGATACCACGATTCGTATGTTTTGCCTTTAGCTTTGCAAATACGAGTACAGTGAAGAAGGGAAACTATTCAAGTAAATTTAGCTTTTTTTATATGAGGCAGATCATTAATTTTAGGGAAGAATTTTCTTAATTGCTAGTTTTTCAACCACCCCCAAAATTACGAAGAGATTTTCTACAATTAGAATGTTATACACAGAAATTTCGAGGGTGTTATCTTAATTAGAAACAAAAATATGATTTTTCTCGTTAAAATCTGATTAAACTGCCGTCCGAGACTTGGTTACAAGAAAAGTGCCTATTTCACAACAAGAAGAAATAAGAAATATTCCTGTTTCTACCGGTGGGTGGAAGGTTTATATTGCAATTTTTATATGGTTACAACCATAAACTTTATCGCATTTCATGTTCGTTATTTTTCTCTTTATCTTCGACCATGTTTTGTGCATATATGTGGACGCTTAGAAAAGGGGTTAAAAACGACCGCTGTAAAAATAACATACGCTATATATTTTTACCGGAATCCTTATTTCTTTTTAGCCATTCTAATATGAAATAGAATGCAGTAAATATTTTAAGTGTTATTATGGACCCCATTTTTTGATACTAACAAACAATAATACAAAACAATATAAATGGAGCAATACAGCTATTACATAAAGGTATAGAGTTATTGTCTAGTGCATTTTATTCTTGCAGACATGGTGTCCTTTTTAACCAGCAACTATATTAACTCCTTTTTATGTATAAATATTTATAACTTTTGAACAGCCCTTAAAAGTTTCTTGTTAATGAAACCGTAACATTCTCTTCCGAATTACAGTTTAAGTTTCACTTTAATTAAACTGGACCGCAAGCACTAGACCATAATAAAATTATTTCCATCATTCCACCCTTTCATAATAAAGTAAACTTCGATATAGGTATCTGATGGAATGGATACAGGAATGCAGTATCTACTACAAACCCAGTTATATTCTCCAATATGTTCGTTACCTATTTGAAAAGAGGAGCTTTTAAGTGTAAACTCGTATATTGAAATTTATATTACATACCTCTAGTTTGCGAGGACAAGTAAAACGAAGTGAATTTATGTAAATGTCAAAATATGTAGGGGTGGTATTTCAAATTTTAGTTTGTTTTGGCGTCCGTTGAGAACAAGTTTATGTCTAGCTGACAATTTGACGTTATACTGTTTGTTGGTGTCGGTTTGATGCGTTTGTCGGTAGATTAGATATACTACATAGGATATAAGTCTAGAGAGACACTAATCTGTTATGCCAGTTAACGTCGAACTACAAGTTGAATAATTAACCAAACCAACTTAACTATATTATATGGTGGATTAAACTAACTGCAAAATGTCTTATTAATAGTTAGCGAGTTAATTTCATATGTGGGTTTAAAAATGAGTATACGTTGATTGGCGCAGGGAATTGGATAAAAAGGCTTGTTAAACTTGGGAGGCATTCCACCACAAAACCGTATCAGTTCATCAAAATTGCCATTAAATGTTTTCCGGAGCATTTTCCCAAAAACTTTCTAAACGGGCCCTGTTTCAAATATTAATTAGGTGTTGGATATAGGTGTGGTAATAGGTATATAGGCTTTTGGTTGGAATTTTCTGAAGAACAGGAGAGCCATGTCATGCTCGACAAGTCGAAAAGTTTCACAATGCCTACTAAAAATTCTCCAATAGTAATTCGAGTATTAGATAGCAGTAAAAAGAAGACAAAGGGTTGGTAAAGTAGTAAACGAAACCTAAATTGATTAGCCGATTTCTTCTTGGTATTTTTTGATGAAACAGTCTTGAGTTTCTTTATCATACTTTCAATTTGTTGGACACTTCATCAAGAAAACGGTTCAATACTTACTCGTGCACACAGACTTTTGTCCATTTTTTTATGATATATATTTTTTTAGTCTCTATGTGCAGATATATGTGTGTAGCATCCAATTTATTACCACGGCTATTAATTTATTATATGTCAGATATAATCTTTCAATTTATTATCGGCCCGAAAATATCTTTAATCTTACAACGTATTAATAAATTGTTTAGTACGAAAATGATGTATTAGATGAGTAGGAATGTGGCAATCCAGCAATGATTTTCACATAAAAAAGGACGTAGCGTTTCATGTTTATTGAGCGGAAAGAAAAAAGCTGAAGGGAAAAAATAAGAAATACCGTATGCAATATAGCTAACTAGAAGATAAACGAAATTTTCTTTTTTTGAGAGGAAAAATATCATTTAAGGTAGAAGATGTGCGGAATACTAAGATTACGAAACAATTGAAACAATGGCCAAATATATAAGAATGAATGGAAAAATAAAACAAAACGGAATCTTTTCTGTGTGTGTTAGGGTTTTGGTATGAAGCGGACACTTTATTAGTGATAACTTGTGAAAATCTCCGGTTTCGGCGATAACAATTCAATTACAAACGTTGAATCGGATGAATCGGTTTTTCTTTACCTACTCACGTTAAATCCACATTCATTCAGCACACAGCACCCTCATCCCTAACTACGTACAGAAAAATACACACACTTTAATGGAATTTGAAACACACGAGGCGTTTACCATCAGCGTGAAAATGTTTCTGCACTCTATGTGTGTGGTGGCAGTATACAGGGTGTGCCGTAAATGCTTCATTAAATTTTTAACAAAATCCAACTTTACACGTGGTTGAATCTCAAGAGGTGAAGACACTTCAAACTCAATAAATTGCTAATTTCGAATTTTTTAATTAAAGGGGGTAGACATGTAGTGTTATGTACCTACTTATTCGAATGCGAAAACGAAATTCCTACACATGACAGATTTTAATTACTTAATAAGCAATTTTAAACTTCCTTCTATGACAGAGGTAATAAATTAAGCCTCTTTTACAATATAAGTGTTTCTGACTGCAAATTGTGCAAGTTTCTGGGAAATGTTCACACATGTGCATGACTTGTCCTGTAACAATGTTAAATTCTCTATGGAACTGATCAAACCTATATATCATATCAAGTGACATCAGCTAAATATAAAAAAATATTTGATAAATTTACAGTGGCACAAAATTCATACAATAAACGTAAATAATCCATCCGCACCATTGATTTGCCTATTCTATGTACTTTTGTATATTAGTGAGCATTTTAATAAATGTGTTCTATATGCAGTTCTCTGTTGCGGATGCCTTTCAAATTTATAAAATGGTAGCCAATTATTCTCCGTCTATTAGTAATTAAATTGTGTTAAATTTTAAGGAAAATATGAGTTTCTTGTATTGTCTACCTTATACATATGTATGTGTATTATAACTATACGGTTAAAAAGTAATTGCGTGTATAGACAATTTTCTATAGTTGTGCCAGAATAAAAGTTTCAGAGAATTAAATTTTGTAGAAGTTTTAATTAAATATTTTTGCGTGTTACATTTAGGTTGGATTTTTCGAGAAATAGTACAATCACACATGCAAATGGTATGTTATGAACAACAAGGGAATTTTTGTAACAAAGAATTGTTAATTGAAATGGATGTTTATTTAATGCTAGCATAATTGTCATTCGAACTGTTTTTAAGTATCAGTATCATTAATGTATGTCAACTGATTGAAGTGTACATAGTATACACTATACATGTAATAATACAGGTTGAAAACATAATTACCAATTAAACAGACAGTTCAATTGAAAGTTTGAAATTTCTTTTAAATGGAGGGAACGATGATTGTTTTGAAATAAAGAGCGGTTTTTTTTGTGTCACTAATTTTAATTGTTTATAGGTTTTCCTTATTATTTATGAAAACTCATCTGAACTTTCGGCCTGAATTTTAATTTTATTTTTTAAATTTATGACAGTGTAATATCATTAAAATAAACTTGAATTAATGAAGACACACTCTTTAGTTGACAAGGAAGAAAGTAGGGCAGAAAGTTCGTGATTAATCATCTTGTCTGATTGATTTTATTCAAAAGCGTCTCTCATCTTTTCCACTCTATCTTAAATAGTTTCCTCTTCCTCCCATGTCGACTACTTCCTTGGTAATCGCACAAACGATAATTACCTCAATAATTGCTGATCACATAGGTATTGTGGTTAAACAATTGGATAATTTATATGTGAATAGAACCATAATACCAACCAATTAGGTTGATATATGGTATAATAAATGCATATATTGTAGTATTTTTTCTTATTCACATAAAAAATTATTTATGCCTTTTCGTATATATTCATATATCAAAAATTGCACGATTTTTGGGTTCCTATTTACAAATAAGAAAGACTTATATATATAAATGCCCAACTATTAGCATATTTATTGAAATTAAGCACGTTATTTAATGTTCTCCTTGCATAATATAAAACTATTAAGTAGTCCATTTAGCATTAGTGTGTATGTTAAGCTGAAACTGTTTCCCTACCTTGCATTAAAGACCCTACGATTTATAAAGCAATATATTATCAGTGTGCAGCTCGTTATATAAATAAACAATACCTACTTAATAGCACAAGGGCTATTTTCTTATACAAATTTACTATTTACTCTCCGTTAACTATTAATTTAAATTGTTATCCTCCACTTTCCTTCCATACGAATAACCTTTTTAAAAACACCCGCAAACACATAAGTAACAATGTGGCATTTTAAAATGTTAACCTTTTTAAAATTGTGTTACTTTTTACAACTGAAAACATTTTTTGTCATTTACACAATAATTTACGATTGTATAACTAACATCTACTTAGTTTTGTTTTGTTTCTTGTTTTATGAATACAGTTGGTATAATTTTTTTGCAATTATATATTTTAGATAATTGTTGAATGCGGTTTTTCGCAAAAGGATTGTTTTTTGATTCACACGCTATTAAATTGTTTCACAAAAAGGGTGCATTTTTTTAATTGCACACAATAGAATAAGTAGAATAACGGAAAAATAATAACAGAGTTTTCCTTTGACAATGAAACGGTATATCCTCGGGTATATAGTAACATACACACCTTATAACTAAAATAACAGTAATTAATTATTCATCTCTGTAGTCTTTTATATTCGTTTTTTATTTTAATTATAATTAGACATTTATGATATAATTAATAGTTCGTCTGTTGACATACCATAAATTGCAAAGTCAGAAGAATTTTGTATATTGTGAATCATTAGCATAAAACTAGATATTATAAAATAAAATTTTTCCAATGAATAATTTCGATAAACTACCTATATATTATGATTTTTCTTATAGACCATGATTTAATTTTATAAATCCATATAATACCTTACATAATATTTTATCAATCCAGTTGAATTATTAAAATTCCCGTCAAAAAGAAACCATTACTCTTCCAAATGCCGAAATACGTAAATAATATCATCAAGTTATCTAGAATGGTTATTTTAGCGCTATAGTGGAGCAAAAGGCGCTTTAAATCTGGCATTATATCGGCCCCAAATATCATACTGAGAAGAGCAAAGATGATCATTCTTTATCTTGCTGGAGCTGTGGATGGGGGGCGGACAAGATCCCTTTTTCGAGCGGAAGTCGCCGACAGGCTAGCACCCAGGCTCAGGATATGAGAACCGCTTTGGTCTCCATCGAAATGCTAGCATAGGCGCATAGTGGGGCTTCTCTATCTTAAGAATGTATAAATTGTACAGGACCCGACATTTGGCAAACAACACTTTTCTATAACATTGTATCTATTTTGTGTATTCCTTTTGCTACCCTTATTTTTATATGCGAAATTCTAGTTAAAATTCTGTGAAAATTTGAGCTATACCAATAAAACTACAATAATCGTAACATTTGTTCGCTCTTTTTTATTGGCGACCTAAAATATTTACATTTCGAATTTACAAGCTAACTTATTTACTATTTACTCATATACCTTATTATCTCAATGTTTTCTTAATCTGGAATTAATTTCATAAATTAGAATTTCTCTCACTTGATCTGATTTACGTGTTTTTAGATAATAATGAAGAGAAAAAAAGCGTTGCGTGTTTACTAAATATTAACATAATTTCACACACAATATAATAAGTTTGCACAGTTAAATATTCTACTGAAATTCATCTGTAACAACTTTATTCTGTTTTTATACATATACGAGTATATAGTAGAAAAATTTGTCTTTGCTTTATTACGAGACAGGTTGTAAAATTTGGCCTAGTTTAAAATTATTCATGTTTGTTATGTTGCTGTGTGTTATGACACAGAAAAGCACCATAAAATTGTTTAAAAATCATATAAAATTGTTGTATTTCTTTGTATTTAAAGCGACCGCTCTCGCTATTATGCAGATATGCATGAATCGATAAAAATTGTTTTCTTGTGAATTTTTCTACAGTTTGCAAGAATAATTTATTATGATCCTAATGGAATTTTAATTTCGATAGAAGTGTAACAAAATTGTCATTAAATTATTCCAAAGTAAAGCGTAATTTAAAGGGAGGATATCCTGTGACCATCTCGTCCTTCCCAATGTTATAACGCTTTTCTGGCATTTTTCCGACACACTGACGATATTTTTACACTTTGTAAAAGGGATCAACTAAATGAAAGGTGATCAGTGTAACGTTTTAGTTACGTTGTTGGGAAAAACTTCAAAAAGGCATGATACATTTTATATTGGAACTGAAAGTGTCAAGCAGAGAAAGAGAGCAGTAAAACCCTTTTCTTATTTTACTTATTAATAGAGGCAACATCAGTTATAAATTCATATTATTTAATTTTTTATTAATTTATTAATTGAAAAATTAAACATTTACACAGTTTATTTCTAGAGAAGACACATATGGGATTTAATCAACTAAAAGTTTTTAATTGCAACGTTAAATACAGGCAACTTAAAATGACAATTAACCGCGAGTCATAGGGACTTACCTATACAAAGTTGTAATTTTTATTTTCACTTCTTGAGCAATTACTAAACTACTTTAAATTCTTTTCTTCAAGCATCTACTAAAGTTTCACTTTGTCACCCATGGAAATATTGTGTAACACCTCTTTAGGTTTTTCTTTTTTACATAAGAACGTGTGAAAAGTGGTGAGCGTTAAACTGTGAAATTTTCACGACGGAAAAAAATGTGAAAAATTTACACAGCACGCCCTTCTATACTTTTTTTATAGAAAAGGGAAGTGGTTTGGTTTTTAAAATAGTCGCTATGTGAAGTATATAGAAAATAACGATTCCAATTTAACGTTTTGTGCTTAGGGTTAGTGCTAACGAGCTGCGACATTCGGGCTTGCCACCGGCTTTACAGATAAAAGTCCATTTTAAGGCATACAACATTTAGTTTATTGCTATTTGGTATGGTCAATAAAGGTCTGTCCGAATTTGTATGATTAGTTAATGGCCAGGCTGCATAAAATATTAAAATTTGTGGTTATAAGTTTGTCAGTTTTAAATTGGAACGACAGATTGACTGATGATATTAAATTATAGAATTGCTTTAATTAAGTGTATACCATTGTCAATATAATTGTAATTTCGGTACTTTGGCGGAATAATTCACCGGAAAGGGAATTTTAGTTATGGTAGGGTTATAACTTTAATATCTGTGTCACGTTGTTCTATATTATGGAAGTTCATGGATTAAGTCTGGAAAGCTAAGACCATGCTCGAGATAGTGGAGTCGGATGTTCGCGAATGTAAGTAGAAGGTGAAAGCCCTAGGGTTGATAATAAATAATCGTTAATGGTGCTAATCGGTGCTAATAAAACTAGGATATGTCTCCAGTTTTCGTCTTAAATGCAAGTAAAACGGCCACTTTAATACGTTAAACCAATTTAATAGGGGTTTTGTGTGCATCTTCTTAGTATTGCTACAATTCCCGTCATATAAGTGCACTTATAGCTCATTTCATTTCATTCAATAATCATTTTCGTCCGACTTTGAACATCATTTTTTCTACGATTTAGGTATACAAGAGTAGATATATGAAGGAAAATTGAGTGACCCTGGCTTAGACCTCATTTACATGGGAAAATACTCTTTTATCGAAATGTTAAAGGTTGTAGAATGTCACCAGTTTGTCCAGAGAGATATTACATTTTTTGTAATAAAGAAAAGGGACCCACCCGACTCTATTGAATTGAGCAGAAGGCAAAACGAAGAAGACAATAGGAAGACACTTCGTTAAAATTCAATAAATCCTTGACGTGTTTTTTGCTTTAAAATAAATAAATTTGTGCGTTGGTTTGTGTGAAAAGTTTTCAAGCGTTCATTTTATTATGCAAGACACCACCTCGCCCACAAATATTTATTAGATACGTTCCTTTTGTGTCCGTTTTAGCGCGTTCAAGATTTTCCAATTCAACGGACGACCGCGAGACTAGCATCGTAAAAGTTCTATTTTTTCCATTCTGTTTTTTTTTGTTTTTAACTTGTTACAACTATATGTACAGTATGCAGATATGTGCTGTGGTAGTTTTGTGACTTGTACATCGAACCCATATCTTTCCGCACATGTCATGGTTAATAAAATTTCAGAACGAACACAGACAGCAAAAAAAAAATTACAATGTATGTGTGCATATGAATATATAGTGGTGTGGAAAAGTAGATTTTTAAACTGAATGATTGAAATACCTCTGTAATAAAGAGTCTCATTTGCGATGAGTGCGATAAATGAGATGATTATACATTTAACGAAATTTCGAGATGAGATAATGTTCAAGTAACAAATTGGCCGGTTATATTCGTAAATTTCCTTCAGCCGGCATATGTCCTATTAAACGGAAATTATAAATTTCGTGCAATGTTAGGGTGTAGAGAGGTAAACGGATATGGGGTGAAAGGGGTGATATCATTCAGTAATTGTTATAATGCACCAGACCTTTTCTGTCCGTTCCAGCATAATTACTAGAAATTTTCTATTTGCAGAAAATTCAACCGTTTTTAATTGCCACCAATGATGACACTTGAAAATATATCGAATCATTTACATTTTATCAACGTATAAACCATAATTTTCGCTGCCCGTCCAATAACGGTCGATTTGGAATTATTTTTTATTGCTATTCATTTTAAAATTATACCGTAGGTATATATATATATATTTTTAGATAATTTATTGGTCGTACAATAAAAAATCCAAATTTGCCTATAAAGTGAAATATTGTTTCCTTTTTCCAGTAATATTTATTATTCTAAACGAGTAAAAAATGATTTTTTTCAGCGATGTCTCTGTAAGAATGGAAGAAGTGAATTTAAAAGAGGGTACCTGAATAAAAAAATATACGATGTTTGTACGTATTTTTCGCAAGTTTTTCTGAATTTCAATGAATCCAATTATTTATTTCCGTAAATAATAATTAGAGTGTATTAAAAGTCGCTCTAAATTGAAATATTCTGCCGTAAGTTATAAATAAGTGAAATACCTATCTACTCGCGGGAGAAGAAAATGGAAATATTTTCACCTTAAATATATTTTCCTAAATATTTACATAAATTTGGCAATTTTAAATTTTAAAAGTGAAGGGGAGTTGGTTTATTTCTGTTTAAAATGTTGGGAAAGTGAATAATATTCTTATTTGCAATTTGGTGTACGATACTTTATAATTGAAGAAAAACCACAGCTTTGAACAAAGTACCGAGTACTTAACACTTTGCAGACACATAAATAAAAAGCGTTATCTTATTATTTCTTTCAGAAGGCACACGGTATACAAATTACCCTTAGTAAAAGACTAAAGATTTAAGCGAGATATCGGCTTTAAAGTGTGCATTGTAGAATATAAAGCAGTCTCAATATTGTTCTGTGTTTTAGTTGCTGTTCTCAAAAATAATTATCGTTTTCCATTTGGAAATAAATTTAATAAAACAGGTGCCAGCAATTGTAGATGCTTTCGGTCTGAATTAAATAAAATTGAAAACTTCATATTTAATATCCGGTCTTTGAATTTTGCAAATAAAGTGTATACTTATATATATCGTATGTATATTGCTCATACAAAATATATAAAAGAGATGACAGAAAAACTCAATTTAATCGTGCACGCAATACAAAGGCCAAGTGAGAAGTTAATTTGATAAGGGCATATACATATTATCTTATAATATAGAAAATTGCCAGATGTTGAATAATAGAACGAAACAGAGGAGAAGAAAAATATAGACGGTCTAAGGAATATTACCTACATCATATAAATGTTCAGTATACGTAGCCTGCTGTTAAATTTTATGTTTAAAGTTAGAAGTGAAGTCGTTATTTCGCTTCATGCAATTTTATATAAGTATTTTTGTGTGTTCTTTTTTTTTCGTTATACAAAATTACAAATGTACACTTGTTTTCTAAAACGTTCCAATTCTCACAAGTTGCAACGCTTTTGAAACTCGCACCTTAAATGATCAGCACTTTTCCGGAAATAAAATGAAATTATAAAACACTTTTTCTTATATAAAGAAAGACATGAAAAATAGATATTTTTGTATATACAATGTAATTTCTCGTAAATATACAAAGTAACGTTTGTATATCATTCAAGGGAAAAGTGGTTTTATTGCCTTCCCCTTCGCTTATTAACCTTTTCTCTGATATAATGTAATTTCTTCCTTTCTAACACACTAAAAACGTTACCGAAGTATCGTATACTGAATAAAAGTTGAATTTCACTATAGATATCGTAAAAATCCGTAATACGCCGCGAATTTCATTTCGGCTGTTCGCAGTGAGCGTAAAGGATAATGCTTTTGATGTAATTGTTATCATCGTTGAATTCGAAGAAGAAGGTTGTATAAGATGCTGATGTGACTGTAAAACTGTCTGATTTAGAGCTAATAGTCGTGAACATTACCAAAATGACTTTTTCTCTTTTTGCTGTACTCACTTTCACAGCACTATTACAACTATATCGTTCTTTTCTCTTTCGTTATATTACCCGAAACTTTAAAGTGGAATAATTTATAAAATTCCATTCCACATCAAATACACATTTTCTTATCTACTTTTTCCAATAAATATTACAGACGGTAAAATGTTATTTAATTTTTGTAATGCTTACGAACATTATAATAGGAATTCATATTTTTTGCTATTTGTATATACCTACCTAACTATTATTATAAAACGATCACAGCATTGCAACATTTTTCTATTCTTTTTCCAGAAAAATCGCTTAAAGGGAATAGGTATCCGATCTATTCCTTTGACTTTTATGTATATTTGATGTTTTCTTTGATATTCCGCAATCGGTGCAACAGTAAAACATTGATATTTGTAAATACAAAGAGATATTTTCTACACGTTTAATCCTTAGTTAAACAATTTTGCATGTTTTTGGTCTATTTTGCATATACGAGTAGTTTTGGATAATTTTCCGCTAACTTTGTCAGCTGTTTCAACTTCTGATGATCTTACTTTACCGCCAGGCAAATAAGTTATTAGTCATGTTTATGATCGTCCTAGTGCGTTAGTTATTTAATAGCTATTTTATTGCCTTTCCTAAATTATGAAACTTGACTTATATTTTAGAGCTTTATGTACAAACTTTTATGGTATCATGATGATCATCTATAGTAAGTATAGTTCTAAAAGCTTTTTATTTAAATCACCTGTATAAGGATATATAACCGTTGTAATTAAGTCTCTGCCCATCTTTATTTCGGTTCATCAGTTTGGGATCGTTGTGAAAAGAGAACAAACTGACCGGAAAACGGCATTTATACCCTGGATAAACCTGAATACATAAATACCTACTTTTATTCTTGTTACTAATGGATCAATGCGTTTGTTAATAATAAATTTTCGTTTAAGTTAAAGTTGACAGTGACGAAGGATTGTTGTGTATATTCAACATTGGCGTTTATTTCTGCATAGATTTTGGAGGAAAACTGAAAGGCCAATGTGCTCGTTGATAGCTTTCAATTAATATTCAGTAACGATTAACCCCAATCTATCAGTAAACGTAGTTTTCAGAATAAGGATAATGCGTAGCGATAATTTTGACATATTTTCCCTTTTTACTCTTGTGTAAATTATGTACATACACACGATGATACTTCACGATCATCAGTATCAGTTATTCAGTTTGTATTATGGTATTTAAAAAATTAATTTCATATATCGAAACATTTTCAAGGCACTAGCAAATTGTTCGCAATTCGTTCAGCAAAACGTAATATTTCCAACTTTTATTACGTATTTGGTCCAAAATGACATTTCGAATTTTGTTGAAGTAAACTTTTTTGCTCAGGTACAACATTCAGATATTGGTTTTTTCCCTGCAAACTCCTTATCAGAAATAACATGCTGGACTGTAACTGTAATATGTTCAGCAGAAAAATTCTGCTGAGCTTTTTATGTTTATATAGATTGTAATTGGATTTGTGCTTTCCCATAAATTATTTTTATACCTCCTCCAATTCACTGTATGCATGTTAAAGTGTGTCACACACCCTATACAAAAGTGTGTTGAAATATTAAATTACATTATAATAAAACATAATTTAAGGAAGGGAAATATATTTTATCTTAAATTCATTTTCACTAAAAAGTTCTACGTATTTTAGCAATGTGTAAGCAGGAAATTATAACCAGATTTAAAAGTTTTTTAATAACTCTTCCATTAAAAAAATTTAACACAAAAGTTTAGCAATTTCAAAAAACGGTTTTAAAAATTACCTGCATGCTTTATTGTTTTGAAATTCATATTAAAAGGTTCATTTTACCGTTCAGCTTAATTGACTATTGGTTACTGAAACAAATAGTTTTTGAATTAATGTACGCCTGAATAAATCTGTTACACAGGACTAAAAATTCTTGAACATTATAGCAGTAAGAGTATCCAATGAAATAATTCGGTATAGGGTAGTTATACGTTTTTATTTATTATTGAGGTTTGCGTTCAGTGGGAATGAATTTAAATTACTAGTTAAGGGGGTTTCGCTTCATTTCACTTGATTAAAACAAAAATAAAAATGGTTATAAAAGCTCATAGTTTATTGAATGGACGACTAAAAAACCTATTTTACATTGAAACTAATATTCTATATTTGTAATTTTCATATCTATCAAATTTATTATTTATTATAGTTCTCTATATAATTCACTCCATAAAGTGCCATATTTTTAATGTTATGGTTATATAATAGTGTATTGTATATGTAATAATTTTTAATATGCTTTGCCTATTATAATGTTTTTTATCTATGGTTAGGTATACCATCATATTTGTTCAAACAAAAAAATATAAAATTACCTCAAGCAAAATTTATAATCTCAATTTTCCGTAAACAATATAGAGGTAATACTCAAATTTCAGTTTATTTTATCTTTTCAATTCTAGCCTTAATATTAACAACTGCTGTGTTTTCAGGCTCTTTTGATGGACGTAATAGTTTTTATCAGTCTATCACGTAATGGTTTAATCATGTATTTATATATACATATATTTAATGTATATATTGTTTAAAACAAAGAAGCATTAAAGACAATATACTTTAAATGATATTATTTGCATCGCCGTTGATAATGGGAAATACCTACCTCGACAGTAGAAAATCATTTAATTTAATAAGGTATATTCAGTTCAGTATTGGATTTTCCATCTATCCAAGCTGAAATTAGAATAATAATAATAATTTAATGAAGTATGCAATGCATTCACATCTGTCCATAGGTACTATGAAGCGAAATGTGTTATATTTATATATTGTAATTGCTTTCTCCTGCTCTCATTAGATATCGAAACGAATATCTACATTGGATTGTGAATCGGTAATTATTACGAATACATATAGGTATTATTACTATAAAAAGAAGCATTAAAAATAGATTATTTACTTGAATGGCTTTTAAAATCAATAAGGTATAGCGTATTTATTTTTTCGAAAAAAAATTGCTTTTCATTGTTTTCAAATTTGGACATCGTAAAAAGTGTGTTTGTCAATTGATTCACTTTTGAAAAGCATACACAACTTATTTATATATCATACAGCCTCTTCACATAATAATAACATAATATGGTTCTATATGATCTATTTTAGCGAAGGAAATATGCTTCCAAAGCTCATATAATGCAAAAAAGAGGTTCTCTCCCTCAGAATCGAATACTCACACCAACAGCAGCTGTACGTGTATACGTTTTAGTTTGAAGATTCGTATATATTATTGTGGGTAGAAATTTATTTTCTATTATCGTTATCACATACGTGTAAATTGCTTTTCTTTGTGTGTATATGTATTGTGTTTGGAATAAGGGAGGTTTTTTTTTGTACTTTGACATTTTATCAGCAAAACGAATTCCCAACTAGTGTTGTAGAATGGAATTATAACTGTAATACCTGTATATAGAACAAACCCTATTTTCTGTCGGTTTCCCTTAATTGCCAAATTAGTCAGTTAAAATAAAACAACTACACCAACACGTAAATAAATCCATCAAATGTCCCCCTTTTCCTTATCAGAAACTCCGTTAGATGCTGGTGGATGGTGGGCAATTTTTTTCTTGCTTTCAATTGCCCTCTTCCCTACTAAGTATACTAGTGTTCATTTAAGGGTGGCAGTAAGCAGTAGCGCACGTGTCTAGGCATATAATTCCACTGTGTTTACGATTGTATAGCCAAACTGTATCAAGGGGCCTCAATTCCGATTTATTGCAACCTAAAACTTTCGGTTTCCAATAATCGTAAATTGTTCCATAAAATCCACATGTGGACAACTGTGGTGGACATAAAAAATGTCTGCTTTTAACAACACTATACCATTAATGTATCCAAGAAAATTGTAACATTATTCGTGACTGATTTGCTAAAATAGCTTGTAAATGTTTTGCTAATTTTCTAACAGAGATGTTTACATGATGTTTAGGTATTGAAAAATGTCTTTGAAGCTTTTTTTTGTATGCAACTTAGAATGTTACGTCTACGTTATTTTAAATCGAACAACAAATAATTACATTTGAAAGATGAAACATTAGTAAAAATCATCAAGAATCAAGAGGAAGATGATATATTTACATACGTCATACGTATAAGCTACTCGTATACATACCTATAGGTACTGTAAAAGGTTTAGATATTAGTTTATGCAGTCCTAGAGCATTTAATTTGATGCATGGCTTTCATCAGGATGTTTAAAAAAATTCACAACGTTCTTTAAGAATTCATTTACTTTATGAGTAGGTATACATAAGTTTCTTTCAGAGTAATGTGTAAAAAATTATATGTGTATCTATGTATGTACCCATATCCTTGTTGAAAAGTGAACTATTTCATTTCTGTATAAGATTTTGTAATATTCTCACTTTGCCTTAAAGAGCACATAAAAAAGCATTTATAAAGTTCAGAATACAGATAGTTAGGATACAGATTTAAACTAAATGAGATTTTATGTTGAAAGGAGTATGTGAAAATGGTTTTAGCGGAAGAAGAGCATTCAACATTCATTTTCTACCTACTCATTTATACACATGAGCTGTGGTTGAACTGTTTTATTTAAGGTATAATTGGGATGTACTCGTACATACCCACATACCCTTGCAAATATTTGTTATTAAATTATTTCTTCTATTTAGAATAATATGATCGCAATTCGACATATTTTTTTTATCATTGCATTGTTGTTGAAAACTATGCACGATCGCGTGAATTTACAAAACAAAGCGTACAAACAATTTGAATCATTTGAAAATTAATGCGCGTTCTTGTCGATATAGTTTATGAGTTATTTGAAAGCTCTTATCAGTGACAAGATTAAAGCTGTACCAGGTGTATCAATTATGTAAGTCCCCAAAGCCCTTGCTTATAAAACAAAAGGCTTGGGTCCCCATTTGATCTTGGCTTGGATCGCCAGTCCCCCAAAGCGCTGATGGTTTCATGTAATAATATTGAATACTTAAGGGATGAACTGCAATGCGCTCAATATGGTCGGTGCAGATAAAAATTAATATGACTAACAGCAATTGGTATGTATCGTTTATGCATCTTCAGAAGACGTAGATAAAACGGTCAAGCGTACCATAAATTTCTAGGATGTGGGCTTGTTTTGAAGGTACACAATTTCCTTTGTCAATGTTGATATTAGCTGTCAAACAACCGGACCGTTCCTTGAAAGCGTAGTACCCGTAATAAATATTAAAGACCTACTTTTGGTATTGCACATTCTATAATAGTGTAATCAATTCTCATACAAAAAATGCTTACATTATACATTGATATTTAATTGCCCTTTGAAAACCTATAAATTTGTTCGATTGTGGATATATTTCAGAAAGAAATTTGCCATTTACTCGTCATAATATAGTGATTTAAAATTCGTAAAAAAATGTGACACAACAGTGTACAATAAAAAGCATTCTTAGCTGAACAATAGTGGCCGTATATGTATTAAAGCATAGTTATATTGCCATTATACATATTTGCAAGCTAAGGTTTACATAGTCCTTATACCTCTTATAATAGGAAAACGACCTAGTTTTATGGCAATATGCATACTTAAACTCATTTCCAGAAGTGCATTCTGCACAATGGTATGACCTTAATTTCGCTAAAATGACAAAGAAAATTTTATTGTTAAGAAATGAAAAATGTTATACTATTATACATTACGAGCTTATTTCATTTATTTAACACATTCTTTATTTTAAGTGCTTAAATCCTTTTTAAATATGAATTTATTGCATCTTTATTAGAGAATTATCGAAATCAATTATTATAAAATATAAAGTAAACGGAAAAAATGGTTGCAGCGTCTTGGAACAACTTAATGGGTAGTTCATCGTCTAAATATACGACAACGAGTAAATAAGACACCAAGTGGTTACTAATTACAATGGGATTTAGTTAAAATGTCGTCCTTATCCAATAAAATACCCTGCTGCTTAAGGAACCACAGTGATATTAAAATGAAACAAAGGCCAAATTATATTCTGTCTAAGATGTTCCAACTAACGCCAATGGGTGTGGCAGAATTTGGCTTTTAATGAAAGTACGGGAAGCAAACAAAAGAGAGGAGCCCAGAAATGTACACACATCCACATAGTGAGTGCCTGCTCCGTATCTGTCTGGCAAAAGGACAAATTGCAGACTTTGTCTACTTGTTATGTCCTGACACTCCTTTCCGATACAAATGTCCCAGTTTCTAAAGTAGTGCCACAATCCACCCTAGCATAAAGATAGAGAGCGAACAAATTTTGCGTGTTCGTTTTTGGTTCGTTGATGACATCACAGTGTCCACAACAAAACTGACAGGTTAACTGACCCAAAATTAACTCGACGGTTCATATTTTAACTGTATATGCTTCACACTTTCTTATAATGAGTGGTATTGAAGTGGAACTGGAAGTCCAAAATGTTGAATCGGCTTACCTATGTAACTTTACCAATTTCACACTACTAACTGTTTAATTGAATTTACATGAAGGTCAAGACTTAATCAATACCATCCAAACCCCAGTAATATTAATATATATGCTAACAAAGTTATTGGGATTCATTATCCAGAAATTGCGTGAGAACAATATAACTTTGGATTGCTTTTATCACTTTTAATCAACATTTGTATTCAAATATTTGAGGATCACAATTTCCATTTATCTCTCGATAATATTTATCGTTAGTCATACAATGTAGTTTGGTGGTTGAAAGTTGAAATTTCTCTCTTTCAACATTTTACATTTCACAAATATTTCATGTAAACTGTGAGGTGAAGCATACATTTTCACATTAAAAGGCCAGAAAGGGTGTTTTACTAAATGATTATTTTATTAAACGCGCCTAATTAGTAATGATATTTTAACAACTTTATTGTTACCTATATGTATAGGAATTTATGCATGTTTTCGGTTTAATTATAGGAATGTCACAAATTACATCAATTAATTTTGTCGCAGAATCAATATTAATGATTTAATCCCGAAACAAATAATAAATCGCATTAACTGTAGGTACAGTAAATGTTTTAAATATCAATATTTACGTTGTAAAAAAAATCACATATATATTTTATTTATTTACATTGTAAGCAAAATGACAAACAATCTGTAGGATGTGCTCTTATTTTTACGTTTATGTATATGTGTGCATTTTAATAATCGTTGAATTTTTTTTACAGAATGACAGTGGAATATTCAGTCAACAGTATGAATGCCTTGTTACGAATATCTCCAGTAAAAGTTGAAGATGAAGCAATCTACAAATGTGAAATTACATATCTAGAAGTAATTGAAAACTGTGATGTTGTTCAAATAGTGAGACTCACCACATTAAGTAAGTACGATTACCATTATTGAATTATTTACTTTATTTGGACTTTCATTTTAAAAACTTCAAAACACTCTTCCTAAGAACTCAATTAATTGACAATATTAGTATGTACCTATTAGGTACATATCTTAAACTTTAGGTAATGGCTTTTCAACTTTTGTTGATATAATTTAATCGTAACATTTATTTTGAATTCAAAAAGGAATACGAGAATCATTGAGAAGTAAGAAGTTTACACATCGTATATACGACAACAATATTTGATAATGTTCTTCAGAACACATAAAAGGTATAAATTTTGTGTAAACAATTTTGAGGTCCTGTTATAGCTAACCCATTGTTCTTCGAAACTGTGACATTTATTAGAAAAATACTGGCGAATTTATTTCCTTTTAACATATATGTAGGTATTATGGGAATGAAATTGAAAATATGATTGCCCTAAAGAATACTTGTCACATTCCAGTAGTCGCTAAAAGTGTTTTATCCCAATACTAAATGGACAGAAAAATAGATACCTACCTACGGTTCCAAATCAATTCTTGTGAAGCAACTTTCATAAAAAGAAATCACTCAAAAAATAGTAGATATGACAAATAAAACTAATTATAAGTAGGTATGCCAAAAATTATTGTTCTAAGGTCTTCTGCTGGACAATAATTTCAAAATTTGCATATATAACACAACTTATAATATATCCATGTTTGCATTTATTCAAATGGTTCCATTTTCGATCCATACATTATTTAAATATTATATCGAAACTGAAATTTCGAATGCAATTGCCCAAAGTACAGGACATTAGATACATTTCAACCGTCTATATTTCCAGTAGACCAAATAAATCAGTTCGCTGTATTTTAAAGTGGAAGCATTTTAACACCCGTATCGGTCTGATGGAAAATTCTCCACGATTTATTACAGCAACAGCATGCCAACATAAATCATTTCGAGATATCGCCACAACAGAACGACAGCCTCCCGTTCACCATTTTTTTACGTTTTATTCTCTATATTTAAAAAAAAAAATTCTGCTAAACGTTTGCTCCTCTTTTCTATACAAAAGCGTAAAATGTTGGGGGCCAGCCGCACCACAGGAGGACGCAAAACATTGACAGCACTTATAACATATTGGCAATGTCTTATATGTGCAAGGCCCCGAAAATTTATATCGAAATATAAATGGTGTGAGAAATGCCATAAAGTAAGATGTCCGAACTTGTGTATGTATCGGTTGTGGTTTTGCTGGTAAGAAATCAAAACAGTGTCAAAAGTTTGACTCCTCTGTGTAACATTTCACCCTAGTGGAACTTAAGTGTTATGGTTTCCATGAGCCGTAAATTCATTTCAGGCACAACAAGATAAATGGGAACATGTTTACAGGAAAATATTTTTTCACGACAATTAAACGTAGAGGAAAGCTCCTCGCTTTTATTAATACTTTCGAATATATCATATCATTTTATTCGCTTGTTCATGACAAACTAAATTTAGCAAAAATTTTTGTTATGTTCGAAAAAATGGAAGTGGATCGCTTTTTTCCCGACAAAACAAAATATGCATATTTTTACTAGCTGCTTTTATATGGCTAAACTCGTAAAATTTGGTGCATACCTAATAAAATTATAAAATATTTAGTACATGCAACGAATATTCCTAAAATTCGGATCATTCCATCTGCAATATAAAACAATGAATTTATTCCAATTTATAATATGAATTATGTGAATTAATTTTTAATTTTAATTCGATTCCACGTACATAAAACCATTTTAATGCATCTCTCTATCATTTTACGACGTTTTCTTTATGGTTTGCAGCGAGATATCGTAAATAATTTAGCAAACAATATTATAATTCACGATGCACTTGTAACTGCATTATTTATTTAAAAAAATGCAACAATTTTGAAATGACAATATAGGATAGTCCCTTGGATAGTCCTGAAGCCTGTCCTGGCTTATTTACAACTTTGAACAACTATACGTATATACAAAGCTGTGTGGAGGAAATCTAAGAAGAGAAAATAAATAAAGTGCTCCGCTCAGACGAAGCCTATATAATTTCCAAAAAAAAGCCTTAGAGGTATCTTTTGCACAGCAGTGAACTGTAATACATAGTTCTTTTGATGTGCAATACGACTGAATTATTATGTGTATTTTTGTGAAAGCGTTCATACAACGACCGACACAATATTTTTAAAAAAATACATACAAACACACTTGTAACCGTTTATGCACGCACTGGCCATCGTAAACTGATTCTGTACCAATCGGGTAGTAAATACATCAAACAGTATTGATGGGTTCCGGTCACTGGTTCCGGTTCAGTGGGACGAGAGGATATGTCCGGGTACAACAGGATATATAGTGATACTATATGGCATTCTACTACATGGTATATACGAGCGTCATCTGATACATGTGTGCTGGATGCTGTTCTCTAGTATAACCATTTCTCTGGGAACGGCAGCTGGATGGGACCTTCAAGTCTTGAATTATTAACATCAACCATTGGGAAACTCAATCTCGGTAATAGCCTATGCCGGACATGTTCTACAAACCATAACCGTACCGATCTCACGATTATAATATTGTGTGATGAAGGTTTGACTTTAGAAAATCATCGATTCTAAATTATTTATCTACACTGTTCCATGTAAGATTATATTGAGCCGCAAAATCGCACAATTTTGTCGTTCCAGGTGTGTGAAAGTGTATTTGAAATGTTATTTTCTTTTACGTCTGCTAGAGATGGTAGTATTTCACACATTTCCACACCATATTTATTTATCATATATAATCGAATTTTATTATCAAGAATATTCGTACTTATATTGTTTTCCACATCGTACACTTATTTTCGCAGGAATTTAATATTAAAAGGGGATGGTAGGAAAAAATTTACCGTCATAATATAATAATATATGGATTCCTAAAAAATAGTTTATGTCTGTATGTGCATTATGGAGATCATTTATTTAAATAATTCCAATAAAAAACAGTTTTAGCCTTCATAGAATTGTTCTAAAAAAGATAGGATAGTATTCATAATATTTATCAGTATGTTTGAGAATATTTTGCTTTGTGTAGGCGGAACGTAATTATTATCGTTTGAAAGTAAGTTGGTACAATTATTTTTAATTACATGTAGTATTAGAAAATTTCTTTATGTGTACTGTACTGTGGTTGTGTTCACAAAACAACGTGCATATATATAAATAAGCTATGTTTGGATACATTTCCATCTTAGAAAGTCCCCAATTTGGCATGGTTTATTTATTTAATTTACATTAACAGGCAGTTAGGGGGATACAGAATATCTAAGAGCGAAAAGAGAAGTTGAAGAGATGCAAAACCAAAGCTGATTCTATAAAGCCTCCGCAATTTTGCCCCAAATGTATCCAATTAGCGAAACTCTAACGAATTATACTAAAGCAAGTTTTATTCAAGTAAACTGCTTGCTATACAATGTTTTTACTTTACAATTAAAATAAATACAAAAACAGTAGCTTTCATTTCAAATGTATACATAATAATGTATACATATAGTGTGGCCTCAATAAGTAGCAGATATGCCTACCTTAGGTATTATTAATAATAATAATAATACGTAATGCTTAATTTAAATTTAAATTTAATTCGGTTAATGAAAACCTGTGCTTCCCATTTATTTTATATACATATATGTATATATATTTAGGTACCTATATACATACATACTTATGTGTAATTAATTCCCTGTGAATGGTTTTGTTTATATTTTACTTTGTAGGGAGGAAATCTTATCAAGGTAGATATATTTTAGTTTAATATTAAACAAATAAGTTATAGTCCCCTGGTGGACCAAACGTAAAATTCGCTTCTATATGGCATATGGCATTTAAGTGACACAAATTTATGCAAAGACCAAATGAAAAACGTTTCGAAGAAAGGCAAAGACAATCATAAATCAGACACCGCCGTACAAACTAATGAAAAATATGCGTCAAAGCATAAAAGGAAAAACAACTGTTAAAACCGTATCTACCTAGGTACAATTTTGTGAAATATAGCAGAAAGTAATTTTCTTTTTTATAATATACAGATTACTTTTTTGTTGGAAATGGAAAGTAATTTTCTATAGAGAAAGATCAAAAATACAATATAGAAATAATAAAAAAGGGGCAAAGTCGTTTTTAAGAGGGAAACTTTCATTTTTAATTTTTATTCGTATTTTAAATCGCCTAAAGTGTCTATACCGAAAAATCATGTTTTGGTCAGCAATCTTGCCCATCATCCCAATCATCCCAAACATGTTGATGATGTATTATGTTCATATTTTTAATTGCTAATTCTGTTTTGTTCTTCTATAAAGATTGTTTTAATCTCTTGTACCCATTTCCATTTTTTACGGAATATCAATTTGCATCAAAGGTCAATATAGAACATGTTGCCCTTCAAAATACAATGTGCAAAAATAATTTGAATTTATAGTATTTTTTTTTGTTTTCTCTTGGTTTGATATAAAAATTTAAAACAAATCTGGTCGTTTTTTATATCAATATCAACTTGGTGCATGTTATTGACAATTTTGCTATGAACTTTTTTCCATCACATTTTTTCTACCTTTAATAAGTCAATAGATTTTTGTTGGTTTGTAATCGTGATTGACGCTCGCATCGTTCGTTCGGGCATTTCGAACTTTGCCAATATATTAATTAGTAAAATGTCTATAGTAAAAATTGATTAAAAAAAACCTGATATGACGCAAGTTAATCTGATTAGTTTGTGAACTTGGCCGCATGACATTCAGCTAGTGCTAGGTTCTAGTAGTAGCGACTTCAGTGTGCACTTAACCCAACACGCTCCATTCTACCGATATAAATGGATTCCGGAAAGTAACATATGCATTGCATTAGTCCTTCATCCGATATAACCGAGAAAGACACACATTTGTAAGCTTTTGTTTGTTACTCGAATTATGACATTTTGCAAAGGTTTGTATTTGGTTCGTCTAGAAGACCATCTGGGTACATTCGCAAGCTTTGATGTTGTCTAATCACTTATCGTAATTCCAAAGGAAATATTACCTACCCTTGTAAGTATTGTATGACTTCAAAAAGATTTGGTACACGTGCTTTCTTTGGTTGTTTTCTCAACAAGGGATTAATATATGTAGCATAACATACACATATATGTAGGTATATGTTATATATTTATTTTTTCAAAGAACGTTGCTGATTTAAAATTTTGGAGATGGAAAAAATTTATTTAGAAAGTATTTGTGAATGGTTGGTGTAGGTAGGTATCGTATTAAAATTCATACAATTTTATTAAAGACCATTGTTTTTGTGTTTGGTACATTGAAATTCTGGAAAATTCACAATTTTCAGATAAAAATGCATTTTATTTTTGAAACAGAAATATAGGTACACAAGTAGGTACCTATATATTTGTAAATTTTTCATTTCCACATTCACATATTTATCCAAATGCACGGAAAAGTCCATTGTTTCCTTATAAAGTTAAATAAATACAAACTAGTTGTAGGTATACGCTTTTCTCGCACTGATATTTAAATTTCAAATTTGTTTGCTGTATTATACAAGTTGTGTTGTCGCTGCTTTTTTCTCAGTTTAAGTGGATGCATTACTATCAAAGACAAACGGAGCATATTTGAAGGGGGTAGATTTCCTGTTGGTTTGGAATTATATGCCACATGCCATGCTGAAGTGAACTTGAAAGTAATTTGAAATCTGACTTTTATAAAACCCTTTGTATTTGCCACTTCATTCTAGAGAATTTTCAGATTGCCATTTTATTATTTTATATTCACAGTTGCTATTATATATGCAATATACCGGGTAGGGATAGGTATGAAAGAAAGTACATAATACATGTTGAGAGAATATTCCAGGGAATTTCCCTACCAAGATTGTTTTAAAATTAAAATATGAACGAAATACCTACCCTAGAAATTTATTTCATTACACGCTCTCTTATGTAGTTATTTGATTCAAATTCAATTTTTTTATACTAATGCAATTTTTTGTTCCTTCGTAAATTTCATATACCTACCTACGGTAATTAATCCTAAGTGCGTTGGATAGCAAGGGCTAAATATACATTACATATAATATACAGTATATAGGTACCGCATTCATCCTTAGAAAGTAATCTTTTAGAATTCCCTTTCATTAAGTGAAAACACGAAATATTATAGATATAAAATACTAGTTATATGTATATGGGATTTTGGAGAGTTGGGAGTTAGGTAATTTTAAATTTTATTAAATGCGTTTCAACAGAAAAGGGAGAAAATATTTGGTGGCATATAATAATAAAAATTATTACGCGGATTTCAATAAACCATTTAACTGTGCATATCAAACTCATTTCAACTAGTCAATACATATGTATATGTAGGTAATTTTTACAATAGTTATTTTATATTTTCACTGGTCTCAATTTATTGAACCATATACTAGAGTCAATTTGCGATATACATGGAAATAAATCATAAAACGCACTTTTATGTACAATTCGCTATTCAAACAAATAAAACTGTATGGTTTTCCTTTCCAGAATATGTGCATATACATATAGGTATAAGACCCACAATCATAACATATTGTTTACTTTGAAAAGTTGTTTTTACTTTAATGTAGAAATACTGAAATTCAGGTAAACATAATTATATTTGGGGTATTTCCTAGTTTAGGAATAGGTATATATATATTTAAAATAGGTTATATATATGTACTTTTATGCGGACTGAATTTAGTAAATAATTTAAGCATAATTAGTGTGAAATAATAACACGTTTATAGGAAAGGATGGTGATAATAACCCATTTAGATTATATAGTTTAGTTATATCTTTATAACCAAAGAGCCAAAATTGTTATATCAAAATTAATAATTAAATATATGGAATCCATTAAAAGGTAGTCTCGAGTGAATGTAGATTATCTCATTAACATTAGCACGTAATATTATTTTCCATTGAAAGAGATCAAGTATAATGCCTCGTTATTTTAGTTTGCAATGTCTTTTATACTTCTTCTAGTTGACAGTATATGAGCAGACACAAAAAAGTGTGCGACAAGAATTTCTATATGGAAGAAAGAACTGTGTCGTTTAACTTAAAGTTTATTGATAAATGTGTCAACGGGTCTATTAGTTAGACAGTTGCGTTTCTTGCACTGTAAGGGTTACAACCCTGTCGCTTAATGTCAACCGCCCCCATATAACATTACGACGCTGATTAATTGACATTGCCGGACCGCCAACCGCGACCTTACTCCATTCGTCATCTTATCAAGTCATCGGGACGCTGGCAATGTTGCCAACATATGAGTGAAATTGAATGATAGCATCTAAGAGAAGTTTAAGAACACGATATAAATCTTATTATTATGACAGGTAAATATTATACTGGGCTTACACACTGACACCGAAATATTGAAATATAATCGACACAAACTGAAGTGATATTTAATAAATCATGGCATGAAATGTTAATATTAAATGACTCAAATGATAAATGGATGGTGGCTATACATATAGAAGATGTAAGACGATGAAATGGAGTATGTGTGTGCCACTGCATGCAACCGATTTCTTTTATGAGAAAAAAAAGGGAAAAAAGTCTGTTGAGTGTTGTGGGTGGTTTAATATTGTGAGTGAAAGAGTTTTGTTACTTATTAAAAATGGTTCAAACTCCCGCCCTTATATATACTTATACACAAGCGAGGGGAGATTTTAAGTCAAAAAGTTAAGCACAGTTGATAAACGAGTTCATTTATTTTTCAAATCATAATCCGACATAGGTGATCTATTAGAAAGGACCAAAATACCATTTAGTCTAATAAATTACGATTGGAGAGAATTTAAACTATGTGTAATGTAAGGTAATATCCACAAGGAAATGCTTTATGCATACAATAACACATAGGTAGTAAGTTTAGTACGGAGAGTACATACATAGTAAGGCAAACTACATTATGTTCACATTTAATGCAAATGTAATAGTGACAACAACCTTTGATCATTAGCCTCTCCCCGTCATAACTGGGGTGGCCACTAATTAGGTGGTCTCTTGTGTCCTCATACCAATACACCTACATAACACCCAAATATACCATTGCATTCATTGTAGATCGAGACATTCAAACACCTAGAGTTAGATATCCTATGTGTATTTGCTGACGTTATTACCAATGCAAATATCATTGCTAAAATTACGTACGAGTATATATGTGTGTGTTTAGAAACTATAGGTATGGATGGGTGTATGTGTGGAATATATGCAGTTATATAGGAAGCTATCAACCATGAAATAATATTGGAACTTGGACTAGTTCATATATGCCTAAACATTGCTGTTCTATTAAAGCTTTAAAACAAATACTGAAAATTATTTTGCCATTTCGGTTCTGAAACAAATTGTAAATACATTCAAGAGAGCGAATTGATTCAACTTTCACACTATTTTTATAGATTGGTTTACCGTCAGTGACTAATTTTTTTCTTTTATAGTTTGTTACCATTAATTTTCCCTGAGCCCATTAGGACTTGCCAGACTGCACTTGAATGAACAATATGATATCTTTAGTTTCAGTCATTTCTGTGCGTTGCTTGTTGAAGTTCCACATACCACATTAATAATACTCAACCATGATTCCACTTTGTTGCTAATATACTTATTAAGAAAAGACGACTGCACTAAACGATTTCATTAATAAACTTAAGCTATTTATGTATATTTTATAATTAAATTTACATTATACACACGCTCTTAAACAAAGACATTAATTATTTTCAGCGTGGCGTATATGAACACTTTTCTAATCCTTTAAGATTATTATTAAAAACTTGCACTTATCTATATTTCCATTATATGTGTTGCAAATTCAATTAGTTTTTCTGAGTGTATATCATGTGGAATAAAGCAATTTACAACAAAGATTATGAGAGAATTAATATTCAAGCAGAGCTCCCAAGTCCATATAGAATAATGACTTTTTTTTCATCTTATTCATATAACGTCTTATGCGGTTACATATTTTATATAAAATTTAGGTAATAAAAATTATGAATCTTCATCTTAAATCAAATTGCCAAACTGCACAAACATTGTACATTAATCTTGAACATTTATAATAATTTCACGACGAATGTTAAATAAAATTTAATTTGCATCTTTATCAGACGATCTGTGCCCGTAAATTAGTGAGTTACTCGCTTCTGTCATGGCCAAGAAGGGAATTGCTAGGTCCATAGTGATGATGGTGGTGGTAGTGAAATTAAATTCCAACGCCAAGACGTTTGTTCATACCACTAATACTATTACAACTTTACACTTTAACCTTACGAGAGAGGTTTTCGCACTTGATGCCCAAAATGCGACAAATATACGGTTAACAACTTTAATTACACAAGGTGTCACTAAGTTGTAAAATGCTTTTGGCTTTTGTTACCTTGTTGTAAAGTAGGTAAATCGATGTAGACATTAAACTTGCAGAAATTCAAGTTGATGATTTTTTGACATTGTTGTGCTTTTGTACAAAATTGCGGTCCGAACATACAGCACATACTCGTAAACTTATTTTTCCATAAATTATTTATGATGGAAGGTATTTAAGAAACAAGCGTTTCTAGAAGAACAATCATTCGCTGGAAAGGTAATAAAATTTTTATTGCATGCACAGAAGGTGGAAATTACAAATGATTGTAAAATTCCCATAGCAATTAGCAGCAGTTTTATATTGCTTTTAGAAAAAAAAGAAGGAAATCCAATTGTAAAAATAACTGTGAAACATTTAAAACAGTTTTAAAGTCTTTTGAATTTGAAAATTTTAATTAAAATTTCTCACTTGCAGGTGTATAAGTGCGAGAGGAGTCCCTTTATCTAGTCGATTTATCTACAAGGCACCAAACGTGTATTTTTACGATGTTATAAAAACGACTAAAAGTGGAGACATTACATTACCTGCAAAGATAAAAGTTATATTTTATTGTGATTCGCATCTCGATATAAATACGTAACTATACATTTATTTCTTTTGGGACACCTTTAAATGACTGCCATAAACTACACTTTCTTTCTTGTATATGTACCTTTATAGTTGAAGCAAAAATAAAATATTTACGTTTTGAATGGGAATGAAACATGAAGAATAGCGTTCATTAGTGAGCAACATTTTATATTCAAAATTTGTAGGAGTAAAGTTTGCCAGAAGAACCGTTTAAAAAATCCACTCAATTATTATATTAAAGTGTCTTCCAAAGTGGTTAAAGTACCGAAATGAAGCGATCTAATTTCGCGGCGAAAAATGAAAACGAAAAGAGCTCACACAAGTTGAACAGTTTGCCTTTTTGTAATTTCTTGTATGTTGCTTCTGATTTTCAATATTCTACATTTTGTTCTAATTGGAAGCTCCCTGAGGGGTGGTGAGATCTTGCTGATTTTCTCTCGTAACTTTCACGCCTATTGTTTCTTCATACCCAAGTTAACTTCTACTCGTATATATATATATATATATATTTGCCTCAATTCTCTTTTATATTTATTTTACGGTACGTTTGTTTTTGCCTATGTCGCCTGCAGAAATGAACAAGTTAAGAAAAAGAAACGGAATGAAATAAAAGGAGGAACTCCGTCTTCACCTCTTCAAAGAATAATTTAATTTCGGGCACACATAACTTTTTGTTCCCCAACATATTGTATTTAATACAACATTTTTCAATGCAAATCGGGTAACAGTCAATTTTACAAATATTAAAAGACCCAATGATTTGCTTTTAAGCTCTTACGGAAAGGCGTCTATAGTATCAAATTTACATTCATTTCAAATTGAAAATATTAACACAGAGCCAGACTCAAGAGGCTTACTGCAAATCCAATTGCTTTTTAAATACTATTCATTCATTTTCAATTCATTTAGTGATGGTTTAATTGAATGCTTGAACAGAGATTTCTGTGCAGAAGTAGAAAGATACAATTAATAAACTTTGGAATGTATAGATAGAGTGAAGAGTTTTATTTAATTATTTATTTATTGAAGAGCATTTTCTATGTAGTTAATTATAGCAAACTCATCTGAACAGTGAACAAACTGACAGGAACATACAACATGCAATAACGTAAAATAAGTTCCGAGTGTTTTTGTTACCTAAAAGAAGGAACTAAAAAGTGACTTTTGATCGTTTCAAGTAAAATGAGTTGGTGGAGCTGATTTCCTCCTTTAAATTCCAACTGTGAAGTTAGTGGGTATATATATCAGCACTCCTATTTACAACGATTTTAATTATGCATAGCTTCATAAGCACACACAATGAATCTTCGTTTAATTCATTGTCAAACTGCTGAGGTCAAAATTGAGTCCTCACAATGGGTTTGTACGTGCATTTTCAAATTACAGTCTAATGCATGCTGCATTGGGCTCGACTATGGTTACTATAGAGCATAAGTATATTGGATGGCAATCCAGTTTCATAAAACAAATGGCCAACACACGCAAACCGACCATACCAAGTACAATAAGCCACCTCACATGGATGAACCTTTGAGTTTATTAATAGCATATAATACTTAATATGTTACATACCTATATACTACTATCTGTGCTCATACACGTACATAACTCTATTAGGAAAACCCCATAAATAAAGTTACATATGTGCGTTTATGTTTAATTAAAATTGAAATTCCTTCAGTTTATGAAATGTAGACAATCAAATTCTATTCTCCAGTCACAAATATTCAAATTGTGTAATTTTGTTTATTGAGTTCGGCCCTGATGTGAACAGGAAATCAAAGGCATTTTCTCTCCCCCATTCTTTACACTCACTCTCTCGTCACTCATCAATCATCGTGAATATTAAATGTTTTCAACAATGACTCAATGAAAAAAAAAGTCACATTAAATTTTATTAATCGCTTATTTTTTAACAAATAGAATAGGGAAGGTATTTAAAAGATTTAAAAAGACGTCGCCATAATTGTCCTTTCTCATTTCGTATAGCTTTTAATGCCTACAGAAAACAGATAACAGATATATCTATTAAACTTATTTACTGGACAGCAACAAATCTCAGTTTGAATAGAACTGAAAATGTTTTCTGTCCCTTGTTTGTTCTTAGATTCACGGGCAAGTATCAAAGCCCCTATATAGTATACGACAGTTGTACAATGATTTTTCCCCATGGGAGTCTGGCAACATCAACGAGAGAAGGGCATATAAGGAGGGTTGCAAAACAAAACAAAACACGCCCGTCTCTTAAGTACCTATATTATTTTTCGGGCAATCATCCCTCTACTTATCATTTCATAACAATAAAATTTTTTTTAAATAATTTCTTTATTGTCCCTTCTATGTATTTTTAAAGAACGACCAGGTATAGGGTATATTTACGTTGTGTTATGTGTTTTGTTATTTATTGTACAACATCAACTTGACTTTTATTTTTCCCATAAATCATCTTTTTAAAAGTAAACTTATGTAATACTTTTTTTGTCATATATGTACTAGAGTTTTTTTGAAGAGTTGGGAAATTCTGTCCTATATCCGTCCGTGTGTATACATAACATTCAACTTTTCAGTCATCCTTGTGTGTACATGTTTTTAATATACTCTCTCGTTTCATCGGCTTCCTCCACTGTGACACTAACAATGCGGTCAACAGAAAAAAAATGTACTTATATGTAAGTGCAGGCAAACAAAGGGGGTGCAAGATGATCTGATTAGTTTGGCAGAGTGCCAATATGTCTTGCTGTCAGTATACTTCTATAGCATTGATAAGGGACGGAATGTTAAAAAGACACTATAATAAATTTAAAGTGTATTTTCCTGAGCGAGAAATTTGTTTATTTTTATAGAGATGGGATGATAGTGGGTGATGAGGTACCTAATGTGAACCTGTCCGTTGATTGTCAGGCTTGTATTTTAAGTTTTTTCATTTTGCAATAGAAACTGTATAAACATATTTACGAGGAAAACTTAAACATTTGAGAGAAGTCTTATATAATACAGCACCTTCAGTAATATTGATGGAATGACCGTCTGAAAGTTTGTTTGCTGTACGTATAGACGGGAATTGAAAATATTATTGGGAAAAGAAACTTATCACAAATATTAAGTATTGATCAGGATACATTTAACTTATACCCATACGTCATGTGTTGTGCAATTTCCTTTTTGATATTCTGTAAAGAATCCTTAGACAGGTACATTATTGCGGAAATTTATGATTAGATCGTTTTTGATCGTTTAAAAACTATTTATAAAAATATGAATTTGAATCATTCCAATATTAAAATACCATTTAGATCCAATCATCAATCAATGTTGTTTATTGTTACAGTTGTGCCTGAATCAGTGCGAATTCTTGATAATCAAGGCATCTCACTAGGTAATGCGTCTGTATTAGGACCCAAGCAAGAAGGCACTGAAGTTGACATCATTTGTGAAGCGTTGGGTGGAAAACCGATTCCGAAAGTTACATGGTACAATGGAACAACTGAAATTAAAAGAGGTAAGTAGCTAAATTAAAGTAGAAGTTAATAGTAATTTCTCTGCGGCTCTCTTTTTCCCTCCATAAACAAATAATGGGAAGATGATGCAAAATGAGTTCATTCAAGATATTCTAAAAAAGTTTTTAATCTTTTTTATAATAACAATTTTTTCACTCGTTTGTTTGTGTTTGTGCACCACAAATCTTTTCAGTTTATACAACTTCAAAACTAATTAGGAAATTAATAATGCGACCGACATGGTTCCAAAACTGTGAAAACTAAAAACTTTACTGTCCAAACTTTTAAGTTTAATGAAGAAAATTTTTGACAGGGAAAAATAAATGGCTTATGTTGTTTTTTAATATTATCATTAAAAAAGCAACTGGGAAAATGGAACAGGTTAAAAAGATAATTCAAAAGCGAAGATATCAACTGCAATTATGTTAGCAATTAAACGAGTTTTAAATAAATTTCATTTTGTTTCTGGAAAACGCACATAAATTTATAAAATAAATAAATTGACTTTAAAGTAAGATAATATTAGCATCATGTAATACATAATATGTACTAAGTGAAGAAAAAATTCACGTTTCCCTTTAAAATGAAAATTCAATTGCTTGTGTAAACTCCCACAATACTGATTTGTTGATCAATTATCGTTAGCTGTACCTACGCATATGTTTTATTTATTAATGAAAAATCAACGGAAGCTTTAATTTAGTCAAACTTGTATATATGTACTTAAAAACGAAATATCTAAATGTTGTTAATTAATTTGGTATACATATAAAATTTTAATGGAAAATAAATTACTTCCCACTACAGAGAATAAGTTAATTTAAAAATTGTGTATATATACAAAATAAAATATTGTGTGAAATTAAAAAACAAAATTTCTGTTGGCAAAACAACAGTATCAAGACTCATCCCAACAAATCAATTAATATAAATTGCCCTTCCCACAAATTACAAGAGTGAAGAATAAATTTTAAACAGCAGAATAATAACACCCCAGTAATTTAGTTTGTCGAAGATTTTCCTTTACTTTTTTTTTGCGCTCCGAAATGCCTGTGTAAGAGAATTTTCTTCTCGTTTTTTATCATGCCAATTTTTTCCTACCCAATAAATTTCACCTTAAATTTATGACTCAATTTGTGTTGAATCAAATAGTGAGATGATCGTGTGGCCCGATAAACGACGCCACCAAACAGTCACTTGCGATTAGTATACCAAAGTTATGGGCGCTAATATACATGCCTACTAAGCCTTAAGTGGTAAGTAGTGAGATGCCTCTTTGATAAACATTAAAACAAACCACCGTGAAACTAAATAGACTAGACACCACATCTTTTCGGCAGGTCATTTTGCATAATTTGCGGTTTCAAATTTAAGCCTTTATATCCAACTACTATAACATGATTCTTTGTCAGACCATCTGAATGGAAATGACCTGAAAGGTATGAAATTACAAAGTTGACAAAATTAAGTAAGTGCCTATTATTTGCGAATTTATTTGCAATTTGAAAATTTTTCCGCTAAATTATTTAAATGTTTTAAATAGAGACTGTTTGTTATAAATTTTATGAGATGGAAATTGTATGTTTTTATAATCGTATCGATCTTACATTATCAGTCGTTTGTGAGTAAGTTAAGTACCCACAATAACTTAATATACACCTACATAATATATTCAATAGATTATGAATAAATGACAAATGTAACACAAAAACGGGTGGTTAATGCCTGAATTCTAAATTATTCCGTGAAGTATAAGTTTGAAGGGTTGAATTAGGACATTTCGTATGATTGATATAAAATCGTTAATCATAAATCTGACTTTTACTTTACATTTAAGTAAATAGTAAATTTTGTGACTTAAGTAAATGACAATCAATAAAAATTGATGATTTTTTATTTTGTATTTATAATACTTATTATATGTGAAATGAAGCAAACCTATATAAACAATTAATAATTATATATTTTTTTCAATAGAATTTATTATTTACAAAATATAAATGGGAATAAAATTAACAATTGTTGAATGACATTATTCGTATCAAAATATCTGTAGGATATTTATTTGTATTTAATAGCATATCAATTTATATCTACATAATTTAAAAACTCAAAGAATAAACACACATTTGCGGTAAAAATATTCCGCTATATATGCGTGTGTTTTGTTTAATTATAATTTATCTTGATTACAAATTAATTAATTGCTCCGTTCCCTCCTAAAATATTCACAAACACTGAAACACTTCACTTGAATATATATACGATCTAAATAACCACAACAAAACACACAAATTCAACTATCTAAACGCAATCTTAACCTGATGATAAACTTACTTAGATATGTGTAACTCCCAAAAGGCTGTGAAGTGGAAACTCATCCATAGTAGCAGTGTTTTCGCTCATTGTTTCCCACAAAATTGTGATTTTCAATAATTCGCTTGAACAGCAAGAACGTAAATACTCGTATATAGCAGAAACAGATACAGTTCCATTTTCGGTGCGAAGAGGAAAGAGTAAAAAGATCTGTGATGCACATGGCCAGTAAACATTTAATTAAAGGTAAACTTCTGTTGGATTTCTGCTGAAGCGAATAGGTAGAAGGCGGAAAACAACTTGTGTAGAGAAAGACTGAATCTGATCCGACTTGACAGATTAAAGAGGCAACGAGAAACGATTGAGGAGAACACTTTCATCTCAACATTGACCAATTATCTTTGAGTGGATGATATTTTACTACAAGTATCTATTATACGAGTGTTAGCAAGAGGTACTCCACATCTCTGAAAATCGAAAGGGATTTTCGAATATTCATTTGAACGCATATAAAATCTATTTTGAAATTAAATGTGATTACTTTTTATGCCAAACTTTTAGATTATTTTATGAAAACCATAATGAAAAATAAAAACGGGCGAATTCCTCATTTCCTACGAATACTGTCCTTTTATGATATAGTATTGTGCCGAAATAACCTCCATTGCAGTTTGTATTGTAATCAGGGAATGGTAGATATAAATTTCTAAATTTGGTTTCGCCCCTGACTGCACTAACTGAATTTGGTGTGGTTTTAGTGTGCGGTGCCTGGAGGGCGGACAAAAGGGCCCCAAATAAGTGGTGGGCGTTGCATAGCCCATAAATTCACTAAATACGTGTAAGATTAAACCACAAATCGCTGTTGTTTTACGGCTAATTCATTTATATCGATCCAACTATCCAGCAGCCAGTATACCTACCACAAGATCAAATCCTCTTACTTCAGTACTATACTATATAGCCTAGTTCAAGCATATAAACTGAAACTCCCAGAAATTGCGAATCTCACTCCTTTGCTTCAATATATAATAGTATATATTCGTTGTGCACATTAAAGTTTAAGGAGTATATGTACTGTCATATAATACAAGAGGATGAAGCCTTGATATGTCTGTTCCTCTAAATGCAGTTTGAGTCTACTTTAACAAACTCAAGTGTAACTCATATTTGTCGTGCAAGTACTATACCTTTTATATGTTATCTATAGTTGCTGAGATAACAAAACATTTCAGAAAACTCAAAATTGCATGCATAGATTGAAACAAACAATTATGATAAAATTTCTGGCTAAAACTCTTTAATTCATAGACACTGGAATTGGTGAAAATAGAAAAATAGGAAAAGCACAACGTGATGAGAATAGACTCTTAAAAGTTTAAACATTAAATTAATAAATCAATAAGCTTTAGTGCAATCTCGGGTATAAGTATAAATAAGTGCTTTATTGAAAGAGTTTCCAAGTTTATTATCTTGAAATTTACATGTCCACATATGTTACTCGTACACTACGTAGGTATATCGGATTTGAAGTCTCTGAATTGAAAAACTGAAATAATTGAAATTGAAAAAAATACATACTAAATAGGACCCATTTTTATTTACATCAAGCATAATACATACAAATCGCGGATATTTTTGCTAAAAAATAATTTATTGGAGTATTGAATAGCAAAATAATACATTTAGCCTCAGAGCATAATATTATAATATATGATAAATTAATTATTAATTAATAAACTAACTAGTTGTGGGGTCGAAATAAAACGTCATTCGCCATTTCCACATATATTTCGAAATATGGTGGTGTGTATTATATATAATAAATGAACCTAAGGCTAAATTCGTGTTTTCATTTACATAATATCTAATTAATATCCTTATATTATAGTGCAAACATATAAATTGAAATTTAATCTTCCTCTATAATGTCTGATGATATTATCTACCTTTAATGTACTAGTACACTTACACTTACATCAAATTTTAGGGGGATTTCTTGAAAGAAATCAACGCACATAAATCATATCGAACAACGCAACTATAATGTCAAAGTTGTAAGCTATTAGATGTAACATTTGTGTGAGTACTAAACTAGCTTAATACTGTTCTCTTAGAATTATTTACACGAACCTCTCCTGTAGGTTTTGTTCAAATAGTTTTAATTAATTATGTACATCATATTAAATTAATTAATTATCAGTAGGTATAGGTATAAATTTTTAAGTATTAGATCGTTGATAATTTTAAGAATGTTAGATTTTAGATGAACATGATTTAACATTTCAAAAAGTGAGTGTATTTTGAGTAAATAAGTATGTATAACGATTTTGTCACCTCTTCGAAAAGGGATTTGGAAAGTTTAAAATTTATCCCAGTGGCATATAAACGTTCCCCATCCTATGTATACACACACACATAAAATTACACATTATGATGTGCCATAAATTCCAAAAATTCCATCATATATTAGTGCGCCTCATGCATAATCCCGTTCGAGAGTGTATAGGGAGTTTAGTGATGGTAAAGGTAGAAGAAGGTCCCTCGAAAATAAATGCACTGTCTTTCTATATATGCTGGTTTAGATAGCACACCTAATACTAGGAAGCAGTATAATATTCAAATATTATTCATCAGAAAATACAATCGAAGCATTCCACGAACCCAGATAATATTCCAAGCACGTATGAAAGTCTTATTTTTTCATCCGCCTTCGATTTAGCAATCTATTCTGTTTTTATCGCACAATTTGAGTGTGTCCAATATAGATGGTTTCGATTTCATTCACGTCACATGCACTCTTCCTCCACCGGAACAATTCAACAGAAATATACCTTTTGGTTACTATACCTTCGTCTTTATAGAATGTTTTCCTTCTCTTCTTACCCAATTCGGTCAACTATATATTCATCTTCCTTTATGGGGATTTTTATTAGGGCCCCGTTTTTTATCGATATCGTTGATTACATCTTCTCAGTCTTAGTATAAGATTTCGTATAGTTTCTATGGGCCATCATTGCACTTTTTTCCGTACTATCTAACAAGTATAAAGATCACTTCCTTTAATAATACGGTTCTCTTCTCTTTCAGATGTTATCTGACGTAATTAAGGAAATTTGTAGATAACGACCAGTTTTAAATCCACTTTCGGTTCAAGAAGTTTAATTGCTGGAATGAACGAAATTTTTTGACTGATTCTCCAATAGATCGTAAAATGGCAACTAATAGAATTTTCTTCGATCTATTTACCAATTGTGGCCCTTAACTATCAGCAACTACCATCCAACTTATATTTTCTTTTTCGATGAACTCAAAACAATCCATATCCTTGGGTATTGTGCAATAAACGCAGTTGCGGATTTACCCATTGTTAAGTTTCTCCTGCTTTTTTCTACTTCCTTGCAATGGTCCTTTGTTGCAGGACTTGCAGGCATTTAAAAGTGGAGAACACTTCGATTTAGGTTTCTCAAGTAATTACTTTCTTATTTAAATGGCTACAAATGTAGAAGTTGTATTACCGTATTTCGAAAAGATTCATTGTGTCGGTGACATTAAAAAAATTAAAAAAATACATCACATGTATTTAACTCTAAGGCTTATGCAAATTGGGTGCAGAATTATTTTCATAGTGGAGTGTAAGTAATTAACTGGTTCCCGTGCATAAACAGGAGTTAAATGGCAACTGAACAACTCTATGTTAGCTCTAAAGTCAATATTCCATTACGAGAATGTTTTTACACACTATATAGTCGTTAGTGTGCTCCACGTACGACACATATTTTTTATCACAGTGTGAAGGGACTTGGAAATGAGCCCGTTTCAAAAATTTTATCGATCAGTTTTGGTATCTCTGATGAAGGCAGGTGTATTAACATTACCGCATGAATTATTAATTAGCAAATGTAATTCCTTCTGTTTGATAATAGTTTTGGCAATGGATATAATTCTATGAGGGGATCTAATCCCCCTCTGTCGAGCCAGCATTATAAAACTGTTTTCATAAGGCAAATTGTCATTAACTAGCCACTGAAAATAATTGCTACATCTCTGGAGATTTTCATTAGCATTAGAGAAATCACTTTGGTTTAGGGATGTTACGTAGATGGATATACATGTATATTTGAATGCTTTTTGTTGATTTCATCTCATTGTTCCGTCGACAGTAAACTAATGGAAGTGCCATTAGCTAATCAGTAAAGATTTTGTAATAATATCGATTTAATCTCATGTCGTATTATAACTAGGTGGTTGGTCTCATCTTTCGTGTATTGAAAGTTAAAATTAATTTGATAAAAATTTATAATGTAAAAACGGTTTCGAAGTGAACCGTTCTCATTAGCACTAACAATGTTGAAAATGCTCGTGAGAGTATAAAAACCCTTAGAAACACGGTTGTTTGATGGAACCAATCAGGCCTAACCTAATTCTTCCAATTCAAAGAAACCATATACGAGCACATGGAAAGTGATTGAATGCAACATTGCTATTGTGTGTGAGTCTCTAGTGACCTTATTTCTTCCCTTCATCGGTCTATTTCCACTTCCATACTTTAATTTCATTCTCGGCTAGTTTTGTTTTTATTTTGATGGCAATTTTCTATGTAGGTATAAGCTCAAATGGATGTGATTTATTTTTTAATTCGATATTTACCTATATGCTCAAATATCACATGAAAAGTTACATTATAGTTCACTCGAATTTCCCTATGCTTACATATGTATTTATATTTATAAAATACATCAATTTATAGACGGGCAGACAGGAAAAGCTCTGAGCTTTATTTGACGTATATGTCGAATAAAACTTACTACCAGTAGAATGCAATCATCCCCTTTGCATAAAGTATACGTATACATGTACAATATAAAATGAACTCTTTCGTCCATTTCAAATATACTTGACATTAAAGTGTAAAATCCATGTATGTGATAAAAGAGGGTTTTAGAAAAGAAATATACTTTTTCACTTCAATTCACATTAAAATAAACCAAATAAAATAAGACCCTTTTAGGACACATTTATTTGGATCTTTAATCTTATAACTTTTTTCTGTTCCAATTTAGAGCCTCGTAATAAAAAAGTTTACATTTTACTAGGTAGTGAATTTTTTGGTTTTTAATTAAAAATTTTATATTTTACGTAGACCATTATGAAATTGATTAAAAACTATAATATTGATGTAATTCTTTCAATATCTATGTCACCATAAAACTTCTGATATTAAACATTTTGGCTGAATTCAAATTTAATAAACCACTTATACGGTAACGGTAAAAACTTTTAACTTTACCACTAGTCAAATTTGTTTAAGTTTAACTTCTTAAAGTTCACCCTATATCTAAATATAGGAAAATTGTTCTTCGAACATTTTCCGACTATTGACCTCAAAAAAAATATAATAACGCGCGATCTAAAAAAAGGGAAGTCCAAAAAGGAAATTGAGTCTGGCAATATAACTTATCCTTATACTATATATTCGCGACTCTTTACATGGCCGCCGGCATAAAAAGATAGAAGAAGAAACTTACTACAATGTAGTATGTAGGTGTGGATCATAAAAAAATGGTTACAGCATCTCTACCAGATTTATATCTTATAAAGATGCGACCTCCACTAAAATGAAATGGACACTTTTCTTTCTACAAGCCAGTAGGCATTTTCCATCTGAAGGCGTGAACGATGACCACAACCAGGTCTCTTTGGGATCGACTCACCAAAAGCTTCCAACCATTTTTTTAATCCAAAATCCAGTAAAATCTCTCGATAATATGAAACTTGAAAGTTGACTGTATTGTGTATTGAGGAGGAGAGTATATTGGAATCTAGGCTGCTGAAGCGCTTTTTGTTTTATTGTCGTTTTCTCTTATAGTCATAAAACTAATTATGATAGTTTTACTTAGATACAAGCATAAAACTTTTTTACTATCTGATAATAATATTTAAGTGTAAAACTTTGTTGGGTTTAACATCATTTTTTTTTCTAAAGAAGCGAATTTGAACGCTATGCAGAGTCTGTTAATTCACCAACAAAGACTGCATTATTGATTTATCGGGGCGGGTAGTTTATTTTAAAATATATTACTTCTAATATCAACTATAGTTTATATAGTATGTATAAAAAATAAATTTGCATTGTTCCAGCTGCTTACACTAGAATTGATGATGGCGAAGGAGTTGGCACGGGACGATCGAAACTGCAGTTGACCCTTTCAAGAGGCGATTTAAATGCTCGTTTTGAATGCAGAGTTGAAAGCGACGCTTTAGATGAACCCATTATATCTTGGATAAGTGCAGATGTTCATGGTAAGTATAAAATTGCTTTTATAATATTTTATTACATCGCATATTCCGTTTAATATTTCAATAACGCTCGTATTTTGCATAATACGTAATTACACAACGCATTGTTAGATGTTACATTTATAAAATACGTACAGATTTTGGAGTGCGAGCGCGGCAATGATTGCATATTAATATCATTTTACGTTAATATTATTTCCATTTGCAAGTGAACGTATTAAAGTCAGCTTAAATGTGCATAATGGGGACCTTAGTAGATATATATGAGATGTGTGTCACGAAATTCCATCTACACACAAGCCTATATATTGCAGAGTCGAGAAGAAGGTAATTCAGAAGCACGCTAGCTACCTTCTAACTTTAAGTATCCTCAATTCTACGGCCGTTTTAATTAAACTTTAAGCTGAAATACATTCACACACTTAAGACATTCTGTCACGAACATCCTATTCATGCAATGGTTTAGAGAATGTTTTAATTTCAACTTAAGGTACTATATATTTCTTTGCGCGTCTTCTACTATCCACCTACCATAACTTATTCTAATACCTAAACCTATAGGAACATACCTACCTATTAGGAATGCTGCATTTGGATTTTATTCTTTTTGTATCATATATTTCTCGAATTGATTCAATTTTAATAAGTGGAATTATTTGGAAAAATGTCGATATGCTGAAAATTTCATCAAAACTGACGCAATTTTTATGAAATTCCTTCTCGATAAAACTCTCGATAAAATCCAAACTTTCCCTCAATATACTTCATACTTTAATTAGGTAGACCATAATTTTGGAATAATTTGGCTCGTAATAATCTCGTCTGGCATTAGTGTTTGCATTTTCCATTTCTAATACAAGTTGGAAGAATGATTTTATTTGAAAACAACATTTCCATAATCAACTTTGAGAAAATTCGGGCTGCTGTACTTTTTCATTCTCTTCTCTATGAAATAAAAGCAAAAGGCCGTTATCGCTCAATTACGTTGATCCTATTCGCATGGACGCACCTTCTAAACGAATAAGTTCAAAAACACAGTTTGAGAGTTTTACACACAAACACACATTACTGCTCAATTTAAAGCACATACTCTTTGTATCCGGTCGGTATTATTAACTTTTGTTTTTCATTGCTTATTCGACCATTTAATTGGCAAGCATTTTGATTTTATGCATGATGTTTGACTAACTATTGTACTAAGTATCCAAAAAAAAATTTCACATTTCAATATCTATATTGTTATGCACATTTCATTTCAAATACTTTACAACAGTATGTACATTATTGTTTATTGTTTTACACTAGGATTATGGACGAGTTGGAAAAGTTTTTGTATTCAACGCGCAGGTCGTTCTCTTGACAATTCCATTGTGAACACCAACACAGTTTAATTAGATAGGTTCCACAATTGTATTAATTAGTAATAAATACATTCATACTTGTATATGAGATACATGTGAGCTTCATGAACATGAATAATTAAAATGCCGATTCCACAAAGGGATGTTTTTAAAGATAGTTGAAGGCATTAATAGCAGAATAGTGCCGAGGTTAATTAGATAATTACATTTTCAGTGAGGCCGACGAAAATGGAACTGTCGGGGGTGAAAAATCACGTTGTGCAAGGAACAAACGTTTTACTTATTTGTGACGTACATGGAGCCAGACCTGCAGCCACTGTGAGATGGGTGAATGGATCTATTCCAATTACAAATGAGAGTCTCGTCCAAACCAGCCCTGAAAATAACGTAAGTGTTTGTATTTCCGCATTTATAATTAGTAGTATAGAAGGTAAACAGTTAAAGTTGTAAATTGTTTTGAAAATTATTATGATTTTCATGTAATTCATTACGTTTTTACAGAACAATTAACGTTCATTAAATTTAATTTTACAATTTTGCACGAGAGAGTTGGGTATTGAATCAAATTGAAAAAGTTTTTACTAAAGCCAAGTTTTAATTACACTTGTGATTTCCTAGTTGTGAGTTAAAAACACATTTAAAGATTTCCAAATTGGGCAACAATTTTTTTTTATTGTATGGGTGGTTATTTGTTTTTCCCCATGATTAACGTTGATTTAGAAATTTATGAGACAACAGTTAATAACATAAAATCAAATGAGTATACTTAATTTATTGAGTATAATTTTCATGTACTCATAAAAACGTGTAATCTTGTAAGGGAAATGCACATATGCTTCAAAAATCAATAAACTATACAATACTAATGGAAAATATTTAATTTTCTTTTTTATCGATGCTTTAAACTTTAATATTGTAGGTACTTATTTATCCATCAACTGATATTAAAGGCTTTATTTAATATACAACTTTTACAAAATTATGTTTTCAATATGATGGTATTAAAAAGAAATTTTGGATAACATCAACTTCGGCAAAGAGAATCAGGACAAAAGTCATCCTAATATTCATGCAACTACACATAACTAACGTTAAATGAAATTTTAATTTTTAATAGATGAAGCTTGTAAGTTCTTATATCTAGAAGACATATCTTTTAAGAACTTTAATCTGATCGTAAATCATATTTGCAGTCATGAAGAAACTAACTGTTCTCTATTTTCTGAGTTTGAAACTTTTTTACTATACCTTTATTTAAAAATGAATAAATGATAGCATCTACCTACGTATTTTAAAAATAGAGAATAAAAACGAAACCGCCGGTACATTATTGTGATTTTATTAAATATTTTGGAGGTAAAACGCCCTATAAAAATAAAATAACGGTAGTCTAAAGCATTTTTCTGTATCTATATTATGGTTTTATTAAATATTTCATTTGAATTCCATGCAATTTTTATATTACTTAGGCGAACAGTATAGGTACCTATATTAAAACTATAGATAGTTTTGTGTAATTATGAATATAAGCCGTTATAAACTTATGTGTGTTTTTCGAATTTCAGCAATTAATTACTAGAGAAACTGAGCAAGTAAGTAGTTTTGGCATGTATTGCGCCTTTGCATCTAATAATTCCAAAGAAACTGCATTTGATCAAAACTTATTTACATAGATGTGCAAAATATTCCTTGAAAAGAGTAAATGTTGCACAATTTTTCTTGTGTTCTCCAAAGTGCTTACCAAAACACGCAGAATGTCATCCAATAAATTGTTTTTAATATATCACACCAATTCATGAAACGTTACATTCAAAAGGCAGCTGCTTTTTCTCATTTATTTAAAAGTAACCCGCAGTGTTTCAAGTCTTCTTTTAACGCATATACATATTCGATTGAGTATGGGTGTCTCCTTTACATCTTATTAACGTTCCCAACTCTTATTACGCTAATAAAGTGCCTTGTACGTTGTCAAGTGCTAGACAAATAGGCGAACTTAAAAAGATTAACTTAAATTAATAGCGGAAGTACATCACCTGAATCGAAGGAGATATTTTATTGAAATTGCCTTTTTTCATTTACATTATAATTGGAACACTATTTCGTAGTATAACAAGATAAGAAATATTACTGGAAAATCCGACATTTATTGCACTTTGTATTCGACTTTTCTCCACGTAATAAAATAGCTAACGCAAATATTTAACCGAAAATCGTATTGACTAAAAATCTTTAATAAGCTCTATATTTTTTCTTGCGAAACTTCATTATATTTTGGTAGATGAAAAATCATCTCAATTCTACAAGTCCTTAAAATAATTTACTGATCTATACAGCAGGACTATAACTTGAAATAACACCCCGTTGTGATCTTATTAAAAACAAACGCTGGATATTCGTTCGGCTCTCTAAAAATTGCTTCAAAAAGATCTTTGATGAATATGAATGCATGGTAAAAACGCACTTTATTCATAATATATCATTATTTAACCAAGACAGAAAAACTTCTGCTTATCCTGTGCTATTTGCATGAAAAATAAGGGAATTCTAACTTGAATAATAATCGAAAAGTGCCATATTGTGAAAATGTAAATGCATACCTATTCAAACCCCTATACCTATATTGTCTTCATTTTTCTTGCAGCGGGATGGCACCTATACGACGAAAAGTTCTTTAATATTTAAAGCGAGTCATTGGGAGAACGGCAAAACAATTCACTGTTACGGTGAAAATGAAGTGATAAAAAGTAATAACGAACCAGAACTGCACGAGGTTCTTGTCTTGGATGTTCGATGTAAGTAATTTGCTTGATTTGTACAAGAAAAAATTAAAGACAGAAAGGGAATTTTTTCGCTGGTCATTTTAGATCCTCCTGTAATTACGGTTCAACCGTTAAATATAACAAAAAACGAAACGACTAGTCTAACGGCACGCAAAAATAATGTCCTTTTAAAATGTAGCTACTTTGCGAATCCACAAGAATTGAAAGCAGTCTCATGGTAAGGACAAAAAGAAACTACTGTTATTTTAATTATGCTAACCATTTTTTTTCGTTTCAATGCAATGTTCATTCTGAATTTAGGTCAAAAGATGGTAAAAATATCTCGTTAAGTGATCCAAGTGGCAAGTTTGTCGGGGGAACAAAGGATAATCCACCGTTGTTAATAAATAATGTCACTCGTGAAGATATGGGTGAATATACTTGCTGGTTAAGCAATGAAGTAGGTTCGGAAAAGTCGGAAGATAGTATCTATCTTAATGTTCAATGTAAGATTCAATTAAAAATTAATAATTTTCCCTTGTCAGTATAAAATTACATGATTCCAGATCCACCGGATGTGGATGTTGTAATGGAGCCTTCGTTTCCAATTAAAGCCATTGAGAAAAGTAATGTTTTATTAGAATGCAACGTAACATCAGGAAATCCGTCAAATTTACAAAAAGTAATTAGAAAATTCGTATTTTTTTTCTTTCTTATCAACTCGATTTTATTTAAAAATGAAATGTTTAAAAAAGGTACGGTGGTTTTTGGATGGTGATCTAATGAAAGAATTCCCTGAATGCAATTATACATCAGTTGATGAGAACGGTGTGGGTGACGGTAATGGTGGTCCATTATGTGGATTAGATCCAAGTATATTGAGTCTTGAAACAGTTGATGAAACTTTTGCCGGCAATTACACATGTCAAGGCAAAAATGTTGCCGGATGGGGACCAGAATCCGAACCACAGGAATTAGTTGTATATTGTACGTATAAAAGTGTGTGTGGGTTGAAAAAACCACTCTATCATTAAATTGAAAACTTCAATTTGCCAATATTCATTTTATTTACTTGCCCAAAGAGCAATTATTGTTTAATTACCATTCGTAGATCCTCCAAGTCCTGCCAAATTAAGATACTACCCCTCTCAAGTGATAAAAGGCGCTTGGGTGACCCTGGAGTGCAATGTGGACCGTTTAGGACGTCCGGATAATGTGACATACATTTGGTATCGTGGGGCACATCAAATGAACGAAATCACATCAAATCTAACAATCACCCCAGTACGATTAGAAACAAAGAGTAATTTCACATGTATAGCACAAAATGAAGGCGGCCAAAGTGAGCCAGCAACTGTGGATATAAATGTTTACGGTTAGTGAAAATACATTAATTAGAAACGGGCTTTAAATGGAAATTAATTATCATTGAAATTTTTAGCTCCACCGGCCTTTATACAAAAGTTACCCACATATCAGGGTGTTTTATATTCCTCACAGAATATAAATTTAACATGCAGAGTAGAATGTTCACCTTTGTGTTCCATTGTTTGGTTGAAAGATGGACATTTATTAGATACCAACAACAATCCATTATATTATGTTAAAACTAATATTTACAAACCTGATCTACAAAAGAACGACTTTGAGTCAATAGAATCAACATTGGTAAGTAGATCGATTTCATGAAGTGTATAAACTAATTCGTTTGATTTCATATTTGAAATCTCGTTGTTTTAGATATGGAATATGACAGCTTGGCCTGATAATAAATTAAATCGAACAGCACCAAATTCAAATTATACATGTAAAAGTCATGGTAATACATTTGGGGCTGGAGTTAGTTCAACTATTGAAATTGCGGTCGACTGTAAGTTTGAAACTTTACTTTTAAATTACACGTTCAACTCGAATATAATAAATATTGCTAAATGCGTGGAAAATTGTTGATTTTGTTGTTAAACGACACATGCAGAATAGATGAATAACAAACAATTCATCAATCAATATCTCTTAAATATGGAATTTATTGCTTAATAGATTTTTCAAATGATAATAACTTTCGTACTCGTAATACCATTGTTCTTTTTTTATCAGGCGATTTATATTCTTTAACAAATTTTTATTAATTTATCAACTAACGTGGGCTCCAACTCCAAATCAACAGTTTTCCCCATTTTTCCTACAAAAAAAAAAATAAAAACACCCAATAAATACCCAATTTTAGATCCACCTGAGGACTTGACCGTATCAACACGCGTTGTAAATGTAATTGAAAATCAAACACCGAGCCTAGTCAAATGTCATGGTAAAGGACATCCGGCATTAAGTTATCAATGGCGCAAAAATGCCACATCCGAACCAATTGAACGTAACGAAGAATTACGTTTGGGACGTTTAGGTCGCTCCGACACTGGTGGCTATATTTGCGAGGCAAGCAATAAACATGGAACGCAAACGGCTATAGTTTATTTTAATGTTCAATGTAATGCACTCGTTAAACACATACAAATAACATATAAAAACTTTTAAATGTCTCCATTAGATGCACCGGAATGTTCGATAACCACTGGGGAAAAGAATGGCAGTCCGGCATTGGTATGTACCGCCCATGCGAATCCCCAAGAAGTAACGTTTACGTGGAAAGTACGTGAATCAAATGATACATCAATTGAATCGGCCCAAATCATTCAAGAGGGTCTTCGAAGTTATTTGATTTTGGATTCAAGTGTCGATAGAAGAACGTATCTTTGTTATGCCAATAATAGTGTGGGCATAAGTGTGGCCTGTGAGAGAGATGTGGCCGGTAAGAAAATGTTATCACTGATTTCGTTTGTTACTTTATCGGAAATTGGCTAGTGAGGAAATATTTACACTTAATTTCATTCCCCCCACTTCTGCCATTCACCGATCTAGACCACGTTTTGAAAACTGCTTTGAAATAATAATAATATGTATTATTTAGCATATCAGGAGCAAAGTAGTCAAATTGGACAGCCAGGTAAAAGTTTCCTGATTTTTTCAGCACGCATATTGCATTTTAAAACAAAAAAAAATAACGAACTTTTCTCCTGGTTTGAAACTTGCACCATAATACTTTACTGTGAATACTAAATATTTGATGAGGCAAAATCTTTGTAAATTTCAGGAAGCAGACCCTGGTGGAAAGGTTTCATAACGCAAGATAAATTGATCATGATAATTGCCTCAATAATTGCGATTATCATATGTGTGATAATCGTATGTATAGTAATTATTTTACTATGCAGAAGAAAACGTGCCGACACAAAATGTGAGTTATTTTGCTTTGATGTTTTAAGAAAATTTCACTCAACTTAGTTATATAGAGTTAGTAATTATTTCTTAATGTGTGTCGTGTCTGACTAACTAAATAATTATTTTTGTTCTTTTTTTATTTTTCTTCTGCTAACAACACAGACAATAATCCGTTGGAAATGGAGGAACGAGAAAAGTAAGTTTCATTTATTACCAGGCCTTTTTTTGTAAATAATACGAGCTGTAATTAATTTTGTAAATATACTAATATTATATGGTGGAAGTTAGACTTATTGTGTACTGTTAGTGGGTGGTACATAAGCATTTATAAACAAAATGTGCAATAAAATTTGTGATAAGTTATATTTCATATTCACATACATAAAATTGCGTTACTTGGTTTTTGTAAATTCATTAAACTAATGCACTTATTTCATCATGATTTTCTTTAAGGTAAGAGTTTTGTGTTAGGAAACCCGATATGTAAGGCCCTTTACCATAAAAACTTTTCCTTTGACCTAAATTGCATATACAGCGCGAACTAGTAGAGAACCGGCCCAAAGAATGCCGATTAACTATCCTATTCAATGTACTTATTTTTTATTTCTGGCACAATTTAGTTTTTTTTATGGTTTTAAGTTTTATCGCAAATTAGTATTGCACAGAAAGCTAGTTGCAATTAACTACAATATTAGAAAGACAAATATCGGCCGAAAAATTCATCAAAATTGAAAGCGATTGTTTTTTGGTCTATTATGTGATGTCGAGGGAAGGAAATAAATCTATTAAACAGCTAGTGTGTAATTAAATTTATACATCAATGCGTCAACGTAAGCGATATTGATTGATAAGGTAACTAATTGTCTTAGTTACCATTTTACTTGATTAATAATAGAAAATACCTACGTGTCTACAGCAGTGTGGAAAACCCGATCGTTGTACTTTTGGTAGAATAGGTCAAAAGATTTATCTTTATTAGTACTAAAAGGATTACAAATAAATTTATTTTCTTTCTGAGGTGTTGCTTTCTTAAAAAGGGCCATCATTTATTATATATTTTTAAAGACATAATGTTTATAATACCATGAATAAATCTTGCATCAAGTTGTTTAATTGCCATGCAAGATAATGTGTAGAAGAGGGAGAGGTAATAATCTGACCATAAAAAGAGCATTTATTTGTCTTTCTTAACAAACAAAAAGTAAATTGATACCACCCAAAAACCTCTCTAAATTACTTACTTCTCTAATAAAAGTGAAATGCTTTCATGTAATAAATAAACTAATTATTCCCAGGTTTTTGTGCACCCAAAGCCCAGATGTATTGGGCTTACCTTTGGTACCCTGTGGTAGGGTTACTTATTTAGGAAATCAAGGTAGCTGACACCTTCTTCTTTAGATATTTTTTCCACTCATATACTTATAAATGTAGTGCATGTTTACTTAGGTATATGAAATTTCATTCTTTACACTTTCTATATTTCTATTTCTCTTTTACAACGTTTTTTGGGTGGTGGCAAAAGGTATATTTCATTGGCACGCTTTAACTTTTCCATTTCACCGTACTCTTTGGTTTATTTTGTATTATTTACATTATCTTTATATTAAATGATAACAAATCACAATAAATAAAAAACGAATGATTGTTTTTGCCAACAACAAAGAACTTCATTATACAGAGAGAAAGGTTGAGTTATTTGAAAAGCACCTGGGGCTCCCTAGTATTTCACCATTGTAATTTTTCCCCTATACATGGTAACCCTATGTTTTCCATGTCATATACTTGCCATATGTATATATGTATAGGTAGTTCTTCTTTATGTACGCATACATATTCACGTTCATCATTTACGTTTATTTGCAGAGACGGCTTGAATCGCATCAATTTTACAATGTTTATTTATAGTTCCGACTGTAGTCAATAATAGTGACAAACTATCTTTTTTGCCTTTTTTGTTGTTACTTTTTTATTAAGGACTATATACAGAGGCTGTCTATGAGTTTTTCTTTAAGTCAACCTAGACCCAAGCCGTCTCTGGTTGTACATGTTGTTTACATAGCTGATGCAAGCTCTTTTTTGTTACATGTTTTGTTTTTTCCACCCTTATATTGGACGCATTCGTACTGTTTGCTCAATTATTACCGCTATATCTTATTTAACTGGCATAAAATTAGACCCGACGGGCATTCACCAAATACTTCCGATCAGGCGAAATGGCCTTTGAGACCCGGTGTACTTGTACATGTTAACAAAATGAACAATGTTAGTATAAGTCAATTACGAACATCACCATTCAAATCGACATCAGTGAAAACGAGCACTTATTTAAAGTACCGCCAGAATAAGTCGAAAATTTATGCCAGATTAGAAAGGCTGAAAGATCTATTAGGCTTTAAAGACGATCACACGCACATCCCGATGGGAATCAGCGAAGGTGCTGGAGGAGGTAAATGATTGCTGCCTTGTTATGTATTTTGTTTTTACTCGTTTTTTGTGTTTTTCGCATGCTAGTTGTTACGTTTAAAAAGTTTCACTCGTCACCACAGTCGAGACAAGATGCAACAAATTGTAGAAAAAGAAAGAAACCGGGAGACGGTGAGTTTGTTGAATTTATTTTATTGGATTTAATTGGCACCCAGTTATTTGTAGTGGATTTATGAAAATTTGAATATTTTTTCAATCTATTTTCCAGCGCCCAACCTGTCTTCTATAGGAGATAAGATGAAATTGGGGGCTGCTCCACCAGTTGGCGGTTCAGCAGACCCCTCCTCAACTGATCCTGACAAAGGATATTACGAAAACCTTCCGTTCCACGGCATACAAAACCCACCAAATAAAGTAAGAGCTTAATACGGCCAAACTTTTTTACGCTCCTAATAGTCATTGGAACTTTTCAACCCGTAAGAGAAGAAATAAATTGCAGTTTATATTATTTCAAAAAATCAATCAAATTATTAGTTATTCATTTAAGAGAAAAGTTGCTTTGACTTTCGCTAAACAGATTTGATTTTGTTGTGTTATTGTTTGCATTTTATTTGTATTTTATGTTCTCATAATTTGTTTGCATGTATTTTCCAGCCTATATCTATAATCGCACCATTTACACAAGGAAATACGACTCAGCCAACATTTACATCATCAACGAATTCATTACTTTTCCCATCGAAAAATACCGCCTTTTCACCACCTTCCACCACTCCTCGAACAAACAATAAATTAATTAAACGTAATCAATCATTTAGCGGTTTTCAAAACAATCAAATAATTACATCCGTTCCTTCTTTGTTTGAAAATGGAAGTTTCTCAAGAAATTTCAGTAATCCTTATTTAAACTACTCATGCTCAAATCAACAACAAATTCGATTAAGTCATCCAGTTAATAATTTAAATAGATTACAACATGAACAGCAACAATTCACCGTGCGGCCATTTATAAATTTTAGCCAATTGAGTAGCCTTAACAGAATCCCATCACAATATCCATTTAATTTGGATTGTAAAGTACAAAGTGCTACTAGTTTGAATCAAATAAATCAATTGTCTAATTTTAATTTTAAATCGTCAACTAATCCATTCAGTATTCATCCCAAAAGTTGTACTAGCAGCCGTGTTGTAGGACGCCGAGAATCCCTTAATGAAAAAGCCCTGATGAATGCTAAAGAAACTGCTAAAACCGATGAGAATAAAGTTGTGAAAACTAATACGGAAACAATGAAGAAAAAACGATTTAATTCACTAGAGTTTAAAAAACATAAATGTTATTCTCCAACATTTTATTCCATGCGTTGCAAAAAACATGCTAAAAAACGCCCGGTTGTCTATGCCTTGCCGAAAAAAGTTGTTAGTCAATTACCGAAAACGTCGTCTTGCACTGACATTCAGTCTTCAAAGAATATCGATGAAAATCAGGATTTTCAAAGTTTGTCTGAGAGTATCCAAATTTTTGAGCAGAGTTCTGATACTCCAGTTCCTGCTCCACGTTGTAAAAAGCACCAAAAACGTGATATAATATACGCAAATGTCTCAAAAAGTATCGAAAATGCTCGTGAAAACAATCTTAAGAACAATGACAGTCAAATCGAAATAACGGAAGCTCAAATTCACGCACCAAAAGAAGAGAGTGCGCCAAAGACTGAAGTAAAAACCGGAGGAACAGAAAAGACTGAACCGTTTAGCTCTGATAAATTCAAACTGTCCACTCACGCATTGAAAAATTCACCAACTTTAAAAGTTAGTCCAAATTTTATTAAGCCAAAAACGGAAAGTCCAAAAGGCGCTCTTTCCTTACAAATCCAAGCAAAAAAGAAAGCCTCCCCAATCCCTTCTTCCAAAAGCAATATTAAAGATGATGAAAGTGCGGCTGAGTCAATTCCGTTTGTGCCAAAAATGCCATTAATCGATCAAACTAAATGGATTCCTAATGTTAACTCTAATTGGCAGGTTTGTGTTTTAATTTTGCTTATTAAGCTTTTGTGTCTAATAAGAAAACAGCTTGTTTTCAAAGATTTTATGTGTGTCAAAAAATAAATATACTAATCTGTTTTCAGAATGCTTTCTATACACTAACTAGTCCGCATTTTAAGCAACTAAGCGGCGGCATCGTACCACCACAATACTCAGCAACAATACCACATCAGCAAAAACATTCCAAATTATTGCCACGCGCTCTTTTCCAAGAGCAATTGCCAAAAAGTAAATCGTTCTCATCAAAATCGAAACAAAAGAAACATTTCCAAATCCCATTGCAAAAGTGTCACAGTTTCAAATTTCAAACAGCTGAAAGTTACTTTCAGCCAATAAAAAATATACACGAAGAGAATCTGATGAAGAATGGCTACATAACTGATTATCCAGAGACAAGTAGTCATCAGCATATAAGACAGCATAAACGTGAAAAAGTCAAACAGAAAACTAAAGGCCCTCTAGTATTGAGGAGGCCGAGTGATTATCATGAAAATGTGCAATTTCAAGAAAATATACACAACTCTGTGCAGCTTCAATATCCCCAACCAATGTTAGGTCATAATAACTTGCAAAATGCTACTAACAAGCCGAATGGAGTTGTTTATGCTGACCTAGATATGCCTACATCTAACAGCCGAAAGAGCTCCGACTCGACATCTAGCTCTTGTAAAAGTAAAACCCAAAAAACCAAACCAAAGACTGAATATGCAACGCTTAAATTTAATGATATTGGACAAGAAATAGATGTTTAACATAAATATAAACATAGATAGAGATTTTATGAGATAGCGAAAGGTTAGTAAATTTTACTTAAAAATTTACGTTGAAAAATTTTATTTGTACTATTTATTTAAATTTTGTCTATGTTTACATATACAGTGTGGCTTTGGCTTTAAATTTTTCAGTTTTAATTAAGTTAAAATATAATTTTAGATGCTTTCTTTAATTTAATTAAGCAATTGTTGATGATACACAGGTATACGTAGCTCGTCAGATCAGATTTAAAAAGTATTAAAAAAATTACAAAAGTTTCGTTCTAGCAGAATTTTGTTTCTGGGTCAGTCTAACATTTACTCTAATTAATTTTTGGATTTTTCAACTTTAATTAAAACTAATTAGAAAGTAGCCAAAGCAAAATTAAAATATCCATCAGAAATGAAACCAAAGTTTATTTAAAGTGTTTTTTTATATATATGAAAAAGTAATATTTCAAACAATTCAAGTTAAGACGCAAAATTATTTTAAACTTTGTTCCAGAGAAAGTATTTTCTGAACAAATTTCTTCACAAACAATTTTCTTAATAAATAAAAATTGAACCCTAATTGTCTCTACATTTGTTTTAGACTAATGGGACAACCACTACTGGTAGTGAAACTTATATTTTTTAAGGTAAAGTTAGAGAAATTTCATTCTAAATTTAAGAAAGAACTATTAAGTATACAATATGTTACAACATTTTGATTTCATTTCATTTTATTTTTTTACTAAAAAAATCCAAACATTTCCTATATGATTTATTGCTGAGTCTTTTGTTATACATTATTTGATATTTTCTTAACGTTTATTGATGCATTTTTTCACACGCCATTTAACTGATGTGGTGGCATGTTATCAAAAAGTCGATAGTTAAAATGTATTGTGTAACCTTTTTGGAATTTTTTCCCTGTTTTTTCACTATTTTAATAACAAACCATTGTGCAATTGAAACATTTTTAACGTACAATTAATTTCTACTTACAGCCTTATAGAGCCGAATACAGTGATTTAGAGTATGCTGATGTTGATTACAAGTCTTACGGCCCAATTAACTACAAAGCTGCATCCATTTATGCTGCCATGAAACGGAACCGAAACAATAACAAACTGAAGGAAATTAAAAAACCATATGATGATTTATTATAAAATTTTCGGATATTAATTTGCGTGATTTATTATTTTAATGTACATATCTTTCTGGCTCAAGTTTTCACTGTATGTTTGGTCAGTTTTTCTGTGCATACAACAATTCGATAGTATATTCCCATATGAACAATTTCAATTGTTATACCTATTGTACATGTGTTTTTATACACTCTAATTCAAATTCATTGCGATTTTATTGGAGGATTGGAATCTTTAAATATTTATACCTTTATTGATTTTTCACAAAATAAAGGAAATTTCATTCAATTTTAATGAACAACGAGATTTTCCTGCGTTTTTTTTCAGGATTACAGGAACGTTCAATAGAATCGCACGAATTCACACTTATATTTGTAAATAGCAACAAAAATATTTTCTATTTACTTATCTTAAGTGTTTTGAACATATCGAAAAGAAATACTTTATTGTTGTTAATTGTCAAATGTTATTGTTTATTATAACATATTTGACTGCCCAAATTAGTGCATTTTGGACAGTTGTAGACTGCATAATAATTATGAAAAGGTATCTCTTCAGAACATTTTGCAATCCATTGATTTATGAAACGCTGTTGTAAGTAATTACTTTTTCATTTTTATTGTTCCGCCTGATAACTAAATATTTCACATTAATGACCATAAAATGGTGTACAATACACAATAGCTAATTATTTACTAGAGAGTGGTAATTTATTTGGTTATTAGCGTTGTTTATTTTACACTTTAGCAAATAAATGGCAAACTTTATTTATACAAAATTGATGAAACGTTCTAAAGATATGCCCCAATTTACACATTTTTAAAAAACCAAGTTTTTATAAAATAGCTGTAAGATTTTTTAATGCAAGGAATTTAGAGACACATAGAAGGAATTTTAGTGAAATTATGTAGATAGAATAAAACAAGTTGGAAAGTTTAAAATAAAGATTAATGCTCAAATCCGACTTGTTTCATTTGAAAACGTACGAACATTGCATTACATTATCATTATTATTTAATTTGGTGCCAAAAGTTGTAAAATGTGACGTCCATAAACAATTTAAAAATTTTGGTGTGGTGCTGAAAACTAAAAATTTAACTTTCGGACCCTTTTAATACATTATTTAGATTAATACGTTCATAATAATTTATTAGCCATATGAAATATTTGTATAGTAAATTATATTTAACATATTCTGTATCATCTTGTAGATATGTAAAATACACAATAATATCGCCCTTATTATATTATGCTCTTTAATAAAGAAATCATGAAAACAATTGTTTCATTTTGCTGCCACGAACAAAGCTCTTCCTCCAATAAGGATATAAAGTATTCTTTAGGGATCAACATAGATATACTAAATACTTTTTAAGAAAACATTTACACAGATTTTATGGATTATAAAACAAAGGCAAACATTTACTTTTTCCAGACCAAAATAACGATGTTTCCAGTTAATCAGTTGTCTTCTGTGCATTTTAAAAATTTTTGGACGCGTTCCAACTAAGGCATTTGAACCATTTTACTAAACCTAAAACCCCATTTTCAACTTTTGTCCTCAATAAATGGATTCCATTTGTGCTTTTTCCCTAGAAAACACGTGAAAAATCGAGAGAGCTTTAATTAATTGAAAGTAAACCACAAAGTAGCGTCAAAATTTTGTCAGTTTATTAAAATGGAAGGAAATCAGGAAGGAATGGTAAATAAAGACCTATTTCAAATTCATAATTAAAATCCTTTTGTAATTATTAATACAGAAAGAATTTGATCCTAACGAGTTTGGTGAGTGTAGGAACCTTGGGCATAAACAGACAGTTTTAGCAGCCAGTAAAAGCCGTCTTTTACACAAGAGACTGCGAAAATACAATTTATTAAGCGCTCTTGTCATAAAAGCAAAAAGGAAAATTAACCACACACCTACACAACAAACCTTAAATGAACAAAATGATATAAATAGTTCCACCTCGTCGACCTTTTTCTCCGACAGGGAAAGTGACATTCAAAAAAGGGCTAATGACGCTCTCGATTGGAAGGAAAATATCATAATCAGTTCCTTCATGTAAGTAAAACCCTATTTTCGTCAGTATTTCAGGTCATTCCAACAAACTTGTTAAATTAGCAACTTCGAACACCCATTTTTCACCACAAATCTTGCAAACGGTTGCCGAATTCTGCACGAAACCCTCAGAAATTTGTCCGACGCGGAAAAGTATTTTATAGAAACCATAAGAAATTATATAAAAGAGGCAAAATTTCAACAGGAATTAAGTAAAGTTCTACTTCGATAACTTGAACAGCCCACATCTAATCTATATTTATAGTTGACACTATTTCCAATCAGTGCAAGCTTCGCTTAGAAGCTGAATCGCAATCTAATTCTCTAGCAAATTGTATGTGGATGCAGCAAATGGAAGCCGAACGATCCCATAGTCGATCATTACAAGAAACGATTAATATTTTGGTTAAACAAATTAGACAACTGCAAATTGATAAGGAGGGTGCGCTTGGGAAATTTCAAGAGACAGTATTTTATTTAAACAAAGATCATAAGGGGAGAGGTAATTGGTTTTACAGTTCGCAGAATCTGAAACATTTGTATTAGATATATCTATAGACATTTCATGTGTTTTTTTAAGAATATGATAATCAAGTGGAAGATTTGTTGAAACATAACAAAAATCTACAAAACGTTTTGCAGAAATACGCGCTCGAAATTGAATGTATGGAAGATAATATGAAAAAATTGGCGACAGAGAAAGCAAACTTAAACGAATTGTTAAACAATGCCATCGTGGAAATACAAAAACTAAATTGTTAGTTTACGCTATTTTTATAAATAAGAATTGTACGCTCTATGGTATTGTTGATATTGTAGCAAAAGTGCAACAAGCTAAAGTCAACTACGAATTGGATATTGTTTCCCGCCGGAGTGGTATTCAAGAAAATGAACAAAACGTTAAAAAAGCGGCGGAATCTGTTGCGAATGAAATTGGAAAAATTAAAGAACAACTGAAATTGTGGCACAATACCGCTTTAATAAGTTGGACGGAATTTCAGGTTGTATACACATTTATTTTTTCTTTTTCTTATCTTTGCCTTTGCCCTTTTTACCTTTGCGCTTTTTGCGATACGGTCCCAATTTTTTTCGGTACATAGTGCCGCGCCACCAAGCCTTAAAAAAAGTTTCCCTCCGTAAATTAAAGGTAATTAATTAGAGAAAATGTGACAAGCAGAGAATGTACTTGAATTTTTGTTGCGGCCCAAATCTCTAACTGTTCCCTTTCGTATTGTTCTTTCAATATGCGTCGATGCTCCGACCAATTTTCAATAAATACACGATGATCCTCAAATAAATCTTTTAATGCTTCATGCTCCCCAGTTATTGCCTCTAATTTGTCTCGAAGTACAATAATCTCGTTATCTTTTATTTCAATGTCATCGTCATATTTTTTCATCCAGTACTGAATGTCGTCCATATAATCCTTGTATCAACATGTAAGGTAATAAAAAATTGTGTGATTGAATTTTGAAAAGTAAATAATTTCTTATATACATATGATCGACATCAGTTTTTACTTTTACATACATTTTTACTCTCCCCCATATAGTCCATTATTTGCTGATGGCACTTTTTCTCCGAATTAATACTCTTCTGCATCCCATCGATAATATCATGGAATGAGTTCTCTTTGTTTGTACAAACGAGTACATTTTGCTCTTTTCTAGATTCCTCCCACTGTTGGAAATATTTATTTTCCCGTGAATTGTAAACTGGAAATTTGAAATTAATTCGATTATATTTTGTCCCAACAATTTTATTGAAAAGCTCACAAATATAATCGTCGAATACAACTTTTTGCACTTCAATATCGCCACTAATACGTTTAATATCCTTCAAAAGTTTCAATCGTTCATTTGCAATTTTCAATTTCAAACTGTGCAATAAGTTCTCGTTCATTTGGGTCTCTTCAATTAACTGTGCATCATCTTCTTTCATATTGTTCAATGAGACCACCGCATATTGTAATGTTTCAAATGTGCCTTTATGTTCTATTTGAGCTGAAGTGGCCTTTAAAATATTACTAAACGTATTTATTACACTCGCCAGACTAATGGAAGTTTTCTTCGATGACATTCCTATCTTCACAATGTTCTCGGTGTCGTATCTAGAATTTCTTTTTATAATCCCCCGCAAACCCCACCATTTTTTATTCACATTTTTAATACCTTTCGTCTACGGTCTTATATTGAACCAATTCCGCATTGTACTCGTCATCCACTTTCTGATTAAGTGTACTTATTACCGATAGCGGAGCAAGAGTGTCTTGAATGACGCTAATTATAACATCCCTTATTAGTGGTTTTACCGCGTCCCCAGCATTTTCATAGCAGAATAATTTACTAAATTCCCATTCTAAACTCAGTTTCTTCGCTGATTTATTTTCGTTCATTTTTATGTCTCAAAAATTGACAATTTTTGACACACTTTCACGCATCTGGGAAATTAATCACATGATGGATTCTATTATGATTTGGAGAAGAAATTGGATTTTCACCGACCAACATTCAGATATATGCGACAGTGTCAATTTAGGATCGGTTCTAATAGAAATGATCAATTCTAAATTACTAACCCATAACATTTTAAACATTTACCTAACCCCATTGGGCTTTAGATAAATGTTTTCTTTTAATTTTGACCGTCTTTGTTAAAATGTAGTTTTTTTCGTAGTGGGATAACATTTCTGTAACTCAATTATTAAAAGTATGCGAAACGTTCATTAATCAAATGGCAAAAGAATTGATGTGCGTCCATGAAAAAATCCACTCAAAGGACAAAGATATGTAAATAGCACAAATTCCTACAAACAGTGCAATTTAAAAAAAATCTTTTTTTAGTGGAGATTTAATGCAGGACAATCTAAAGCTTCAAGATGATTTGAAAAAGTATATAATTGATTCAAGATTAGCCCCAGAAAGTTGTGATATTGAAATAAAAGTGTTACAGGAAAAAAAGCAACGCTATGAAGCAATTATTAATTCTCTAGTGAGCATTAAGATACTTTTTGTTGATGATTTTTATTCATTTTTAATGTTTTATCTCACATATACGCTCTCTAGCTGTTGGAAAAGCATAAGTTTGTAGAGGAAAAACAGAATCCATGTTGTGGAGAGCCACTCTCATTACACAAATTAAAAGATTGTGAAGTGAACCGATTCGACAAAGTTCAGTATAAAATTCAGTTTGAAATTTTTTCTAATTAAATCAAATCGTATGTTAGGGCGATAGTGAAAAAGCACATTTGGAAGGACAATTAGAAAACCTGAAAAAGGATAATCAAATATTGCTGGAAGCTAAGCAGAACCTTGAAAAGAGACAAAATAAAGAATTGGAGAAGCTGCATTTGGAAAATCGGAGCTTGAAACACCACTTGGAGAATGAAAGGAAAACAGTGTCAAGTACGTGACTGTAACTAATAATATAAGTAAAAATCCATATAAAACCCCCCATAAAACTAAATATTCAATTTTGATTGATGACGCTCTATTACACCTCATATATGTATAGAGTAAAGTTTATTAATGGGTTTATTGATTATTTCAATTGAAAAATGATTATAAATTATTGTCACACTATGTGTTTACATGAACTGTGATTAAACGGAGATTGAAACATTTTTCAGCCCTTCAAAGCGAACGCATGAAATATTTGGAAGAGAAAAACTCAATAAAAGTAATGTTCGAGTATATGCAGAGTGAATTAAATCGAGTTTCGTTATTGGAAGGGACTGTTTTTAATGTTACTAAAGAAGCAAAAAAATTAGCTGTAAGTATAGCAATAAAAAAATTATAAATTAATAGAAAAGAATTTTGAATTACAAATAAGATAATTGCTGAGCATAATAAGCAAATGGGTGAAAAGTTGAAAAACGCAGTTATAGAAAAAGAAAACACAATCCATCAATTAATGTTCAATGTGGACAAATTGAATCACTTACAAGTACAGAATACTCAAGATAAGTTTAATTTGTGTAATGAATTGACACAAATGTCGAATGCAAAGGAGTGGTTGAACAATGTTTTAAGTGTTGAAATGCAGAAGAGTAGAGCGATGGACAATTCAAAGAAGGAAGTATTAAATTTGGCCACAGCACAGGTTTGAGTTTAATTAATAAGGCAAACGGTTATTGAACGGAGAGAAATTAATCGACTACAACTTAATTATGTGTCCTCCGACGTGTGGTGATAATGCCATCCTCACATTTTAATTCAATTAGCTATTAACTCCTCATTAATCATTGCCAAATAACATCATTTCCTAATTTATAGTATAATAGTGATAAAAACATTTCGAATTCAGATAAAGCAATACTTTCAATTGCAAAAAAGTGAAAAGGCCGCTATAATGGATTTGTTGAAGGATTATAAATATATTGCGGAAGAACGTAATCGCTTAATAGGTGATAACAAGAAATTACATAAAAAAGTAATTTATCTAAGTAAACGATTTTAAATAATATCTTGCAAAATTGATTTTAGAATGAAGAGCTTCGTTTGAAGCTTAATGAAATATCTAAAAAATACGATGAGAATTATTTATACATAAATGACCAGCGAGCAAAAATTGAACAATTTACACACAAACACAGTGAAAATGAGAAATTAGTTACAAAATTGGAACAACAATTGTCGGAAAATACAATGAGTTATAACAAAAAAATAACAGAATTGGAATTAATTATAAAACAGGTGGGTTTTTGTTTACCTATTTTTTATTTCTCAAATGTATGGCAATACGAGGATATAATCATAAAATGGTTCAATTTATTTAGTTACAAAAAGACAACGATGATTTGAATAATACGATAAAATATTTACAAAACAATGTCCAGAAATTGCATAATGATTTAAATGATGCTCGAGAGAATCAGAAGGTGTCGAAATGTATAATATTTTGAATGAAATCGGAATACTAAAAATCCTTTTTAGGAAACTAGTAAAGCATTAAATGATCTAATAAAAGATAAAAGTGAGTCTGAGAACGAATTGATTTCCTTGAGGATGAAAATTGAATCTTTAAATGAGGAAAAAATGAAATTAACTCAAGAAGTGGAAAGTTTGAACAACATGTGCGAGAAAATCCTTAGTGGTAGACCATATTATTATTTAAACAAATCAAATTTCGCTTTATTTAGTGTGAATCTAACACGGATTTTTCAGATTATGAGAAGACAATAAAGTGCAATATCGAGAAAGAGGATAAATTGAAGAAAGAATTGGACGCTTATAACGTAAAAATCAATAAATACAAAGTATTATCGGAACTTTTGCAAAATGTTCGTTCTCATTTTTGTTTTAATGACTTTATTAACAAACTTACTTATTTATAAAACACTTTTATAGAGTAATAATAAGTGTGCCGCTGAAAAACAGCAACTGCTAGAAAATTACAACAATTTATTACAGAAAGTGAAACAAGTTGAAGAACAAACTAGTACAATTAATGAACAAAATTTGTTAGACAAACAATGAAACTTATAACACAATTTTTTATAAAACCTAATCAATATATTCTCAGGCTAATAGCGGCACTTGGTAATAAGAAATGTGAATTTGAAAGGCAATTACGTGAATTGCAGTACAAATATGATCAATTCAAATTCAAATTACGAGCTGTTGAAGACGAAAATAATCAACTGAAAATCGACCTCGAACGCGTCAATTTTGAAAAAGATGAGAACGCAATAGAATTTGAGAAAAAACTAAAAGAAATGCATGGGTAAGTTGTTAATTCAATTTTATGGATTTCTGTGCAATGTTCAATCTATTGAAATCTTAAATTTTCTAATCAAGGGCTTATGAATGCGATGTAAACACAATGAGAAATGAGATCGACCAATTAAGCTTTGAAATGAACGATTTATTGGAGAAATTGGAAAATGAACGTGCTGCTTACAATAATTTAGCCCGAATGCATGAAGATGTATCGGAAAAATTGTTAATGAGCGTAAAACAGTTAGTCGAAGAAAAAAATCGACGCCAAGAACTCTTGGCAACATTAGAACCGTTGAATGTTAAGATTGCAGAACTGCAAACACAAAAAGTAAGTAAATAAAGGATGAAATTGAAACTTTTAGTAATGCGGAGATCTATTGAAATTTGTCAATTTGTATACCTGTGCTGTATACAAAATTAACATACTTTTCTCCTAAATATACTTAACGTATTTACTTTCAAAGATCGATGAGCATTGTCAAACTGAATTAAATGGAAACAATAATGAAAAAACTCTTAATGGAACAACAACACCGAATGTAATTAAATATATATTTGTAGAAACAATAGGGATTAATTAATTCCCCCACTTTAAATTGTTATTAGGTGCATGTTTGTGAAAAAGATGAGATTATTTGCCATTTAAATGCTGAAGTGGGCAAACTAGAGGCTGAACGTACCGCATTACAGTTTGAAAAGTATAGAATTTAGAATAGGTGGAAGTGTTGAGTTGAAAATATCATTTTATTTTGAGGTCTGAAATTACATTAAGATTACATGAAATTCAAGGAATGTTGGACACAGAAAAGCATATAATTGAACATTTGAAAAATACACAGAGGCTCACTCTAGCGACAATACTGCAATTGAAGGAAAATGGTAAGATAGATCGCGTTGAATGTAACCATCTGCTGTTGATAATGCGTAACGATTTTACTCATGTGGTGCGCACAAATGATGAAAATGCTGCGCAAAACTCCGATATTTCAACTGAAGAAGTATAACCTCCAAAAAAGGTAAATTTTTTTGTTTATATCTCTTATTTTCTGTTTAAAAATGTTCTTTCTAGATGGAACAAATTTCTTATTCCCAAAAAGATCAATACGATGATTTGATAGAAAAAATTCGAAAGGAACATGAAAACTATGAACAATTACAGCGACAAATTGAACGTGAACATAACAAAATCATTTTGAGTCATTTAACCCAAAACCAAATCACACAAAATGTGTTTCATGCCAATGTTAAGGTGTTTGAGAATATATTTGAATTGTATAATTTGTACCAGTCGGAAATCTCGTATAGTGTTGTAAAAAAATTGGCCAAATGTGACAATTGTAAATTCTATTTGGTTGAAATCTATATCAACAATAATTTATTGAATAAAATTGTGGAGTTTAATTGCTTTTTAAACATATCAGTTAGTCAAGACAATCAAACATTTTGTAGTTCAATCAAATTAAAAAATAAGTCTCCGATATTAGACATTTTACCAGTAAGGGAAACTATTACAGAATGCATTGTTTCTGTTTATTTAATAACTCCATTTTTAAATAATTCTGCTATGAAAATTGTGGAAATAAATGTGGATTTTTCTTACCATTTCTCTAAATTGAGAAACAAAACCTTTGATTTTTCTAAATTCGCTGAAATGTACAACGGCGTTAAAATATCTTGTGAATCTATGGAGTATGAGTTTAAAACCAATACAAACCATACAGATTTTATTAAAGCAATTATAAAAAACTGTTATCACAAATTAGACATTGAAATGTTCACCGAACTGGTTAATGACAAAAACTCTGTATTTACAATGAATTTTTATACTGGAAATAACAAAAATACAATTACATTTGACCGCCAAACAAAGACCATAAAATTGAAATCAACTGTTATTGATTTGGTTAAATTAAAGAAGTATCTTCTGCCAGAAACGACCAGTATCATACAAAATGCAGACTCAATCTCCAAAAGCTTGCGGGTAAGTGGAAATTTCAATCAATCAAATGAATAATTTAAACATGCGCTAATTTCAGAAACTCGCTGAAGAGTATGGTGAAGCTTCAAGCCGGAGCAAAAGAAAAACCTGTGAGTTGTACAAAAAATTCCGATTGATTTCTAAAGAATTATCAGTGTAAAAGATTGCAATAAATATTTTGTAAAAAAAAGTTTCTTTAACCATGTAGAAAACGCGCAACTCAAAAATCAAGCGCGCGAACTTAAAAATTGAATACTTGCGATTTTTTCTTAGAAATTTCACAACGCATGAATTAATTGTGAAAACATAATTTTGTGTAATAAAAGAGAATTATTTCATACATAAGAATTATTAAATACTAGTTAGTACTGACCATACATGCATGGCTACACCATGGATATGGGCTGTAAGCTCTAAAATAGACCAACAAGTGAGCAGTTTACTGACGGACTTCATTCACAAAGTGCGCTTCAAACCACCACACACAAGTTTTAAATAGGCAGTGAAAAGGCGCCTTTTACTCTATCAATTATTTACAATTAATTATTTGGTTCATTGTGGTGTTATTGTGTACTTAAGTGTGTGCTAAATTTTTTTATTTACAAAGTTCTATATACAAAATGAATACCTTATATTTTTTATTATTGTTATACGCTTGTTGCATTTATATCGGTAAGTAAATATATTTTTGGATTTGATTTCATTACATATCGTGTAAAATCCTACCTCTATAAATAAATTCTAACTTCTATCAATAATCATCTCTGTGGGAATCTTAAATATTTATAATTGTTTGTATTCTTGTCAACAACTGTTTATAAAATCGATGGCTGATTTGTTTATTAACTTGAATTATCTTGAATGCACTTAACATTGACTTGCACGTTTAACGACCATATTGTACATTATCAAATTTATTGTAATAATCAAATCGGTTGGCACGTAATAATTTTATAAATAAGCATACCCTGACCTCGATCCATCAGTGTGAAAAATATCGTTTTATTAATAATTTCGGTGAATAAGTTGTCTTTTAACGATCATTAAACATTTATTTAATTAACAGTTTAATCAAAAAAAAAACAGGAATTAACTATAAATCCAATTGACGGCATCAGGTGAAAGGTTTCATTCAAATCCATCATCGTACATACATGAAAACGCGCATTTATTATCAAACACATTAATTTGCTTAAGAATATTTGCATGTCTTTCGCCAAGTGTACTTACAAGGTAGTCGATAGAAAATTTCAAGACAGATGCACTTACGTACTAGGTATACGGGGCTAGTTCTTAGCGGATGCACGCGTTCACTTCCGTTGGCACGTGCTATAGTCGTCTTATTTCCCATAAAAGTATTACCGGATATTTATCTTATATACATGTTCACTAGGGTCAAGTTTGTACTAGAACCCCATATATCAGCAACAGATGGTTGTTAAATCACCGAACTGGAACTTAACTACAATATCGCTTCGGAAACAAAGTTTGTTATTCCTACTAGCCGTTACACGACTTCTAGGGGTTAATTTGTGATTTCACCAACTGCTACCCTAGAACTTCCACTATAATTACAACGGTGATAGTAAATCATACGTATTTAGTGGTATCAGTTTTCCAATAAACAATAACAAATAACTCTGAGTTTTAATAAATTGACGGAAGAAGTATCAGGTTACTTTAGATAACATTCGGTGCTTCAATCCATCCTATCTTCTGTTTACCTCTTTTCTTGAGAAATATTTACGAATACGAAATCTACAATATGTAGGTACTTTACATGCCGGTCTCTTGTTATTAAATATATGTTGACATTTCGCATTATATACAATTTCTATGCTTATTATTGTTTCAACAATGAATTTGTTAGGCTCTAATAAATATAAACAAGAATTCCTAGCTGATATAGAACGGGGCTAGTTCAAAGTAGGTAATTTAATAGCTTGTATACATATAGATAAGTGGCCAGCCCGCATAAATATATTTATCCCTCTGTTTTTGCACTGTGTGGAAAATAAATGTTTGTGCTGAAACAAAGAACTACAAATCATTAAAATTAAATGACTGTCCCAGATGTGAAAGTATTAGCGACTTTTTTGCTATTTACAGTGCACAGTCCGATATTAACTCTTGTAAATTCAGTTCATTTGAATTTTGATTTTCATTTACATATATCATTGCTATTTCACCAATTGATTATGCGAAAGATGTGAACAAATACGGGCTTCTGGAGACCGGTTCCCACATTTCGTTGCTTTCAGTAAACAAAAACTCAAACCGGAAATTCAATGTACATAAATTTTATTTCCATTGAAACAACTGGTCCTTACCCTTATGAAATGGACATTTATCCACATCAATTAAGCGTAGAGACAAATTTGAAAAATATCTGTCTAAATGTACAGTAATAGACGTACATGAAACCTTTTTATACATATGATTATTTACATCCTTTCATGGCAGTCAAGTAAAATCATGAAGTACGACGTTGACCGCAAAGCGTAGATACCGGATATTCAAAGATCATAGCCGGAAATGAGGTAGCATATGCAGTCTGGTCAACTTTATTTATAATATATTGCTAGAATTCCAGCGTAATACGTTTGTGTGTACGTGGATTTCCATTTTAATAACGTTTGCGGATGGCGAAGAATATCCGGTTTTCCATCGTTTCCCATTTTAACTGGCGCATCATTACAAAAGCGGCAAAAATCATAAAAATACTCTTTTTATTTTCGTTCGTGGCATCAATCCAAGTGTGTTTTTGCGGAATGAGCGGTGCTTCTATTTTAAATAACATCATATCATCGCTTTATTGGAGATTCCCTATAAATTCGCAACTTTCTTAAACAAGCATTTTTATTAATATGTTCATTATATCAATCCACTTTCTACTCGCTCTAGAAATTTTCTCAAAAGTAATAAATTACCAATTTTCTAGGCTCAGCAACTCTCTTAATCCGCCAATTAGTTGGTCCAAACTGGATTAAAAATGGGTCCACTGATGAGATGATTTTGGACTGTGACTACGAGGCTAGTCCAGACGAGACGGGAATTGTCGTCAAATGGTTCTACAATAGCGACAATTACCAAATCTATCAGTGGATTCCGGACTCCCGCAATCACGGGTTTGCTAGTGGGAAATTTAAGCATCTCATCGATTTGAGCTATAAAGTGTCTGATGAGAAGAATGCCATGTACAGAGCGTTGAGGATAACAAATGTTACGACTGAAATATCCGGGAATTATACGTGCAAAGTCAGTAGCGATGAAAGTGAAGTCAAAGCAACGAAACAACTTATTATCTACAGTACGTTTGTATTTTCTTAATTTCCTTTGGCTTCTGGTTAGAGAATGTAATTTGAAAGAACCTCCATCCCTTTTAAAATTTGCATTTAACATCAAAACTTGTTTCTATTTCATTATCTTTCCAAAGGCGCGTGCCACATCTCGTTACCCTTCGATAATTTTTTACAAAGAAACAAGAAAATAATCCTAAAACAATACCGTTTCTTCCACTATTCCATTTAATTATTTATTTTTAAACTGTTCTGTATTATAACAAAAATTTCATAACATTATTGGAATCTGGCCAGAAGCCACACGTTGTGCCGCATGTCTAGGTCAATTATTTACGTTTATTAAGCCAACATAATGGAAACAAATTTGTTTATCGACTTTCTCTGAATTTCAGCTCCACCTGAGGAGGATCTGCAATTAGTTTTATTGGAAGAATGGTCCCAGGTCTTGTGTTCAGCTGCAGGCATCTATCCAAAGCCGGTCATTTCATTGAATGCTTACAGCGGGTGAGAACAGATCTTGAAGTTGTCACATTGATTACTTGATTGATTTGTTTAATTAATCGCAGGAATGAAACAATTGATTTTGATGTAGTCGAACAAGAAGACGAATTTGAAAACGGCCTCTACAACGTAACTAGCATTCTTGAATATGATACAAACAACCTAACGGAATCGTTGAGGTTCATATGCGAGTTACATATTCCCGGCACGAATTTCTCATTAACGAAACAAACGGAATTATTTATAGGTAAATATTTAATTTTAACACGTGAATCTTTATGGGGTTTTACATTTTCTAAATTTCGATTTTAATTAGGATTGTTTTGTAATTAGACTGTAGTGGCCCCATTAGATATCTAGTCAATTTTATTAAATTTTGCGAGACAATTAACACCGAGTCTAATAGCAAATAATATTCACTAATGTGCAAACAATTTTTTGTAAGGCGACTTTGGAAACGCAAATATCTATCCTACAGAGTTCGAAGAAGAACAAAATATTACAAATGAAGTATTGCACAATGGTACCATATTTGAAAAAGGTACATTTCTTGTAGGATGTTGGTAAAATTAAAACTCTATTTTAACTGTAGCCATACACTGTTTAGTGGTACACGACCCCACTTTTGCCTTATTAAAAATTTTACTAACTCCAAGTCGGTTTTGAGTTTTATTTCGTAACAAAATTAAAAATCAATTCGTTTTTTATTAAAATATTTACTTAATTTGTATGCAAATTAATGTGTGGTATTTTATTTTCAGAAAACTCTGGTACCCAGAACTGCTGTACTGTAATATCATTGTTAATGTCGTTATTATTTCTGATAATATTCACTAAATAATTAAGTTAATGAGAGCCTTATTAAATTTTTGTGATATTATACCAAAATCGAACTGTAAATTATGTATAAAATATAGCAAATTGTATATAATAATGATTTTTATCTAATAAGAAATTATTGTACAATGAATACCAAATTTTAATAACAATTGTACATAAACTGTTTTTGTGTAATAACTAGTCCTTCAGCAGAATAAAATATATTATAATTATTATTAATTTACCAATTGTTGTTTTCTTAGATTTATTTGAAAAAATGTACTTAAAAGAATATAATAACAAAATATAAATAAAACAGTAAACAAAGTATCAGTGATTGCACTAATCAGTCATAAGTTACTATTATTGCACGTGTCCCTTTTTGGAAATAAAAACTTAATGTATATTAATAGTAATAACAATTAATGATATGTTACTTCAGCATGGTAGCCATCGTCATCCACGTAGTAGCTGACAGTCTGCAACCTTCCATCTGGTAACAATACGTGATAACTACCTTTTGCACTCTTTCCTTCCCTTCGCTCTTCATGACCGAAATGATTGCCCATCTTGTTGTCTTTGATTTTATAGCCAAATGCATATTTTGCATTAATATCGAACTGAAAACAAAAAGTACAATAAAAAAAAAATGCGTTTAAAAGTAAAAGAAAAACACTATTTCAAGAAAATTTCCTAAGGAATTTGCTACTTTCAACTATTTACAAATTCTTCAATAGGTGTCAAAATGTACAGGAAAATACTTCCACCTTCAAGCACCAATTTTCCGTGGTGCCAAACCAAGCAAGTCTAACAGCAATCTAACAGCTCTCATCATGTGAAACATAATATTAAGAGGTGTTTGGAACAACACTTCTCAGTAGACCTCTCGCCTTCTTTACATAACTCGACTCAATTACTAAATTTAATTGTTTAACAAATTGGTAATGATATCGTAGAAAGCATTAACTTATTTATTATATTATATTTGCTTAGAAAGTATATGAATATGCAGACTTAAGATCGTGATCGACGTGAGTCTTATCGAGATGACATGCGCTTTATTTACATAAATAATAAAATAAAAAAATTTCATTGTTAAAATCTCTTGAAAAGCATTTGTTTAGAAATTTATTGGCAGTAGACTCCGAACGTTTGTTGCATAAAGTCATTGCAAAATTGCGTTTCTAATGTTTTATTCCCATTTATTCAAATTTTTCATGCCAAATGGGAATAAAACAATGAATTCTTTTTTATTAAATATATTTAAAAATATTTACTACATAAAAATTGTTTAAGCGATTTAACCGTTAACTTTATTTAAAGCGCGCAATACTTTTACTTGAATCCTATGCAAATTCTTTATTCCCTTTCTGTAACAAGTGTGACATTTCCGTTTACGTATCTTTCGAGGAGGGTGCTTTTTGAAACCCCCTCCACCTGCTCCCCCATGCCCTTTGTTACCATTGTTGTTGTTATTATTGTTATGGTTGTTGATAACAATAATATTTTCCGCGTGTTTCCCACTGGAAGTGGCTTTTTTAAGCGCACTCTCAACATTGTCATCTTCTTTGTGAGAATGAATCTCTGGAAGTTTGTGATTTAAATAATGATGATATTTAGGCCGATTTCTGTGCTTGTAATAACGCCTTCTCAATGGTTGAGGCGAAATAGCGTCTAACGATTCAGTACCTTCGGTAGTATTATTTTCTTCAGTGTAGTCATAATCGATAAAATCGTAACTCAAATCAGTTTTGTTGGTGTTTGACTCAGTAATATTGCTATCAGAATAATCAGTATCATAGTAATAATCACTAGTATCATTTAATTCCCGTTTCTTAATTAAATGCGGTCTACTTACATCGTCCAAATGGTCCAAATTTTGTTCCACTTGCACCTTTACAGGCTTTCTTCTTTTATACACTTTCTTAACGTTCTCTGTCTGATGGCTTGTTTCAACGATAACATGTTGAAAAGGCACCGCAGGTTTTCCCGTTGCTTGTTGTAAATGAAGATTCGGCTTAGGAACTAATTCAATTTGAGGTTTGATTTGTTCATGGCTAGGCTCTTCCTCTACTGCTTCATTTTGATATGTTTGATATGTTGGCTGAGGAGCCGTCAAAGGAAGAGCATAATGGCTTACCGCTGGCTTTGTTACATATATGATTTGATGTCTTTGTGGTTGGTGTGGCTGTTGGTTTATTTGTTCTTCAATTTGATCATTTTGTGCGTAGTTTTGCTGATTTTGGGAAGCCACCTGAGCGTAAGCTGCTTTTTGGGCATTCTCCCTCGCCAATGCGATTGCATTATGTTGTGCTTTCACATGTGCCAGAGCATCTTCAGCAGCTTTTGCCAAAACTTGCTCCGCTTGGGCCTTGGAAGTGGCGTCCAAATGCGCTTGCAAAGCGGCCAGTTGTTGATCTTGCAAAGTGGCAACCTTTGGAGAATTTTCCGGAGCTGGATCCGATTGATGTTCCACTTTTATATTTGGCTTATCTTGTAAATTTGGCACGTCAACAGTTTTTTCCGTAATTGGAGTATGATCTTTTACGACATATTGTTGCATTTTCGAGTGAGGATCTTGAAGCAACTTTTTCAATCCCTCTAATTGAACATTTGGATTTTTTCCAATTAAATCGTTTAAAGCAGCGATTTCTTCATCTTGTTTTCCATCTGTTGGTTGCTGCCGAAAAATATCTTTGGCTACTTGGTCGTCAACTCCAAAGTTTTGTTTGTAAATATTTGGAACATAAACCACAGGTCGATATTTAATGTGATTATCTTGTCGATTAATACTCGCTTTATCTAAAGTGTAGTATTCCATTCTTACATATATACAAAATAAAATGTTTTGTTTAAATCAGAAATTAACAATGAGCGATTTTTCGCCATATTTATATTCATCAATATTTTGTTTATTGGTAGTTTGTGAATTTTGACTGTTTGTGGTTTTCATAAATTTTATAAGCCAAAAGGCTTTTATAGGAAAATATTGTTATTCATTAAAAACCAAATATTTGGTGTTTTTTCGATTAAGTTTGAGAATGAGTCATGTTAGCGCGGCGGGAAGCAAGCTAGCAATAGGAGTTGAGTCAGTAGTTGTTCAGGGTTTTTGGAAGATTCATCACGCCTGGCCGATCTATTGCCGTTCTTGCAAACCGATCTCGAATTTGTTTAAGGTAATGTTTTTATTACTTGTCTAAGTTGTCTTTATAAATTCACAAGGGTGTTTTTCTGGGCACTAAGAATCTTTGAAGTGATTTTCCAATCGTAAATCTAATTTTTATCATGTTCGTTTATGATTTTTCTATTTTCTGAGATTCTTTAATTTATTATCCATTTACTACTTGAGTTGACAATTTTTGGATTACGAGTTCCATCATCAATATGTTTTCTATATTTTTATTTGTGTTTATTTTGTTGTGCAGAGCGAGCAATAAAAGGGATGTAAGTTCCTGCTCTTTATTAACTCTGTTGATTCTTGTAACTATAATCTGATCTTCAGGAAATGACATCTAATTGCTCTCTCTGTGCTATTGTGCAAAAGAGACCATAGAGCACCAAAAGAGAGCTTATACAAAAGATGTCGTACCTCCCTCGGCTAGCCACCGTTGGAGAGAATTCCTGGTGGATGGAGGCACCACCACCAGATGAACTTATTTTTGCTCCACACTTGTTTTTTTTGATATTTTTCTATATTGTTTCATCTCATTATGCGTGTGATTGAGTCATGATCAGTTTCTGTTCATGATGTGAGTTTTGGCGTCTCGCAACAATAGGTTGCGTAAAGCTTGGCAGTGAGTTTTGATGTGTGATCATATAACGACTCGTAATCCTTCATTGTTGATGATTTTTGTACGGAATCTCGATTCATTTACTGTTCTTGATTTTCTATTTGTGCTGATTCTTTCTTTGGACTATATTTGTGTATATTTGTTTAGACATTGTTATGAAATGTTTCGTTCCTGATAATGACATATTTTACGTGTTCCTAACTGATCACTTGGGTCAAAACATCTCAAAGATTTTCAATGCTTAATTGCTATCATCATTTTTATTCTTGTGAATTTATGAAGTTTCGTTACATCCTGTTTGTACGCATTTACAAAATTATCGTTATGTTTTTGAAAAGAGTCTTGGAAGTTTTCTTTGCTGATTCTTTCTTCCATTTCACTACAGACTAGAATCGACAAGGTTTAACGTTTTGTCTTTCTGTTAACTTATGATAGTCGTTTAACTTATAATATTTCATTTGCTGTTGTGTCTGATTTGATTCTAATTCTCCAATATAAGCGTTAAACTTTCATATGTGTTTTATTTGTGCTTCTCTCAAGAACCTCGTCATAGTCGCCACAATCAATCCTTTGTCTAGAACTTGATTATTACTAATTTAACAACTTAAAAATAAACACAACGTAGGGCCCATTTCCACTAGTCGATCATTGCCGATTTATATTTTGTTCGTTTTCACTTAATTTTTGTTTTCTAAATTTTAAAATGTCTTAAAAGATGGTTCCGCTAAAGTCGGGATCATTACAGTTGGTACCGTGACTGTGGATTGATTGAAAATAGACATTTTGACGACACTTTTGAGATTTGAAGCACGAATTCTCGTTAAATGTTTTATTACTTTGATTATGTAGTATTGTCTCATAAATTTTGATGTTATTTGGTATTTATTTTAATATCCAAAAGCTTTATAAATTGCATCTGTTGTCGCTAGCTAGTCGATCAGGAATTCAAGATAAACTTATCAATTTTGAGAAACTTTTTGAAGGGAACATTTTTCACTAATGTTTTTTTTTTATAGGAGTTTTTTTTAACTTTTAATTATCATATCTGTTCACAAAGAGTTTTAAGTTGGCATGTAGGTATGTTTTTTATTCCAACTAAGCAAAAAGAAATAATTTGAAACTACAAAATTATTTTATCCATTCATTTGAAAATTCATTCAATGTCAGAAACATTTAACGAAGGATTTGTCTAAGAATTGGCATGTCGATTCTGGTCTTTTTAGATCGTGAAATTTTCCCAGTTTTTTTATCAAAGTCAAAACCTTATGATCAACAAGGAAAACTCTCTGAATATAAGAGTAAATTCTAGCTTGCTGTTTGGCAATTGTGGCAAATTTATTTCGCTTTGGTGTACCTTTTCTTCTTGCAAATTCTGTCTTTTCAACTTTGGTTTTTAAATCATTTATCCATTAACAATTTGTTTTAGTGTGCTAAACATTTTAACAATCCCAGATCTGTTGATGTCGGTTTTGCAAAAATAGTTTTACAGTTCCTAGTAATCCAAAAATTTTGTAACCAGATGATTAGTTATTCATTCCCTCTGTTTCATATTGGTCAGAGCAGTCGTTTTACATTTTACTTTTCTTATTTTTAGCAAGAACTTTTTTCTAATTCGTTACTTGTGACTTATAGTAGTTAGTCTCTCCATTTACCTCTGTTAAATTCTTTTCCAAATTTATTAGCGATTTGTTTTCCAAAATTTTGCACAAATATCATGATTCATTATATTTAAAAAAAAAATTTATAACTTCAGCCAGTTTATCGTTTCAAATCTAATTCATTAGAATTTTTGTGCAGTCATCTTTTTAAATTTCTGCCTCTATTCGAAAATATTTAAATATAACGTCAGCTTCATCTGGATTTCTCTATTTAGTTCATCTTTTGATAATGATAACAAACTTTTGTAAACTTCACTTTTCTAATTAATTCCCTCAGTTTAGTTTTGTATCGTTTGAAAGACGACTGGTAAACTTTTTCGCAAAATTTGACTTTTTTCATTAAATTCGTTAGTATATTTTTGATATTATTTCTCCAGTAGTGGCCATAAGACTTGGGGGCGTGGCTTTTAGCACATTGAAAATGTTTAATTTCAAAATTTTCACCAACTTTAATATTCTGTTTCGAGTAATTTTAGTTTTGACATAAAATATTTTTTTAACTTATTTTCGTTAAGATTTCTAATTCTGGAAATTCAAGATTGCAAGAATGAAGGAGTTTTTCTTGGGTGAAGTTATTTGCTACTTATCCAGAAATTTGTGAGGCGTACCTAAACAGAATGTAGTAATTTTCCTGTTATTATTTTGCACCTTGGATGGTCGCAGCTTTTTCTTAAACCGATATTTTCGTTCTAACATATAATATCTTTTTTCATGTTGATTGAAATCGTTTTTCTTGTCAACGGAGTTTTGTATCCTGTCGAAGTGTTTGTTTGCTGAGTTATTGTACCACAACGAGGAGAATGATATGTGCCGTAACCTAGTAAAATTAAGAACTACATCAAATCCCGAGATGAACATCATACTTAAAAGCAAGAACAATAGTGCTGATCAAATTACAAAGTGTATAGAGAAAAATTTGGCTGATTTTACCCGCGACGCACCGATTTCTTTAAGACTCCAGGCAGTCCAATTAATTTAAACGACTTCGATTTCTGTCTTTAGATATTTTTTCTACTGAAATAATTTTCGTGAGGATTTTCTTTGTTTTTTTTTATTCGATCTTCTTTTGTCTTGTCATTTGCTATAAATCTTCTTGTTATAAATTTGTAACATCGTTCTGAGGTACTAATACAAATAGAATGCAGTCTGCAGTCTTAAGAAAGTGGGGGCGTGCTCAAACTTAAAGCCTTTGTATTGTTGTCGGTCTATTATTTTATCTTTGTTTATTCATTAATGACAAAAGGTGTTAAAGTTAATGTATCTATGTATCTTCAAGTGTGATGTATCAAATTCGACCCTCATTATAATTTTGTTAGATTTAATTCACATAACATTAGGAAGGATGTTTGAAAATTCTTCGCGTGCGTTCCTTAGCGAATACTTTTCAAAGGGGGCGTTCTGTAGTATTCCATTCTTACATATATACAAAATAAAATGTTTTGTTTAAATCAGAAATTAACAATGAGCGATTTTTCGCCATATTTATATTCATCAATATTTTGTTTATTGGTAGTTTGTGAATTTTGACTGTTTGTGGTTTTCATAAATTTTATAAGCCAAAAGGCTTTTATAGGAAAATATTGTTATTCATTAAAAACCAAATATTTGGTGTTTTTTCGATTAAGTTTGAGAATGAGTCATGTTAGCGCGGCGGGAAGCAAGCTAGCAATAGGAGTTGAGTCAGTAGTTGTTCAGGGTTTTTGGAAGATTCATCACGCCTGGCCGATCTATTGCCGTTCTTGCAAACCGATCTCGAATTTGTTTAAGGTAATGTTTTTATTACTTGTCTAAGTTGTCTTTATAAATTCACAAGGGTGTTTTTCTGGGCACTAAGAATCTTTGAAGTGATTTTCCAATCGTAAATCTAATTTTTATCATGTTCGTTTATGATTTTTCTATTTTCTGAGATTCTTTAATTTATTATCCATTTACTACTTGAGTTGACAATTTTTGGATTACGAGTTCCATCATCAATATGTTTTCTATATTTTTATTTGTGTTTATTTTGTTGTGCAGAGCGAGCAATAAAAGGGATGTAAGTTCCTGCTCTTTATTAACTCTGTTGATTCTTGTAACTATAATCTGATCTTCAGGAAATGACATCTAATTGCTCTCTCTGTGCTATTGTGCAAAAGAGACCATAGAGCACCAAAAGAGAGCTTATACAAAAGATGTCGTACCTCCCTCGGCTAGCCACCGTTGGAGAGAATTCCTGGTGGATGGAGGCACCACCACCAGATGAACTTATTTTTGCTCCACACTTGTTTTTTTTGATATTTTTCTATATTGTTTCATCTCATTATGCGTGTGATTGAGTCATGATCAGTTTCTGTTCATGATGTGAGTTTTGGCGTCTCGCAACAATAGGTTGCGTAAAGCTTGGCAGTGAGTTTTGATGTGTGATCATATAACGACTCGTAATCCTTCATTGTTGATGATTTTTGTACGGAATCTCGATTCATTTACTGTTCTTGATTTTCTATTTGTGCTGATTCTTTCTTTTGACTATATTTGTGTATATTTGTTTAGACATTGTTATGAAATGTTTCGTTCCTGATAATGACATATTTTACGTGTTCCTAACTGATCACTTGGGTCAAAACATCTCAAAGATTTTCAATGCTTAATTGCTATCATCATTTTTATTCTTGTGAATTTATGAAGTTTCGTTACATCCTGTTTGTACGCATTTACAAAATTATCGTTATGTTTTTGAAAAGAGTCTTGGAAGTTTTCTTTGCTGATTCTTTCTTCCATTTCACTACAGACTAGAATCGACAAGGTTTAACGTTTTGTCTTTCTGTTAACTTATGATAGTCGTTTAACTTATAATATTTCATTTGCTGTTGTGTCTGATTTGATTCTAATTCTCCAATATAAGCGTTAAACTTTCATATGTGTTTTATTTGTGCTTCTCTCAAGAACCTCGTCATAGTCGCCACAATCAATCCTTTGTCTAGAACTTGATTATTACTAATTTAACAACTTAAAAATAAACACAACGTAGGGCCCATTTCCACTAGTCGATCATTGCCGATTTATATTTTGTTCGTTTTCACTTAATTTTTGTTTTCTAAATTTTAAAATGTCTTAAAAGATGGTTCCGCTAAAGTCGGGATCATTACAAAAGTTGGTCTTCCTTCGTTGTTAATCATAGCGGAAGTAGTTTCCACTGTTTTTACCGCTTTCTTTTTCAAATGCATCTTCGCCGCTCTCGTATCTCGCACTTGAATATGGTGCGTGTTTTCAGCCTCATCCAAATCCGTATCTAAGTATTCTAATTGCCGAGTTAAACGCACCTTCTTCTGGTGTAATAAATTTCCTAAATCGACCCGCTGTTGTTGGGCATATCGGGATTTCTGCGGATCTTGTTGAATAGCTGTTGCATAATTAAAAGCCGGCGGAAGATAAGGCTGTTTAATGGTGACTTTGTTTGGATATCGGACGGTCCTTATTGGTTCACTGGGAAATGATTCGATGTAGTCTTCGTATACTTGAGGACCGTTTTCACTTGCTACATCCCATGCACTTGCAGCGATTAAGTAGAGTAGTACATACTGTAAAATATTAAGATATCTAGTTAAACCCCTATCTTAATTTCAAGCAATAAGGAATTTGGCAAGAACAGTTTTTAAAAATAATAATTTTCATATTTGTTATGAATTTAAAATTATATCATTTCTGTAATCAAATGCCCTTTTATTAAAATTATGTACTCACAATGTTATTGACCATTATTAAAACTTCACTTAAAAACTATCAGCCACTTATTCTATGCGACCTTCTTTCGCGAAGCTTAACATTGACACTGGAAGAAATTCACGAATCACTTTCCTTTCTATACAAGTCCATCATGCACAATTCCGAATAAATTTTTCTTCAGTTTCTTTGTCTTTTGTTATCGTATATGGCTAGAAATAAAGAAGAAGAGAGATAGGTTTATGATGAGATGCAGAGTGGAAGATCAGCATTTCTCTCACCATAGAAAGAAAACTTGAAGCAGGCCACTCGCACACATGTATACAGGTATTATAAAAAAATTGATAAATCACTTTTACGTCTCTTTTACATTTTACATGGATGATAGGTACTCACGTTTATTTTCACTAAATTGCTAATAAAATACTTTTATTGAGAAATTTCGGTAATTTGAGTGAGGAAATTATTTAATAATCACCTTAAAAAATGGTGTGTACGTAATAATTAAGTATAGGTGTTATTTAATTGGTCTATCATTAATCTCATCATTATTTCTATTGAGAAGAAATTGGAACTATCAGAGAAATTTTAAGCAGTACAGAAATTTCAATAAACATGTAGAAATTCATTTTTATCAAATAAAATGTATGTAAGTTAAGCATTTTTATAGCAGCATTTATCGACTTCAAAGATTTTATTCAATACTTTCTAGATAAAAATGACAAATCGAATATAGAATATTAGAGCATGTGTTTAACAATTTTGTTTGTCACCATTTATTTTTAGTCGAAAACATGTGTTGAATGGACATATCAATTTCGATTTTGACTGTTAGCCTGAATTTTAAATGTATTCATTTTCTATGAATTTTAAATGAATTCATTTTTTGATTAATGTAAATTCTTAAATTCGAAATTATTCTTATAACATCATGAAATAAATGCTATTATTCTTATTACCGAAGCGCTAATAATTAACGACTTGTTAAATAAATGTAATACATATCCGAGAAGTAATTAAAATTTGGCAATAAGTAATAAATGAAGCAGTTATTAAAAGTGAAATTTTTAAGACATGCAAATGAAACAGCTGCTGTTATTCTAGATAATTTGGTAAATTCCAATTCCAATAGTTATTTGTACTGATAAAAGAAATTTGAAAAACTTAAAACGAAAGTATACAAAAATGTGTTTAACATTTATTACACTTTCGATAAACGGTAGGTACGTATATCATTTGATAATTGGAGTAAAATATTCAATTTCCGATTAATTTATTCTTTATACATTTTAAATGCGAATTTATCTTTTTATACCTACTTCCTAAGATGTTCAATAATAAATCAATACAGGATACATTTAAATAACTCCATTCCGCAATAATAATTCGTTTATAAAAGTTACTTTCTTTTACGAGCTTTTGTTTTAGTTACAATTAAGTTATGATATTAATGGCTTTTAAATACCTACTGCTCCATAAGGATTCAACAATGTAATAATTATACTTTGTATAAACCCAGCAGGATTAACTTGAAATTTTAAATTAAAAGAATAAATAAATACCTACACAATTACACTTAAACTTTCATTATTATTATTGTTTTAGTTCCTTCGTTAATTACGGGTGTAAAAATTGCAATTAATTTTGTGTACATCGAGTATTTAATAGTTCTCAATTTAATTTAAACAAACTGTGGCAAATTTAAAAAGAAAAATTAACGTTTGGAATATGAGTGATTTTCATCTATTGTCTTGGAATTCATTAAACAATCTTCTGATGATATCTATCTTCCAGTTTGTACAACAATACACACAGATATAGCTATTTTGAACACCACTCTAAGAAAATAATGGGAAAATAGACTCCCACAATATGAGTACATACGAGTATACACTTACTTATTAATAGTAGGTATGATTTACAACAATTGAAAGAAAGTTTGGACCCATATTTCCTTAGCCAAGAAATTGAAACAAGTTACTTGGTGAATTATTTAAAAAAAACATGCGACTGTAGGTACATTTTCAGACAAAAGAAAGTACTACTATCTGATAATATAAGCAGAAAAAATTTAAATATTAATATGCAGTCATCATTTCCACATAAATTTGAAAAATGTTTGTAAATAGTTAGAAAGATGTGATGATAAATCAAAGAAAGTAAGCATATTTTGAATAGTCCTACCTAAATAAGTATTTCTAATAAACTTTTTATGCGGTATTCATATTCCTAGTATAATGTATAAGGTTTAACGAATCTGTGGTCAGTGGTCAATAATAAATAAGTAATAGCATTCATTAATAATTAGTCAATGGGTGGTCTCTAATTTATCTCTCTTAAAAGTAGAATTTGCATTTATAGGTACATATTCTGAATAAAACATAAAACAGATTGTAAATAAATCTCTATATATGTATTTATTAGGAAATAAAATCTCTTATCCATATCAATAAATATAGGTATTTACTTGCATATTGCAACTGATTTATTTTCGTCCTCTTTGTATGTTGCTAATAAGTGCTAAAAGTAAAAGTATAAGAAAAAATTATATTTTTCAAATTTAGAGGATATTTAAATATAATTTACAGGTTTCTCTTTTTCAATTTAATTTACAGGTTTCTACTTTTTTCGACTGATCTTTTTCATAGTTGGTGCAAGTTCCGCTCCTTTAGCCGAGTCTGTAAGACAAAGACAAATATAACCTCAAAAACTATTTAATAAATTTTTATTTTGATGTTTGTACATTTTAAAATGCAAACACTTTATAATATATGTGCAAGTTTGAGTTGATCTGAAATCTTAAAACAAGTAGAAACCGTTTAATTGTAAGTACATTTAAATGTCCTCGCAAATATTCTCATTGAAAATTGTTTGTTTTTAGTATACCGGAGGGAGATAAACATTAACCACTTAACAATGACTGAGGTCCTAACTGCTATAATAAACGACATTCTTAAAGTAGAAGGAATAGAGGAAGCATTTAGTTGTTTCCTCGTTCATCGTCCGGACAGTGAACGAGAAAAAATTGCCCATTGGCAACAAGAGTTTTGCAATGCATTTCGTAACATAAATCCGGAACAATTAGACGCCGCTTTACGTCATTTCCTATCAATTGCTCTAATATGTTCTCAAAGTAGACTGCAACTGTTGATGAACATTTTGGAATACGTTGTACGAAATGGAGCGTTGAATGCCCGACAAGTATGCGAACTGATAATCACATACGACAAACTCCAATACACAAACACCAGTTTTTGGATAGAATGCTTTAAATTTATACATCGCACCATCGATCTGGTCGAATACAAAGGTGTACGAGAGATTATGAAAGGTTGCTGTGAAAAATCGAAAACGTTACCACGTCGCCTCAATTCAAGTCTTCAACAGCCCACACAAGTCCTCATCGATGTGTGTGAAAAGATCATGGACCGAAAAGCGTGTTTGGTTCCCGGTTATTTACTTGTAAACGAACTACAAAAAGCCTATCCAGACAGTCCACATTGGCGACTCGCTTCCCTATTCTCCGATTACATCGACAGTTTTCGAACGTGCGCCCAAATGGTGTCGGTTGTTGGCCAAGCGGAAATGCGACCGGTTGTCGAACACAGTGGCTGTCCCGAGCATCTTGTCAATCCATGGAAACTCGATCCATCCACACTGCGGTTCACAATCAAAGGCACACTACCGTACAGTCCGGAATTGCAGGACAAGCAAACGGGCCTGTTGCGGTACGTTCTGGAGCAGCCATACAGTCGTGACATGGTGTGCGGCATGTTGGGCCTACAAAAGCAACACAAACAACATTGTGCCGCAATTGAAGAGCAATTAGTTGAATTAGTCATACTCGCATTGGAGCGTACAGAGAATGAGGGCGACGAGAGTGCCACCCAAGGTCTCTGGCTTCATTTGTCCTCGCAATTAATCTATTTCGTTCTATTCCAATTTGCCAGTTTTCCAAACATTGTCATGTCGTTACATGCCCGTTTACAGAGTCGCGATTTACGCAAAGGACGCGATCAACTGATGTGGGTGCTGCTCCAATTCATCTCCGGCTCCATACAACGGAACCCCTTATCGAATTTCCTTCATGTGTTACGTTTGTATGAGCTATTGTTTCCCGAACAGGAGCCTCCGTTGCCCGTGCCCGATTTCAATCAGCCCCAATGCACACGTCAAATGGCCATGACTTGCATTTGGATACATTTAACGAAGAAAGCACAAGCGGAACAGGCGAGCATCACATGGCCGGTGCCGGCCAAACTTCGTACCCATCATGATTTCCTGCAGCATTTAGTGCCGCCAAATAACACTGCATTAGCCATGGGCAACGATTACCGTATTGCATTGCTATGTAATGCGTTCTCAACAAATCAGGAGTATTTCAGTAAACCGATGGCCGCTTTAGTGGAGACAATACAAGGCAATGCCAAATCCACATCACCACCAACCGCTCCACTCAGTATGGCTGTGCTCGATTCACTCACTGTCCATTCGAAAATGAGTTTAATTCATAGTATTGTGACACATGTGATAAAATTGGCACAAGCGAAAAGCGGTATGCCATTACCATTGGCGCCGGCATTGGTCGAAACTTATAGTCGTTTATTGGTCTATACAGAGATTGAGTCGTTGGGTATTAAAGGATTCATCAGTCAATTGTTGCCAGCTGTGTATAAATCGCATGCATGGGGCACATTGTACACGTTATTGGAGATGTTCAGTTACCGTATGCACCACATCCATCCACATTACCGTGTACAATTGTTGAGTCATTTACATTCATTGGCCGCTGTACCGCAAGCGAATCAAACACAATTGCATTTATGTGTGGAATCGACGGCGTTACGATTGATCACCGGTTTGGGTAGCGGTGAAGTGCAACCGGAACTCTCCCGATTCCTGTCCGAACCGAAAACTCTCATCTCCGCCGAATCGGAGGAATTGAACAGGGCATTGGTGTTGACATTGGCGAGAGCCAGTCATGTTACCGGCACGGATGGTACGTGGTGTCACGAGCTATTGGCGACAATTGCACAAAGTACACCGCATGCCTGGGCACCACATACACTGGAATGTTTTCCAAACGGTTTGGCGGAATTCTTTACCCAGCACGCCGTGCCCAAAGAGAATAAGCAACAATTGAAGAAGGCAGTGGAGGAGGAGAATCGTAAATGGACATCGATGAATAATGAGAATGATATAATGGCGCATTTCGGTGTGGGCGGTGCACCGCCACTGTTTCTATGTTTATTGTGGAAAATGTTATTGGAAACGAATCATATCAGTCCGATTGCTTATAAAATATTGGAACGTATCGGGGCTAGAGCGTTGTCGGCACATTTACGTAAATTTTGCGATTGTTTGGTATTTGAGTTTAGCAATTCGCCGGGCGGACAGCATGTGAACAAATGTGTGGACACAATTAATGACATGATATGGAAATATAATATTGTGACCATTGATCGGCTTGTGTTGTGTTTGGCATTGCGGACACAGGAGGGTAGTGAGGCGCAAGTGTGTTCGTTCATTATACAATTGGTGCTGTTGAAGGCGACCGAATTTCGGAATCGTGTACAGGATTTCGTTAAAGACAATTCACCCGACCATTGGAATCAGACCAATTGGCATGAGAAACATTTGGAATTCCATCGAAAGTATCCGGAAAAGTTTGCACCGGAAGAGACGAGTAGCGGCTATCATCCGTATTTTGGGAATGTGTGTTTACGGTTTTTGCCGGTGTTTGATATTGTGGTGCATCGATTCTTGGAGATACCGCAAGTGTCGAAGAGTTTGGAAATACTTTTAGAGCATCTTGGCTGTTTGTACAAGTTCCATGATCGGCCAGTCACTTATCTGTACAATACGTTGCATTATTATGAGGTGAATTTGCGTGATCGGCCGCCAATTAAACGGAAATTGGTGGCCGCTGTGTTGGGTAATTTGAAGGAGACCCTCTCGGAGCCGTATCAGGCGTTCTTGGGCCGAGCAGCGGACGAAGTTTGGGTACCGGATTTGGATTATTATGTGCAACTGGTGCGACGTGTCGTGGAAACATTGGAGGGTGGCACATTGAATTCGATGACCGATTGGCGTTTCAATGAGTTCCCAAATGCCGGTGCACATATTTTGTATACAACGTGTGTGGAATTGATGGCACTGTCTGCTGGGCCACAATCTGTGGCGAATGGACTGTTGGATGTGGTGGCGAAAGGGTATGTTCTAATACCATCGGCTGATATACATAAATGGATTAATGCGATCGGTTTGATTTTGTCCGCATTGCCAGTCAGCTATTGGAGTGTTTTGCATGAACGTTTGTTAACCACATTATCCGATCTGGATACGTGGCCATTTGATTGTTCGATTTTCCGTTTGTTGGACTTTAAAGAGACACATGCCGGTTTGTTGCCGAACAAATTCAGTTTCATGTTGGCATTGGCACATTCTGTGTGGCATCATGCTGGACCAGGTCAAATATCGAGTGTACCACGTTGGGTGCGTGATTGTTTGCCGGATGTTGTACGTACGGAGGAGCAATTCATTTATGTGTGTCATTTGGTGGGTCCGTTTTTGCAACGATTCAATATGACTGTGGTGGTGGAATTGACGAGTACTTTGTATGAATTGTTGGCACAAGTCGATCAAGCACAATTGGAATTGAAACATATGGATTCGATATGTGATTTGTTGTACCATATTAAGTATATGTTTGTTGGTGATAGTATGAAAAAGGAATTGGAGAATATTGTGAGACGATTAAGACCGAAATTGCAATTGAGGTTGAGGTTTATTGCACATTTGAATTTGGATGAAGTGAGCACTTCTTAATGTATTTTTTTTCTAACAGTTTATATTGTAATTTTAGTATATTTATTTAAATGAAATGTGGTGTTTATTATTTTAGTAAAGTTTTTTAATTAATTTTATGTGTTTGTTTAAAATGCCTTCGGCATTCCTCTTTTGGAGTGTTTACTGTAATTGGAATGGAAAATAATTGATATATTTTACAAACTCATCATTATGTGCAGTTGGAGGATGTTTCTAGCAATTCCACCAAGTGGAGGGTGAAATTAAAGCACGTGCTCTCGAACGCGACTGACTATTCATCGCAGTTTGTTTTTGGAGCGCATTTGGTGTAACGGTGGCGCTTAAAAAACTTTGAAAAAGTTGCTCTACTTAATTTTAAACGATATTTATTTATATGATTGTTTAAGGCGGGCGTTTATTATCTACGACTTGTATTAGTCTGCATAATATAACATTAATTGACTTGTTGAACCCGCACAGAGAGGCATCAAGTGTAATTCGCTTATTTGTATTTTAATTAAAACTGTTTGCCTTCATATGGTATCGTATGTTTAAAGTGATCTCAAAGATAAATGTTTTACATTGTGTTTGAAGTGTTTTAAGAAATTATGTTTCGAAAATGATGTTCAACAACAGATTTTTCATCGCTTTTGCATGTAAGTATACAATTACAATTTGCAATACAATTTGAATTAAAAAAATTGTTGCGCAAATTAAAGTTTGTTAATTAAAAAACCAGGAAATTTATTGTGTTGTTTATCTGAGAATCATATCAATTATTCAGTATGCAAGATAAATAACAAATAACGGACCTGTCCGCTCGTAATTAATAAAAATGTACATGTTCCGTGTATCCATAATATGAAAGAGCCACGACAAATGGTTTGCGATGTGGGTGTGGGGCCATTGTAAGAATAATAATCAATTAAAGGAACATGCTGTCGACTGCTTATCATATTAACACGTGGGGTGTTGTTAAAAAGCACCAGACATATCACTACTCCAATAAACCACACCCTGATGGCCGGCCACTATAACTGTCCATCATTTAAAGAATGATGTTCTCTTTAATTTCGTTAATGCATTCACCAAACCGTATAGAAAGGCTCTTAACAAATCATTTTCAGATTACCCATAAATATTTTCTGATAATTCGGTTTTGTTTTCTGTCCAAATAAATCAGTTCTTCAGTTGGTGTGCCACGCAAAGTGCCTACAAATCACCAGTTTATATGTGCCGGGCGGTGCATCACATGAAGCACCCATGGACTGTCGATACGATTTGGAGGGTGGCAAATTGTACGATGTGAAATGGTACAAGGATGGCGAACAGTTTTATAGATGTTTGGAAAATGGGAGCGTTTACGAGTATCCAGTGGACGGTGTAAAAATTTACCATACCGGCTCGGCATCGATTGGATCCTGTCCATTGGTGGTGACAAATTTAACACCGAAATCGGCGGGCGAATATAAATGCGAAGTGAGTCTGGATGCGCCCAGTTTTAATCTTGTTTTTAAGACGGCCAGAATGAGATTCCTTGAAACTTTGAAGAGAGTACAAAATCGGACAATTGGTACGACTGAAAAATTAATCATTTTTTATTGACTGACTTTTTTTTTGTTTTCTTCAAGGTGAAGGGCTGTCAATACAATCTGGTAAGGAGAAATAATTAGCAAGCATTTCTTCATGTCTTATAAAATATTTTCTTTTTAGGTTCCAAACTGATAGCAATAGAAATCAATATAATGTTTTTATGTCTAATTCACTACGTTATAAAATAAAAAAAAAGGTTGGAAGACAAATGACTAGATTGGTTTTTGTAATTCATTGGAAATGACGCAATTTGCAGTAAACGATCCAGCATCCAATAATTCGGAGATCGGATCAAAAATGTCTTTTTGTCCATGATTTTTTGTAGTGTTTTCCAAGTGTTCGACTCGATTACTCAAATCCGAACACATTTTCAACAACATTTTTGTCATTTGATGATTTTCTCGTACAATCTCATAAATATTATCAATTTTATCATTCAGTTCTTCGAGAGAGATTTGAGTTTGTTTAAATTTTTCTGGTTCTTCGATATATCCACTATCGTTACTAGACGCCAGACTTAACATGCTTACATTAATTGCATTCGAATGCTTTTTTCCCAATTCGATTTCATCTTTGATTGAAGTAAATTCTTTTTCTGAAACTAATTATATAATTTTAAACAAATTAATAAAAGAAAATTTGTTTTTTTTTACCCAAATATTTGGCTATTTTAAGTGGATTATTTTCCACTTCGTTAATAATTCTTTTCAAACGATTTCTAATGTTCATCAAAGTGGTTTCATTCACATCTGAAAGGAGATTGAAATTTTTATTCCAATAATATGGAATGTTTCCATCTGATATCATTCCATAATACTTTTTAAGGCTCTTTAACACATACAAGTTAATTACATCGAAAAAACAAACAATTTTTATTACCTCCATAAACACATAACTGAGTGGCTTCCCCCAATACGTCTTCTTATCACGACATTCAATTTCCCATAAAAAGACTGTCTTTATATAGTAACTAGCAATTTGTTCATGTTGCAATTTATCTCGGAATTTCTAATCATGTTTAGAGATACAGAGAGTCAAAACAAAGAAAAATTCTATGTAAACATTACCTTCATTAATCTCAGTGCAGGTTTCAGTCGATTGAATTTCGGACTTCTCAGAAGTTCTCTTTCCTGTTCTTGAAATGAAAGTCTCCAATACTTTCCATCGGTTTCGTTCACCGGCAATTTCGGAACAATCAAGAACGTTTTCTAAAAGGATTCATCCATAGAACAAGTTTATACAAATTTATAAACTAACCATAACTTTGGATGGATTTTCTCTGTAGTCCGGTTGTGGCCAATGGGTGTCACAAAATTTAAAAGACGGAACGAAATCAATATGAATACAAATTGCTTCACCATCGATACAACCATTCAGCTTTATCGTAAACGCTGGTGCATTATTGCTTATTGTAAACTAGAATTTTTCCAGTTGAAAAACGAGTGAAATGGTTAAAATTTCAACTTACAGAGAGAGTGTGTTCCACCGGATCATTCTCTGCAGGCAATAGCACCACTATCGAGGATTTTTCATTGTTAGCTTTTAATTCGTTTACAGTTTTAGCGAATAACGCATCCATCCACTTTAGAAGTTTATTAGCACACAAATAATCGTCTACAAGTAAACGTTGCAATCTAACATCACTAAAAAACACGATCTTTAACAGAAAAATGGAAAATATTCAATTTTCAATACCGAAACTTGTCCGATTTAGAAGATCTCAAAAACTCATCATATTTAGCTTGTACTTTGACAAAGCCAGGCTTATCACTAACAATAATATCAAAATCAAATGGTAATTTCAATAAAACATCAATATCGAACTCTTCAGCTTGACTGATTTTCAAATTATCATAAACACTGCCAGCGTACGATTTTCTTTCAAATAAAAGTTTGAACAACGGATCAATAGTGCACATTTTGTTTATTACAACATCAATCACCTTTAACAAATAAAAATCAAAGTAATCAACTGTCCTAATAATTAATAAATTTGCTTTGAAAATGCGTGCGACTAAAACATTTACAAAATTTTTTAAACGCTGGGCAAGTCAAAAAGTTCGTTTGGCTGAGCAGAAAAGCGAGCAAAATTTCAGTGATTCAATAAGCCAACAAAGCCGGTACAATGCTTGCCGTAATAGGGAAGACACGAAATCGACAGATATCAATAAATTCTCATCAATAATGGAGCAAAGCAGAAAATGTGATGAAGAAAAATTTGCAACGGAAGAGAAGGACACGAATGAGGAGAATGGACGAAAAACGAGGGTTTTCGAAATGTCATCCACATATAAAACATTAACGCAACCATTAAAAGCGTCCAAATTGGCGAGTCCATTTCCATCACCAGTCAAACAAATGCCCTCTCATACGGTGTCCGATCAGGAGAAGGCCGAACAAATGCAACAAGACTACCGTTCATGTTTGAATTTTGCAAAGAAAAATTAAGAACTCGTTAATTGTACTTAATGAAATTGTGGTGAAATAAATACATGCAACAATGTTACATAAAAAATAGCATGCTTTTACCTGATCCATAATTGAGCGGTTTCTTTTCCTCTCATTTTCCGGTATGGTAACAAACTTTTGGTTTATCTTGTTTATCACATTCTCCATAATCGTATACTTTTTCATTTCACTTTCCATTCTTGCTAGTCTTTGGAGATACTGTGAAAAGAAACAAATTATAAAAACGGTTTATGGAACAATTTATTGCGAAATTCAAATAAATCCGTTAATTCGAAAACCATTATCGATCCTTAATTATAATACCGAGAAAATTCGTTTCAACTCCACAAGAAATAAATTACCCACGAAATAATTTATCGACAGTCTCAACAATCATGTTATTCGTATGCGTTTATGACAACACCAAACGAAATCCAAAAGAAACCATGACAACGAAACAAATAGGATTTTCCCACAGGATCATCGACCTATCCAAGAAAACTGATCCGAATGCAAAAGGGGATCGACGAAAAAATGTCTCACCTATAAAATATGATGCATTTTTTAAGCGACCAATTCAAATAGGAATGATAAAAAAATTGTATGCATTTTACACATAAGCATGGAAAAACGTAAGTTAGCACAGCCAAAGTAAAAGAATCGAGCTAAGGGAAAGTTTTTAATCAATATTAAATGAATGTCGACTGTGAGTGAAAACATGTGAAACACGTTTCAGTCAAAGTTTTGTTAGCAAAGGGTAAACAACTCACTTCTTCCTTCCGGAGAGTGAAAATGTGAGCGTGTTTGGAAAAATGTCTAATAACATAAGACAATTGTCCGCTTTTCGACAATTATCATTAAGTTCAGAGACATGTGAACGTAGGAAAAGTTTGCACAAACAATTCTCTCAAGACATACCGGACTGGTTCGAACATGACACTCCCAATGTCAAGATTTCGTTCAATAAGACAAAGAAAACTTACTATGAGCGTCCGCAGCCGGTGAAAATCGCCTGGGACGACAATGGGCCGGAATTGAAAAGTGAAGATGTGGTGATTGTGAAAAAAATACCAGAAATCAGACGTAATCCGGTCAGTAAACTAACCAGACATGCATCCCTTGAAAAGGACTCGATTCTCAGTTGTAGTCAACAAAGTTTTCAGTTGAAAGACAAAGAGAAGCCGAATTTAGAGATATTTCTAGCGCACAATTTAGAATTCGAACCGAAAGAGGAGAATGAGAAGAAAACACAAAAACCGAAATTAATTCCGCCTCTTATAGTCACGGAAAACACAAAGAATTTCTTTCATATTCGAAAGGTGAAAAATTCGCCTAGAGAAAAACTTAAAACCGACTTTGAGACAACAAACAACATGGAATTGAACCCAAAACCGATAGACAATATTATAATAAAACCCTCATCAGCCGCTTCCAAAAGACAACTCTTCAAGAAGCGCACCAATTCCGCTTTCAATGTCACTGTTAAAGAGAAACCATCATTCCGGCCACCACTAATACGTTCCGCATCCGCTCCCCATAAAAGCAACGATCAAAACAAATCGAAATTCTTGGCGACCAAACGAAAAGTGAAAAACTTTAAACGGACCCACAGTAAAATCACGGATGACACTGAAACAGACAAAGAAAATCCTTACAATAATCGACGAATTGCCGTCACTGGTTCGGACATTGTGACGATGGTGTCCCTTGTAAGTCCGGCTGGTAGCGACAACGAGGACAACAACATCGAAGAACCAGTCAAAATCAAATCGAAAACCAAGTCGAAATCCGGTCAAAGTGGCGAAGACAACAACGAACTGGCCAAGAATACAACACTTAAAAAAATTGTTAAACAAGGTATGGGTGTGATCATTTTCTTAACATAAAACGTTCCATGTGGCAGCTTTTAAATTAATGAAGTAATTTGTAAACGATCGCATAATTTTTTTCTATATTTGCACGGAAATGATCCACATCCGTTTGCCAAAAAGGAGTAAATTAGAAACACAATTAATATTAATCGTGAGGGATGATGGAAATAAATTCAAGAACCATTCAAGTGAAGGTCGAAATAGTGGCGTGACTAACTCCACTGCCTCCACTTCAATTAAAGTCGGTAATTAACAAGGCAAGAGCTTTGCCATACGATTAACGACCCAAACATTCGAAGATCTTTGTTAAGTTTTTCGATTTTCACTTGAAAATCGTTCGATCTTTTAATTGCAAATCTGTAAACATGAAACACCGTTTGACTATTTAATTATTATTTAATTAGTGCTTACACGAGATTTGTAGAGGGAAAAAAGCGCAATTTACAATGAAACTCGGTCCTTTTTTCTGTTCTCTTTTCAGTCTCCTTTCAACAGTCTAGTATACATGCAATCCGGAGCTTTTCAGCGAGTTTCCCATCACGACGTGCCTCTATTGCCACCACACTTCTCTTTCCCCACAATCAACTGAAACATCTACAGAATAAGAGCCATGAGAGACGAGCCACGCATAATGTGACATCGCCTGATGATGACGATGTCACTGTACCGAAACAGCGACGATTCCTTCGTAATGGACAGGTTGACAAAGAGTAAGAATTTTTTTTCTTCATTTCAATTGCCAACAAATCCTATTTATATGTAATATATGAATATGGGAATTTGATTGATTTTATTAATCGTGAAAAAAAATGCAATTGGAATCTTCTATCATGTTATAGTTGGTACCAATCGCGAACAATATTTAAAGTCGTACAAATCGAAATTCGGGCAAGAGTTTGTTCCATTATTGCATTTTTTTATGAATTACAAACTTGCCTCTAGGCCATTTAATTAAAATGCTAGAGAATTTTACATTCGAGCCTCCATTGTATCGTTTCTTTTCATTTAATGAAGTTAATATATCAAAGCAAATCAATTAGATGTTATATTGTAGTTTGGAAATTTGTAGAAATTGAATCAAAGTCGTAAATTTGAATAAAACATGACCCGAACTGCAATATAGGTAACTGGAGCAACACGATTAAAAAGACAACTTGTGTTTTATTTCACATGGCAGCTGAAAATCGGGATAATGAACTTTGTTTTCCATTTAGAATATGGCAAACGTGTTTGTTTTGAGACGTTTTTAAGGGAATCCTTCCCTTTAAGAAGTTTATTTGATTTCAAACTGTTCTTCATATTATTGATATTGTGTGGAAAAACGAATAAAAAAGTTTCTATATACTAAACTTTTCGAAAATATGATTGGGAAGTGGGGCGTGCAAAAACAATAAATCATCTGAAAACGTTCTCAACAATTTCGTGATGGGTAAAGGTTCTTGTATCGAGACATCGCTACATGGTCCCCAAATCATTTCTTGCACTTTTACTTAACAAACAGCACCGAATCATTTACATTATTTTATTTTTACAATAAAAATGAATGTTGGATACACAGGAATACTCAAAAATTGGAAGACGACACACAACTGGAAGAGTCAATTGCCATAAACAGTATCAAAGTGAATGTACAAACGAAAAATAGTGTTGAAAAAGAAGAGGCCAGTAATGACGAGAAACAAGAAACCGAGAAGAATGATTTTCAAGTAGAGGAAAGCAATGAGAAGGCCGTGGTGGTGCCGGAAAATGTTTTAGATGAAGAGGATGATGGAAAACCGAAATTTGAATCTGTTAAAGAGAAGCTGTGTTGGGAAATGTATTGCAAAATGAGTGATAAAGGAATCAATGTAACGTATGATACAATATTGAGGGGTCTTTTGACACCCACAGAATATAGAATGAGCAGAAAAAATTCAATAACCATAGAGAATCATTGTTAAATGTGCTTAATTGAATAAATGTTGTTATAAATAAAATGTTCTCAACTTTTTACCTGATAGTTGTCGCAACAGGTTCAACACATATACTATTTTTTACCTTTAATATCTAATCGTCTTTTTTTTGATAATATTATTTTATTATTATTTATTTCACTTACATGTTCGTTTGTTTTTAACTTCTGTCAATTTGACGTTTATTGGTTTATTGATGGTTTATTATCTACTAGTAGTTCATATGCCTCAAAATAGTAGTTCATTCGTACTAATCTAAATTTCAATTTGATATGTTCAAATCGTATACATATGTATGATATTATACATATACATATTATACAATCATAATATGTATATTTATTATGCTTTATATACTTAATAAACACTAACAGTAAAAGGTTTTTCTGGAGATCTAGAAAATAAGGGAAAGCACGATCATATGCAACCAATTTTACATATTTAAAAAATGAATTATATGTTGTTTTTATTTGTGGGAAAAATCACTTTTCCAGCAAATTCAAATATATCATTTACGAATGTATCAGGTACTTCCAAAGCTGCAAAATGCCCACCTTCCAAATCAGTCACATGCACCAAGTTCTTGAATTTGTACTTTAACACTGAATCTAAAGGATATACTAGTTCATTAGAGTATCTAGTACAACCACTTGGAACTGTAATAGGTACTCTAAAACATAAAAATTGCAATAAACCAAAAACAAAACAGAAAAAACCAAACTTCTCACCTGTCCATATACAAATTAAATTGTGCTTTATTAAACGATTCAGCATACAGTCTCATCGATGTTGTAATCGACCCACCAAGCCAATAAATCATAATATTATCCAACAAATCCGTATACGAGTATTTTTCTAAAAGTCCACCATCAACTCTCTTCCTCCAACTAGAATTTGTGTATGTAGTGTATTTTTCCAAAAGATACGCAGCCAATCCAACAGGAGAATCATTCAATCCCACACCTAAAAAACGCTCATCAATCCCTAAACTTCAATCATACAAACAGAATCAACCTATAGTATCCGGTTTGGTGGATTGTATGTGCAAATATCCGGTCTCTTCCAAATAGAATGCCAACGCAGAACTCAGTGGATACGCTCTATGTTCATGTTCTTTGCTTATCCCAAAAGGTGGATAAATACTGTAGAAAAGCAATTGTAAAGTGGACATTGGAGTGTTGAAAAGGCAGAACGTCGAATGAAATCCAATGACTTTGTCCGGAAATAGCGTAGCTATAAATCTGGCGATAATACCACCCCAATCTCCGCCCTGGACAAAGTACTTCTCGTAGCCCAATTTGTGCATGAAGTTCTTGAAAACTACTGCCATTTGAGCCCCACCGAGGCCCGGTCGAACGGCTCCATCCGAAAATCCAAAACCAGGCAACGACGGTATTATCAGTTCAAACACAAAATTTCCTCCTTTTTGTGGTACGGTCAATTTTGGAATAACGTCATAGAATTCTCTTACTGATGATGACCATCCATGCAACAATAATAATGGATACACTTGTACACCTTTAACAAGTTTTACCGGTTTTATATGCAAGTAGTGAATTTTTAATCCTTGAACGGTAACTTTGAACTGGGGATATTGATTTAGGAACTGTTCACGTTCTCTCCAATTGTATTTTCTTATCCAAAAGTCAACAATTTCCGCCAACAAATCGCTATGTATGCCATACTCCTGCGCTACCCCTTCTAATGATGGCACAGACTGTCTTCTATTCTTCAAACGATAATTTAAATCGTCCAGTGTCTAAGGAAGAAACCAAATCTATATCTTATTGAAATTTAGTTTTTTTTTCTTACTTCATTTGAAATATCTATTCTAAATTCTTGAATGGTATCATTTTGTTTGTCGAACCTTTCACCACCCCACCAAGTATCTTCAAGCTGCGGGATTTCGTGTTCTTCAGTCACTTTCCGGATGAATATCGTCAAAGTAACACCAATGAAAACAATTACAAATGTTGCTAATATAGATTTGACGCCCATATTTAATGTGAAATGCATCAAGACTGAATTCGCATCAAAGATAAACAGTGTACTTTGGCAAATAACCTTGATTGGATAAATAAAACAAACATTTTTAGTTAAAAATACTCAAATATTTTGCGAAAACAGAGTCAATGAAAATTTCTAGAGTCAAGTAAGTAGACATGGGGGGTGTAGCTCAGATGGTAGAGCGCTCGCTTAGCATGCGAGAGGTACCGGGATCGATGCCCGGCACCTCCAGTACTTTTTTTATAAAAAAAACATTTATTTTAATTAAATTTGTCGATATGCTAACGAGATATCAATTTATATCAAAGAAATACAACACACCATCATTTTAGGCAAAAAATCATGCCGCTTTTATACTTAAATCACAATTGTAAAATCACATTCTTATTTAAATGCTACTGTTAAAGTTATATACAATTAATATGAAATAACAACAATATTGTATCTATAAAAACAAAAACAAAGTAGTATACAATCCTAACAAATTGATAATAAATACTTGCAATATGCATTAATTATAAAATATTAATTTTAATTGAAAAATGTTACAAAATTAGAAGTAAAAAAAAACAATTTTAATCTGCTATAAAGAAATATATAAAAAAACGTTGTGTTTTAAAGATTTTCACAAAATCATATTAGATCGACAAACTCTAGCATTAGATACATTTATCACAAAATCAAAAACAGAGAACCCCCCCGAAGACACAACCATTTGTCAATGTACACAACATAATTAAAAAAAAAATGCATTGCACTAATACTGATTCTTTGGATAAAATTCCTTTCTCGATTTAATCATATTACAGACTTATCGCGGTATACGATCTAAAAAGTCCATTTCAATCACTTTATCGATCTTCTCTAAAACCAAATCGAGCTTCTTGTCCACTTGACGTTCATTAAAATTATAATCATTCGATACAGTACGAAAGCATTGTGTACGATGTCGATTCGAGCACAAACTCAACGTTTTAAAGAAACTATGCAACTCTTTCAACTGCGTTATACTATTCATAGTTAATAACAATTCATTGGATTTCATTGGCAATGTTTCGATCGGTGTTTCCGGATAACGACGGTCCATTAAATCCGCAATACGGATTACGTGCGGTGTGAAAGACACTTGATTCGTTCTCGACATCATATCGTCACCCACAAACGCCCATCGGTACCTAAACAGCCAAGAAAAAACATTACAAAAAAAAACACACAACACAAAACAAAAACGACGCACATTTGGAATTGTGGTAAGGAAACAGCAGGCAAAATCAGTGCCAAATCCAGTAATTTCGCTGTCGCCAATTGCAATCGCAACCAATGTGGATGTCCAAGTGCATGTAGACCATTGTTACTGTTTGTTGACCAGCTGGCGTCCAAGGAAGTCATCAATTTTATATGCGAACTACACAAGCACGGATTTCATTTAATTTGTTCAGTTAGTAGAAATGTGAAATTTTAGTGCAACAAGCAATATACTTACAAGCGCCAAAGCACAAAAATTATCACTACAACAAGCGTTAGTAAATAAACAATGAAATTTTACCTGTTATTTGTCCTGTAGCAGCAATTCACCCCAGCAAAAACCACAAACACATAACATTGTTAATTAAATATAATCAATACATTCTTTAAGTCTACCGAATCATCCAAAAAAAAATAATAGTTTTGTACAAAATTTACCTAAACTCCTCCGTGTCGGTGGACAATTCCTGTTCGATTTGCAAGAACACTTGAAGCATTTCACTAATGATTATAGGCCATAATGATGTCACATGCAACGGACTCATTCGCAGTAAAATAACACGAAAACAAAGAAACACTTGCGCTTGTACATTTGGTACACTAAGTCTTAAGCTGGACGTTAATTGTTCTGAAATGAAAGGAAAATTATCCAACTGCTTTTAAATTCATTAACGACAAATCACCTTGAATATCAGGCATATACTTGGCATATTGGTCCATTTCACTACAAAATATTACATAAGCTAAACGCTTTAAAAGCTGCGCTTTCTGTTCATATTCCTGTTCTCTCGATGAAAATATACTTAAACTGCCACTTTGTGTCATCGATACACGACCTAAAACACCAATCATTTTTCTACTCTTTTATTCATTTAGAGAAACGTACTCATTAAATCGCGAAACGTTGTATTATCATGCGTCATCAAATTATCAACAATCGTCCGCCAATACTTCAAACACGAATAATCCATTTGAAACAGTGCATTGTCCAATAACAAATCAAACACGTCCTTCTTCCACGCTTTCCTCGTATATTGATAACTACTTAGACTCGCCAACAATTTCGAGCATGCATTAAAGCTAGGCATATTCCGGACGGTATGCGTTTTCAAATATGGTACAATGTTATACATTAACGATGTTAATACAGTGTTTACTTTATCTTTTTCCGATGAACCAAAACAAATGTCCAATATTGGTGCTAAAATCTCCGACAAAACCTTCAAAACAAAAATTACAGTGTTAGTGTTTTAAAACAAATAGCAAATATACCAATTGGGCTTGTACACTGTAACTTGAACTAACAAACACTTCACTAGTCGATCCAGAACTGGTCGTCGCAATACTTGCATCCGTTGCCAAATCTTCATCTTGTTCTTTAACGGCCAAATTCCTTCGTAACCAAGTGGTCTGCTCCAAACACGAACCGCACACTTGCGACACGCATTCAATCAACTGAAAAAAAACGGAAAGAAATCATTACAAAGAAAACACAAGATTATTGTTTCGCACTTTTGCTGTAACGTCTTGCAAATCCTTCTGATCACGTCGTTCCTCCATCGGACAACATTTGATCATCAATTCGTGCAACAAAGCGGCCAACAGAAACTGTGCTGGCGGCGTTAGTGAACAACCCTCCCGAATGAGGGCCAGAAGCGATGTCCACGCCTCAGATAATTGTGTGGCCGATGCATTACGCATATAACTATAAAACAATTCAAGTAATGCAACATCCAAACATATATCAGCACTGAGTCCTTCAGTTGGCGGTGGATTTTTTATCACAGCAGTCACAGTTTGTACTAAATTGTCTAAAGGTATTACACGAATGGCTGATATTAAATAAACCAAGTTATTCTGTCCGGCATTCGGTTCAGGTAAAACCTGAAAAAGCAAAACTTATTCACTTTGCTACTCGCGATTTTCCTTATATCAGCGCCATGGTGGTCGATTTTTGAAACATCAACTGGATAACATTTCTATATTGAAATGTTCACATTTTAATATACTATTTGTACAAACATTTAATAAACGTTAAATAGTGTACGGAAGTTTAAACTAGAAGTGTTTTAAATTGAAAATTTTAAATTTAAATGTCAAATCAGTCACCCAGTTGATGTTTCAAAAATCGACCAACATGGCGCTGATATCGGGAAGATCGCGAACTGTATGAAATTGTTTTTTTCGTACCGTTTTAACACTTGTAAACAAATTCCTACGTTCAAACCAAGTGACTGCAACAGCAGCCAGAAAACTGGCACCATGATGCACAGCGACCGGACTTAAAAACTCCAACAATTGCTGTTTAACAATCTTCGCATTCCCATACACCGAACTATGTTCATTCTCCAAATTGCAAATGGTCTGCCACAATTTCGATACACTCGAAATGATTCTTGGCATATGACTTAATATTGTTTTACGTGCATTTTGATAAGAATCCGTATTCTGTTTTGTAAAATTCAAATCCGAACTTAACGGTGAAAAGAATGCGTTCACAAGATTATTTAAAATCTCTGTTGGATTTGTTGTTGTATTCGAATTGGTCGTATTTGGTACGTTCTGATTAACCGTTTGCGATGCATCCAATAAACAATAATGACACAAAATTGTGAGCGCCTCCAATTGTGTCACCGCATAATCGGAGCACAGTTCATCTTCAATCAACGTTTTCTTGTAATTGCTTGCAATCTGTTCGATATTGTTGCATATTTGGTGTATCACACTGATCGTGATCTGTTTCAGATTGTCACCAAAGTACGGTAGACAGGATGTGATCATATTCAGCCACTTCTCGTGCAAATTCCGCATACACTGATTCCTTAATGCACTCATAACGGCAGAGAGAAAGATTTGTTGTTGTGGCACTAGAACTGTTGGTGTATAATTCAAGTCTCCACCGCCCAACGATGTGTTAGTAGTTTCTTGAATGTTGCTGTTTTGCGGATAAACCGAATGTTCAAGAATGATAAGCGAATGAATCAACCTGCAAATTAAAAACATTTTAATTCAGTAAAGAACCAAAGTATTTTCTGCACGTAGCAAAAGTTCCCGTGTAGATTTGAAAAATTCTCGCTTTTCATTGGTGAATTTAAAAAGTTTGAATGAACCAATGAGACGCGAGCATTTTTCAAATCTACGCGGGAAGTTTTGCGTTCATACCGTAAGAGTTGTATTTGAAACGCCTCCACATGTTCCCCAACTTTATTCTCTTCACACAATTGAAAATTGTTAAACTGCAAAATTTCCTCAGCAAATGTCATATCTTCATCGAAATTCCTCACAGAAGTCAATAAACAATGCAACAAAATCTTCTGCAATTTACATTTGCATAATAAATCAGCAATATAACTGGAAAACCCTTTGGAATTCTCGTGCACCATCGTTATCAGGTTCTTCACAATCACATTCAGTATATCCAAACTTTCCAATTGTATTTTGAGATTGTTGTTGATCTCCTCTTGCTTCAAATACCCACAATCGTCCAAGAATGGATAAAATGTGCGCGCATAATTCAAACACAACAATATAATCACATCCAGAAACATGTAGCCACGATAAAAGTTCACATATTCCGCATTCAATTCACCCATAAACCCATAACCAAGCATCGACTTTCTATGTTTCGCCAACAAGTATAGCACATCGTTATTCTTTAAATCTTTTATGCCACTAGTGGCTAAACATTTGATAAACAATTGCGGTGTTGAAAGTATGCAATGTTTCAATGTATTCAATGCATAGAAAATCTGATTCGAATCGAATATCTCATAATACAGACAAATGTGCGAATGGATTGGATACAAAACGAAATTCTTCGACAACTTGCCACGCAAATCCAAATCAGACGGTCTAACAGCATCCACTTTATCCATCGACACACTCACTTTCTCCACCAATTCATCCAGTATCGATTTAACTATCGAATTGACATCACTATTAAAAAAATCTTCAGCACTCTTACTGATCTCCAATTCGCAATTGTGAATCGTCGCCGAATCCGATATACAATACGACCAACTTTGCACCAACGAATTCTCTTCCACTTTCGTTGTTTGACTGATTTTCTCATCGAAACTCTGCGATTTCGGAATGATTTTCGTACCATTCATCTTCTCCGTTTTTATACCGTCCGATATCGGCTCTAAACTGTCCAACAACGTTTTCAAATCGGTATTGATCAATTTATTCGGTATGGAATTGTAGCCGGAATCGTGATCAGTTTCTTGTATTGAATTCTTGCCATTCATCTCATCAATGCTCGTCTGATCGTTACTGGACGACAGACTTTCCGTTGACGAATGCGATTCCAATTTCGAATACGATCCATCCACACCAATCGGATACACTTCTTTTGCACTCATCGGATTTATGATCAATTTCACATGGTTTTTGGCAGTTTTATTTAATTTCGGTGACATATTCAGTCCTTTGAAATCCTTATTCTTTTTCGTTATGATATTCGAGTCGTCCATGATGGTCGTTGTTGTATTGATGACATTCGATGAATATTTCTTGCTCGGTTTCGAGAATATCGACCATTTCTTCTTTGTGGGCCGCGGACTCGGACCGTCCGACACATGATACATTATATTCCCATTTATACTACTGACTGCATAGATTTTCTTCAGATTCGTCTCCTCCATTTGATTGGTGTCTGGTAGATTGATGTCGCTTTGTGCATCGCTGTCCTGAATGTTCACATTCCGGATGGAGACGCGGGCGGTGTTCGGTGCCAACAGTTTCAACAATATCGGATTTATGATGCGCGCAATGTCGTTATGTAGCAGACTGTGTGTTAGAAATGTTTCGGCTAACAGTTGATAACTGGGTTTTGATTTGTTTTGTAGATTGTCCAAGATCTTCAACAACGACCTAAAATAAAAATTGTTAACACACTCTCAAAGGACAAAAAAAATTGAATGATTTACTTGTCGAAATTGTGGATGGTTGATTTGTTTGGTGGCAGTTTTATGTTTAAATCTCTTCCCAAATGCCATAACAGAAAGTATTGTTTCACATGTTGAATATTGATATTGTCATCTGATAAATAATAGTTGATTACTTGCTCAACAAACGGTTTGTTATCGAACACATTGTGTATTTGGTATAAGAGTGTAACACATTGCATGATTTGTTGTTGATGCACTAAGATACCAAGGAGTTTCCATAAAATTTGCGACATTTCCTGCAACACAAACGCGATTTATTGCACAATCATTTACCAATCACCAACATACCTCGATAATTGTTGTGTTCTCTTCGATGTAATGCACATAACATCTCTCCAAAATGCCAGTGATGACAATATTTGTGTTGGATTCGTGATTTTTCTGTGCCTCTTGATTGTTGGCTAAACTGAAGATTTCCAGCAATGTGCTCATAGCGGTGATTTGAATCTCTCTGGAACTCTCTTTACAACAAGCGGTCACAATTAACACACGCAACCATTCCGGCAATTGATCGATTTGTTTGTCGTCTTTTTCAAGTGCGGTTAAATTCGGAAATGCGGAAAACTCTAATAAAATATTCGATGCAGCCGTCATGGCGCCCTCATAATCCGTACATGCCGTTTCTGAAGCGATATTATTTCTATCGATTGATATGAATTGTTCGCAGTAATGTCGTTTCCCATCATTACTCTCTAAACAATTCGTTAAAAGCGCTTTCAATTTCTTGATACGTTCATCCTTATCAAACACTAAACTATTAAAATACTCTTTAATGTTGACATTCAATAGAATTTTCCCTTTAATAAACGTTATATAAAAATCCTTGTATATTTCCAAACAACTAAGAAAAAATTTATTCTCCACTTTTGTGACTGTCTTATTCAAACATTGTTCAACCGTAAAACTCTCTTTCACTTGCTTCTCTGCCGTTGCACTCTCCGAACAACTCTCCAATTCATCTTTCTTCAAATCGTACAATTTCGAACTGGATTTCGATTTTTTATTCTTCGATTTCTTATCGATTTTCGGACTGTTTTTCTTCTTCATCAACATTTGATTACTGTACGATCGCTCTCTACTATCCTCACCAATTGTGAGCTCGTTTTTATGATACTCCAACGTCTCGTTGATTTTCGAATCCGATTTACTCTTCTCCAATGTACGCAACTCTTCCACATCGTCATTCTCATCCACCATCGATGACGACAATTCATGCATTCGATTCTCCACCAAATCACTTTGCACTTGCACATTGCCCTCTTCCACATTCGTCATTTGTGTCGGTTGGATTTTCGTTAGAATCTTGGTACAAAGTAACAAACTTTGCATGATTTCATGCTGATTCACAATATTCATATTCAATTGTAACGTTTTCACAATTTTATTAAACAAATTCGGCAATATATTACTTGTACTTTCTGCATACGATTCAATCGGTATTATATCTAATAAAAAATCAGTCAATATACAAATTTCTAAAATAGTCGGTGACCCATTTCCAATATCGTTCACTTGCAAACGGTCCCGATACTTGAAATTCTTTATATTCGCTATTGAATCATCGTACAATTTCTCTATATACAACCATATGTAATAATTCTGTAATGTATTAAACAACAAATTCGCATTCTTCACCAATTCCTGACAATTTTTCATAACAAATTGTTTATTCAACATATTGTCCTCGTTCGATTTCAAACTATTAACATCACCATTAAAACACACAGAACGCACCGTATTATTCTTCATCTTTTGCTGATACAAACACGACAAATACAATGTACGAAAAACGTCATATAAAATATTATCTAAAATCACTGGCCCGATTTGCGGCTTATCGAATAACGATGTCAACAATCGATACGGTTTTATGTCAATTGGTGTTTCTGTACAACATTTCTTCAGTATTATTTTCAATGCATCATTCAATAGATCGTATGCAATCGAATTTGTTTGTGGTACACTGACATTCTCCTCTTCACTGTCCACATGTACAACAGGCCCATTATTTACGTCGGTTTCAAGAAGCCACGAATACAATCGCCTACAAAATACACAATCAACTCATCTCTACATGAATTACTTGTATTTTACCTATTAAGGGACATGTCACGACGTAAAATCGTCGACAATGCAGCCGTAACTAGTCGAACCATATCCGTGTAGAGTAATTGTTTATTTTGCATTGGAAAACAGCACATTAATAAATCTAAAGCGGATCTTTGTACTAGTACACTGCTGTCTTGCACTGCAGTACATAAACCAGACACCTAAAAATCAAACAATCAAATCTATTTCTAGTTTAAACATGTCGATGATTACCATCAGTCCAATATCATGGCCCATTAAATACAATTGATCTTCCATTGGTAATTTTCTGCTATAATGTGTTAAAACATAACTAATTGCTGGTAAACGTACAGGACTATTATTTGCAACACATTGCCATATACATGTGTAAAAATATGTCGGTTCCACACTTTCGCACACATTTTCCAACAATGTGTTTGTTCTGTTGGAATTTAAAAATAGAAATAATCGTATTTTCAATGTGTTTGTTGTGTTTACCTATCGAAATAATCGGAACCGGTGTCTAAACCTGGTAAAATGCCACTTAGAAAGCCACTTAAAGCGGGCCTCAGACGATCGCCTAATGGTACAAAATGATTTTCATAGATTGTTAATAAAATGGGCCGTATATTCATGGCAGCGTGACCCATTAACGGGAATAAACCTATTAAAACATAAAAATGAATGTTTATATTACAAGGAAGTTGATTGAAATTATTTATGCTAGTAGAGAAAGTCATGCATAATTTATTTTAGCGGAAAAAGTTCAACTTTAATGTTAGAACATCAACAGTATTAGTCATCAAATGCAACAATACGTAATAGAATGTAAGGAATGTCCTAATTTGGTTTATAATATCAACTACCTAATCAATTATTTAACAATTTGTTAGATATGAATGGTAAACAGTGTGTGATAAGCAAATTTGCCTTTTTTTATGTATGGTGCTAAATATTCGCTGTGCTAATTGAATTTACGAAATTAACAACAAACCTGCACTGTATATGAACAATTCACATGACAATCTATTTGTTCCCATACAACGAAAAATAATATCGTATGTCTCTAATGCCTTTAAATGCACCCCAGAAGGCAGTGCTGGATGCATGCATTGTGCCAAACGTTTACTGATTTTTATACGTCTTGGAATCACTTGAAATTTGGTGTAGCTGAGCAAAACCTAGAAAATAAGAGAAATTAATGCACATTATTCATTGTTTGGTGGTGATTAATGAACAATACCTTATTCAATTTCCCTAATGCGGATATAAGATCAGCCCATTCTGATGTGTATTCAAAATTCTTGAGTGCCTTATCAACAGCCGCCACATACATACGATATTTTGAGTCTTTCATCAACTCATACTCTTCCATTGTTATTGATGTCATCTCTATTGTTGTTTTGGAACAAATACTTTACATATTGTAGAGACCACAATCACGCCAATAATTACGAATAAAACAACATTAAATTTATTATCTAAAAATAATATCCATTGACACTTGACATTTTAATTGATGTCTTGATGAATTTCTTATTATCTATTTAAAAATTTACTAAACACTTTATGCGATTCAAGCTTAATTGACTCTTTTTAAACACTCTTTTTAACTAGTTCAAACAACATTGCTTCTTTACTATAAAATTGGCTAATATATTATTTTTGTTGACGTGTTTAAAGTAGGAAAATAAACACAAGTTTATTCTAGGAAAAACAGGATTTTGCATGCCAATCTGATAAACTAGGAAATTTTACTTTAAATTTTACACGTTATCTATTTATTTATACTGATTCACTAAACTAACAATTTATCATATCGGTATGAAAAGGGAAATCTCTATACAAGTTTTTGTAAATTTCACATCAATTGACAATTAAATTGACAGGTGCAAGTGAAGTTAGCCACACATTTCGCGCTAGTTTTTGTTGGCAGCCGCGATTGGCACCCCTCGCATTTCTAACGTCACTTGAGTTGGCTAATTTTTGAAAATTGACATTGACAAAAATATTGTTGCGCTGACATTTAACATATGGTACAGAAATTTTCAAAAAAATCTTCGAAAAATGGATGAACAAAACATCCCTATTGATATAAATGCCTCTAAATTGTTAGATTGGCTTGTCAGTCGTCGACACGTATCAAAAGACTGGCAAAACAGTGTGTTAAAAGTTCGTGAAAAAATCAACAATGCCATACAAGATATGCCAGCACACGATGGTATTGCAAATTTAATAAATGGTCAACACATCAACTATTTCCACTGTTTAAAAATCATTGAAATACTTAAAGAAACTGAAGCAGACACGAAAAATCTATTTGGCAGATACGGTTCACAGCGTATGAAAGATTGGCAAGATATTGCCAACAGTTACCAAAAAGAGAACATTTATTTGGCAGAAGTGGCTCAAATGCTCATTCGTAACATAAGCTACGAAATACCCAGTTTACGGAAACAAATCACCAAACTTGAACAGACCCAAACGGAGGTGGAAAAGAAAATTAAAGATGCCAACAAAAGTGAACAATTAGCAATGAAAGAATTCAATAGTGCATGCGACCAATTGGGCATCAAAGGAAAGAATATAAAAAAAGAACTACTTGCACTGTTGGACGAGTTGCCAGCGATTTACAATTCAATTGGCAAGGAAGTTAAGATTGCTGATAAAGCGGTTGATTTGTACATCGAATACAACAAGTATTTATCCGGTAAAGATGCAGTGGATGGTCTTAATATGCTGAAATATTTAATCAAAAACGGAAACACAACCACCTACGAGTACATCCATGGACAGAAACCGTTAAAAATCGAATTGGACGAACTGAAAGCATCTACAACCGATGACACAAAAGAGGAGATTGATTTCGGTGACGACATCGACTTCAGTGGCGTCAATGTGGACAGTCCAAATATAGATTTTGGCGAAATCACTGTCGAAGATGGTGGCGAGATCGATTGGGGCACCACCACCTCCACCCCCGATGAAGGCTTTGAAATCATCACTCACAGTGACTTGGATGTGAATTTAGAGGAGAGCGGCATTGTTGTGGAAGATTCCGGAGTGGATGGTGGCATTGCACGAGGCGAGGAGGCGCTCACAATTTTGGACAATCCCAAAACACGCGAACGCATCATAAACGATTTAATGGAGATCGATTCGTTCTTGAAATTGCGCGTCTTTGAATTGTCCACTGAATCCGATCTGTTGTCAATTACACAAATGCAAGATGCACCGATTGCCCTCCAGATGGAAACACTTGAATCGGTACTACGATTAAGTGACAATGTTAATGTGGCTCTCAGTCAACTCACCAACAAACGATTGCAACATTTACAAAATATAAAACATTCCAATAATTACATTGACATTTTAACAAGTAATTTAAAATTGAAATTGTCTTTAGCCGAGAGAATGGTGGCTAAGAAGACAGTGTTGCAGAATAAAATCAAAGAACTGGAAGAGGAGAGACGTAAAGTGCAACCAATGATCAAAATTTTAATGGACAGAACAAGGGAATTGCAAAAGGAAATTGAGAATGATATATCGAAAAAATATAAAGGACGTGTTGTAAATATTGTTGGTGGCTGTAAATAAGAATGTTTTAATAAAAGATTTTTAAGTCATTTTTCTTACTATTATAATTATAAATTCTTTAGATTTTATCTATTTTTTTTATATAATAATAAATTGCATTAATCACGGACAGAAACGGAACAGAAATATTTGGGGAAACTTTACTTTTTTTTAATTATTATTCAATATCAACTAAGCTACAAACACGTTGACTTTTTTAAGTCTGAAACTATGTTTCAATCTCTTTTACAATTATTACAAATTCATCTCTTCACTCTCTTTTACACTTTTATTTTTACCGTACATATCCGTGACATTTATTAACAATTGCTGTCAACTTATTGCATTATTTTGTAACAATTTGGCATTTCACATGTACAGAATGAAAACCAAAACACATAAAAACGTTTTCATTTTTTTATATATTGGCTAGCTAATGTGCATTTATATAAATTACTCTTTTTTGATGTTGTTTTGATTCTTATCAAAAATATTCTACATTAAAAATATTTTCATATACTTATGTTTTATAATTTCGAATGTGTGTGTTTTTTTCCAGTTGGAAAAACCAACTTTTCTTTTTTGGAAGATAATCGAACATGTTTCACAATTTCCTAATCTCTCCTACATTCAATTGTATAGTAGAAAATTTTAGAAAACGCAAAATAAAGCTAGCCAAATTGAAAAAAATTGTTCCTAAATTGAATTTCGACATTTTTTCTATTTCATCATTTCTCTTTTATTTAAATAAATATATTATATCTATAATCTACTTACTAATATACATAATATCTACTGAAATCGAAGCATTTCTTTTTTTATAATTTCATAATACTTTTTCGTTTTAATAATTACAAAAAAACTCATCATATATCATAAAAAGGGGGAAAATATGTGATTTTAATTAAGAATGTTTTCGTACACAAACAAATTCTGTTATCTATTCAAGACACCTTACAAATGCAATTGTAAATTCATTGACCGTCGATTGCGAGAAAAGCGGGATTTGAAATTGGAATTTTCTACAATCGCTGGTAAATGCATGTCTTCTCATAGAAACAATTCTAAATATTCACTAAAATCAAAGAGATCCATTTAAATATACTTTTAAAATATTGATATTCGCACATCTCTCATTCAAAATTATAATTGGCAGTTTTACTAGCAGAATTATCAAATAAAATCAGAATATGACTACTTCCATTTGACACGAAAATATGAAATCATAGAGATTCGTACTGCTTTATACAAATTAAACAAACAAATAAAATAAAAACGACTAGGCTTACAGTCTATATAGGCTTGTTCTCCTATAATATTTCATAGATTAGTAATGCACAATCGAAGAAAATGCTGCCAATCGAAGAGTACGAAACAACATTTAAGACGACCCTCAATTTTCTCTCAAAATATTTTATACAAATTAATACAAATAAATAATATAGTGAAAATTAATAATAAAAAAACGAAAATTTAGAGCCGAAATAAATTATAATAATAATATATATAATAAAAAATATTAATCATACGTCAAGATAAAAACATTATTCATATCTCATTTTGTTTTCTTATACACATTTTATGCTAATTTGTGTGTTAATTTTGTTGTAAAAATATTTAATAATCATTTACAAATTGTTCTATATAGAAAATCTCTCATAATCAAAACAACAAGTAAATAATTAAAAAAAATCTATATATAAAAAATCATTCACATTGAAATGATTTCAATTTAATTTCTAGTCATCGAACGACAGTTTTTTTAAGTTTTGGCAGTTCAATTACAAGACACCACATGTTACGATATGATCGATTTAAGACATTTTCTTTTTGTTTTAAATAGATATATTGCTTGATAATTTCAATATGATATCATCGAAATTATTAAATAACACACCACATGATTGTTGAAATGTTGACACATTTCTCTTTTGTATGCTTTCCCATAATTTCAATTTCTATCACATTTGTTATGCCAAATTAAATTGTACACTTAAAAATGGTGTCACTAAAGTTTTTTTTTTTCTAAAACACTTTTGGACCCAATCAGAGCACATAGTACAAATTGAAGAATGATTTTGTTGAACATTTTCACAGACAGACATAATAATGTGGGTGCAGTTGTTATTATAAATCAGTCAGAAAATAGTGGAATATATAAATGTTGCAACACTTTGTCTCTTATTTATTTTCAACACACATAAATGGTGCAACATTTCTATACCTACAACTATTTATTACACATTTTGTACTGTCAGTAGACGGACAAAATCAAAAAAACACCCGTCCACAGTTCATACGTTCCTCATTTCCATAATTATTTTGTTAAAATTGCACAAATTAAGTACATCATTAAACAAGAAACATACAAACCAACCGACTGTTTCTTTCTTCATCCAATAATTTTTTTTTCCATTTTTTTTACTTTTTAAACGATAACAATCAATAAAATGTATTTAATTAATAAATTAAAACAATCTAAAGAGAGCATATATTAATTAGTGGTAATTTTTGGAATTTGTCTGTTCAATTCATCTATACTAACTTGTTCCTTTTTAATAACATTATTATTGTTGTACGTATTATTATCTGGCAATGTACCCTGATTCGAAGACTCATCATAACCGGAATCCGAACTACTGTCACTATACAATTTCGTTACAACCACCGTCGTACCGCCATCCGATTCATTAATACTCTCCGTTGTTGTCTGTTTACGTTTACATTTCGATAAACGTCCATTGCATGGCTTGAAAAAACTCGCATCCATTATGATCTCATTGTTCATACCTTTGAAAATGGTGCCACAACAAATTGTCTCTCTGAAATAACAAAAACAATTTTAGACTCTTATCAAACTGAAAAACCGTTCCACTCACTCTTTCCAATAATCCAAATCGATAAATCCACTCAACTGCTGCACATTCTCACGCCTCTTCGTCACTTGACTCTTATGTCGTCTGCTTTTCTCTACAATGCCACCATTCTCCTCGCAATCACTGCCACCCGGACTGCCAGTACGACTCGACCCATCCACCTCCGACAACGAATCCACTTCCTGTTCCTCAACCAATTCAACATCCTCAATTCCATCACTCTTATCCGACACTGGACTATATTCCCTTTCATATTGCTTCTTCTTCTTCATTTTCTCGCAATTTTCACTTGTTTTCTTATTTTTACTTTTGAATTTAGTCATCGACTTCATACCGGGACCGGCACGTGCATCCACCACCTGTTTATCAAACCACAATAGCATTTTCTTTTGGCTCAACATTTTTTTTTATCAATACAAAAAAGAATGCAACAAAAAGAAGTAGAAACAAAAGTTTGTTTATTTATGTTTGTTTAGCAACGGCACAGCATTCTTTCTTGCATTCATTCACTTATCAAAGAACAATATGTGATTTATCAATGTTTGTTCACATTGAAAATTGAATTTTCAACTTACATGTTGCCAATTGCGATCAGATCCGGCCGGTAATTTCTTCCATCGCTTCACCAACAACACACAAGCATTACAAATTTCACCCTGGCGTGGTGTAGACAATTTAAAACACTCTAAAAAGTCTTCTTCATATTTCTTACTATCAGTGAACCTAGAACTATGGATACATGTACATTAGATTGGAATTTCGCACATTTCCACATCCATTTTCACACTTACCTACTAGACTTAGCTTTACATATACAACAACCCGTTGATGATCTATAAACTTTAGGTCTATGGAACGAAAACATGATGATATGGGGATGATTATGAGGGTGTACCTTCTATACTAATGAAAACCTGCAATTTAAACATAAACAATTAGCATTTACATAAATGTGGTCGAAAAATCATGCAAATTTGGAAGGCCTTGAATTAACATTGAATAGAAGAAAAGTTCAATGACCAATTTATATTGTGGACAGAAAAAAAAAACACGTTTTAGGACAATAATATTCAGATCAAAACACTTTTATCACAGATTTTGTTCTGTTTTTCTTTACAAAGCAATTAAACATCATTTCCAATATTTGAAAAACAAATCAATTAGCAATCATCATTTTTCTCTCTGATAATTATCCACAAATCACCCTTCTTTTCCCCTTAACTAATTAAAATGCAGACAAAGTTATTGAACTATATACTATCAATATAAAATGCTGTCGCTATAAATAGAATGTGCACAACAAGTTGAATAAAAGCGGCGACCGGTTTATTTTGTTGTTAAAATTGTGCATTTATATTCTGGTTTCAAGAAACATTGTGGCAACAGCCCACATATGCGTAATGTTTTTGGTGGATTTTTGCAACACGACCTACGATAACACCATCGACATGGAAAAAATAACAACAATAAAAACATTGCTCTGAAAATAGATGGAATGGAAAACAAATGCGAGGACATTGTTACGGGGTGGTGAATGCAATTTCTATTCGATAATAAAGAGTTTCGGTGGATAGACGAGAAAAGGCCATTCACCCTCTCGTAATGGTGGCAAGTACGCGCGTGCCTTCGAGTGTGGTACGCGATCGATGGCACGTCTTCCATCTGCAAGAGGCCGAGGCGTCAAGGGAAATGGAAGCATTGAAATCCGTTTACCGGTGTATGTTGTTGAGCGGTTTTTCCATTTATGGGCATTTTTCCACAGCGAAAATTATGTCAAGTGCAACTAGGCCGGCATGCAATTTTCGAATAAACACAATTTTAATGCAACACCCTGTAGAAATATAGAAATATCAAAGCAAACATGTTTTTCTTATGCAACAAGTCAACATATTTTAATAACAAATTAATGAATAAATGTGGAATTGTGTTTCCTTTTTAATGTGTACTTGTAATTAAACGAATTTTTGAAGGTCCAACAAAAGAGAGGCTTTTACTTTCTATTTGTCTGCAATTCTTTCACTAGAAAACTAACCCACACCGTTGGCATAATTTATTTTGTGTGTCAAGAGCAGTGGTTGGATTGCAAGGTTTCGCAATCGACGATTTGCAAAACGGTACGACAATTGTATGGGAAAAGGGCCCCATTTCGAGTAAAAAGGAGCATATTGAGTGAAAGTTTTTTGGGTGCATACGTGCCGATTTGCTGGAATATGAATGTTTAATAAATTGAAAGATTTTTATGATTTGAGGGAATTTCTATTGTATTGCTTCAAATTGATTAATAAATTATTGTATTTGAAGTGGTTTTGTTTGATGATTGGGGAAATTTTACATTTGCTGCATTACAAAAACGTAACGTAAACGCTCTGGCATATAAGCTGCAGGACGCCAAATTAATTTTCACTTATATTAAATGAACTACGTTATAATTCTGAATGACACTCAAATTATTGTAATTGTACAAGTTTCCAATATACAATTTGCATGTTGTGATGTTATAATATTGCGTATTTTTATAGAATTTTGAAGAAAAATTGAATGAAATTGCACTTACCAATACAACACAGATGACGGCTAGAAACATAGATGATTTGCGCATGTGTCTGTTTCGCAACTACCAGTGCAATATTTAAACTATTTCTTCTTAATTTCACTTTAAGTTACAAAAAGTACTTGTATTTCTATTAGATAATTCATTTATCTAATATACAGCCAAATATTATCTAGAAGAGATTAACTATTTATAAAATTAATCTTTTAGAAAGACCGAATTTGACTCAGTTTCCGGTGGAACGTCATACGGTAAGCGAGAACCGGTTTCCGGCTAGAATTTTAAAATTACCTTATTTATATAAAATATTAAACTAATAAAAATCTATGAAATCTAATGATTTCGATCGGTACTAAAATGGATTTAGATTGAAAAAATTGTATTCAATCAGTTATAATAGCAGACATTATGCAAGTTTTTAAATGTGATACAAAGAAAATTAGGCACTGCCTCTTTACTCCAAAGTGATACAGTTCCAAATGGAACACCCTAATCAATCCAAACAAATCAAATTTCATAATAAATTATTGTTTATACGAATAATTATCTAATCTTAAATAGAAAACCGTCATCGATTAATCAAGTGATAATAATACTTTACAGTTTAAATGCTATACCAACATTTAAAAAAATTAAGGAGTGTGTACAACTGATCTGAATGGAAAGGAACATACTCCATCCACAAATTAAAATTGCTATCAGCTGATTTGCAAAAATGGATTCAAATAAATAATAATATCAATATTGGAAGATAGTGTGTATAAAAAGAAAAAAGCAGTGATTATTAGAATGGCAGCCCCACAAACCATTTCAAACACATCAAATAATTTTAAAGTTGTCCTTTTGGGCGAAGGTTGTGTTGGTAAAACTAGTCTGGTTCTACGTTATATTGAAGATAAATTCAACAATAATCATATAACAACAATTCAGGTAATTGCATTCGGTTCATGTAATTCAATCAAACTAATATCACTGCATTGTAGGCCTCATTTTTAAACAAGAAACTAAATTTCGATGGAAAACGTGTAAATTTAGCCATTTGGGATACGGCTGGCCAAGAGAAGTTCCACGCTTTGGGGCCCATCTATTATCGGTCATCGAATGGAGCTGTCCTTGTATACGACATAACCGATGAGGATTCATTCCAGAAAGTGAAAAGTTGGGTGAAAGAGTTGAGAAAAATGCTCGGAACTGAAATTTGTTTAGTCATTGCCGGAAATAAGACTGATTTAGAAAATCAAAGACAAGTCTCTTTGGATGAGGCCGTAGCGTACGATTATTCCATATCAATTTTCCCATCAAAATTACGATTGTACTGTTTATAGGTACGCGGAGAAAGTTGGAGCAATGCATTTCCAAACATCAGCAAAATTAAATCAAGGAGTTGAAGAAATGTTCCTGGCATTAGCACAGAGAATGTTGCAAGTTTATGAACAGAAAGAATTGCAAACGAATAGTCTAACACGACAAAATTCTCAGAAACGGAATGTGGTTGTGGTGGACGATGAAACCGAATTGGCACCAACAAAGAGTTGTTGTCGAACTGCGTAAATTTAAGGCTTGCATTTAATTCTATGACTTGTTTATGATTTACTCCTTTTTATTGTTTTTCCTTTCACAGTATAATTAATATATTAACTGTTCATCTTGTTTGAGTGTTTTTAGGGTAAGTTGTTAGTATTTAAGCTATTATCAACATGTGATATAGAGATTATCTTGTATAATAATAATGTTAAGTAAAGGAAAAACTTATTTATTGAAACCCTAACGTTTGTTTGTTAAAGAAAACAAACAATCACTTCGATTTGGTTTTATTGAATTTATTTACTATATAAAATCACTATTCACATAAACTAGAGCCTCTAAAAGTAACGAATAAATACATGAAATAATTTACAATAAATTAATACAATTATTAAATAATTACTTAGTGAAAAGCAAGGCACAGGTTCGATGAAAATGAGAGTCCGAGTTAAAATGCTGCATAAACAAAAAAAGGAAAACAGTAATTAAACAAATATATAAATTATGTACAAATTACCATATATAAATGTAAATTAAACAAACTATAGAATAAGTTGAAATGAAAAAATGCATTTAATATTACGTAAATAATGCATTCTATATTTTTTATTTAGCACCTGTTTCAAATAATTTCTATTTAAAAATATTTTGTAAACAATTTCCAAATACACTGTACAATATTTTCACAATTTTCTTTAAAGTCACAATAAGCTTTGGACTAGATAATAAATACCAATTCAATTGTCAATATAAATTTTCACGTCAAAAATCACAAAGAGAAAATATGTTAATTCGAGATGCGAACAAGTGATTGAATTCTTAAAAATGTAATAAATAAGCAAAACTATATCACACATTGTCAATGAAAGGAAATAGAAAAAGAATCGATTCTCTTGGCTAAAGAAATCATTACGAATATCTAAAACAATAAAATATCAATAAATAAATTGAATATAGCCTAATACTCGATTACATTGTCGCGATAAATTTTTTTTAAACATTTTTCTTTTATTTCGTTTATGAATATACAAAAATGCAGTAAGAAAACTAATTTTATTGAATCCTATGCTACTTTGACAATTTACTTATAACTCTGATCAGTGCACCATTTTCATCTTTTAATCGTTGATTTTCTGTCTTCAAATTTTCCAGATGCTGCAAAAGAGACAAAAAACACACCAATTAATTTTCAATTAAACAATAACTGATTTTAAACATGCACAAATACAAACTCTGGTAAATATTTATACGTACAAATCGCCAATTCAACGAAATTTAAATATTTACCTAAATTGTAAATCTAACAAAGCCACACTATAAAACAACAGGAACAAAAAGAGCGTTTTCGATACAAATTAGTTCTTTTTTTAACATTAGGAAACAAGAAAATCGCAATTAGTTTAAAGAAGTAAATCAATTAAAGACTCAACAATTAACTAATAAAAAAACTGGTGTTTCAATATTCTCTAATGCAAAGCAAGTTATAATGAATCGAAAAAACTGTGTATACAAAATAAAAAATAAGTAATGAAAAAGATAAAACACGAAACATTTTGACAACAGCTGCTTAGGCGGGCATAATAATATTTGCAAAAACGTAATTTTACCTATTTTTTTGAAGAGTTGGTAAGTTTGTTGACGACACGAGTGAGAGATTTGTTGTCGTTCTTTAACCTTTCATTTTCTGCTTTCAATTTTTGTAATTGCTATAAAAAAGTAATCACTTTTTATCGTTTTTTTACCCCATTTATGTGAAAATTCTTTACATAAACACAAATTAATAAAAAAAACAGTTACAATTTATAAAAATCGAATTTCTGAAACAATAACTATTAAATAAATAAATTAATGTTTTAGTTAGACCATTTTTTAAAAATTTGTTTATGAATACCACAAAAGCAGCTTTTTAACAATGATATCAAGCCAAAAAAATACTCATATGTTAAGCAATTTCTATTCTTAAACCCATTTTATAATTGCGTATATTTTTGGCTATTATAATTTATTTATTTTAACTTGTTTCCAACACTCTGAAAAGTGTGTAACTTACAGCCAGTCCGCGTCAATTTTCATGAAAAAAACATTTTATTACCAATCAAATTTATCGTTTGTTTTCAGTTAATAAATTTTTACTTTCCCATAAAAAACGAATTTGTGTGTTGCATCCGAATTCTCGGAAATAAAAACGAAAAATCATAACAAAAAAAAATATGTGTAGTGTGGTAAAAGTTAAAGTAATAGAGAACGTACATTGGAATTACAAATAGTTGAAAATAAATTTTCTAATGCCCAATGTACCGGTTAAATGTGTTAAAAATGTTAATAGTAAAATCAAAAGAACAATAAAAAAAACCAGTTGCATTGAAAATCATAAAAAATAATGCAACAAGCTAGCCGCATTTAAACTACCCAAAAAAAATAAGAATACGAAAGTGCAACGAAGAGACTTCTATAAAACGAAAGACTGTTTTAATAAAATACAAACCTTTAGTTCCTCTTCCATTTCAGACAGTTTTCTTTCCATCGCTCTCCTTTCTCTCTTCTCCAATTCGGATAAAGAGTTTTTACTAGTCTGTAAACACAAAACAAAAATCATCCTCAAACCATAACAACAAAAACAGTTTCTCTCTTACAACAAGATTAAGTCGTTCCAACGTTTGTTTCGTCTCTCTCAACTCCTCATCAGACTTCCTCAATTTATCCTTTAAACGATCATTCTCAATCAATTGCTGTTCATACAATTTCTTATAATCAATTTCACCATTCTCATTACGTATATCTGATGTGCTGCCTAAACGTGATTTATTTCCACTTTTTTCCGTACCACTCTGGAAAACAAAACATTAATTTAAAAAAAAATCCTCAAATTTTCAAAGCAATCTATAATACAACATATCCTTCGGAATTCAACGATGTCAAACTAAGTGATCGCGACCCTAAACTACTCGCTAACGAATTTCTCGATCTGGACAAAGATCTTTCTCTATCACGATAACTACTTCGTCTTGATGCATCTCTTCTCGACCGATGACTATCACTTTTAATATAATCCCGACTATTAGAATAATTCGGTGTGATTACATTAATATTAGACAACGCTTTTGCTGGTATTGTTAAACTCGCATATCCCGATGTATTCGTATTACTTCTGTAACCATTCTGAAAATACGGACTCTGATAACTCGAACTATAACCATTATAATTGGAATTATAGAAACTCGATGGTGTACTACTGTATGGGGACGAATAAGACATTGTATTCGCCCCATAATAGCCCACACTGCGCGGTCTACTACCACCATTACCATACGAAGATGGATTACTTCGAACCGACGACGAAGAACGGTGTCGCATTGGAGCAATTGGTTGCTTATTACGGAAAGACATTTTTTTCAATCGAACAACAAACACCAAACAACTCTTCACACGTATGTTTACTTTCTGTGCGTTTGGCACACAAAACAATTTCAATTTATGTTGGAGAGAAATTTACCAGATGACTACAAACACAAGACTGACTTTAAGTAACTGAAATGTTCACTAATAAAACGGAATATCTATTTAAAACGCACCTAACACACGCTTTATTAGAACGTAAATGTTCTAAAAATGAATTTTCCTCAAATTATTTCTTAATCTTAATGGAAGATTAACCAATCACTTTAAGAGTAATTGACTGAATTATGGTAGTTAAACTAGAAAATCTTATTTAAATAATACAGAAGAGTGTTACTGTTTTGAAAAACTCTAATTCTATTTCAAGGTATGCATGTGTTCCTGAAATGTACGAAAATATAACCAAATCGCCCACACATTTTTCCATCTACATACGTGGTGTAAACGAAATAAAAGCGTTTATGATGAAAAAAATAAAACAGGTGAATGATGTGGAAACAAAAAAACATTTAATTCGACACCTTTGCGGTTTTTAGGCCACTTGGAACATCTCCAATTCTTTGTTTGGTAATTGATTTATATCATATTTTCTTCTTGCAAGGTCAATAAATAAAAAAGCCAGTCTAAAAAGCTCAACAGGTCTTATTTTATATAAACAATCATTTTTCGTCAATTTTCCAATGAAAATCATGTTTACGTCCATTCTATATTTAAACGATTTTCTCATCTGTGCAATAACTAATTATAACGATCGTTGAAAAATGCTTTTGTACATTCATATTAGATATTCAACATTGTACGTGTTATATATTTAGCAAAAAGTAAAAACCGTTATTGACAATGAACTATTTTTTACCCACAATGAGGTGAGCCATTATTATTATTATAACATCGTAGGTAGATTTCTCTCCTTACGTAAAATCCATATTAAAAACTTGGCCAAGTTTTATAAAATCTACACACTTATTAGTAACTCACCTCTTGATGATTCACTTTGCTCGTCTCTTCATATTCACCACTACCACATGAATCTTTCTCTTGTTCGAAATCGTCAACATTGTCAAAATTCACAACACCAGTTGAACGTCTTTTCGGTCGTCGTCTTCTTTGTATCGCTGCTTGTGTAGCTAATGTCGATTGTTGAGCATTTCGAACGTCATTCTCTTTGTCATTTTCTACAAAACAAACCACTGAAAATGCACACCAAAACAAGCACTCAAAAAAATACCTTTATTCTCTTCTAAGGATTTTGGCCGTCTTATTGATAATGTGATTGTTGTGTCTGCAGCATCAACGGGTGCAGATGAAGGCCTTTGTTGGACGGCATTTGTTGTACTTGTACGTCTAATAAATGTTGGCGTACTTGGCGGTTCGGCTGGCTTTGTTGCATCTTCTAATTTAAACTAAACAAGAGAGAAAAAAACAATAATATCACATCAAAAAGCTTTTTTTTTCAAATAGTTTACATTCCACAATAAAACTATACCTCACCTTAATAATCGAAAAAAAACGTATAAAATAAAACATGTTTTACAACATTAGTAAAGAGAATTTATTTGGCAAAAAAAATATACTAATATGAGCAAAATACATTTATAATGTAAATACTGAGGCAAATATACAAAAAAATAAAACGCGTTAACTACAAAGAAAAAAAAAACTACTTTGTAAATAAGAAGCAATTTTAGGTATTGGGTATTATCAGGTACTTAAATAAAATAATGAAGATAAAAAATAAAATGTGTTGTATAGGATGAAGGAGTAAATATAGACTTAGTAGTAAACCCATAAGAAATATCTGTAAAAAAATTGTTTACAAAAAAAATTATTAGGACCTCAATTAAAAACAAAATGGAAATGATAAGGGAAAGTAAAATGATGAGCGAACAAAATCACCAAACACAATTAAAAGCTTTTTATGATTCTACGTGTCGAAAGACTCTTCAACAGCATCACCAACGTATTATCCATCAGAAAACTTACCTTACTACTACCATTATCCACTGTTAGTCGCCACGAGGGTCTACGTTCATGTCTTATAGTACTAGCCTCTTCATTTTCGCGTGTTATAACTGTAGTAGTTCCTGTTGTTATTGTAGCGGACACACTCACTCCATTAGAGGGATCCCCGTTAGCGCCCAACTGTTAGTAGTAACCACAAAATGGAGTTAACATTTTTTTTCTGATTGATTTTCTCAATAAAAATTTTCAAAGCCAAACACTTTCACTCAAATTTCAAAAAAACTTTTTCTCTAATTACCGTTTGTGATGATTCATTGTTGTTGTTTGCTGGTTGATTTTGTTTCTTGACTAATTGCTCGGCTGATCGAATATCATCCAATGTTACACCTTGCGTTGAACGTCTTGTTTGACGGACATGTTTTGCATGCGCTTTCCTCTGTGTCTCACTTTCTTCATCTCTCACAGGCGGCACAAACGACCTAAACCAATTCGAAATCAAATGTTAAACCCAAAATCATCACACACACACACACAATATCAAATGTTGTTAACATGCATAATGTGTTTTATTTACAGATATATTCAGTGTAATTGAAAATCTAAATTCTCTAAAGCATAAAAAACAAGAATCTCTAAAAACAATGTTAATATGTCATAAAATACCTCAATACAAGTTCATTACTGTTATTATTGTTTTCAATTAATCTAAGTTTGTCGAATAGAGCATTCATTTGTAGATAAAATAGAAGCATATTGAAAATTTCGCACAAACTCATAACATTTCTCTCATCATACTTAAAGAAATTTTTAAACATTTGCAGTCTAGTTCCGCCTGGCGTTGTTGGTGTTGATGGTGTTGTTGTACTTGTATTACTAGTTGTTGTCGTTTGTGAATTATTGATTGCCAATTTTAGACCGCTATACAATTAACATTTTTTTTAAAACTACTATTAATTATTCAACATTATTTCCATACCTTCGAAGTGGTTGATGATTTGGTTGTGGACTTGAAACTGGCGAGACTGCAGTCGGCGACGACGAACTTTCCGACGTATTACTTGGTTCACATTGTTTCTCTTGTCGGCTTTAATACAAAATCAAATTCAATACAAATTCTTGTTTCAAACAGAATAAAGCTAAAGCTAAATTTCAGCAAATTAGTACGTTACAACTTTATTTAAACAAATAAAAAATAATCTACTTAATATAATTGGTCCGTGCATACCTGTAAGTTAGGACTGAATCGGATTTAGGTCTATCGGAATAAGGAATCAAAATGGTATTGTTGTATTTAATACGATCATGCAGCGCCTTATATCTTGTGGAAAACCTAAACATATAAGCCTTGTGTCAGTGTGTTAGAGTTAAGCGAATTAGTTTATACTACTTTCATTCCAACAAAAAAAAAGAATTTTCAAAATTTGCCATGCTGCCATAAAATTAAAACAAACTACAAATAAAACCAAATGAAGTAGTACAAACTAAAAAAAAATCAATTAATTCCTTTGCAAGATGAAAATGGTTTTGCACATAATGAAATTTATTAGTCATTTTGCAAAAGGAGTTAAAAACATATGAAAAGAAGAACCATTTTTATAAAAGCACAACACTTACTCATCAGATGCATAACTATTTGTTCTTCTTAGGGTAACTTCGTTTTCTTTCTTAGAATCAAACAAATTCCTTGTATCCACTATAAAAAACAAATCAATTAAAAACATTTCAACGAATTGAAACGAAAATTTACCATTTTTCGTTGGACTTGGATGATCAGTTTTAACTAAAATCGCTGGTTTACGCCACGGAGTATTCTCATCACTAATAACATCGGTGATTTTAGGCACAATTGGAGGTAGTTTTGATGTTTCATCTTTATTCGATGATAAATCATTTGATATGGAGTTTGCACGATTCTTCTTTTCTGTAATACCACACCAAATTAACACATCAATTTCACATTGGACAAAAAAATTAAACATAGTTTCAAAATTCGTGTCTTCAATCAACATTCAGTTAGTTACATGTCAACATGCAGTCGAGCACATTGCATTTGATTGGTGTAATTAATCATTTCTAATAAATTGTGAAATCAATACAAATAGAAAATAAGGTTATCAATTGAAATTGTTTCAATGTAAGTGACATAATTATTTGTACAGGAAATCATTTACCATCCTCATCAGATGAATTTGAATCAGTTTCAGAACTACTTTCAGTACTTTCCGTTTCACTTTCACTAGATACATCCATATCTTAATGTGCAGCAACAGATAAAAAAATGCCATCGTTAAAAACCTTCCTCACTTTACTTATGACAATAAAATAACAACATTAAACCCCTTTTTTCACAAACTCACCAATATTCTCATTGTGTTTGATATTTTCACTTTCTGTAATTTCCAATTCAACTTTCTTCAATTTACTTGGCGTTTCCGCTTCCAATTGTCTATCCTGCACTTCTGTACGTTTCTTTGCTGTCTGTCTCCTTATCAAAACCTCTTCTTTGTTCTGTTTCTTTCTTAAATCACCTAAATACGATACCATATCGGAGTCGGACAATTCAAACGGTGTTTGACCCTAGAAAGCGATTAAACATTTAAACTTTTATGAATTACAAACAAATGTAAAATAAACATACGACATAATTTTTCGCTTCCATATCTGCTAATTTTTCCGCTAATAATTGGCAAGCCTCCTTTTGGCCCCAATGTGCGGCCGCATGTAACGGCGTCCAACCATCATCGTCTTGAGCATCAATATCCGCCCCACATTCCAACAATAATCTAACAAAAAAAAAACAAAATGTTCTCCACCCTAAACAATAAATCTCCTTGTTTTCAACTCACTTCATTACTTCTATGTAACCTTTTGCTGAAGCAACATGTAATGGTGTCGCACCATTTTTAGGATGTGTCACATTTACTAAGGAACTTTTGGTCTGTAACCATTCTTTGGCATCTTTTAACATAATCCTCTCCTCTTCACTGCGTGCCGCATCACAATCAATTCCCATATTATCAATCTCTTCTCTAAGTAAATCTTCCATCTTTTGACATTCAGCAATATCCACTGCCAATTCACCATCATTATTAACTGCAGCCACATTGGCACCCTTCTCAATAAGATATTTTGCGATATACAAAAAACCACAACTGGCTGTCGCATGTAACGGTGTCCAGCCTTCATTGTCGCCCCGATTCACATCCGCTCCATGTTCCACAAGAAATTCAACCATATCCGCATTGTCGTCGATGCATGCCTAAAGAAACGAAGAAAAAAACATTTCATTTGGTTTTTATAAAACAATTTTTTTGATAGCCCGTCTTCCATTATAAACAAAGGTCTATTATACGTAAAAAAAATTGATTAACGTCAATAGGCGAGCGTGTACTAAAATAAAAACCTCATCATCTGAACGCAATTTTTCATAAGAACAAATTGATTATTATTATAAAATTTTAGAGGCCACCAACAAGGGGGGATAACAAATGGATTTTTATCGAAAAAACTTGTTCCTTGAAATCGAAAAATAGATGTTTGAAAATTTATTGTAGACAAACTTTTCTCTAGTAGCGTAGACGTGAAGTTTTGGTGGAACAACGATGGGAGGGAACGGGACGGAAAACTTATTGGAAGTTTTATATTCGTTTTATTTTTGACTTGGCAACTACTATCCACACACTAAACTATAATAAGATGTCGAACATGATTTTTTAATTGAATTATTTGTAGAAAATTTGCTATAATCTTAATTATGGGAAAGAGGAAGATTTCGCTTTAAAAATCGTTAACACATATAAAATGCTATAAATAACATTTACGATAACTTTAATTGTCCGAATTAATATATACAAAAGAAAAAAGGCTTGTATTCCCTCTCTGTTCTTGGAAACACTAATTATAATTACATCAAGTCACGAAACATTATTTTAAAAAAATTGTGATCAGTGTCACGCTGGTTTTGGTGTGTAAACACCCTGTACAGTCTTTTTTCGAGCTTTGACCAGACACAAAAAATATATAATGAGCATGAGAGTGATTTTGTGTCCTAAATTACAAAAATAAAAAGCCAATGCTCTAAATAGTCCCCATTTATGAAAGCTGTTATAACATCCATTAATAATTATACTATACAATTTTTTAATAACAGAGAGTACTGAAAAAGATAATAAACAAAATATACTCTTGTGTTTCCTAAAAATACCATCTAAACTAAATACAACATCAGACATTATAAACAGTTATAAGTTTAAACGTACGTTTACTACCATTTTCTTGCTACTGTGAAAATGATTTGTTCTCCGAACTTTTATATTATTTACTTTTGATTATCATCTCCATGATTGGAATTAAAATTGTGCATAGCCTCTTCCCTTATCATTGTTTAATTATTTGTTTAGATAAAAAGAATTACCGATAATCAACACGCAATGTTGCGTTGATTGGAGTGGACATTTGTTTAAAAATAACGATTACTCTTGCAAGCTATTTATAATTTAAAGTCTTCTATGGGAATCTGAGTATTGTTTATAAATTATTACGAAATACATAAACATCAACATTCGGCATGAACTCTGATAAACCCATGTGCTTAAAAGCGTTTACTTCCGTAATGGTTTTTCTATATACTCTTATTTCCATTCCGTAACTTGTTTGTACTACACCTTAAATAAACAAGATTTATCAACAAATGGGACATAATTGTTGTTTCCTAGTTGTAAAAGTAGCCATATTGACATAATATATTGACAACTACGTCACTATATTGTTATGTAGCTGCTTTGAGGAAGTGCTCTTCTGGGCTGCTGTATTATTTGATGTAGCTGCCACAGGTGGATTTCGAAATTGACAGGAAAAATTCTAACATTCACTCTCTTGTAAGGATTTGGTAAATTTTACCTGATGTAATGCCGTTAGGCCATCAACATTTGCTGTATTTATGTCGGCTCCTTTGTCCAATAATTTCAAAACCTCTTCTTTGTCACCAGCACTACACGCTGCCAAAAACACACAGCCCGAAGAGAATTTAATTTTACGTGATTTCTGTTTCGGCGATATTGGTTCACGATTTGTGTCCGAGTCCGCCCATCTTTTCAACTGTTCAGCCCTTTTAAATAATGCAGAACTTGATCGTGCTTCAAGAGACATGACGATTTTTCAATGTTTTTATATTAAATGTTAAATTATATATTTATATTATTTAACACATTCCATTAGCCACCATTTTACGTTCAATACAACACGGGCAAAGTAGCCATTTGTATAAAAACGCACTCAACATACTGATCTAATTTGACAGACGATGGAATGGAGAAGAGAGGGTGCGGCCGGTAAGAAATCCTGTAATTTCGCTAGAAATCTGTAGAAAATGATAACTGTTGCATGACAGCGCATGCGTCAACGCGGTTCAAGCAATCATCCATTTCCGGTTAAAGCATTTCGTTTGTGCAACGTACTTTTGCAGAGGAACATGTTATTTCATTAATTTTTATTAATAATTCATTTATATTATCATTGAAAAAGTGTGATACAATTTGGAAGCAATATGTGAGTAAAGGATTTAGAATTTTATTACATTTTACAGTATTTTCGGCCATTCCCCATCGTTTTTGTGTTATAACCTAATGGCTTCCTTTTTCAGTACAATGCATGTTATTTTTATAAATATTACTAATACACTTTTCAGTAAACAGTCAAAAATATATCCTTTAATTCGTAAATAATTTCGTCTTAAAACCGTTACCTTATCAGGATAATTATTTGATAACTCGTAGAGATAATGGCGGAATGCTTTAGATTTCTTGAGCACTTTTAACTGTGTATTACATTTGGAGTGTTTTCTCTAATCTATAGATTAAAATGTCCCGAGGAAGAGGATATTCTAGAGGTAACTCATACCGAGGCAGTTCCAGCAGAGGCCATTCTTCATGGGGTGGAGGAAGCGGAGGACGCGGTGGTTATTCGCCACGTGGTGGAAGTAGCAGTCGTTTTCCCTCATCGTTTGACTCAAGATCTCGATATTCCAGTTCCTCCAGTGATCGATTTTCGGCCAGAGGTCATTCTGATGACTTCAAAAAACCCTATCGATCGGTAAATATATTTATTTACCCATTACGCCTATAATTATCTTTAATTTTCATCAACAATTCATTTGATGAGAATTTAATTAGGGCGCATAGTAAATTCAGACTTCCACATGTGAATTACCACTTATGTAATTTGTCTTACTAAGGGTCTGAAACAAATTAAAATAATTAGTTGTCCATGTTGCTAAACGGTGTTTTTACAATTCCAGGAGTCCAGCTATGGGCGCGACTCAAGCCATGGCCATCGGTCCCCAGACCGAAAACGCATGAGAACAGATGTAAGTAGAGATTGTTGACAATGTTGTATTTTTTCTACAGGTTGGACAAGTGAAAAATAGAATGGAATAATTTGCTAAATAGTTTTAATAATCCGGCTAAGAATTTCAAAGTAAGAGACGTAATTTGAGACGCCTTCAATGTATAATTCTAACCAAAATGCTTAAAAATGTTTGGAAAATAGAGAAAAACAAATAACGAAAGTATATAGAGAAATAATCAAAGGGTGTAGAATTGCCAGAAAACTAAAAACTATTCTAATGTGAAAAAAATTTTAAACATATCATTGGTAGACCCAATAGACGTGATATGTCTGAGGGTGCTGTGTGTCTGACGTACACATCTTAACTACCAAAAAGCAAAAAAATCTAAACTAAAAATCTACTTCTCGAAACTTGTTACTTCTTAATTAAGTATGTTATCCAGGCCCCTAGTTCACGTCATGAAAGTTCATACAGCGGATATGGTTCGAGTTCAAGTCGTTATGAAAGTGGCAATATGTCGGAACGTAGAAGTTTCTCAAGTGATCGACATGTAAGCAGTGGAGGAGGAGGAGGAGGAGGTGGCGGTAATAGTTCATTTCGACGTGACGATTTTCGTCGACCACCACCGCCACCGCCGCCACCATCATCGCATGGTAGCATGTATAGGGGTCGTTTGAGTTCAAGAGGCCCACGTCGTGGCATAAAACTCAGAGAACGACCACCTATGCCAACTAGAAGGCGTCTTGTAGACAGTTCATATGCAATAAGAAAACGTGTATTAACGACACGCTCAACAGACTACGCCAGAAGACTTAAAATATCTAGAATGAGGAGGTAAATTTCTCTCAAATACACAAAACCAATTTATATTTGCAGAAAAAAAAAACAAATTTAAACAAAATTTAAACCAAATACGAACTGAATCTAAGATGGGTGTGTGGATATTGTTGTTTTCTTATCACAAACATAAAAATCATGTATTTGTTTTACAAATGCAGAGTTGAAGCAGATGCACAATATTTGCACAGATGTTTATTATATATGTAGATGTGTACGAAGAAAATACCGTTCTTTTAACAATTGTTGTACAGGAGAAGAGAAATATTGATGATTTATGATGAGATATGAATGAAGAAACGACAAAATGGCAGCTTTAGCATGGAGTTTTTCAGCAGTGTGTGTTGCAAATGATTTTTTTTTCTTCAATGGGTTGTGATCACTTTTTTTATATATCCTAGAGAAACTGTTTGTGAACGGTTTGTCTGGTGTTGTGTTTTTTTAACAAAAATCTATTCACTTTGAAATATTTTTATTGTTTGTTTGAATTTTACGAGACTGTATTAGTTTTCTTTATTTTGCCAGTGCCATTGCACGTCGTAGTTCGAAGAAAACTGATGAAAAAGATGAATCCGAAGATGATAAGGAGAATGTGAAAGTGAAAGAGGAGCCAGTTGAGAAGAAAGAGTCTTCAATAAAAGAGGAGAAAGATGTGGACAATAAAAAAGAAATAAAAGAGTCAGAAAAGCCAGTCAAATCGGAGACAGTTGATGAGAAATCTCCAAAGAAAACTTACATTAAATTGGTGTGTCCACATTGTAATTTAAAGTCACTTACATTCCGTAAATATGAAATCCATTTGTCAAGTAAACAACATTTGATGGCAATGAGGAAGATTGCTTTAAAACAGAAATCAATATTGGCCCAGATGCGTATGGCACAACGTAATACACAAAATGAATTGGAAAAGAACAATAGCGATTTAACGCCACGCACAAATTTCTGTCCACTATGTAAATTGAATTACAAACAACGTAAAACAGTTCATCAAGAGTCTGAGGCACATAAAAATATGAAGAAATTTTTGATGCCTTATTGTAAAGTGTGCGATGTGACATTTAAGAGTCCAATGATTTTTGAAAATCATTGCTGTTCAATTGAACATATTAAGGTTAGTAGAAGGTATTAGAAAGAAAATAGTATACTGTCCATGTGTTACTTGAAGTCATTGTTATTCATATGATTTTGAGCGTCAAACTGGACGGAAATCAATTTCAATTCTCCACAAGCGAACTGATTTCATTTAGTTTTGCTCACTAAAGATTTGAAACATTTTTCTTTTTTCAATTGTACAATGTATTTGGGTAGTTAAAGAGGCAATTGATTTTCTAGCGTAAACAACGAGTGGAAAATGGTAACAGTGAAGCGTCTGGAGAGGATGACAATTTGGAAAATTTCACTACAATCGATTCAGTTGGCGATGGTGATGGTGAGAGCGGTTTTAGATACAGATGTACATTTTTTTTTAAATATGAATATTTAGTTTCAGATAGTGATGAGAAGAAAGACGAGAATACGGAACCAATAAATGTGGGCATTGAAAAAGTGCGTAAAGTCGAGGCATATTATTGTGATTTATGCAAAATGTATTTATCACGTGGTGATAGTGAGGAGATGCCGAAAATCATATCACGTCATTGTAAACAACGATTACATATGCAACGATATGTACGATATAAAGAGGATAAAGAGTTGAAAGTGAAAGCGGAAAAGTTACAATCAAATGAGAAAGCTGAAAAGGAGACAACAACAAAGACAGCAGAGAATAATGAGGAGAAAAAAGCGGAGACGGATGAATCAAAGACTGAAGATTTAAATAAATCAGTGGATGAGGATGAGGCGAGAGATGATAAATTGTGGGCGGATGTTGATAAAGATTTAGGTGATATAATTGCGGAAGCGGAATCTGGTAATAAGAGTTCAGATGAAGATGATGATTCTCATGTGAATGGTGAAAGATATGACAGGTAACTAAAAAGTCCAAAATATGGATTTTTGAAATGAATGAAACGTCCACGTGTTACTTGAAAACATGCAGTAAAAATATGTTTTTGAGCGTCAATGCGGACGAAAAGAAAAGTAGTCCATTTCTCCACAAGCTTAGCTATTGAATTTAATGTAGTTTTGCTTACTAAGGATTTGGAACAATGAAAATTGAGACAAGTAAATTTTTTCTAATAACATTTTTTGTTGCAACAGGTTTAAATTGAGTGAAAAGAATGGAGATAAACTTAATGTTGAGGGTGTTTCAACGGAAGCGAATGAAACTGAAAATAATTCAAAAGAAGTAATTATTAAAGAAGAAAAATAAATTGATTTCTACTATTTCATTTTAGTTTTAAAAGTTGTGTATTTAATAATTTTTTTTGTGACTGTGTATGTATATTAGTACGAGTATAATAAATTGTATTCGAAATGAGATACATTTTATTATTCTACGATAGAATAAATGATTGCCTGTCAATTTTCCTTGTTCTCCTTTTTAGAATTGATTTGTGAAAGCTGGCTGTGATGGAAGAAGGAAATTGTTGAATGGAATGGATGGTTTGAACAGGCAACAATAGATGACGTCGTAGTGAAAATATAGAAATATTCAAGATAACATTAGGAATTTATTATTTTATTACAAAGAGAAATATTTGGACGTTATAGATAAATGCTATTTTTCCATGTGCATGATGAAAATGTTGCAGTAAACAGAAAAGATTGAAAATCAATACAGTTCCAAAGCTGGTATAAAATGTGTCCAAACAAAAACGAAACACAAATAAATCCAGTTGAAACATTGGCAAAAAAAAACAATGTTACAAATCGTAATAAAGTTACAGAGCTCCCGTCGAAAAACATAGTTCCGTATCCTATGGTGACACGAGGCACCTCATCCTTAGCCATCCGCCACCCATTTGCGAACATTGCAAACGAATGTGGCTCTTAAATCGTAGTGATTTAGTCCTAGAATCGTGTGGGAATGTAGGGAAATTACGTCTAGTTGGATAACAGGGGTGTAAATGGTACGTCTGCGAGTTGAACGTGTAGGCGGGCCGCCAACAGGAGCGAATACAAGTGAAAATCAGAACTGGGATAACTCAATCAGGATGGATGAGTGAAGATACACGACGACAGACGGATGTTGTTTTTGTTATAGGTTAAATATTGAAGCAAAAATTATTAGCATTCTTTTTTTTGCTTACAGTTGCATGCGAGGATGTATGAATTTAATGATTTTCAGAGTTCTTGGAAATCGAGTCGTAAACATTTCATGCAACAATTAACATTTACCGCAATCAAAGGTACTATATGATTTGATTTATTTTTCTTTGATTGCTAATAATAGTGTTGTTTCAGTTTTATCATCCATAGCGAAGAGAAATCGAAAAGAGGGTAAGTTTACGTTTGTATTTTTGTTACTTTGGAAGTCGGATTTGAGCAGGCAATACCGCAATTGGAAGGCCCCCTAGGCATCCTTGTCCGTAGTTAAGACATAATAATATAATTATGCACAAGCGACCGCTTGTCACTAATCACATAACCATATCAATTGATGCCTAATAACATCCTGAAATCCGCTGTCTGTGGGGGTTGTGTATAATGACAAACCGTCGTACAGTAGGACCTTGATCGAGTCTATTGTCACCCTCTGCCGCCCCTCCAACCATCCATTGTGCTTCTACATATACCAAATTACATCCCTCTTTACATCACATGATTGTACATGTGTATTTATTTAGCGTATATTTGAAGTTATAGTATTAGTAATGTGGGACCAATTGACAGAAGGGCGATACAGTGAAATTGTGGGGGCGGTTATGTTGTGACATGCGTAATTCCTATAATTTATTTATTTCCAACATTCGAAACTATGGACACACGTTCTCTCTTTTCTCATATTTCTTTTAATTAACAATTCCAGCTGCGAAAAATTTTCAAATTTCAAAAATCCACAACTTTTTATTGCTTAGTTTCTGTATCGGAAATCATAAAGTGGAAGCCTGATTAGTAATTTTTACAACTTCTAAGAAACCATTCATTTTAATAGTTAATAGTGCTTTGTGCCATAAAGTCTACACATGTAATTATCATTAAGATCCACAACATTTTAAATAAAATTCTCTTTGAAAAAGTGTTCAACTATCACGCTATATGGCATTAAAATTGAAATTGTACGATGGGAAATGGAAACGTATAATTTCAGTTTTATTGTTATATACGAGCAGAAAAGAAGAGAAATTGTGATATGAGAACTGTAACAATTCGAATATTCGTCAACCAGGTGTAAACATGTTGCATTGATAATTATGAACGCATAGTTACGGGATGAAATGTATCGATGTTGTAAAAATGCGTAGATCGTTTATTAAAATGTTGTAAGATTGATTGTGACAGGAATGGAAGAAAGATCAGCCACATCTAATCGGGTTCTAAGCTTTTTTCCAACCACATTTACATAATACCTCCAGTAGTCAGTATTATGCAGAAAAAATTAATGACAAGCAAATATGTACAACGTCGCCCACGAGACGATTCCTTTTAAATGAAGAAGAAAAAAATGAAACCGGCCACTATATACAATAATAACATATTCTAGAGAGAAAAAAAACGCGATGTGAAACTGGAAAAAGGACGCGAAGAAAATATTAACCGAAAATACAATGTGGGACCATAGATCAAAGCGGCAAATACATCATGTAAAGTGTCACACGTTGTACCGCCGACAAAGAATCTTCTTCTTGGCGATGATTTTATATCGTGTGTATTGTAGAAAAGAAAAAATGACTATAGGATCATTTTGTAAAGAAAAAGGGTTCAAGTTGAGAAAAAAAAATCAAAGTTTTTCACAGCAACAACAAAACACTCTCTGGTTATATTGTTGTGTATTGAAATGAAGAACGATTGGTGAACATTATACCATTTTGGGAAAATTGCATAATAACATGGATATAATAATTCTGTGATCATATAATCCGGAAATATGTTCTCCTTTGTAAGCAAGTCGGTGATTGCTGACTTGAGGCATCTCAGACATTTGTTTCCGGTCTTGATTGTAAACTCAAAGCTTAAAGCGTCTCTTCTTCCACCATCTCTCCATCATCATGCAATATTGGAGAGATATAAATCCTCTCTACACTTTTCCAACACAGCAACTCTCTCGACTCCCTCTTTTTCTTCTCGTTTCTGTGTTTGATGTAGCCATGGAAACACACTTCTATAGCACACAAATAAGAGAGCCGTCCTCCAAATCTCCGATAAGTTTGTTTCATTTTTATTTTCGTTTTTTATGGAAAAGAAGTTGGTGATGTTTTTCTCGCATTTCAACAACGACCACAGCACGCTGCTGTGTGTAAGGATTAGCATATTTTCAACTGACTGAACAGCATTTTGCTTTATTGAATTAATCTATTGTCATGTCAGTTCACTAATCCGAATGTAGCGTTTTTCTTTATACAACAACATAATTTACCCTCAAATGGTCAATTGTCAACTTTATATACTGCGGTTTGACTATATTATATCATTCCCATTATGAAATACATCAAGATTAGAAAACCACATTTCAATAATACCGATTATTTACAAAGGATAACCTTTTGTTGTTTGATTTTTTCTTTTTATTTATGCACGTGCGATCAGATTAGATCGCTTCTAATGTTTGGAAGAGGTATAATTGTCTTTAGTTATTAAAACATGAATTGTTTCATGAAAACAAAAAGGAGTAATCGTTGTTTTTTTTACGTAACTCCAATATAGTAAATAATAATTTATCGTTTTTCTTTTACAATGTTACATAAGAGCATATTTTTCGGTGCACTGCCTTTATAAAGTCAGATTAAATACGATATATTGCCTAATAGTATAATTTTTTATGATTTTATTTGTGTGTTTGATGGTGTGCTCTCCTTTTATTAATTAAAATAATAATTAATTCAAGGATTTTGTTTCGTGTCGGCTCAAATTAAAGTACAAACACAAGTGATTCAGATGTAATAATTAAATAAATAATTTATGTATACGGAAATAATAAAGTAGATAAATAAGATAGAATCCTGCCCCAAAATTTATGTGCTTCCCTTTTAAGTAAAGTCATTTAGCAATTTTCACGTGAAATCAAAGGGTGAAATTGGACAGTTTTCCTAACAAATTCAATAAAACCGTCTATAAATTAACGAGAAATGCTGACAGTTGGAAAAGGTTCGGATAATGAGCCTATAAAAATGCATAACTTCCACATTATTTATTTATATACAGTTTATAATGGGGTGAAGGTAACCGAAAGTACAAATATTAGTTTTTCTATTAATATTTTACAAGAAGAAAGGAATCTATTAACGAAAATCTAAATTAAAAAATGGAAAATCTTGTAAGGTGGTCCTCTATTGGATATTTACGATTAAACATATGGATATTAGACACAAGAATGGAATTTAATAGGACTACATAATAAAATAAATAATTTTTAATGTGTAGAATTGGATTTTTTCCAAACATGCATTAGAAATTAAATACAAGTTAACATAATATAAAATATAAATAAATTGTATTGGAGAGGTGAATTGGTTATAATAGCAAACTGTGCAGCCTGAAGGCAAACCGAGGCAGAAGAAGTAACAAAAGAACTGCCGTTTTTTATCGGTTCTTGTTTTGTTATAAGCGACCGACTTGGGGAATGCTTTCATCATCGGTTTTAGTGTCGGGTCGATTGGTGTATGATGTAGGGCCCATATGGGTGATTTAATCGATGGCCAATTAAAATGTTACTGATACAGCCTCTTTTTCCTATGATCCCATTCATTTTTATGTCTGTGTTGGTTTTTCGTAATATATGATGGCAATATTCTTCGCTTGATTGGAATTTAAACCTAGATCTAACGCTTACGGCTATAAACAATAACTTGAATATCTTTTATTTAAATCGATTTGTTGTAGGAATTATTCCCTAGTAGAAAACAATAATTGGATCACAGTTTTGGTGAAAATTTCTAATGCAAAAAAGATGGGTGAGTTGAGGGCATGTGGATGGAGAGGACCGGGTGGTGTGAACAGAATAAACGAATATAATAAATCCATGAATATGCAACGTGTATTTTACTGATCACATAAAACAACTGTGGAAAAGTGGGCTTTGCCAGTAACTGGATTACTGACGCGCCTCTCACATTCGTATTCAACAATCGGAGAGCCCATATATACAGCATCGCAGTGAGTGGAGTGGCTTTTTACAGTGTCTGCTTGAAAATCAGACCAAAATATTCTATATTCGTCCAACTATAATATATATTCGCTTCGTTATTTCCTGCGACGAGCACAGAGAGAGGATACAGCAGGGTAGTTCGGTATGCAAGCAATGAGATCAGTTTTATTTCATTATTTCAGGACGAGACTGAATAAAACAGGTGAAGTTTTTTGTTAATTTTACCACAGTCAACGGATTATTTGTTGTTTATTAATAATGTCATTATTCAAATTTTCCACATCGACTCTAATTTATATATTGAAATTTCCATTGTGGATCGATAAATATTACATAATTAATTTCTAATCAATACTTGGTATAATTATATGTGAAAGGACCATAAATATAAAATCAATGTAAAGCGGTAGATAAAAAAGAGTCTCTCTCCATTTCGACTTTGATGCATTACCAACTATTGGTAACAACTTAATTATTTCCATATGAATCAATAAATGATAATGAATCAAGATTTATTACACAATTCTCGATAAATGTTTAGAAGGTGCCAACATTCTAACGGTACGAATATTTCAGTATTTATTTTTCAAGTTGCAACTTTTTCCGTAGTTGCACGTAATTCAATTAGCATAATACCGAAAAGAACGTATACACCGGGGGTGGGTGGATGAATGATGATGCATTCAAGTGTGAATTTAGGGTGAAGTAACCCCGGTTCATAACTGCATTGTCCGAACGACTGAACACAGCATCGTCGGATAATCCGTTTTGCCATGGACCTTTACAAGCCTCACTGATTTTACGGGTCACAACATCCCAAAAGACACACACTAACACACACTTTGACTCACTATTTACTTCTTGGTGGATGGTGTGTCTTGAATTTATGACGATTTGCTGGGAAATGATGGAAAAATGCGACGCTTTTTAATAGATGGGAAAGCAGTGTGGGCTGATCTGTCATAATTACCGTCCAAACACCAGAACGACATGTGTAAAACCATGTAATTGTAATCCCATTTCGATCTTTAATCCTTTACACATCTGTTACATTCGCACAACTTGCGCTTTGTTGGAACAGTAGCAAAGTTGGGTGAATTATTGTACATCTGAAGATGAAGAAGCTTGTTTTTCCACCATACTCCAGTATATGTTCGTATTAAAGTGATTGTTGGCTCCTGAGGGAGTTTTGTCTGGTGTAATGAAGCGCCCCGTCGACTTTATGCAATTACGACCATCTCCCTTAGAGGAACGTGCTCTTTTTTTGCTGGAAACGAAGAAAATCGCTGCAGGTGAGTGTATTTTGATATTGACCATAACTGAAATTGAAACTTTCCCATTTGAAATTCATTAATCAATTATTATATTCGACTTGTTTATAATAAAAGAATGGAAAAAAGTTTGTGCCGTGCTCTAAGAAATCCCCTTTGAGTAAACAATGCATTTTAAAATCCTTTGATATAAAATATCTCACACAAGGTGTAGTTGTTGATAAAAATCAGTCACGTCATGATGGTCTGACAGCTATGATACATTTATCAAATATAAAAAGGATTGAACAATTCTACACGATCTTTTTAGTTGCGGTCAAAATAAACATGCACACACAAACCAATACGTTTTTTATTTCTCATTATTTAGACATGACAGTGTTTATTTTATGAAACAATTTCATAATGGCCTTTAATTATACGTATGGAATTTTTGCGAGCCAACATCATGGCTTTGCAAATTGCACGGAAGACGAGTTGGAAAAGTGCGCAAAAAGATAAAATATGAAAATGACTGGTCTGCATTTAAATTGCTGATCAGTTTATCCGGTTGAAAAGTTCCGGGCCTTTTGTGAAATTTCATTCTTTCCTCTTTTTTTTTCTGTATAATTCGCGTTTCAAATTATGCTTCGTTTCACCTCTCTTTTATTATTAAGTCGCTTCTATTTTCCACTCTATTCTCGTACCTAATTTGTACGTTTTTTTAGCCATATATAAATTTACTGCTCCTTCAAGAGGCATAAATTAGATTGAAAAACTATTTGAAACATTGTTGCAATTAGATTCGTATATGTGGTGTGTTTTTCACTCGAATAAAGAAAAACATTCTAAATCAATTTTGAGCAGCGGTAAAACATTGCTCATAAATTATATTCCAAAATGAAATACGGGAATAAAACAGAAGTCTTTACGTCTCATCAAGTCTGCCCGGTTTTTTGATTTATTCATTTCGATCCACCTTCCAAGTTTAATGAGGTCCACTTTTGTATATAGACACAGTCAGTCGCCTTCTACACTTTGTAGTTATCAGTTTTATGTCTTTGGATGTATAAAAAATTGAAAAGTGGATGGAAACCGCACACGGAACGTGAAAGTGTTCCCTGATCTGTTAATAAGAGTCGAACAGTGTAAAGACACGTGCCGAAAGGAAACATTACATTAACTATGAATTAATATACCCCCTCATACTATTTACTTTACACTTGATTTATCACTTGTTGAAGAAGTCGTGTGCTCATATATAGTTACACTTGTTTCCCATCCAATGTGTATTTGCTCACTAATCTAATGACTGTGAGAGTTTACTTTTCAAAAACTCCGTCATTGTGAAAGGAAAATTTTTCCTATTTGCTATTGTCGAATTATTCACAATGGATTCAAGTGCGATGTGCGGTCGCTTCCCGTATAATATTGTCGCCAATTACTGCCTTCACCCCATGTATTTGCAAATTTACACATTCTCTTTTCCCCAATAGTTGCAGGAAATGCTATTAAACGCTCTCCTTTTCCAATGCAGATTTATGCACCATTATTGGGGGGCACTTTTCACTGTTTCTGGCTGCGAAAATAAGAATGTGTTTGTGTATTCTGTCGTCTTGCCGCGGCTTTCGTAGTTTTGTGTATGAAAAAAAATATTATAGTAAATCGCAGCATGTGGCCATGTCAGCAGTTAAACGAATCGTTTTCAATACAAATGGCCATAAGTTAGAGGATCTTATTTATAAACGTGAAATATATATGAATGAATAGTGTATACAAATTTTTTCGTTTCAGAACCGATAAATTATAAAATGAAGAAGGCAAATGGATATACCTATAGAATATTGAATGCCAGTGGTATTGAAGGGTTTCTCATCTGCTCACACAATGCAATTAAAAAATTGGTAATTAAAGTGAATATACAGTGGCAATGGTAAAGAATTGATTTAGTTCTTGTAGGTCCTCCCATCATGCACAAATCATCTATTAAAATACATTAAAAAAAAATACGGATCAATAAATTATAAAAAAGTGAATTGCGTTGGTCGATCATTCGAATGGAAATTGGGCCTTAAGGCCTCGTTTAATTCCAATGTTGATGGCGTCTTTAGCTACCATATAAATAAGGGCCTATACCCCGTCACCGATAATTTACTATGTCGGCAACTCTTTGCATTTCATTATCACAAATTAACAATCACGTCATTCATTCGATTTTGTGCCCTTAGAGGAGAACAGTGAATTTATTTTCTATTTATGTTGCGGTAGGTTTGTTTCAACTTCTCTAGCAATTTATTTGTTTTGCTCAAGTTGTGCCCACAAGCGCAATTCACTTTCGAGTTATGGCATTTCTAATGTATTTTTTCTTTGATTAGACCATTCGAAGCCCTTTTCCCTCCACAATCTGCGAAACAGAGTCAAGTAGCTGGTGTCAAAGTGAACAAAGACCGTCACTCGACTTCTTCATAATCACCCCAAACGAAAACTAACATAACAAACAAGCTGACAGTGAAGCAAAAAAAGTGTACATACACTTGGACACGTTTACACATCTGTATTGAATATTACATAATGGGGGCGGCATTACATGAGTGGAAAACTCCGCCTTGATTCGGAACCCTCACTTGATTCAAACCAATCGAAGGGAGCCGCTTCACTGTCCTCTCATTGTTCTCGTTTTATTTTCAACAAACTGGGCAGTTACGTGCGCACGAAACAGCCTCCACCGTGTATGGTGCAGTTGCGACTTCCAACAAGAAGAACAGACTATATAGTGCTAGTGCCGCGTTGAGTATCGCAGCATTTTTACATCTATTGTATATGATTGTAGACAATGTGTTGTGGTTGGATTTACTAACGGTTTTTAAATGTTTCATGATCGATTTGGCAATTGATTCATTTACAAATGTAAACACTTTCAAGTTGGATTTATTTGTTTTGTGCAATATTTCAATGTTTTTGTGGTGTTAGATGGACACAGTTTTGCCTGTTGTAGGGGTGCCATCCGATTAGGACACATAGTATTTGAAAAATGAAGGTAAGAGTTGAATTTATGGAGATTATTTTAAATAATTAAACGTGAAACATTATGTAAATTAAATGTTGATGACTGTTTTTCGCGTGGACATATAATTGATAATTGAATAATTGATTTGATGTTTTTAATTGCATAAAAAGCCCGTCTAGAATCTTGTTATAATCCGCAATTATTTTGATTACAATTTAAATTAATAATAATTATAACGAGTAATATGCAATGTTAAAGGTTTATTTATGATTTGGCAGTAAAACTGGATGCACTTTCCATAAAATCATTGATAAAATGACCAAACTCGAGTTCATGCCTTCATAAATCACTATTATTAGCTACATGTATTTCTTCCGTCGCTTTAATTCGCCAATACGAAATGTATATGCCATTAAACTAATAGTTTTATTTGAATTGATAAACTAAAAGTCATCTCGTCTCTTGACTGTCCATCAAAAAAGCAACCCATTCATCCTTTAACATTGGATTTTTTACCAAAAAAACAAACCAGCCGTATGTGATATTAGAAAATGCATTCCTTCAATCGATGTTATTACAAGAAGAGAATATATTATTCATAGAAACGCAAAGAAATGCATTCGTTATTATTTTCCATCATGTAAAGTAAACATTTGATGACATGCAGTTGAATAAAGTCATCTCGACTAAGTTTCAAGAGAGCCAGAAATCTTCACAAGACATTTAAGTGAATGATTAAGTCACTTGGATGTGTTTTTTTATCAATCCAATCCAAACAATAATCAATCGTGAAATAATAACAATGCATATTACAAGTTGCGTAATTTAGAAAAGATTATTGGAAAATGTCGAGGGAATTAAAACACAGTCACTTTATTAAGTTGGAAAAGTGTGTAATAATAAAGTAGCTCCTGTGGTGCGGTTTATTCGTTTGGTTCGCGTTGAAAATCGGTGGTTTGAATATTTAAAAGAAAAAAAAAGAAACTGATATGATGATGGTCTCATGTAAAACACATTCTCAGCGTCCAGTTTTTTGTTATTCCCTATCCAAACACTGGGTTGACTTATGACGTCGATTTGTATCTATCGTAGAAGCAATTACAGCAGATGATTGTGATAATAGTGAAAATTAATAACTTTATTTGTACGACTAAACGCCTAGATATCCAACAAGACTATTTTTGATAAATTATTGAGATATTTTATGCTACCTAGAAAAAGTGTGCATTCGACTATAATAGAGAAGAATTGTTGCTAATATAAATGTAAATTAGAGTGAAAAAATGTATTTATGGTTTATTTAATTTTTACTCGTTGGATAAATGAATAGTTGAGTGTAGAACAGTGTTAATTACCCAAAGTATTATTACATATCTCATGAATACTAATTCTTGTATTATAATTGTGAGCGCCAACAAGACGCCACTCTCTTCTTTCGGTATTCTATTTTACCATATTGATATTATATAGCACTTTATATACAAGTAATTAAATATCATTCTGAATGAATATGGACGCGTTTACGAGTCAACTGTGTATTCGGAATTATAGTTAAAATGTAACACACAAATTACAGTTACATTGATGGAAAATTTACATTTTTATTTCAAGACACAATTCATTCATTAATCATTTTTTCCCCATAAATCAACCAGACGATATTAAAGGTAAAAAGTCCGAAATCGATGTAAAAGACAAAAAAAAACTCTCATCCATCAATTTAAAAGTCTTTTATGTAACATGGAATAGAAAAACAGTAGAAACACGTTAAATCGGTACATGATATCACGTACACATACACATATCATAGACGAATTAAACAATATTAATGCTTATGATAGATGAAAATAAGAAGTAAACGTAAAAGCCGCCGTCTGGAGCGAAGGTATATCCATGGTAGATGATAAATGGACTCCGAAATTCCACTTGGATTCTTCTTTGCATTGTGTTCAGAAGCTATGAATCGTTTTTGATATTTCTTTTTCTTCATATATGTACTAACTACGGAACATAATTCATTTCACTCATACAAATGCCCCCCTAAAATGCCATCGAACGCCAAAAAAATTCTAATTAAAATTGTGTGGAAAGAAAGATTTTCTGTGTGTGTGTCGCGCCTTTATGAATAATTATGAGAACTAGTTTTCACATTTGTAGCTCCTAAATCAGTTGATCTCTTTGGCGCTGGATTCCGCTCCTTTTCAGAGGAAAAGAAGCATCACCCGTATATAATACACAAAGAACATGTTTATCTATTATTTTTGTGTAGGATTTATTTCTAATAAATCATACGGACTGATTTCAATACGAACATAGAGAAGAGCATCTTTAAGTAGGACTTAATATTGGTAAATTAATTTAGAAAGCTGGATGCGAATCCCTAACAAGTAATTGATTTGATTTTTGTTTTAATATGTACAAATCGGCAAACGCTGCATGAACATCTCTTGGTCCATGGCAAAATTGATGAACACATAGGTAAAAAAACACAAGTACATATGTAATGTCCCGCCTTGGGGCCCGGCCCCTGCCGTTACCGAACAAAAGGACCCCCTTTGGCCAATCTCAGCAAGGGCCCCAACACCGCCAGCTGACTGTTCACACTTTTCTACAACCTATAACGTGTCATTGCCAATAAACTAGCCTCATGGTAACACATTTTTGGACAATTGTTTCGTGAAACTGTCTCTCTATGCTAATTTTCCGACGGGGTTCAGGTTACAAGACTTGTTTCGATGGTGTCGTAACTCAGTTTCATGTCAAACATTTTCCATGTGACACTTTCGGTAAACCCTAAATGAATAAATTAACACACAAATGATACAGTTTTTGTGTTCATAGTTTGAAAGCGAGATGCAGTAAAACAATTTCTGATGGATATTGTTGTGTTTGGTGACACACCCAGAATACAAACTAGCATAGATTTTAAAATAGCTACGAGGAGGGAGAGAGAGAGGATCAATCAATAATCCATACATTCGTTGACACGTATGTAAATGTTATAGACAGACGGAAGAGAATAAGCGGATTGGGAACCCAAACATTTAAAGTGGGATATATATGATCAGAAATGTTAGTTAAAAAAACACTAAACAATTAATTATTCTAATCTAAGCAAACATAAGTATTACATATGTATATTTAAGCAATTAGTGGAACAAACAAAATGTATTATTAATTTTTTCCCTCGATAAATAATTCCTAATTGTTTTGTTCTTATAATGAAATGCGCTCTTTTGTAAAATGGCCATTACAAAAAGTGTTTCATTGTTTTTGTTAAACTATTTAGAATTTTTGATAATGGGCGGTAACTTTTGGGATTATTTTGCAATCTTTTTCTCTATAAAGTTTATTTCAGTTAAACATTTGAAAAGCTTATATAGGCTCTTCTCAACTACAATAATCTGTATATTTACAACAGATTTGGGTGTAGTTAAGAGAGTCAATAAAGCACATTTAATGCCAGTCTACGTCCAGTGCAAGCTGGCGTCCAGACTAATAATTCAGTTGACCACGAGCCCATTGCCACTTTACACTATTGTGTATTATGGTATACCCTCTTGAATGTGAAAAGAAAACGCACACCCACATTTAACACACAAATAAAATATATCACACACACAATAATAATAATAGTTGGCAGAAAATATTCACCATTTCTATATGCTATTCTTCTGTCTATGGTGAGACTGAATGGATTTTAAGTTCAAAGACGAGTGAAGACACAAAAAAAAAGTTAACAGGTAACAAATATGGTTAACAGTTGACAAGGGGGTGGTCCAAATTAACTGTAAACAACGTGCACTCTTTGAGACAATTTTAACATTTTTCCACTCAATTCTTTCTTATAATCCAGTGTGTGTATGCAGCTTTTGTTTCTACAAGCCGACTTATATAGCACTTTAAAGGGACTCCCCATGACGTTGCTCAGCATGCAAGTTAATTGTATTATGAACAATTATCATACATCTTTGATATGAATAACATTTTCCAATTCAATTTTGCCATATAGCATCAGTAATTACGTTGAAACGAAATTTAATTTTTAGGTGCGAACAACACACAAACACATATGCTTAGGGGTAAACCGAAGAAATCCATTGTGGCCGATTTGGAAATCTATGCTTCGTCTGCAATGATGTGTAATGATGCGTATCTCAGTTTCAATTGTGTTATGCTATATAGAAAAATCCACATTATCCCATCATATAGCAATGGATGTATATATGGAAAACCGCAACAACTCATGTGTCTCCACTTTCCCCCAGTTTGACATGACACCCATTGTAACAGCCTACTCTATTATATTCCACTTTTGAACATATTGACTCTACAAGGGTGCGAGCCTTCTCGATATTTATCACTATAATAGATTGTCGGTACCAGAAAGGATCAACAAGCGTTTTTGGTTGGAAAAATGTGAACGGAAGCATTTCATCAAAAATGCGAAAAGTGTAACACACTGTGCGCAATTTTTATGCAATTGCATGTGAAACGGCCATGAGAGGAATATGTAACGCAATAATAAGTGGGTAAAATACCATCAATATTTGAAACCATCATTAAAATACGTTAGCAACAGTATATTGCATTAACCTGTCGGCAGGGGCACTATAGCGTAAGGTTAGAGTGTTAATTAACTAATTTATAACAACACTCTCTTATGACCACACGAAAAACTACAAAAAATACAACAGAAGAAATGCACACCTATAATCGCTCTTATGGGATTTGTTAATATATTGATGATGAGGATGATGATGAACTTCCGTATGATCGTATGAAGGCGGTATTGCGAAATTATTTTAAACAGTGGGATACCTTTCATCCAAGTTAAATGAATACATTTTCCATACAGATTGAAAACCTTCTGCATATGTCTTCATTCTATCTTCACTTGCAATTATTGTTACACACCGAAATGGAAATTGAACATTTCTTCAGCACTTTTGAGTGTTTCCCAAGTGGGTTTTTGAAATATAATCCGATTATCGCACGGCCACTTGTACAAATTACGACCAAACAACTTGTTCTCTTTGCAGGCAAGAGAAAAAGTCGGTTATTTTTCAGGAAATATTCACACTGACTTCCACAATAGAAAAGAAACGAACAAAAAGCGGGTGTTTTCGTATTGTTTGTGCTCGTGCCTTCGATTTCGAATAATAAAGGGAATTTCGGTGCGAAGAAGGGCATTTTAAAATCCCATTTAATTCGGTGGAAAAAAGAATCGTTTTTCTCCACTGCTGTAGATATGAAATGGTATGTAAAAGTGAGGTGAAAGGTCACTTCGTGGGTGGTTACTTGTGCATATCTTACCTTTAATCCTCACAACACACAAGTGCCGAACATATACACGTATATATTCCTCTTGACGTCATCTATACTTGATCAAACAGCTATTGTAACATGGAACATGATTGATTTCTCTTTATTGAAACAGTACCGACTATCATAATATTTAAATTCGGTCAAAAGATATCATCTTGCGCCTTTTCAAATTACTTTTTTTTCTCACTCGCTCTCCTCTTTGGACAATTAATTCAAGTTGAAAGTAATTTTTCCTTATAGAAGAGGATTATGTAAGCGTTTGATTGTTTTCGTCGTCGTGTATATGAGAACTACCTGTAACACAGTGTCATAAAGACTTAATAATTGATTAAGTCAATAAATCCTTGTCATTTAGGAGTAAACGATCGGTAGGAATGTCTGTCGGATATTTTACCTTGTCGTTTGCATCATTTATCAAAATATTCTGTTTATTATTATGTTTGTTGTGTTCTCTCGTTATTTCGCCTTTTTTTCTACTGTTGCATTATTTGTATAACATTTTCGTATGGTGCATCTGTCAATGTTCGATTTATGGTCACTTGTAATAATCCAAAGAGGAAAAATTTAAAATCACTCTCTTATTAACCGTTTTAATTGTCTATTACAGACTGAATACAGAATATGTTCAGCATGTGGAGAGCCGATCAATGATAAATTCCTGTTGGAAGTATCTGGCAGGAATTGGCATGCAAGATGTCTTCGATGTTGCGTTTGCCAGTTGCAGTTGGACCGACAACCGTCCTGTTTTATAAGGGACAGAGCAATTTATTGTAAAGCGGATTATGCAAAGTGAGTACTCATAATTTCTTTCCAAAAAAGCCTAGACAATTTTATAATACAACACACGAGATGAAAGGATGCTGCGTGTGTGTATTAAATTCGCGAATGTGAAAACCTTTGAATATTTATAAACGTTGATAAATTTTATTTTTCGGTAGAGACGATGGAATGTGTGCCTACGCACATGAAACCAAGTAGCCAAGCGCCCAGCAATAATAATCACCACTTGTATCTTTTAATGAGCATCCTAATTCCTCTAATTTAGTGATTTTTTATTCGTTTGGACGAGGTGGAGAGTGGAATACACGCAATGGACAATTTTAGGACGCAGTGTTTGCTGTTGGGATGAAGAAAACGTATCATCACTGTCACAGCCTTACACTAAACTTCAATTTGGTGTATTTTAATTGCCGTGTCTCTGTGTGACCACAAACACGTTCGGAAAACAAAACGAAGAACTTTCCAATCGCTTTTATTTGGCTGATTGTTTCATTAACATTTAACACCATTCGTGGGCGTTTTATTCATTTTAATTATCATGTATACGCTCGGATTTATTGGGGTGGTTTGGAAAACGGTTTTCTTTTTAAGATTTAAGTGTGTGTGTGTATTGGTTCTCTGCATCCTCTTTAAAATAATATTTCTTTAAAAAGATGGACCATCATCGTCGTGACAAGAATGAGATGTGAATAATATTAAAGCCACACATACCGATATATGCATTCTTGAATCACAACACATATTCAAAATAATAAATATATATGATCATATTGTGCCTTCCTCGAGAGTGACTCGCATTTCTGGCATTTTCATTTGTCATTTCGTCAGTGACAGCACAGTGACATGTGACCACCTCATCTCGCGTATTATTCCTTTCCAAAAACGTTTTTTTTTATTTTTCTCTTCAACGATGGATGTATACAGGTTCCCATCATTCCCATGATAATGCACACACCGAATATTTATCAATAAATCATAAATTCGGTCTTTTTCAACTACACACAAATCCAAAGATGGGATTTGATTTCAAACAAACAAAAAAAAACTATCTCGTTATCAATGAAACGGATCTATGTATACTTGGATACCTTTTTTCCACTGTTTATTTTTAATTGTTAATGCCGTCAGTTGTTCATAGTTAATTTGATTTCGTGTATTGGACACAGAGAATCACGCACAGTTCGGTTACATTATTTATTGCGAAGAGAGACGATGACTGTTTGATTTTACCATTGAAAAGACCTCCACGAAGAAAATATTTGCCTTTATTTATTTACCAAGAACAATCGTCTATACATAAAGATATTGTCTGAATGCTAGAAGGATGATTGTGTTTATTATGAAAGGCATATACATCGTCGGAGAATATGTTGGAAAATGTTTAACGCATTTTTGGCGAATGTTTCAGAAGTTTCGGAGCCAAGTGTTCGGTGTGTGCTCGTGGCATTTCATCCAGTGATTGGGTGCGAAAGGCCCGCGACCACGTCTACCATTTGGCGTGTTTCGCTTGTGCCGCATGCCATCGACAATTGTCCACCGGGGAGGAATTCGCCCTGCACGAGGACCGGGTGCTCTGCAAGGCGCACTATTTGGAGACATTGGACGGCGGCACGACCTCATCGGACGGTAATTGACGGTTTTCTGAGCGAATTTTCGCAAAAATGTACACTGGCTGAATTTGCAGACGGCTGTGATGCTGAGGGTTACCACAAGAACAAGGCGAAACGGGTACGGACCACGTTCACCGAAGAGCAATTGCAAGTGTTGCAGGCGAACTTTCAGTTGGACTCGAATCCAGACGGACAGGATTTGGAGAGGATTGCGCAAATTACGGGACTGAGTAAACGGGTGACACAGGTTTGGTTCCAGAATTCCAGGGCGAGACAGAAAAAGCATATGCACACTGGAAAGGTGAAAACGCAATGTAAGCAGTTTAGGATTGAGAGTGTTTGTTGGAAGTGTTGGTTTTGTTTGTGTTTTTTTTTCTTGTTCGCAGTGCACAATTCCAGAGAGGAGAACAACTTTGGACGACATATTAATCTTCACTTAACGTACTCATTCCAACAGCAAAACAATCACAAAGCAAGCTCCATTTATTCTCAGCCAGGTAAATAACAAGTGCAAAGTAACTATTGGAGTGTAGTTTGTTAATTTGGTCTTTTTTCTGTGTGTAGATTCAGCATTGGATGATCTTTCACAAGAGTCTACAATGCACTGTATGCAAAATGAAGTTTAAATTGTAAAAACAGTCTTTTTTTTGGTTTCCTCGTGATTTTTAAATGTACTATATTATTGAAGATGAGAAAAGAATTATTCGTTGTTAATTAGTGACTTATTTATTTCGTTAAATTTAGGAAAATGATATAACGTTAATTTAATATAAACAAACAAGATGGATTTTTAAAAGAAAATATGTGTATACTATATTTTATTGCTCTTACACATTCAGCATTATATGTTAAACTCAAAGTTAATTATTGTATTGTTGTAAGTGTAATATAATAACTTTAATAAATTGTGTTGTTTGATATTTTTAGACCCTTTCTAAGCTTCTATACCTTGTTACCTACGTGTTTTTTTTTAGAAAATATATTATGATTGAGTGAATTTACCGTTAGAGAAACAGTTTGTTTTAATCAGCAAATTCATAATCTTTTTATTAACATTTTTTTAATTAAAATTTTTTGAATTTGCTCAAAAACTCAAAATAAAATCCAATTCAACCATCTATCAGTGCCTCCTGAAACTAACGTCGTACAGTCACAGTTTCCTATACACTTCGCCTCGCTAGCTAGTGAAATTTTCTCTAGAGGTAAACAATTTTCCCAAACAAACTTCCTCTTTTGTCACGCGTTGAAAAGCGAATCACTGCGCACAAAAAATGCACCAAATTGCATTCTACAAACCTTGCAGTTTTTCCGGCTAATAATCCTGTGTAGAATAAGTTTGACATCTTCAACATAGTCCTTTTAAAACAGTAAGTATACCTTCAAATAATCTAAAAATCAATGTATCTTAATATTCAAAATTGCTGCCGATCGATTACATATTTATTGCAATATGCATTAACAACATAAACAGCAACCTGAAATACCATTCATTTTTGGCAAACGTTACAAAATTCTCCCCATCTTTCACAGGTAGTGAAAAATGAAGTTAAACATCTCATATCCGGCAACTGGTTGCCAAAAACTCTTCGAAATCGTCGACGACCACAAAATCCGCATCTTTTTCGATAAACGAATGGGCTCCGAGGTGCATGCCGACACTTTGGGGGACGATTGGAAGGGCTACGTATTCAAAATCACTGGAGGCAACGATAAGCAAGGTTTTCCCATGAAACAGGGCGTTTTGACGAACGGTCGTGTACGTTTGTTGCTCACCAAGGGCCATTCGTGCTTCAGACCGCGTCGTGATGGCGAACGACGTCGTAAATCGGTGCGTGGATGCATCGTGGATGCAAATTTGAGCGTTCTCTCGCTCATTATCATCCGTAAGGGGGAAAAGGACATTCCCGGATTGACTGATTCGACGGTGCCGCGCCGTCTGGGCCCGAAACGGGCGAGCAATATCAGGAAACTGTTTAATTTGACGAAACAGGACGATGTACGTCAGTATGTGGTAAAAAGACCGTTGCCGGAGAAGGAAGGAAAGAAACAGCGTTTTAGAGCGCCGAAAATTCAGCGATTAATAACACCGGAAGTGTTGCAAAGAAAACGTCATCGTTTGGCATTGAAGAAGAAACGTTGCTTAAAACGCAAAGAGGAAACGAATGCATACAAGAAATTGCTGGCACAAAGGCAAAAGGAGACCAAACAACGTAAACAGGAGGCGAAGAGACGTCGATCGGCGAGTTTACGTGAGAGTAAAAGCAGCATTGAAAGCTCTTAAATGTATAAATTGTAATCGATTATTTAGTGCTTAGTTTTTCGTTTGAATTGGATGTATTTTGATTTCGTTTTGTAGTTTACTTAAAGAGTGTAATATGTTTATTTTGATGGTGTTTTATGTATAAATAAAAATACCTATTTAAATGTAGTTTTTAATGATGTTTATATATAATGTTAAGTTGCTTATTTAACAGATTTAGTGGTTTTCTTAGCAAGTTCTTTAATTTGTTTTTGGCAGTTTTCAGAAGTCTCTTGTAAACTTTTTTGGGTTTTCTTTAAAAATTCGTCCAAAAACTTTTCCAAATCTTTCATCATGCTGTCTAACAGAGCTGTTGCATCACCAAACATTACCTTTGCTCCTTGATAAATCATTTGTAGTTTTCCTTTTGATGTTTCTATTAAATTATTCACTATTTTCATCGTCTCGTTCGTCAGAAATACGATTGCTTCCGTTCCTTCATTAGACAGTCGTTCGATTTCAGTTTTCATTTCAGCGGAACTACATTAAAGTGAATCTATTAATGAAATGAAAGGTCATGAAATTGTTGTATTTACGATAATTCTTTTTGTTTCTTTGCTACTTCTGTTATTGTGGTTTCAATGCGAATTTTCGTGTCTTCAATTTTTTTACGGAAGATCTCCGCTGTGTCTTCTAATGATTTAGCTACTTCAGTTTTGATTTGGTCAAAGGCATCTTTTGCTTGATTTTTCACTTCTTCAGGCACTTTTGCTGCCATTGAATTACTGAAATTTTGTTTTATGTGAAGGATTTGAATTTTAAATTTTGAAAATCGTTTCAACAAAGAGTCCTGTAAAGAATAAGTCGATAGATGGGATATTGCCATCTGCCCACAAATCGTTGAACTTATTACAGAATCCGATTTTTTCTAAAATATCCCGCCATCTCCATCACCATAACCTCTGTTTTATATTTCATATTCAACAACTTTTGTTATCCAAAAACAAACTGAAATAATGGATATAAATAATTATACCATCGAATATTGGTTGCAGAATGAAAGCAAGTGCTTAGAGTTGATTAATAATGAAGAATTCATCAATTCAGTAAGTAGTTGCATTCTAATTTCAATTAGCTATCTATCGAGGGCTTGTTTCAGATTCCACTACTGAACATTGTAAATTCCCAGTCACTACAAGATAAATGTTTAATAAGATTCCATGGTATGATCCAAGACATGTATGGTCCAGAATTTTATTTAGATCAATATGAGTGCATTGATAAGACATCCAATCAAAAAGTATTAAAGCGTGGAAAATTTGTAGATATTCTCAACGAAGTAATGTACTACTTTACAAATTCATTACTATAATACTTATGAAGTGACTTGTAGGTTGACGAAGTTGATTTCGATAATCCCAACAACATCACAAAAGACCGTCAAAGATATGTTGCCATTTCGATTCCAGCAGTGAACGACTGGGTGAAAAAGGTGCCCCCAAACACACTCCAATCTCATCTCAAATTAATTTCCATATTCTTTTAGTTGCATAACAAAAAAGACAGTTTACCCATTCAAACCACTTTATGTACAAAGCAAAAGAAACGTCCAGTTGAAGATTCCGAAGAGACAATGGACTGCGAAACTTCAACCACAAACAAACATCAGAGAACCGAACCACTTGCATCCTCCACTCATCAGTTACAAAACATATCACCAGAGTATCTCTTAAACTTTCCTCTTCCCGATAGTTCCGGAAAGGCATGTCATCTGATCATCTATCAAGACACAGATTCATTAAAATTAAATGACGTGTGCGAATTTATCGGCTTCCTATCGGCAAATCCATTACTAACGCCGCCCATCAACCAAGACAACACCGACGACACGATGGAAATCGAAACACACCATCCACCATCATCTCTAATACCACGAATACATTGTGTTGCATTTAAACCACTCAATCACTCGAATCCATTGTGCTCCGCAGAGATGTGCAACAATCTAGAAGAGACTGCCTTCCTGCGACGTGAACTGCAAATTGTACTCACACAACTGTTGCTGGGCGACACATTGGCTGCTGAATACTTAATGTTCCATCTAATATCAAAAGTGTATTTACGACAGGATGTGGCCGTATTGGGAAAGTTCTCGTTAAACATTTCCCACATTCCAACTGCAATAAAAGGCATGGACTTTGTTAAAGAATTGTACCAATTCATCGAACTTCTACTGCCAAAGAGCCATTATCTGGCGATGACATTAGAGAATATGAACGATTTGTCGTTTACACCAAAGTAAGTGATTTGTTTTTATTGTCAGTATTAGAAAAAAAGGAATGCGGTTGTTTTAGAAAAGACTATAAATGTAATCGTTTAACAAGCGGCGTTCTGCAACTAAGTGCAAACACCCATTTAGTGCTAGATGAGACGAAACTATCGAACGGTAAATTAAACTCGTCCGGTATCGATAATGTAAAGGCAATTGTGAACACAATCAAAGATCAAAAAGTCTCATACGATTTCAATTATTATCGTCTCGATTACGAGTGCGACATACCCATTTTGATCTTTTCCGAGGGCAAATCGCTGTTAAGTGTAAATGGATGCGGTATTTTGTTAAGAATTATTCTCATTCTGTGTTTTTAGTCTGATGTTCATGTTGTGCTGAAACCGGTTGAAGATCATATAAATACGTATGGTGAAATCTTAGCAGCTGCTAAGCACTTTCTCGAGCCGAATTTGTTGAATAAAATTCGTATTTATTTAACAAATGCCAGAAATGGATCGTATGAATTGTCGGATGGCGTACAGAATGTATAGAGAGGTTTCTGTTTATATTTTCAATTTTGTAATGATGTTTTTTTTTCTAGTTGATTCAGGATGAGTTTGTGAATATGAGACAGGAGGATAATAAAATAAATGCGGATGATTTACACAATCTTTTAGTGTTGGCACGTTGGGTTTGTTTGTCGTATGGGAAAATGAGCCTGGATGAGGAATGTTGGAAAATTGCGTGCAATTTGGAGCGTGAGCGAAAGCAACGGTTAATAAAGTAAACAGTTTTATATGTTTTCGTTATGTTAATAAAACTATTCAATCAGATCGCTTTAAAATTCGATATTTCTGTTGATGAAAGGGAAACAGGCATTTTAGTGGCTTATTAACATTTTAATATGGGAATTGAATTGAAGGTTTGTTGAGAGTTGGAGAGAGTTTCAGAAAAAAACGGAGGAATGAAATGTGAAAAAGTAAGAGATGTCTGAAATGTCGAAAACAATTTATAATCCGATTTTATCATCGATGGAAATGTCGTGTATTTCCTTTTCTCATATTATTTTCAACAGATGCTCATATAACGAATGTTTTCATTTTCCCAAAAAAATTACTGAGTAATTTAAAAAGCTTGTAATTAATTGCGGACAATTAGTGAAGAAATAAAGTTTTTCTATTGTAAAAAGGTCCCCCTTTGTGCTGGAAACTTTAAAGAGCACACCGTTTAAGTGCTTTTTATATTGAATCACTTTTCAGTATGTGTGTGTAATTTTTTCTTACCAAATTCCATTTGTTCTCCAAATGGGTTTAAGCTGATTAAATTTTTTTTTCTGCTGGACAACAAATTTATTTCGTTTCCGATATTTCTGCTCAAGTAAGTGTGTAATATAAAAATGCCTAAAATGGTCATAATTTCTCTATCTGAGTTTTTCAGCTGAAAACACGCGACTATATCGATGCGAATCATTCGCCTTTTCCATTCGACTTGCATTTGTGATAAATTAAATTTGGATTGTGGCGCGGAGCAACATAAAATATTTGCAATTTATGCTACAGAGGATCATCCGCTCAGTTTTACTGCGATGAGGAAAATGTTAAAGGTGAGTTGCACGTTTTAATTCACGCTTTTGAAATTTTAATTCAAGCCAGTTTCTTTTTCCATTTTTTTTCTAGTTTATATCAATCTTATTATATTTCACAAATCGATTGGAGTTTATTCTGGCATATGGTTGGGCAACATAATATTTTATGTAAGCGCCGGAGATATGCAGATAGGAAGTGTAAACAATGCTTTTAGGGATATAGGTAAACGACCCATTAAATTTGTGTATTTGGTTTTTATGTTGGTAAATGTGACCCACTTTTATGGAAATCGTTCGTCTTTTTCTTTTCGGAATGTCTAGTCAGTTTGAATCTGAATTCTATTGAACAATGCGATAAATAAAAAATATATTGCACCCCTCTGGAGTGAACAAAACCTCAACACGAGCAAACTTGTAATTCTACAATCCTAATTGTTTTGTCATACACAGAAATGTCAATTCTGATCACGAGCCGCCCCAGTTTGGTCGCATTGCAAGGAAACTTGAAGCAAAACCGCAACTTGGGCGACGGGAATTAATAGAAAATTTGAAAAAGTTGTCAATGATGAAATAATAACATGTTTTCAAGGCGCACATCCAATATACGTGAATTATTTATGTACGGAAATAAATGGAATTTGCGGTTAATTTAATGTGTCCCACGTGAAAATGGATCGCATTCACATAAATATATTAGAATTTTTTTTTAACTCGCAATACAGTGAGTTTGATTGAATTTATTTCAAAGGGAATGGGCAAAATGTTGCGCCTTTGGATAAAATGTACAATATTCGATTATAGTTAATGAACCGTAATTTTTACTAGAGAGTGAATAAACAATTTTCTCTAAAAACCAATTGAATGCTCTAATAAAAGGACAACAGTGAAATTAAGACTGAAACAAAAGACTGTTTGGTAATTGGCTTCTTTTATTATTGAACAAGTTGAAATTGTAATAAAACGTGCCTTTTTCATTTACAATGACGATGGATGCACACGGTTTTGAGGGAAAAAGTTGTCCATTTGATTTTTCATTTAATTAAAACGTTATTTGTTTACCTGTTAATCTTTTATTGGGTGTAGTTTAGTTTTTCCCGAAAGTTATAAGTGTTGATGTTGGAGTTTTTTTCACACACTTTTCCCTTGTTTTCATGGCATTATTTTTTCCAACTGAAGCGTAAAGCGTTGCCCAAATAAAATTACAAACTTTATGAAATGCGTTAGATGTGCTTTTATATATAAATAAAATTCGTTCAGAAATTAACGAGCAAAGTTAAATTAATGTATTAGTGGGAAAGATGAGGGGAAGGATTGGAACTTCATAAACAAAGTGATGAGAAAAAAAATTAAGTTCTCTTTTTGTTGGACGGTGGGTGTAGAAATTTTTCACTTGGAAAAAGTGCTTTGGGTTGATTATCTCGGGATGCAATTAACGCATACGCATGTTTTGGACGCGGTTCTGATGACTGTGTGTTTAATTAAAAGTAAAATGTTTTTTATTATGACAATTTGCGGCCACATAAATGAGAGGGAAATTTTCTCTTGGATACCGAAAAGCCTATCGGAGAAATGCCTCTTTGTGCAAACTAATATCGCTTTAAATGTACTATTTCGCGTTTCGTTTACATTCAAATGGCAAATCTGCTTATATTCACATTACATTTGATGGGAGTTCATAATTTATTATCGCCCTTTTGTTCATTGAAAACGTGCTGTAATTAATTTATGCCTAGGAAAAAAATTTCAACTCAGACCAAGATGAAAAGAATAAAGCAAAAAATGAAAATTGTTATTATGGAAATTGGCCTTTCAACATCTCTTTAACAAAGAGTTAATTAGTTTTTCCATGCACAGTTTTAAGAAAATGAAATGTAACGGAATTGTTTTCAATATATTCCAATTAGTTTTTGTAAATTGCATTATCGGATATTCAGAGAGAAAAACCCATGTACCAATTTCAATGTAATAGAAATTGCACATGTATAAATCCGGGCAATTTATTACGTTGGAAAATTGAGAGGAAAATTCTGTCCATCACAGATTCACAGATTGGCATCCCTATTATTTACGTATAAATTTGCCATTATTTGTTTAATATCCATTGCAAACGAATGCATCTACTCGTATAATTACAATCCATATTGTGGAAATATAATAAACATGAAAAAATATAATTCAAGTGCTTGAAATGGCACATTATTGATTGCTGCTATATTTAAAACAATGTCAACAGATCTCTTTTTTCCAATGTGTTTCATACCTTTTCACAAGTCTCCATTCGTAAAACATTTTATCAATTTTTACTGTATGAAATTGTGAATAGTTCAACATCAAAGGAGCATGATGACTGTTTCAATGCAAAACGAGACACAATTGTATGATAATTCACGTTCCTCATCTCATTTGTAATGTTTTATGTATTTGTATATCTAAATGTTTGTGTTCGTTATCAAATTTATGTGCGTACAGTCCAACAATCATTGTGCACGAATTCAACGCACTCTATTCAATATTGTTTGATAAATTGTTGTACACTGCCTTTGGGCAATGATCTAATCGCATTATTGGTTCGCTCTACCATCACACGACCATGTCGTGTTGTGGACAATTTTCTTGTCCGCGAAACAATGTCACAGTTCAAAGTGGTTCCCCGAAACATAAACGAGAGAATTCTTTGAAACGGCCAATTGTTGTACAATTCTGCATGGATAGTTTCGTGTTTACAGAGAATAAAATGAAAAGTATGTTATTTAATGAAAACTAAAAGTGATTAATTTTTTCCAGCTAACACATACTGTGTATATAATAATTCTGCCGCCTCCACTGATCTGTGCTCCTGCGTAACCATCGCAACGCGTCGCCACAGCATACTCGCTTTTCAGGAGTTTCACTACATTTCCATGAGAGACGGTACGGTTTTCAGTTTTCAGTTGTGCTCGTACTGCGAACGTGTCTCGACCAATTTTCAAATTTCTTTTCATTTGGGCCCCCCAATTGCTCGAATGCAGAAACATTTATTGAAAAGCATTTTTTCAATGTCCCTTGGGTCAGATAAAATGCTTGAATGAATCATTCATGGGCCCGACTGAAACAGCACCACTGAAATTTATTACACGTTTCGACAACTTGTTGTTTCTCAGTGCGATTGTGGAGGAGAGGCTTCTGTCCTTTGGTACACGCACATCGGACACTTGAATGGCATTTCTTTTTCTCTTCGGCCGTTTCTACATTGTCAATTGGATGAGCAGCGTGTTTTGAAGGTAATGTTTGTTTTGTTATATATTGTTAGCTGAAATTATTGGCTTCTATTAATAGATAACGTACACTTTTATGGTAATGACATAAACATTTGTAAATATGGCTAGATAAAAGATGTTGTTGTTCGATTGTGACATGGAAATTATTTGAAAATTTACATTAGTTTGAAATATGTGTTTAGAAAAATGTTTATGTCGGTGTTTATTTACAATAACTACAAAATATTTTCACTATGAATACAAATGAGATTACGCTTGTTTGGATTTATTATTATGTTGTGTGTATGTTTATTGTTGAAACGAATATGAAAACAGATTTCATGTAGGTGTTCTTTTTTCATATGCAACTGAAATAATGGGAAATGACGTTGATTTATTAGTTGAGGGCTTTTTCGGTACCCTTTCAAGATCATTTGGATTTTAACACATTGTCAAACAATCGAACAATTTTTCAATCCGGCTAATAGAAAATAAAATGAAAACGTAATAATACTCCACTTAAATCTCCCATCGATGCCGTGTTTCCAACAAATGCTCTTCTCAATAAATGACGTTCTTTATACATCTTTCACTTTCAGGATTCCGTATCGGCATAACGAAATTTTGAGCAGTGCCCTGCATATGTTTGGTAAGTCTTTCACATGAGTATTAAAAATGCAATTATCGTAGATATATGTTACACATGTAAGTGAATTTCAAATGGAAAATAAACAAACGAGTTTTCCATTAAATTGTTTCCAGACAAACAGGGAGCCGTTGTTTGGCTCTAAATAATTTTTGTATTCTCTTTCAATTTGGAATCCACATGTTTCTCCATTTTAATAACTTAGCTAGTCAATTGGAGGAAGATTTCATATACCGAAAAACCTATTTTTAGTCGCATATACGTTGGAATTGTCAATTTAATTCACAATTTCATCAAAACATTTTATTACCGTATCAAATATGTCCTGATGAGATGGAGATATTTTTAGATATCTTCCAAATGACAAGAGGAATTTGGTAATAGAAAATCGATTTAGAATTTGTTGAACAACGAATCGATTCTAAAATGATCGTAGCTTTTTGCGCTTCTAGTCTTATTAATCGCAATTAATGATGAGTGCACATAGAAAAAAAGTTCTAAAAGAGAAAAGAACAGGATGTTCCGCTCCTAAATGAGATTGGAGACTTTTCCACATACATCACAGTATAAATTAAAAATATATCTCTTTGAGGAAAGTTGAAAGGGCTCAAATTAAGTTGTTGTCCTACAAGTTGAAAACTTTTTCCAAAATGTTAATATTTATGACGACATTAAGGCATTGTACGTGCAAATATATATGGTAAAGTTCAAGTTTTGTCCACTTTGAAAATTAAATTCGCTTTGAAAGTGAAACAAAACACACCCACAGCGTACAATAATGCATAATAATTTGTTGAGTTCAGTTTTGTGATTGCGTTCCTTCGGTGCCGCAATTTTACACAATTTAACGCACATTTTTGATGAAATTTAATTAAAAATTTTTAATTACGTTAAATATTTTCATTCGTATTAAATGCTTGTTTGTTTTCGGCTCTAGTTTGATATTTAATAAACGGTTTTTATTCAAATTGAATTTTTTATTAGGCGACTGATGAACAACTTGTGTAGATAAGAAAATAAGCAATCTCTCGAATGTTTTGCATCATTTTTATAAAATGTGTCCTTCTAATAATAATCTTGGCTAACGTTTATATACTAAAAATAAACGAGTATTACCTGTGGGTACTTCATCAACAATGTTTATACTAAACGGGTAATTTGGTTCGTTTCATCTCATACCAAAGAGTTTTCTTGGCGGTTTCCGAAACTTTCGCAATTACTCGCAAGAGTCAATCGATTTTTTTTGCGATTTTCTTAAAGGTGAACGCTATTAATCTATGTTAGTTTCGGGAACAGTTCAATTATTAAAAGTCTAGACACGGGGGGTGGAAATAGTTAAGCTTAAAAGCTCTTTTATCACTGATAGAACAACCAAGAAAAGAGTGGCATTAATTTGTCTATTTAAATTTAAAACGGTACATTTAACAAGTGAAATTGGATGTAAGAAATATTTAATTATAAAATGGAGGGTGGAAATTCCTTGCTTCATTCAAACAAATAATACTATATCAGTTTTTCACGTTAATTGGTGTTTATTTATGCAAAACAAGGCTGTTTATTTCATATATGGAGGAAAAACAATTTTTCAATGGGTCAAAAATTGAGATTTTTTAATAAAAGTCCTTGATTTCAGTTGAAATGTTCTTTCAATGATTTATTTTTTCTTAAAAGGGAAAGATCAAATCGTTCAAAACAATATTAATTAAGTTTTTATCCTTTGTGAGAATGTAAAAGAAAGAGGATTGTAAAATTTCAACATTTTAATTCAACTCCTAAGGACAATTTGAAAAATTTGAATTTCATTCGTCTTCGTGTAGGTGTGTTTATGCCTGATTAAATTTAAATCGCTTTTATGTGTAGCCATAAATTTTCAACATTAATTTTAAAACAATTCCTATGCAAAATAGAGTGCTCAAGTTATATTAAACACTGCTCTCTGCTGACTAAGTAAATGTAAGTTTTATATTACTCGATGTAATTGTTGTTTTGATATTTTACGAGGACAGCTTGAACAAACAGAAATATTCGCAGTGTTATTGTTTTCGAAAGAAATTTCACCGAAAAGAGATGAGAATAAATCTGAATATGGAATTTTCTAATGACTCCATTCTTGATGGAAGGCCCTCTTTCGCTGTATATGTTTATTTGTTGTTAAATCGGTGGAAATTTCATAAAGCTTCGCATATTATCGCACACTTTCAGCAAGTCAATCCTTGTTATCACTTTATTCACTGTTTTATACTTAATTTAACGCTATTTTTTCAACTGGCTACACAATTTACATTTTAACTACTAATACTTGCAAATCATCTTCTTGTTTCACTAAAATCCCATTTGTAATTGAATGAAAACTCTTGGAACTTTGCATTCTCTTGAATATTAATTGTCAGTTTTTCTTCAAAGTTATATTGCCGATTTTACGTTCCAAATCGCAAATCTGTATAAGCTCAATGGATAATAATGGGGAGAAAACAGAAATTGATAAAAAAAAGTGCATCACAGATTCAAGTGTCTAATAATTGGAATGAATTACAAACTTGAATTAGATTCGGGGGATGGAAATCCATGATGATATAGGTATTGTTCAATTGTAGGTATTTAAATAGACTGGATTGTGTTTATAAAAGGCAATTTCCCAAATTCAACATGAATGACGTCCTTCATGCAAATAATAAAAGAATAGCCTCTACAATCCTCGCACTCGAACAAGCGACAACAATTACCATTGACATATTCTAAACGTATTGATTTGGTTATCTTGAAGTTATTATGCCATTTAATAAGTAATTGTTAAGTAGAATAGAAAATTCAATTCGTATCCGAGCGAATAATGAGGGAAAATTATTTATTGAAAACTTTTCAAGACGCCAAGGTGGAGCGCTTAATTGAAAATACACTGATTATTTCTTATTATAGAAAACTTTATGTAATTGTTATTGGAATATGAAGAGTGATCAATTTCACATTGATTAGAGCCATACTTCATTCTCTATTGGACTAATTAGATTTTTTAATTGACACTTGTGGGAGTTGCAACATTCAAATTATTAATTATTAATTAGACTATTAATTATTCTTAATGATAATAAAGCAGCGTCCAATCGTAAATTGTTTATTGGCGTCTCTAATCTCAGTGTTATGAGAGAAATTAAAAATTCAATTAGCCAATTATGGCAGTTTGCCGGTTTAAAGTGATAATTTCGATATTAAAGCAATGCAGTTTTAATTAAAAGAAAAAAAGTTGTGGACGTCATAAGATTGTTTTAATGGTTTTGTAAGTCGTAAAATGCGTTAATGAAAGCGCACCTTTATTGTCTTATTTATTTGTTGGATTTTCTTCGAAAATTTCGCCTAATAACTGTGGCTCTCTTTCACCGGCACGAATCTTCCAATTACTTTTGATCCTTTAAGGGAAATCACATCAAATTAATTCTGTTTACTGGCGTGTACGTTTTATATACTTTACAGAAAAATAACTGAAAATTCCGTATTTCTTTAAGTACATTATTGTAAGGAAGCAAATTGGTGGCAACATATACATTCCTAACAATAGTATCCACGATGTAAAATGTTATTTTCTATTCTTCACAATGGAAGTTATAGAAGAGAATCACTTTTTATTGAGGAATATGGGAAGCACGACTTGTTCTCGTTTTCGGTATTACACTGAAAAGCGATTGGGGAGATCGCATATGCATGCACATGCGGCTGTAATATTTTCATGAATTTTATTTCTTATTGGGACTTTCTGTCGCCACTTGCAGACATGGGGGAATTGAAGAAAAAACGCTATGGTTGGGATTCAATGAAAAAATCAAAGGATCTACGAAGGAGTTTAGTGCACTAAAATTAAATTTGAAATGTCCATGGACGTTGTATAGAGGTACTCTTGAGACTTGGTGGCAAAATTCCATCTCAAATGTAATCAGAGATTTATTTTTTACCGATCGTGTTTATTTTTATTTGGCATTAAAGTAGAATTGTCAATTCTGGAAATTTTACAATGTAATTGAAAAAAAAAACTCTAAAAAATTTAATAAGCCATTTAAATGAGTCACTATAAATGTTAATTAAACTCTTTTAAATATCTAATTGGAATTTTAGCATCGAAAAGGACGGTAATATAGTTATTTTTATTCGAGAGCAGCTTATCTACCTTGTTCTTCAAAAAAGATTTTCTATATTTTTTTTCCTTTTCAGAAAAACTCATAAACTCAAGTGAAAATCTGTGTGGCTCTTCAAATAAACATTTTACGATGGAGATATCCCCAAACACATCAAATATTCTTTAAGGCGCAATCCGAAATTCGAAATTCACACCACGTAGTGAATTACAAAAAAAAAGAGAATCGTCCTGTTTTCCAAGGTGTATTGCTGTGAATTTTATTACAAATGCATAATGCAGTACCGAAAGTTTGCACTATCACCCCGAAAAAAACTAATTAATAAGCAAAATCTGGCTGAAAATCTGCTTTTGAAGGGTGTGTTCCGGCCCAGAGAAAAACACTCAATAACACAGTCTTCATCTGTTGTTACATAAGCGTGTGTTTAAATACGACAAAGAGTTTTACAGGAATTAAGCTGTGAAACTGTAATATGTACAGAGTAGCATGTGAGTGTGTGTGCGAGATCCGGGGGGCATTTTAAAATAACACACAAGAGGCGGATCATGGAGAACGTGTAAACCTAGACTTGGAAAGACAAGCAAGCCGAAAAAGCTGCACGTATCCGTAAACGCAACTGTCTCGGTGTGCTCTTTGCCGGAGGCTTAAACGCACATCCACGTCATCGCCGCTCCCCACATATTCCTTTATTAATTAGTTAAGTCGGAACGATTCTTTCACTCTTCCAATTATACAAGGAAATGTTTTGATTGATAGGAAATGATGTTTGTTCCAGTTGTGTGTTTAAGCGAATGGGAGAGTTTTCTTTTTGTTTGTCCCTAATTTCTCATGTTCACGATTAAAACAAACGTGTGTTTGCGAGCTTTTTCTGTTTATTCTCAAGAACAAGAATACGTTTTATGTAATATGAAGGCACATGTGTGACTATATGTGCATTTATTTATTATTTATGGGCAACACTAGTCGCTATATTTGCACGATGTGTGTATACAAACAATTTGATTGGTGGTTTTGGTCAAATACATTTCCACCACAATTATATTTCATGTCCAAAACGAGTTTTAACAAATTTCACAACGACAATGTAATAAATGGCAGTTTCAGTTTTTATAGGTATCCAAATCGAAAGCATCTGGTGCACCGGCAATCATTTTCAGTGAAAAGGAACACTTTAATTTCGCCACAGTGTGTTTAGTTGTCGTCCTCGAAATGAAGTATCGAGTGCATGGTTCGATGTTTAAGGGTAGAGTGAACAAATTAACTTCACGCCAGATAGACACAATCGATACATAAGGTGAAAATTGAGTAAAAAAGGATTTCCTATGGGTTTGTCGTAAACAGAACCCTCAGAACAATATATTAGATGTGAGAGAAAAGGAGAAGAATAAAAGAAAACCATTGAAAGTTACACACACAGTGAAATTTGTAAAAGAGAAATGCCACCTTTCAGAATGTTTTATTAAAAATGCAGAAAAAGTCTTGGGGGATTTATTAAATTCTACTGCCATGTACAAGAATTATATAATTTAGCACGTCAAACTCTTTATTATTAAACACGAAACCGAAAAATAAGGTGCGAGAGAAGATTTAATGTGAGGAATGCGTGTAAGCGCCACACTACATTGGTTTTATGGGCGAATTAAATTCTGCAATTCGTAATTATGTACAGTGCATTAACTTGGCACCAGCTGGTTGGATGGATTTAATCAAATTTTCGGTCAAACGCTCGTCATTTCATGATCCCTTATGAGGAAGGTTCTTTTAAATGCATATCTAAATCGACACACATTCGCAACTACTAAATTCCCAACCATGTCTGATGTCTTCTACGTGAAAAAAATAACAAAGTGTGTGATGATGGCGCCTGAACGGAATATCTACATGTATTTATTTTAACAAGTTTTCCGTTTTTGGATGTGCGTCTTGAACGGAGAATAATTACCGTCTAAATTGGATTCACTTGCAACTTTTTCCCATAGAAAAGCGTCTTTTAATACGCTTGCCTAACTTAAAAGTAGATTTGGCTCGATTTGAATGCGGCAGTCGTAAACCGATGCACAGTGCCATAAAAACCCACTTCGAATAACCATAAAATAAAAGATGATTTGAAAAATGTCCGATTATGAGGGTGCAATAAAAACCATATATGAATTCATTAATTTTGTTGACACGTTTCATTGTGCGGTGGACACAGCGATTTCTTGGCGGTTGCGGAAAAAACTTTGATCCCTTCGTCCATAAATCACAGACTCTCAAGTATACGCCCGAATTAAAATCTATTGAATGTGAATGGCAATAATGACTGGGAGATAGCGGATTACGGTGTCTGTATTTGTACAAATTAAACACAGTATGCGATGTCATCTCAATTCGCTCTTCTCCAAGACGGAAAAGAACTTGAAAGGCGCTCGTTTTGTGTACAGTTTGGGGGATGAAATGTTTAACGAGTATAAGGGTATACGGGAGTGAACGTTTGCCGAGCTTTAAATCAATTTAATATCGATGTTTATACTTTTAGAGAAAAAACGCTTTAAGAGAACTTGCCTGTCTATCCAGCACCATTTTGATACATTTACAATGTAATCTGTGTGGGCGAGCATTGTTCATGCGATTAATGGCAGTTTTTGCGCGTGTTAAGCTCATTACGTGAAAATAATCCCGTTTAAATGACGGGGGCACATTATTTCGTCATCAAGTGCTCACACAAATACATGGGGAAGTAACACAGTTCTTGTGTTACAACTTTTCCGTCTAGACTCCACCCTCTTATCGCAAAAGAAGTTTGTTAGAGAAAAAAGTTGACGAGTTTTTCGTTTGTACATCACACTCGATTTGTTCAATTCAAATGTGCGATGGCGGGTCAATATAAAAGCAAACACTTATTGTCTTTAATCTTTAAAGTGAACATTAAATGACTTCTTAGCACACGAGTTGCTCGCGGTCAATATGAAACTTTAGAACTTTATTTGCAATAAATTTGATATAGTAAGAGAGAATAAATGAGTTTTTCCTGAAAATGAGAGGAACAAAACGGTGCTATTCTATTATTTCACTTTTAATTGGAACATTTTTATTATTTCTGCTAAGTTCAGTTTCAGTGGCAGAGAATTACAACGTTAAATGATTAAATAATAATACTTCTTGACTTGCAATAAAATATAGTTTGAGTGAATTTAAAGCTCTTTCTCCAAGTTTAAGTGAGTTTTTCTGTTTGTTCTTCTCATCCTTCATTGCAAGTAATTATTTTATGAAAGACGGAGAAAAATTTGTCCCGTTCAAGAGTATCCCTGTTATTGGAAAGTTTGTTTACATGCTACTTGTAATAACTGAAACAAGATTAAAAGCCAATAAAGACAGTCTGGCTGATTTTCAGGGGAATTTTACAGTTTGGGATATTTTTCGGCTTTAAATTACCCTCGAATGATTTATGGACGATATTTGTAATAAATAACATTCCATGCCCCAAATTCGGATTAATTCTTACGTAGTTAATCCACAAACTCAAAGTTGTATCCATTTCCTATGTGGAGGAGGTACAGTAATTGCACGGAGCATAACAGAATGTTCACATTTTGTATTGAGTTCATGTAACTTGGTAAAGGGTTGCTTGTCACATTTTCATACAACATCAATTCCATTTCGGATGGCCACAACATCCATATTGTGCACGAATTATGTTTAACATCATACAAATGTCCTTGTTAATCATAGTGAATCATTTGACTAGAAATAAATCTTTTTAAAGAACCTTCTGGCTGGACAGAAATCACTGTAGCAAATGAATTTTCCATTCACTTCTCTTTTTCATATATCGTCGGCAATAAATTTCAATACAGCACACACATATCGCAAAGTTCCATTAAAAAATGATAATAAACACCTCTCTTAGGAGTTTAATATATTTTTATATGTGAAATAGTAAAGGCCCTTTTTACTGTCTTCACGTGTGCATCCCCTTAAAAATGAATGTTTGTGTATGCAAACGAAGCGAAACAGAATAAATGCTCTACCATATAAAGAAAAGTTAATAAAACCGGGTGTTTTAATGTGCGATTTATATCGGTCATAAAATTAGCCAAAGTACATAGATAAAGTCGAGTAAATCAAGAGAAACGAGAACTTTAAACCCGAACAGCTTCTTATACTGTCAGCATCAGAGGGAAGACAAGCTTATTAATAATAAATTCCAGTCCCTTGGTAATTGTTAACAAATTTCCATTAGTTTAATTGTTATTGGTAATTTCATCGTCGAACCTGTCAGTCCTCATTCGACTGAAATTTATATCAAATCCCATTAAAATAACAGGAAACAATAACAAATGCGGTATTATACACGTATATGCAGATATATAACATGTAAACCGTTTCTATAATACACAAAGCATGTCACTCGAGGCCGTATTTTATTTAATATTGGGCTTTTGCAAGAGATTTATATACAGATCGTGAGTTGTTTGTGCGATTTTAAGAAGATTTACAACTTTATTAGCTAAAAGAAATAGAAGATGAAGAACGGAGCGACCCCATCGCAAATCTGCCCTCCACTCTTTTCCACAATAACAAAATAAGGTGTTTAGTTATGTATTTCAGTGATTTATCGACTTGTTGCCGCTGCAATGGAAGATTGATGCGCTTAAAGTGATAAACAATTATTGTCCTTTTTGTTTGCTTTTTATTCATCCAACTTGTGTGTCCTTCTTACTTGTGCAACATATTGAACAGAATAAGCGCTAATTGGGAATGAGATCCAATCAAAAATTACATTAACAATTATTGGCTTAAATGGATATCCGTCTATATGAATGTTGATTAATCATAAACGGTATTAGTGTGGTATTTCTATCGGAAAATTGCTTACACTCGAATGGTATTGATATTTTATTTAAAAGGGAACTTGAGCCAAAAGCATTTCGTTTATTGCCACACATTTGTATAGAAAAAGTCTCTGATACATTGGCCATTTGTTCTCTATAAAAAACGGTAGTGCAAAGTTAATTTCACCTCTCGATGGAATATTGTAATTTAACTTTCATTTTGGAATTATAAGTAAACTCATAACGGAAAGTTTGATATTGTGCAACAACCCAGAACAAAGTAAACTTAAAAGCAATCAATTTGTGCCACTATCTTTGCCCTTTAATTAACCAAAATCGAATTAAACGCACTATAAATAGACTGATTGGTGCTTTTTCTATTGTATAGATGCACTTGTAAGTTTGCAGTTTGCGGTGTAAGAAAATCACTTCGATTCCAAGTGAAGATGAATCTTTGAAGTGAAATGAATTGATCGTATTAGCTTTTATGATGTGTGCTTGTGTCTCTGGAGGATTAAACGTTAAGTTGTAGACGGGAACCGCCTATTATTAGAAAAGTGTCTTTATTGATTGTGGAATCGGTGGCCAAGTCGATATAGTTTGATGGAAATGCTAATAAAAGACGATTAGGATGTAGAATGGCGTTTTTTAATAACCGCGTACAATAATCTTTTCATTGTTGCCTACAAGATTGAAATCAGCATCTTTTGTCCACCTTTCTTAATACATTTAATATTAGCTAGATAATAAAAAAAGTTTTCATTGAATAATTGTAGAGTTTTGCTTATGGACGTTGGAAAAGTTTTCCAATGAAGAACATTTTGAATTCATCTTTGAGACAAACTGGATGACTACTTAAAGGTAGTCTTTTATAAGTAGGATTGTTTCTGTTGTGGATTAGAAAAATGTGAACAAAAAGAGAATGAGTTTCCCTTTTTTTATTTTCTCCCATACAAAAACTAAATTGAAGGGAAATATTCTTTGCTCTTTGGAATTGGAAGGAGTTCCTTATTTTTTTTTCCCGACTTCAGTTTTCAGGAAAATATTGTGATCTTTTGTGAAAAAGCATTCAGTCTCATATTAAATAGCTCAATTGTTATCCTGTCAGGATTAAGTGTAACACAATTTATTTTGAAAAATGGATGAAATTATTGAAAATAAATTTAATTGGCCTCTAAGTAAACGCGGCGGTTTTCGCCTGAACTCAATTAAGCGTGTCTTGAAGTCGCACAAAACGCTTCAGAAATAAAACCAACATTTTCATCGTAACATTTACGATATTGCATGTTTTTCGTAATTGACGAATAAAAATTAATCAAGTGCTAAATGTGCAATTGAAATTTTATTATCAACAACAAACAGCGAGAAAAAGCGATCCAATATGCTAAAATCTGCTTCAGATTTCCAGTATGTTTTGTATGTTTAAGAGTTTATCTCGCAATTATTAATAATCCCGAATTCGGGCTGTTTGCATTATTGATTCCGTTATCGGAGCGAAATGCACAAATAATATTCATCTTAATAATTTCGGAGAAAATGATGTAATCAACCTGAGCCTTGTTATACAAGAGAGAATCTTTGTTTTCCAAACTAATTCTCGGTGTGTGGATGTTATTAATAATAATGAGTAACGAGAGTATATAGAAAATAAACTCGGTGAATATTCTATGATCAAAAGTTTCCCAATGGACTATAGCAATAAAAGTTCAAATAGAAAATGCTTCCTTTCAACTATAAATAAAGAAAAGTTGCAGAATCAAGTGGAGTGCATGCAAAGTAATTGTGTTCAAATTTTTAGATGCATTTTGAATTTCCACGTCGACATGTGGGAACATGTATGATTTATTATGCGGTACAAAATTGTGTTGTCGGTGTCACAGAAGAGTAAATGTATCTGAAAAGTTTGTTAGTAAGTTGTGTAATTAAATAAAACAGCACTTTATAGTTTAAATCGGCGAAGACGAGTGCTGCTCAAGATTATGCCATGTATGACACAATAATAATTTTCATTAACCGAAGAAGTGGGAAGAGTTGTAGAAAGCAGCATGTTAAAAAGAACTTTGTTATTTACTCTGAATTTCACCGTGGCAAGTTCATAAGTGGAAGAGAGACTAAAATGTAGATAGACACTACTATATTTCAGTCTAATGGACTGCAATTAGGTAGTGTACGTGCAATGGAAATTTCAAAATAATAGTTAATGTGATAATTGAAATATGACGTAGTTACTTAATTTAACATCCATTCCCACATACACGAAAATGAGTTAGGATGATGAAAGATGCGAATATTTTGTTATTTGAATAGTTTGTAGGTGTGTCTGGATGCAAGAACCGAAATTCCAGTTAAACAGGTATGCGATTATTAAATTAGATATATTGGAAAAATTGTTTTCTAAAATCTTTTGTGTTTTCCAATTAAAAATGGAAATAATTGGCAACATTTAATCCTCGATTAATTGACAATTTGTGATACAGTTGCAAGTCAGAAAAACGTTCCTCAACACTAGAAAAATGCGCGTTTTAATTGTTTAGCAAATTTCCATTCCATAAGGGAAAAAACAGTCGACTTGCTTCTGATTGTCCCAAATGATGCCCCAATTGAAATACCAACTTCACACTTAACGACGAATTTCCATCAACTCAATTATAAAATTGAATTAAACGTGTTGTGCAGACCTTCCGATAAACTCAATCAACATTTACTAAACGATAATGAAGTTTAAACTTTCCGCAGTACAAACTAGATGCAAACACAATAGTATCCATAGAGCGATTTGCTCAATTTCCATGCAGATATTCGCCCTTCGAGCAATAAAGGCAACAGTCCGTACGACAATTTCATCGCTAATCATTTCATACAAACTTGCGAACATTCATTATCCACCAAGTTTCCTATTGAATGTTCAGAGCGAACGGGAAATTATGTATGTAATTTTCACTTTCGTTCTGGGAATTTTCTACATTCTAATTTACCGCTTCCAGTCTGGAAAATGTAGTGCCATTTGTTATTTTGACTGTTATCTAATAAACACCGGCAACTGTTGCGCTTCACAAAGAATTTCTTGCTGGTGGACCATATATCAGAAATTCTATATGGAAATTTAGTTACTTTGGCCCTTATTAGTTCCATTTACGATAGCCGGAAGCTGTATAGAAACACAACTTCAATTAAATCAATTAAGGCGAATAATTGTCTGTGCTGTTTCCAATCTAGACTATCATTCAAAGATTATGGGAACTTTGACTATTCGAGGGCCATTATGCAAGAAGGAACGTTAATAATGGGGAAAATTCGTAATGAGGGCGACTAGGAATCGGTTTATTGTTGCAAGTTTGACTAGTTTTTAATGAAAAACTCATAGTTAAAATGAGGCTGGTAATTTATTATTCAATTATCCCCAAAGGATTAATCTGTGAAATATAATAAAATATTCAAATCGTCGGGGGTGCTGGAAATCTTGTAGAGATTTATCGTGACTTTTTCACTAATTTCGTGATGCACTTTAATTAAAAGTTAACAGAGATTCTTTCTTTTAAACAAATGGACACGTATTTTACAGCATAATTATTTTAATGGTTGCGCAAGGCAACGTTTGATGAAAATTTTCCGTTGATTTTCGTGGATTGAAAAAGTTCTTTGGATTAATCCAGGTTCTAACACATTCCCAACACTCGAATTGTAGAGATGCGTACACGGAATATAAGAATTGTTTACTAAATTTACAGATAAAGCATAAAAAGGAAATAATTTATTTGTTCAGCGTTTGGTAAAACCGGAACAAATACATGAGGGGATGTAAATGAAAATGTACTCTCAACATAATGAGAGGGAAGTATTTAATTAGAGTGTCTTAGATATTAATGAATCTCGTGTAATCAATCTGCAGTGAAAAGATTGGCCAAATTTTTCTGCGGGAATGTTCGTGGTTTTTCCCATTTATCATTTTGCAAGAGTAATTGTCGAGTGCAAAACGGCACTCTTCAATGCAAAAATACAACATAAAATATAATTTTTCTTGAATTAATGATGACAAATCGCTCAAGTTTCAATATATGTAAATAAAGTTGCGAAAAAACTTGCCTCTTTACAATAAAATCGATACATAATGTTTCCAATCCTGTAATGCAGCCAACAACTTGCTGAAGTTTCCAATTTACGTAACACATTGAGTTAATATTCACATTTTACTGTAACAATGTAACATGAGTATTCAAATCACGTGTAGATCGCATTTAGATAAAAAAAAATGATAAATGTTGACCGACTGAACGATTCGGTGGTCTTTTAATCAACTCACAAAACTATGCCGAAATAGGATGAGGTTTAGATGAAAATCCGCAATTTCAGCCTAGCAAATGAATTACCATATTTGAAAATATCAATTTATATGAAAATTCCGACCATCAAAAATTATACTGTCAGTTTAAATTCAACAGGCAAGGGTTGATTTACCTGTGCCGAGACTGCTGATGATGATGACGGTAATTAATGAAGAAACTTTACAAGTGCACGCATACAGAATGAGAAAAAGGGCCCCACAAAAGCAATAAACTAGTTAACATTTTATGATATAACATTAAATATTCAATTTCCGGAAAATTTATTACGTGAAAACATTACAAAATAAACAAACGGAAAAATATGGTCCGCATATTAAATTGAGACAACACAAATGATCGTCTATTATTCATAGAGAAGAAATAGAAAAATGATTAATTTCCCATCTGATGGGTCCTTGGATTACGCTACCTAAAGCTGTACACTCAAAATATTGTCACATTTATCAAACTGCGAACTAATCGTAATATTAATCATGTCATTTAATCTGTGCTTAACAAAATTCCATAGAAAACTCTGTATAACTATTTATCCAATGTATTAGCATCAATTTCGCAACACTAACAACTTGTTATTAATATTCCAGATTCACATCGTAGTTTCTTCTCGCTGCCTACACAGCAAACATGTCCAATTGTGCAACCGACTGCAACGAAATCGCTTAAACCATGGTAGTTCCATTCAATAACAGTACGGGCAGTTTCGAGCACCTCCTAACACCCACCCAGGATGGCGACCTCATCGAGACCACCGTAGTCCAAGCGGTGTTCTTCATGATCTACACGACCATCTTCGTGCTGGGCATCTTCGGCAATGTGCTGGTGTGTTATGTGGTGTTCCGAAATCGGGCCATGCAAACAGTGACCAATTTATTCATCACCAATCTGGCATTGTCCGACATTTTATTATGCGTATTGGCGGTACCATTCACGCCACTCTACACATTCCAGGGCCAATGGGTGTTCGGCCGTGTCATTTGCCATTTGGTCTCCTATGCCCAGGGTGTCAGTGTGTACATCTCCACATTGACACTCACCTCGATCGCCATCGACCGTTTCTTCGTCATCATCTATCCGTTCCATCCACGCATGAAACTGTCCACATGTGTCTTCATCATAATCAATATCTGGCTCATTTCCTTATTGGTCACTCTACCATACGGCATCTACATGAAACACATCAAACAGAGTGCCAACTCAACCAACACCACCACCGAAGACAAAGGGAAATGCTATTGCGAAGAGGACTGGCCTAATGATTATTGGCGTAAAATATTCAGCGGTTTAACCACACTCATGCAATTCGTCTTTCCATTCTTTATAATGGCATTCTGTTATATTTGTGTGTCGGTGAAATTGAATGATCGTGCACGCAGTAAACCGGGCTCGAAGAATTCCCGCAAAGAGGAAGCCGATCGGGAACGTAAGAAACGCACGAATCGTATGCTGATTGCAATGGTTGCGATCTTTCTCATCTCCTGGCTCCCATTGAACACCATCAACATTGTCAACGATTTCACCGAGAACGATGACAACATCGCCAAATGGAGCTACTATTTTCTCAGCTTCTTTCTGGCACATGCCACAGCCATGTCGTCCACTTGCTACAATCCCTTTCTCTATGCTTGGCTCAATGAGAATTTCCGCAAGGAGTTCAAGCAGGTGTTGCCGTGTTTTGATAATAGCGGCGGTAGAGTGCCGTCGGCGAGTCGGTGTGGCAATTGGCGCTCGGAACGCACTTGTAATGGCACGAACGAGACCCAACAGGAGTCCCTTTTGCCGTCTGGTGTGCATCGGGCGGCGTCGATACGCGAAAGGAAACAAACACCGCCACCGCCATTGAAGGCGGACAGTGTGGAAGTGGAGAACGTGTTCATACCGAATGTGGGTGTGGTGTACGATTCGGCGGCGGAAATTGTACGACTGAAACTGATCACCGAAGAAGGACCGCCACCGTATGAAACGTCAGTAAAGACTGAGAATTAATTTTGTTGTACAGGTATATTTGAATTGGTGGCGCATTTTTTTTCAATACTGACTTGTTTGCTGATTCGAACGTGTTGATTTCGAACTCTATAAAATGATGTTGTTTGTGTTTACCCTAATTATTAGCTATAATTGGGGTGATTAGATGTAGTGGAGGAATGGTTCTATATTGGGATCAAACGGCGATCCCCGCAGAGACGGATGTTCGTCTCGTTAACTTGTTTTTGTATGAGTTTCATGTGATGTTGTTAGAGGGGAAATCACACTGTTTGATGGTCGAATATTTCTCAAACAAGTACAGTGTAACCCTTTTTGAAATAAAAGTTGATCACTCATGTCGACGGTGATTAATGTTGATCTTTATTTCTCTTTTACAGTGCAATGTAATATGGTTTTACTGCAACACTGGCGAATGGGCGCTGCTTGTGGAAATTTATAGTGTGGTAATTTTTTACACGAAAAATATCATCATCATACTGCTGGTACTGGGGAAACAGGCGAAAGTAAATTAATCTCAGCTGTATACGTTTTAAAAAGAAATTCTAGCACGTAGAGCAACAAATTACGACTATGTGTTAATTATTAAATGGCATAAATAACCAGCCAATTTTAAATCAATGTCATATGTATAATTATAATGATGTTTTACTTATCTAGGGAATTTGTGCCAAATGTTATAACGACGAATATTTTTAAATGATTGTTTAGTGATGAGAAATCCTGTATAATGAAACACACTGTGGCAAATAACAATAAAATACTAATTATGTAAATTGTTATAAAGAGAAAAATTCTAGTATATATTATTAAATCTGTGTAAAAACAAATATTTTGTGATGCTTCTAAATATGTGTATATGCGGTTTTTTCTCTTTTCCGTTACAATTGAACTGAACATGTTATTGTTTTTTAATTTTATTAAAAATAAAGACTTAATGTAAATGTATTACTTTATATTATTTGGAATATAAATATATTGTATGCTTTTCTAATAAAATGGTCAACAAATTCTCCTATTTGCTTCAACAATTCACAGTGAATATAAACACTGTCCATATACGATAAAAATAATTTATTAAGTGTCTCATTATTGTTTAAACAAACATAAATGCTAAGGGAATACTTTCATTTAGAAAAAGATAATACTTAAAAATCGTAAATAATTATATAAAAGAATCAATATTGCACATACATCAGACTGGATTCGAACTGCTACTCCAGTATCTGTTTACTGACCGTCTTTGTAAACGTTTGCCAATAGTTTGCACATGAAACCCAATATCAATCAGTGCATCATGATTAAGTATTTTACGGCCATCGAAAATGTATGCCGGCTTCATCATACCATCGTAGATCTTATTATAGTCGAGATCCTTTAACAAAGAAACAATGAAATCCCGCATTTTACAACCAACCGAAATCACTCACAATAAACTCGTCCCATTCGGTGCACACCACAATTGCATGACAGCCCATCGTGGCACTGTACGCGTCCGTTCCAATCGACACACATTTACGAACATGTTCGGGCGATTCGCAAATGGCCGGATGTGTTAAGTCTTCGAAAATCTGCGACTCTTCCACTTTGGGATCGTAGATAACCAAAGAGGCGCCCTCGTCTATGAGCGTTTTGGCAACGTAAATGGCCGGACTTTCGCGTGTATCGCCTGTATTTTTCTTGAATGCAAATCCCAAGATGCAAATCTTTTTGCCACTGACTGTATTAAGGAGTGATTGGATCACTTTGGCGGTGAATCGCGACTTCTGGTACTCGTTCATGTCGATGACTTGTTGCCAATAAGCGGCCACCTCGTGTAAATTCAGACATTCGCAAATGTAGACCAAGTTCAGGATGTCCTTTTGAAAACAGCTCCCACCGAAACCAAAAATTTAAACAGATTAATATTAAAAGTTGCTGATAAACGAAACAATTATAAATGTAAATTCGTTTCCTGTCTCTGTTCTTATCTTATCGTTTGGTATTTTTTTACTTAAAATGGATAATTACCTATTGAAGCCTGAAGGAATTTCGAGCCAATACGCGAATCGAGGCCAATGGCTCTTGCCACTTCTGAAACGTCCGCTCCAGTTGCTTCACAAACGGCTGATAAGGAATTTATACTGGAAATGCGTTGAGCGAGCATTGCATTTGCGGCCTGAAACATGAATTTTCAAATTCACACCGTCAATATGATCGGTTTTTGGTTTATTACGAGTTTTGATAATTCCGAAGACCACGTATTTGTCGTTAAAATATTCTTGCGTGGTATCCAATGTTCGTAAATTGAACACAATTGTTCAATTGCTTCTTGACCAGCGGGACTCTCTTCGCCACCAATTAGAACCCTGTCTGCATGAAGAAGATCATTGATGGCCGTTCCTTCAGCTAAAAACTCGGGATTTGATAGAATTTGATAGGAAATGCCCGGCTTTTGATTAGCGTGCAATATTTTCATTATACTCTCGGCCGCTCTAACTGGCACTGTACTCTTTTCCACAACAATTTTATCACTTTTTGCATATTCAGCAATCATACGTGCCGCTCCTTCAACATACTTCAAATCCGCTGCACGTCCCTGTTAAACATGAAATAATTACATCATGGTTTTATTGAAGAAAGAGGTCATTTGTTCGTCATCATTACCTTGCCATTGCCGAATGTCTTTGTTGGTGTATTTACAGAAATGAATATCAATTCAGCTTCGATAATTGCGTCACTGACATTGTTGGAGAAGAAGAGATTTCGGCCACGGCACTCTTTCACAACTTCATCAAGACCAGGCTGCAAATGAGTTCTGTAATAAATGATGGTTCTTTTTGTGGTTGCTTACTTCGTAAATGGGCAGTTTATCGGAATTCCATTGAGCGATTCTTTCTTTGCTTAAATCCACTACAGTCACTTTTATTTCTGGACATTTTAGGGCAATTATACTACAAGTTGGACCACCAACATAGCCGGCTCCCAGACAACAAACGTTCTTTATAACCATTTCTTAGTTTTCTACTTGCCACGTCTTCGAACTGCCAACTACAACTAACAAGTGGATGCAATTATTTGTAAGGTCGTTGTTTTGTGTAGATAGCAGGGGACTGGTAAAAAAACTATACCTAAATGTGAATAAAAAAAATTATAAAAATAAATGGTGAATGGAAGGACAAATTTGGGCTTCTACAAATTCTACTTACCTCGAAAATCATTTATACTGTTGACGTAATCTATTTTCACAGATAATATTCGGGACTCTATTATTATGAAGATTAAAATTGTAATCACAAGTGTAATTTATAACATTTACTAGAATTTTAAAGATTATGCTTATGGTGGTTATGTACTAATTAAGTTCAACTTGTTTATTTTAATTTGAAGTAGTTAGAAAAAAAACGTGTAAATATTGAATTAATAAGAAAAAAACGAGATTTTGTATCAAAACAAGGCAGAAGAGACTGCAGAAGACGGACCACCCACTACTACATTTTAGTGTATTTCTTTGTAATGGTTGGATTGGTTGGTACCACGAAAATCCCAATGTCAATAGCTGTTTAGTAAGGTTATGTTCAGTTTTGAATTTTTTATCAATAAATTTGATTAAATTAAGAATAATTCCCAACAAATCGGTTTATGTATATTATTGTAGCATATATTTAAAATATATCATGATTTGCTATAAATAATAAGCTTGCGTTTAGGATTCTTTGGCTGCAGCTGCAACTTTGGATCCCATCCAAAAACAGCAAAATGATTATATTTTAAATAGAAATTAAAAATAGTCTTGATTATACACACATTTTGCAAAAAATGGACACTGTTACATCTGAACTGTATGAGGAATTCCAGAATGAATCTACCTCTACGTCAACAATCAGTAAAACAGGTATTGAATTTAATAGTAATAACTTTTTATTTATACTGTGATTTTGTAGATTCTGTGGCGAAATTTAAATTTAATTACCCCCCTAAACCAGCTCAGGTAGACGAAGATGGGGATTTGATTCTTTCTAGGAAATCAAATTCATCTGACACCGATTACGGAATTCTAGAAATCGGTACAAAAGGAGAATAACGTGGTTTTATATAAAAAACACTACATGTTGCATCTTTTTAGAACATAGTAAAAGCACTGGCTTAGATTTAGTGGGTTTACAAATTTGGAGAGGAGCCTTATTACTGGCCGACTGGATTTTGCACAATGGTTCATTGTTTTCATCCGATTCTTACATATTAGAATTAGGCGCTGGCGTTGGATTTACAAGTATAATTGCGGCAATATTCGCTCCAGTTTGCTGTACGGATGTCAACAGAGGAAATATATTGGAATTAATCGAAAGGAATTGTAAACGGAACCACAAATTAACCAAACATCCCATTAAAATAAGGGAAATCGATTTTATGCAGTCTACATTCTCTGAGGAAATTAATGAAATTCTGTTACATGTTTCGACTGTGATAGCTGCTGATGGTATTTGATGAAAATCAAGTTTAATTCCCATTCTAAAACGTATTTTTTCAGTGATTTACGACAATGATCTAACTGACCATTTTATTAAAACCATTGAACGAATTTTACGTGTTCCTCCAACAAAAAGCATATATGTCGCATTAGAAAAGCGATTTGTATTTACAATAGCCGATTGTGATACCGTTGCCCCATGCTACGATTACCTTATCGAATGTTTGGAGTTATCCAAAACGATAACATTCGAATTGCTCCCATTAGATTTCCCACAATATTTCCGGTACGATCGTATAAAACATTTAAGACTGTTAAAAATCACTAAAATAAAATTCTAAATACGATTGTTTTTAAATTTACCGCTTTTCAATGATGTAGTTCCATAACCGTCCACCAGAGCCAACTGTCAAACGCAATTATTTTGTTTACTTTCTTTCGTTAATTTAAAATTCGTTTTAGTAGCAATAATTGAAGCACTTTAAGTACAACATTTACTTAATAAGTATGGCCACCCTGGAGGATAAAATCTTAGGGGATAAATTGCACAATTACTGCAGCAGTAGTGAAGAGAGTGAAAATTCCGATTCGGAAACGGATCATAAGCCAAAGGAAAATTCGCAATCGGAGGCGCTACCAGAGCCGAATAAATGGGAAGGCACTTCCACCAATACGGGCCCCAAAGGTGTTATTAAAGATTGGCAACGTTTCAAACAATTGGAGAATGAGAAACGTGACGACGACGATCGTGAACGTGTTGCATTGATGAAGAAATTAACATTGACAGTGCAATCTGCATTGGAAGAAGAACGGGAAAAAGCTGCATTAGAGGACCCCGATTTAGCGGAATTGTTAAACGATGACTTTCTATTAACGTACCAAAAGCAACGGATGCAAGAAATGTTGAAACAAACGAACCACAACATTAAATTCGGTATTTAAAACTGTTGATCTAATTTTACAATTTCTAATTCAACTTGGTTTTAGGTAAACTATTTATGCTCAACAGTGGACAGGGCTTCCTGGACGCAATCGACAAAGAACACAAATCTGTAACAGTAATCGTTCATATTTACGAGGACAATATTCCCGCTTGCAAGACAATGAACACTTGCCTGAATCACTTGAGTAAATTGTATGAGAATGTCAAGTTTTGTAGTATTGCCGGCTCGACTGCTGGCATTAGTAGACAATTTAAGGCCGATGGTATACCTGCATTGTTGGTGTACAAAGCTGGCAATTTGGTGGGCAATTTTGTACAAGTTGCCGGTGAATTGGGCAATGAATTTGATGTGGAAGATGTGCAAAGTTTCCTAATCGAGCATGGATTGCTTGAGGACAAAAGTTGCAAACCGTTAATCATACAAAATTCACAACAGGACACCGACAGTGACGAATAAATTCAATATGTGGGCGGTCAAGTGATGTATGTTAATTATTTCATTGAAACACTTCTTCCTGTGAACCAATTATGCTTTAATTTTCCCATTATATTCACAATGTTGAGGCGATCTCATCAAGAGGCTATTGACTAATACTTAAGACGCATTTGTAATTAGTTTTTCTAACTACCAATCTGCATTTGATGTAAATCTTTTATACGATTTTATACCGGTTTATTGTGAATTATGTGCAATAAAGGTATAATTAAAATTGTTTATTGTTTATAATCTACATTCATAAATCATTTTCTTCTTTTCTAAACTCTTTTTATATTGTAAATAAGAAGTTAGAATTTTATTGTATTCAATGCAAGAGATTTGTTTGTATCTGTTCTTTAGATTCTCTAACGTTTTAATTTCTTTTTCGTATTCAGTGCGTTGTGCTTGAATATCGGTGATCAGTTTCTTATAAGCCTCCAAAGATTTGTTTGTCTCAGTAAAGATGTCAATTCTGATTTTATTTTTTGTGAGCTGCATTTTCAGGTGATTTAGTTCCGTGGTTAATTCAGCGTGTTGGACTTTCTTCTCTGCAATTTGTGGAATGGTGTTTAGTCTCGTATTTGTAATTTTACTTAAAATCTGTGTCAATTTCCTTGCTTTGTCCATGTATTCCTTTTGGGCGTCCAGTAGATTTTGTTTTCTTTCGATCGTTAATGTATCATCCAGGATCAATTGGATGGGGGGCTTCTCATGAAGGTCTTCACAAAGAAAAAGTTTAATTTCATTCAACTTCCTTATCAGTCTGTGTTGTATTTCTTGAGAAAGTTGTCTTCCTTCTACATAGGTTAGACTATTTGGTGGTTTGATTGGAAATGGAGCAATATGAGCACAACTAGCATGTAGAAGATGATTTTTTACCAGCAGTTTTAGATTTTTATTTAAATCTGATTGATCTTTCGTGCATTCTTCAATCAAATCTCTAATCAACTTTAAAGTCAAATAACACTCACATTTCGAATTTAATTTCTTTTGAACGTTATCCAAATTATTGTTGTCTAGAAAAGAGGAGCTGATGTGTATTTGACTCGTTTGGAACGATAATTGATTAAGTAAACTACCAGACATTTTAAATCTTTTGAAAAATGTATGAAATGTACCGGTTTTTTGATTTTTGTTGTTGTTGTTGTGCAATACGCATGTCAAATTCTCCATTGTACCAGTTATTCTGGGAACACGAATTGCCAACTTAATGATTTGAAATTTGTTTAAACTTTATTCAATATAGACAATTAAAATTTATGCAAAATGAATTTTAAAATTATTTCATCCAGTTTATTGCACCATTAACAATTTGCAAAATTAAAACTTGTTTAATTAAATATAAACGAACAATTATTAGTTAAAGTGAATGTTGGTCAAACTGATATTTTTAGGAACTTTTGTTTAGTGGAAAACCTCTACACCTCCAGACCGGCATGTTTCCTCGCGTTCATTCACTTGTTAGTTGTGTAGAATTGTGTTGAATTTGTTGTATGTGAATAACTAAATTGATATTAAACTTTGGAAATTGATTAACAATGAATTGTACGTGTAGTGTATCGTAATATCCTTTCGTATATGATTTTAGGCATAATTTACCACTAAAAAATGGAGATAAGTAATATTTTCGCTCCATTAGTGAGCGATTCTGAATGGCAGTCAGTTCCTGCTGATATTGGCAAAAAAATTTACAAATGGGTTAACGATGAATTGGAATCTTTAATAACAGCGAAAGCCTTGGCAGAAACAAACCGTTTCACCGCTGGTATAAAACCCATTTTTCTAGTAATCGAATAATTTAAACTATCGCTTATTTATTGTTTGCAGAAAGTAATTTGTCGGAGTTAAGAGTTGAATATGAGAATGTAAGTGCAGAGAATACATCATTAAAGAGTCGTCTAGACACTGCCGTAAATACAATGAACGAAATCGAGTCGCAATTATCCACTGTTACTGCAGACTTGGCAAAATTACAACAACAATGCAACAAATACGAATTGGATATTGCCGAATATCGACATCAACGTAATATGGCAGTTGATGAACGTGATGAACATCGCAAAATGATACAAAAACGCAATGCAGAGATTGAACGTTTACAAATGGACATAAACTCTTTAACCAAACAATTAGAACAAGCAGTGAACGCTAAATGTGAAGCATTAGCTCAGGCCGATGAGGTGGCTTCCATGAAGCTCACATTGGAATACAAAGAGAAACGTATGGAACAAGAACGAGCCCTTTTCACATCCCAAATGGAAAGTCTTACTGAGGATCTAAATCAACGGACCGAAGAATTACTGAATATGAGAAGAGACAACACATCACGCTGCATTCAACTTGAAACGAAACTAGCTGAGAAAACACAAGAACTAGCCATTGCCACTGAACATATAAAATCCTTAACGGAATTAAACAACAATATGACCACCAGAAATGAGGAATTATCAGCGAAATTATTAAACCAACGTGAAGTCGATTCGAAAATGAATGAAAGTTACTTGTACGAAATTGAAGCGAAATCTAAAATGGCCAATACTTATAAAACAATGTACGAAGAAAGCCAACAGCATTCCGAAGAATTGAAAGAAGCTTTAACAGAGGTAAATTATTTATGTGCAACTTTGATAAAAAAGAACAATGATTCTTTTATTACATTTATTGTTTATTAACATTCCAATACTGCATTTATTCATTGTGTTTCTTTACAACGAATTTGTCATTGTATGCATTCCTGTTTTTATCATTAAAATGAGTAATAAATTTTTTGTTTAGGTACAAGATCTATTGAAAACCGCAACGGAGAAATACGGCGATCTGGAGACAAAACATAAGGAAATGGAATTAGCAAATGAGGAAATTCTCGCGAAAAAGAACGAATGTATAGCCATGTTGAAACGTGAATTGAATATCGCCAATGAAGTGTTGGAGAACAGCAGTGCGAATATAACACAACACAATGAAGGGGAAGAATTCTCCACTGCAGCATCAACAAGTTCATCGCGTCTCTTAAAATCCGGTATGACAGTAACTGAGGTATATTCCCAATTTGTTGCCGTTTCGGAGAAATTAGCGAATAAAGAACAGGAATGTGCACGTTTAAATAATTACATAACGTGCATTGTGCGTGAAATTGAGGAGAAAGGTCCGTTAATTAAGAAACTACGTGAGGATTACAGTCGAACATTGGACGCAAACGATGCATTAAAAGAGTCGAACGATTCGTTGTTGAACGAATTGCAACAGTTGCGCGAATTGAGTGGCGAAAATAAACGTATGGAAGGTGTAACAATGCGCGAAAATCAACGACTGAAGAAAGAGGTGAGCGATTTAAGTCGTCAAGTGTGTCATCTGTTGCAAGAGGTGGAGAATTCGCGGACCGGTGGCTCATCGTCCACCTCCGACATGGAATTGTCGGATAGCATTTGTTCGGCGGACATAATTTCCAAGAAACTGGTCACATTCAATGACATCAGCGAGATGCAAGCGAACAATCAAAAGCTGTTGGCCGTTGTACGGGAATTAACTGAACGGCAAGAGGAAGTGGAGAGTTTCGATCCGGCCGCCATATCAGCACTGAAACGTAAATTGGATGAGTTGCGCGACTCGCAAAATGAATTATTAGAGGAGCGCGATAAACAGAACAAAATGATGATGACATTGCGGAACCAGCGTGATATGTACAAGAATTTGTATACACAAGCGTCAAAGAACAGTGGCGACGATTTAGCAGCGCAATTAGACAACGATGATTGCAACAAAACGCAAACAGAGAGCGATTCACAGAGTGTTGATAAAATGCACGAGTTTGAATCACAAATTGAAACATATAAAAAGAAATTGGACAATTTAAAAGAGGAATTTGAACAATATCGTAAAGAGAAATGTGCCAATGAGAAGATATTAATTGAACAATTGGAGAATGCGCGCAGTGAAGTGAAAGAATTGACCAAATTGAATTGCAAACAACATTCACATGCCGAAATGAATGAGGAGAAATGTAAAATCTTACAAAACAATTGCGATATTTATAAGAAACAAATCACAGCATTGGAGAAGCAGAATAAAATATTCAGTGAATCGATAATAAAACACGAACAGGCAGCGAATTATTTGAAAGAGGAGACACTACAATCGCAAACGAAATTGAGCAGAGCCGAAGTGATGTTGGCCAATTTACAGAAAGAGAATGCATTGTTACGGGATGCAGAGAATCGGTTGGTGAAAGAGCGTGAAATGTTGAAACGCGAATCACATCAACAGAATTTAATCCATACGAATATTGAATTGATTAAAGCGGCATTGGAACGGGCGGATGCTGAGAGTAAATTGCGATTGGAGTCGCGATTAGATGAGGCGCATAGAGAATGTTCGGCATTACGTCGCCGTTTGCAAGAGGAACAAGACAATTTCCGGCAATTGAGTGACCATTTAAAGCAGCAAACCGAACAGGCACAACGTCGAATGGAAGAGGAGAAATTGCAAGCGGACAAATTGCGTAGAGAGTTGATTGAAGTGCGTGACGAATTGACAAACAAGTCGACACAAATTGAAGAGTTGACCAAGAAATTGCGCTTGTCAATATTGGAGATACCCGAACATAATGTGGATGGACGGCGAATAAGGGAATTGGAGAATCAATTGGCCGATGCACAAGCCGAGATTGAATCGTTGACAACGAAATGGAAGACTACGAAAGAGGCGTCCGAACAGTACTTTAATGTAGCCGAAAATGCGGAAAGACAAATGAAGGAGGCGATCGAACAGCGAGATGGAATGCAAGCGGAGATTGTTGCACTGCAAGCACAAGTGAAAGAGTTAGAAGAGAAATGCAGTGAATTACAAGGTGAATTGTCCATACAATTGGACGACCAAGATATGGCGAATGCTAGCATTAAATCCAAGTCACATCAATTGCAAGAGGAGCTCAGTTCGACGGCGACGGACCTGCAAACAGCTCGGCAACAATTGGACACGCTCCGTACGGAGTATCGAGTGTTGAGTGAACAATTGAAAGCGGTGGAGAATAAGTATGCGCGAGAAGTGATGCTACATTCGGCCGATTTGCAACAATTGTCGGCAATGAAGGAGAGTTTGAATGCGGTACAAGATGAAGTGAATGAATTGAGATGTAGTCGAGATCAGGCGAGGGAAGCGTTGGAGGAGACACAACGTACATGGCAAGAACAAGAGCGAATTATTAATAGAGAAAAGGAATCGATGGTGCAACGATTCAAAGATATGGAATCGCAGAATGCATTACTTTTGGATCAGATCCAAGCATTGAATACACATTTGACTGTGTTACAAGCACAAGCGTCCGCTGATCAATCGACAATGAGTGAATCGTCATTTAATCGGTCATTTGCTGAAGATGAAGTGAAATCATCGGAACAGTTGTTGAAAATTATCAAATATCTAAGACAAGAGAAAGATATTGCTGTTAGTAAAGCGGATATAATGGAAGCGGAACATGCACGCTTGAAATCACAATACGATTTGGTTTGTAAACAATTGGAGGAGGCGAAAGTGATTGTGGAACAGGAGAGACAAAAGAGTGAAGTGAGTGTTGTGTCGGCATCGAAGCATTCGGAAGTGTTGCGGAAATTGGAGACATTGAATGCAATCACCGATTCGAATAGAAGTTTACGTCAAGAGCGTGATGGATTGTTGAAAGAGATTGCGGAATTGAGAGAGAGAGTGAATCGATTGGAGACGGAGATGGCACCGTTACAGGAAAAGAATCGTGATTTGAGTACAAAAGCCGATCAGATGCAGAGTGAGAATATTTCGTTGCGTGCTGAGGCGACACGATGGCGTCAACGGGCGAATATGTTGATTGAGAAAACGAATCGTACCAGTCCGGAGGACTGGAAGAAATTGCAAAATGAACGTGAGAATTTAGCGAAACAATTGACCATTGAACGGTCAACAACAACGAAATTGAATGATGATATCAATAATTTGAGACAAGAGAAATTGAAATTGGATGATCAATTGAAAAGTGTTAGAGCACAGAATAATACGTTGACGGAGGAAGTTTCACAAATGAAAGAATCAATTAATTCATTACAAACACAACATAATCAAATCACATTGAATTTGGAACAGATGCAAGAGGAGAATAAGAAAATGTGCGAAGAGAATCGTGTTTTAAGTGAAGATCGAAATGGTAAAGATGTTGTTATAACAGAATTGCGAAATAATTTAGGACAAATACGTAAAATTGCTAAAAAATATAAAACACAAAGTGAAGAGTATTATAAAGAATTGGAAACACTTAAACAGCAACAAGAGGAAAAGAGTTCAGAACAAAGTAGTGCAAGTGAGAGACAGGAACAGTTGATACAAGAGCAACGTACCGAATTGGAGGAGCGTGTAAGTCAATTGGAGGCGACACATAAAGAGGCAGTGGATCAGTTGAATCAACAAGTGACCAGTAGTACAGAACAGATTGAAGGTTTCAAAAAAGAAATAGAAAATCTAAAACAAACTAGTTACGAAAAGGAGGAACGTTTTAAGAATTTATTTAAAAATGCCAAAGAACGCATTGTCACATTAACTGAACAAAATAATAATTTAAAAGAGGAATTAAGTAAATTGGATCGTACAGGAACGAAACCGGACGATGTGGCTGGTGAAGGGAGTTCAAAGCACGTTGAACTGTTGGAGAAAATCGAACATTTACAGCGTGAAAAAGAGGAGATTTTAGCTGACCGTCAACAGGAGAAAGAGAAACTGACTAATGAAATGGAAACGTTAATGCAACGTGTTAATCAATTACAAAGACAACTCGGTTTACAGCAAGGCTCGAAACCGAGCACCAGTTCGGGTACAACGGAGAAATTGGCCACCGAACCGCCAACAGCGAACATCAAACCGATGGCTGGCCATTCGACCAATACACAAACACAATCGGTACCGATACAGCCGTGGCGTAGTGTTGGTGAACCGCCATTAGCCAGTATACGGCCAATGTCGGCCCAATTGAGGACAGTGGCCGTATTGCCGACCAGTCAAAGTCCCAGTGCAGTTATGATACCGCCCCAACAACAAGTCCACACAACTGGTACAAGTACAATGGAGGCGGCATTGTCCAGTAGTCCGACCAGTTCGCATACGGATTATGTGGCCGCAACGAGTTCGGCGAGTTCGGCAATGTTGGGTGCAAGACAACAAGTCGCTGTACCACCGACACAATCGTCACAAGATACGGAAGATGATGAGAATAATGTGCAAATGCAATCGGCACCGCAACAACAGGCGGTCGCTTTGGTATTGCCACGTATCGAACCGCCAAGCAGTGGTAGTGGTGGTGGACCGACACAGGAACAAGGGACGAGTAGTAGCAGTTCGAATACGGTGACCACAACACAAGCGAGCTTGAAAAGGCAACGGGATGCTGATACGGATAGTCAATCGGATGAACAGAATAAACAAAGGCCGATGCAACAGAGTAAACGGACACGATTACAGGTAAATGTTGGTTTTTATTTTTGTAAAAATGGATGGAATTGAAGGGTGATGTGAATGTTGTAGCAAGCTGGAAGTGTTAGTGAGAGTGTATTGGAAGTGGAATATCAAGTGCCGACAAGTAGTCAACGTGATCATGATGATGACAATGTGATACTTGTGGAGAGTGATGATGATGGTGGTCCGGACGAGGGTGAGGGGGCGGATGATGAACAAGATGATCCGGATACGGAGGGTTATGATATTGAAGGAATGGTAAGAGTTTGCATTGGGATCTTGACGATATCAGGGCGCCGTGGTGGTTGATTTTTGAAACATCAACTGGATGACATTTCTAGATTGAAATATTCAAATTTCAATACACCAATTTGTACAAACATTTAAAAAAATGTTAAAATTTGTACGAAAGTTTAAACTATTGATTTTAATTGGAAAATTTTATATTTCAACGTGAAATAAGTCACCCAGTTGATGTTTCATAAATCGACCACCATGGCGCTGATATCGTTAAGTTAGCGAACTTCTGTTTTTTATGTGATTTTTTATGATTTCGTGTAGGAACAAGATAATTACGAAGATGCCGATTGTCAGGATGTTGAAGATGAAGAAGAGGCTGGTAATGAGGTTGAGGTGATAGAAGATTCTAGTGAAGTGCCAAATCAAAGTGAACGTTCAATATTGGATTGTCCTGAAGAGGAGGGCAATGAACAACAACAGTCTGAGGCAATTAGTAGTGGAACGGCCGAAGGTAATCGAATCACACAACTAAATATGTACAAAAAATAGTTTATTGTTTGATTCTAGGATCGTCTAGTAGCGGTGTGACATTGTCGCAAGCATCCACATCGATGACAATGACGATACCGTCGAATTCTCGTACACGTCCTGTGGCACCGCTTCCATCCCGTTCACAACACCATCATCATCATCATCCGTTGCAACAGCAGTCGCATTTACTGCTTTCTTCACATGGTGGATTAGAGGAGGCTGGTGATGATGGTATTGTGCCGTCGACGCCGACATTATTCGTGCCGAGACGGTCGGATGGTGAAGCGGTCAGTTCGCCTCATGTGCCTACAAGTGGACGGTTTACATTTAGTGAAACATTACCGCCTAGTACACATGCTGGTTCAAGTGAAGTGGTACCAGAACAGACATTAGAAGTTGCTCAAGTCGATGATAATAGTAAGGAAAATTTTGAATTGTTTGTTGGTAATGGTAATTGATTTTAAAATATGTTGTATAGGTACAGGACGAAGTGTGCCTACAACACCATTACAGGCATCACCGCAAGAGAGTGTGCCGGGAAGTGATGAGCAAGGATCCCATCAAAATACACAATCGGATGGTAAGTCGTAGAAAGTCTTCGTTTTATTGTACACTTTGGTTTTTATGTAATAAAAAAAAAGTATTTATTTTTTTGTTGCGTTTATTTTCCTTTCTTTCTAATGTTATTTGAATAAAAGAGAAATGGTTTTTTTTAGCTGAGATACCAACAATTCGCGTGGACGTGTCTGAATTGTCAGAGGAGGCACCGAATGTGGCTGGTCCATCGTCGGAGGGCAGTCAACAGCCTGAACAGGCGGAAGAGATGTTGGAGGGTGATGATGAAGTGAGTTCTGAGGGTGAGAAACCGTTGCAGCCGGAAGAGGGTGGCGAGGAGGAGGGAAGGGAGGCGGAAGCGTCGCCCAGTACGAATACACGGTTGAGACATTTAAAGAATATACCGTCGGTGCGACGATCGCTTCGTAGTCCGGTAACAAGGGGCAGCGTTTTGAGGTCTGGTCCACCGACGCCGATTGTATGGAGTGATCCGCAACAACAAACACGTCAACAGCACCAACAACCAACGCCACCACATTTGCCACAGCAGGCGAGTAGAGGTGGGTCGCCGGTATTTCCCCGAGCGGTGGCGAGACGGGCACGTTCACGAATCCAGAGACCGTATGGACGATTTTAAGTTCGATTCTCATTTATCAGCATTCCGGTTTGTTTGTCGATTCTCGAATTTGAATAATTTCACTTAAAACTGTTTCTTTATGTAGATGATAGGATAGGGTAGTGTTTCGTTTATAATTTTTCTATTTGTTTTTTTTTTTCATAATGTTAATTGAATACAATTTTCTGTATATGTGTTATGTGTAGGTATATGGAAATAAAATTACTATAAATCATTTAAAAGACGACTGAATCGCGTTTTAAACAGGATCATTGTAGATTTATTTGTTTTCTTAAAATTGATGTAAAAATAAAATTTAATATTTTATTTAGGATATAATAAAAGTATATAAAATGAGTCAGCGGAATTTTAATCGTAATAATCTTCAATGGTTGTTATCGCAATTAAATTGGAAGTCGTTTTTTGCATTTTTTGTGGCGGAAATTATGCTGTTTATATCAAAACTTCCTCTAAAATGTGCCGGAAGGGAAAAATGTTAGTAGATTATTAATGTTTAACACATTTTGATCATTATTTATAAACAATATAAAATTATTTACGTATAATTGCACGTTGGTGGGCGTCGTATAAATTATGATAATGCATTCATTTCATATAAATGTTCATGCATTGGACTCTGAGGGGTAACAATATATAAAAATGTGGAGCATGTTGGGTTTGTTAGTGTCCTTAGCAACCCCTATTTTGTTTATAAGCACGCAACATAGACAAGTTTGTGTGAATGTAGGGCACCCATTTAAAAATATAATAAGCATTAAGGCAGGTATGAGACAGAAATTATACGACACCATCAATGCGATTGGAATGGGGGGTAAAAGTTTGTATTGAAGTCATTCAAGCTTTTGCTTTCAATATGCAGACACTGCACAGTTTCCAGTGATAAAGTTTACCTGGCAAGATGGGCTCGTGTTTTAGTTTAAACGAAAGAATTTCCCCCAGTACTGAGGTAATGGAAAAATTTTTTTAATTAGTTGGAAAATGTTAGAATTTTCTTTATAGAAAAGGGAACAAGTTAAGAACAAACGGACTACTACGGACGTTTTCTTTTTAATTTTTCTAAGTATTTTTCTAACAATATTGGTGCGTTAAAACATTTTAAACACTTTCATCATCTAAATGTGCATTTTTAGCTTGTTTTCGTCGGTTATTGTGTTTTTAAAGGCAACATCTATCGCATTATTAATGGGTACGACAATTGTGGCGCGGTTTGCAGCGATAAAATGAATCATAAACAATTTACAGATGATTTCTGCTCAAATCTACCAAACGGACCGTAAATATGACATTCCTCTTCCAGGTAACATTCTTCAATGTCCCTTTTTCAGGTACTTAATAGCAATCACTGATAAGAACAACACCGACAGTCAGGAGCGCTATTGTGTTTCTAATTGCAGCGAGTACGCTGGCTAGTAAGTGGTTGAAATTTTTTTAAAAATCGATTCTCATCTTAATTATTAAATGCGCCTGCATTATGCACGCCAATTTGGGGTCAGCAAACTCTTTAAACTGTCTTTTCCAGTCAAACGTTCTTTAATAGATGCATAAAAACCAACTCGAATGAATTAAATCTACTGCGAGTCTCTAAAACTGGACTGAAAAACTTTTTTATTGAAGTGGTGGAGGATTTACATTTTGTCTGGCCACAGTTGTGCATTTTATGTCTCATTTCCCTTGGTAAATAAACATCGATATTGATCAAAAACGTTATCAACAGAATGATTTCAGGGTTTTCCATTCTGATATTGCTGCTGTTCCGCTATTTTGCCGGAATTGTAGTGTGGCTCGTTTTAACCGGAACGGTGGTGGTGGCAGTTTCCGGCACCGCAGCTCTTTGGTACGAGACGCAAATAATCTTAAACCCCCCAATTAATTTCTTCCTCTTAGGTACATGCATGCACAATCCAAATCCATGAACAACAATCTCATGACCAATGAAGAAAAACATAAAAACTCGGATGTTTACTTTACATTTGCAATTATTTCGACTATTGTTACCATTTTACTGGTGGTAATTATTTTCGCAATGCGGAAACGTATTCAATTGGTGGTACAGTTGTTTGTGGAGGCTGGAAAAGCGATTACCGCAATGCCTTTCCTTCTGCCTCAGCCAATTGTGGTAAGTAATACTGAAAATGTCACCATATCACCATATCAAAAAAGGAATTTATTCAAATTTTAGACCTTCATTTCCCTCAGCTTTATCACTTCCTTATGGATTTTATTTTGTCTTTTTATTGAAAGTGCCGGCACTAAAACACTCCAACCACCCCATTATTACCATTATGAAAAAGACAATGTTATCCGATTTACGAGATGGTACAATTTGTTCGCTATGTTTTGGATGGTGCAATTTACCATTGGATGTCAGCATATGGTCATCTCGGGAGCAGTGTCCAATTGGTACTTTACAAGGGACAAGAATCGCCTCGATTCACCGATTTGTAGGAGTATTCATAATTTATTAAGGTACCATTTGGGTTCGGTAGCGATGGGTTCGTTAATCATTGCAATTGTTCAATTTGTCCGAATACTTTTCAAAATGATTCAAAAGAGTTTGGTGAGAGAGGGGCAAAATAGTGTGGTTTTAAGCGTTATTGCAAAGTGCTGTAATGCCTGCTTGTTTTGCTTTGAAGAGGTGATCAAATTTTTGAGCAGAAACGCTTATATTGAAGTTGGTAGGACGAATAAAAAATTTCGAAAAAATTCAATTTGACTTTTTTTTCATATTTTAGCTATGAATGGACATTCGTTTTGTTATGGTGGGAAACAGGCGTTTAAAATGATCGCCTCTAACGCTTTGAGGGTGTCTGCAATCAATTCGATTGGAGATTTTGTCTTGTTTTTGGGAAAGGTGTTGGTGGTTATAGCCACAGTGCTAGTGGGTTTGAAACTCTTCCAAGTACATTATCAGAGAACTGCTTTAAAAGAATTTACTGTTAATTTATGGTAATTTTAGAATACACCTGGAGTTCATCATATGTGGGTGCCAATTGCATTGTGTGGACTGTTTGCATATTTTATAGCAAACTGTTTTCTTGATGTTTATGAGGTGAGCATTTTGAGTTTGGGAAATGTGTGAAAATTATTAACTGTGATTTTTTTACAGATGGCCATTGATACAATTTTTCTGTGCTTCTGTCACGACTGCGAAGAGAATGACGGACTATCGAGACCCTACTACATGTCTAGTGACTTGATGGAGTTTTTGGAGAATTCGAAAAAAGCGCTCGAAGCGCAGTATGATAAAAAACGCGCTTGGACAAGAAACAGCGCGAATATTCCAACAATTAGTGGCGATCTCGAAAATAAATAAACTTTCACAATTGCCTTTCCCAATATTTGATATATTGCAATTTTTATGTGACGCACAAATACAATGCAAATCGAAATCAATGTTTCAATATCTCATATCGCTCTATACCTAAATTTAATTTTTTTATTTGTTTTTGGAAATATGTAGGTTCTTGATTAAACAACAAGTTGAATGCCTACCTACTTAATACCGTCTATACATGTATTATATAAATAAAGATAAAGAGATTATTTTTCTAAGTGCTTTTGTTTTTTTAAGTGATGCGGGAAACATCTTCATTCGTTTTTCAATCTAATTATCAATTTTCATAAATATGAAAATATGTCTTTCTGAAATCCACAATACGAGATAAAAAAAGCTAGATAATCTTGAAAATATGTGGTTCATCTTTTACCAGAAACATCGACATCAACAGTTCCATTGAAACAAACAGATACACGTACTCGTTCAGTTCCCAGTTCCATGTAAAATACTTACAGGTATTGATTAGATATAAGATATAATTTTACTGATAGAAAATACAATATATAAAAATTACAATAAATTATACAATAGCAGTCGATTATGAATTTAGTTGGTGCGCGGTGCTAGCGGTTGTAAAATTGTTCTAAGTGGCGCTTGCGTTTACACACAATACAATTTTCCGAATCTAGTAGGATCAGTTAAAACACTTTTCATAAATCTCTATTAAGCACGATACCATTTCTCTTTTTAATATTAATGGAATAATTGACATTGACAAAAGAAAACAGTAGGTGAGTGAAAAAGCCACGACGATTCATTGAATTTCAACATATGTACAGCACATCGTTCTCATCTCATCATCATAGCGTATTTTTAGAACATTTTCACGGTTAGGAAATAAATTGATTACCCTGCCGTCGCGACGCCATCCAATCAGGATGCGACTTTGTTGCAGGACACGTGTATTCTTTCAGCAGTTTCAGGACCAACGCACTTTTCGCACAATTATTTCGTGGTCGTAATAATTGACGTCAACGTCATTGGAAAACAAATGCGAAACTTTATTGCACGAATTTCATTTATCAAAGTACCTACAATTTTTTAGACAAGATAATATTTTTTCGCTTATTATTACATGGCGTTTTTCCACTGATTACACACAATACGATCAGAAAGTCATCATTTTAATTTGAAGCACTTTTATTTGTCACTTTTTAGCCTTGGCTCCTTTATTGAACGGTTTTTTTACACGTAATTATTGTGTTTTTATGTAGATTATGCGACAACGACACCCGAAATATTTATCAACAATTGTCGCAAAAATATTTCCAGAAAATATTTTGTAAACCTTTTCTAAATGCTGAATATCCTAAATCCAGTTTAAACAGTTTCATTTGATAAGAATTATCTCTTAGATATAATATTTATATTGTGACTAATGGAGAAGTCCAAAAAATGATTTTGGAATGTTTTATACGGAATCTTTATATCATCATATCTGCATTTAATCTACATATAATTCGTTGTAAAATGCGATTTTATCTTAAGATACTTAAAAACTCGTAAAATTCAAACGGAATCCGTAAAACGCTCGATGCGGTCCTGTTTCTTCAGCTACTGGAACAGCGCAAGTATCCGAAAGATGACCGTGAAAATTGATGAATAATACAGTTAATACTAGACTTAGCTATCATCTAGCTAGTCAATTTACCTATGAGTCTAAAATACTTAAAACTGAGTTTTTAACAAACCTTAAATCACTCCCAAAGGGAAATCATGTCCACGAATTTTCCCTATCCCTATTCGCCAATTTCAAACAGTAATGAAAATGCGTCAACAAGTCGAGAAACTGAATTGCCAGGTAATCCTACAATTACCTTAAATCAAACCATTATATGTACATTACAGTTTTTCCATGTAAATTCCTTATCGATTTTAAAAAAGTTTACATTGTTACATTGTTTCATTATTATCTTGGAGAAATGTAGAACTTTGACCTGCAACTTGAATGGAACACGCACTAAACAGTACCGTACTTAATTAATACTTTCTTCTTTTACAGTCATGGCTGGCGGAAAACTGGACAAGTTTATTCTGCTAATGTGGAAGAATTCGGTTCTGCAGTATCGCAGACCGTTGCAGATGATTATAGAAATATTGGCACCCGTACTCTTCTCTATACTTCTAGTCTTAATTCGATATATAGCCAAAGTTGAAAATTACGATCATTCAGATTTCTCGCCGATCAGTCTGAAAGATACATCATATTTTACAAATAACAGCAATCAACAAAATTTCTCTTTACCAAGCCATTTAATTTTATTGATCTCACCGGATAAGATAATTCCTAATGACTTAGCGCAAATGTGCGATGGTATGAATTTAACTTGCAAAGGATTACCAAATGCAGCAGCAATGAACGACTATTACAACAACGACGCTACAAACGTCCTTGCAGGAATACAGTTTGAGGACGATGTAGATCTAAAAAGTCTGAGTAACTCAACTATTTACTTAAGGTAAATTATCGGACAGCATTTAGATCATCGCGTTTATATAGAAACGTCCCTTTAGATTTCCGGCAGAACTTCGTTCGTCAGCAACCGATGGAAACTGGCGTACGAGTCTCTTGTATCCCATCTACCAGGTACCTGGACCCCGACAACCTGATTCCCCCACAGGAGCTAATCCAAGTGAGCATTCAACAACACTTACATAAAATCTTTAAACTCGATTCAATATTCTTCTTCAGATTACTTCAAGGAAGGATTTCTTCATCTTCAGTACGCTGTTAGTACATTAATTAAATTATCTCAGAGTAACCACAGTGCCGATTGGGTGGACATTTTGAGCAGAGACATTCAAATTCAACGATTCACTTATGGAAAATGGCAGGACGACGTCCTTCTGCAGGCTTTACCTTCCATGCTTGGTCTTGTCATGTTGCTGAGTTACGTCTATCCTTGTATTAACACAGTCAAGTCGATAACATACGAAAAAGAGCGACAATTAAAGGTACCCTTCCGTATTTTCAACTTAAAAAATTCACAAAGCATTTTCTAATTAGGAAGCCATGAAAATTATGGGCTTACCAAATTGGTTACATTGGAGTGCATGGTTCATTAAATCCTTTGTCCTTCTGTTCATCTCCAACATATTAATTGTTATCCTTTTGAAAGTGAATTGGTACTCATCGTCCGAGCATACAGTCTTTACCTACGCCGATCCGTCCGTAATTCTTGTTTTTCTTTTGTTATACTGCTCGGCCACAGTTACATACTGTTTTGCCATCAGCGTATTTTTCTCAAAAGGTACAAATTTTGCCCAAAAACACCAACCACCTTCTAATCACTCATTGTTTCTATAGCAAACACGGCTGGGACCATTGCCGGCTTGGCCTGGTTCTTATCTTACTTCCCATACATGCTGACCCAGCAGAATTACGATCAGACCACATTGTCAACGAAACTGTTTGGCAGTTTAGGTTCGAATTCCGCGATGGGCTATGGATTCCAAGTGATGATCATGTTCGAAGGTACCGGAGAGGGCATCAGTTGGAGCAACCTCAACGAGCCCACCAATGTTGACGACACATTAACACTATTCTACGTGATGGTGATGTTGTTCATTGACATATTTCTGTATTTGGCAATTGCGTTGTATGTGGAGGCGGTGTTCCCGGGAGAGTACGGTGTACCACAGCCATGGTACTTTCCATTCACCGCTTCGTATTGGTGCGGAAAGCCGAGAGTAACATCCGTTGAAGACATGAGTCACATGAACAATCACAATTCGGAATTCTTTGAAGAGGAGCCCGGAAACTTACATGCCGGCATCCAAATTAAGCAGTTGCGAAAAGTGTTCAGTAAGAACAAAATCGCTGTACGTGGCCTTTCGTTGAATATGTACGAGGACCAAATCACGGTACTGCTGGGACATAATGGGGCTGGCAAAACGACCACAATGTCCATGTTGACGGGCATGTTCCCACCTAGCAGTGGTACTGCACTTGTAAATGGCTACGACATCAAAACGGACATACAAAATGTGCGCAGCAGTCTGGGCTTATGTCCCCAACACAATATCCTCTTTGACGATTTAACTGTTAAAGAGCATTTATACTTCTTCAGTAAACTGAAAGGGATGAGTAATAAGAAACAAATAGAGGCGGAGATCCAAAAATATGTGGAAATGTTGGAATTGGTACCGAAAGCGGATGCAAGATCGTCCACACTGTCCGGCGGTATGAAGAGGAAATTGTGCGTTGGCATTGCATTGTGCGCCAATTCGAAGGTGGTGATGTTGGATGAGCCGACAGCCGGCATGGATCCATCGGCGAGACGAGCTCTGTGGGATTTACTACTGAATCAGAAACAAAGCCGAACTATGCTGCTATCCACACATTTTATGGACGAGGCCGATTTGTTAGGTGATCGGATTGCGATTATGGCCGGAGGACAGTTGCAGTGTTGTGGATCGAGTTTCTTTTTAAAGAAAAAGTACGGAGCTGGATATCATTTGGTTATGGATAAAGCGAGTCATTGTGATGCCATTAAAGTGACACGCATGTTGAAGAAGTACATTCCCACAGTGGAGGTAATGTCAATGAAATGTTTATTTTTAGAAGGGATTTTACTGAGTTTAATTTGCAGATTGAGAGTAACATCGGCTCGGAATTATCTTACGAACTACCCGAGAACCAGGTGGGTGTATTTGAGAATATGTTGCGGGACGTGGAGCACAATGCACAGAGTCTTGGTGTGAACAGTTACGGTATTTCGCTAACCACCTTGGAGGAAGTGTTTATGAAGTGAGTTTGTAGTCAAATATGTTTGATTTCCAACTAAATATTTCGGGATTCAGGGTGGGTGCTGATCATGGACAAGAGGAGCAATACAACGAACCGGAAGGAGTGAAACCTGCCAACAGCAATTCAGATCTAAACTCGACTTCTCTAACAATGGGACATTCGCAGTTATTGACTGGCTGGCCTTTAATGTGGAACCAAATCAAGTCAATGTTCATGAAAAAATATCTTTCTACAGTACGCACATATATTCTTCAAATCATCCAATTATTGATGCCAGTTGTGTTTATGATTCTTGCCATTGTTACAAGCCAAGTAGGGGACAAAGCATTGCCAGAACTGGAAATTACGTTGGACAAATACACTGATCCAATCACATTAGTTAGTAATACTGCTGATTCGGAGAATTTCGCTAAGAGATATTGTGATAGTATTCAAGAATCGTCACATGTCTGCACTATGATGGGCACAGAATCGAAATTGGAAGAAGAAATGATAAGACTGGTAATAATAATTGCCCGCAACTTTGACTGGTTCATTAATTGTTTTTTTTTATTTCCAGTCTGAAGATAAACCTTCGGTCTTAAGACGTCAATACTTGATAGCTGCGTCTTTCAATGGTCCCACATCAAAAGCCTGGTTTAACAATGACCCACTTCACACTCCTCCGCTTGCTTTAAGTCATCTCTTAAACGCCGTATACGATTTAAATTTAAAATTCGTCAATAAACCATTCGAATTTTCCGTCGACTCTAAAGTGAAACAATTGCAAACTGGACAAACGATGGGTTTCCAAATTGCATTCAATATCGGTTTCAGTATGGCTTTTGTCTCATCATTTTACATTCTATTCTGTATTCGCGAACGCGTTTCCAAATCGAAACATTTACAATTCGTGTCCGGTGTTAATGTGTACTTCTTCTGGATTGTCTCGTTCATATGCGATATGCTGACGTTTATAGTTACAGCAATTGGACTTGTTATAACATTGGCTTGTTTCCAAGAGGACGGCTTCAAAACGGGAGAAGAACTAGGTTTGTTAACCCAAAAAACGAAACTGAACATAAAACTAAAAAGAATCGTTTTAGGTCGAGTGTTTGCCATTTTACTGTTCTCTGGCTGGTCCATGATTCCAATGATGTATTTTGCGTCTCGTGTCTTCGACGTTCCATCCAGTGGCTATTCCCGTATGACTATGGTTTCCATCTTCTTAGGGAACGCCGCTTTTATGATAATCACAATCTTATCCTCGCCCGATCTCGATTTGGAGGATGTGGGAAAGGCATTGCATTGGGTGTTCCTTCTGGTACCACATTATTCCATGATTAGTGGCATCAGTAACGCCTACACAATGTATGCTTTCAATGAAATCTGCGACTTTTCACATGCAAATGGCTTGTACAATGTGACTTTGACCGGCGATCTCACCTGCAATGACATCGACGATCACTACTTCAGATGGGCAGACCCGGGTATCGGAAGGAACCTCTTCTTCTCCATGCTGTTGGGTGCAATATTCTTTACATTAGTGATTCTACTGGACCAGAAAGTGTTTGCGGGCATAACTTCGACTCTGACAAATATAATCAAAAAGAAACCAGTACCACCGCCACCAGAGGACGAGGACGATGATGTGCTGAATGAGAAGGAGCGTATTCGTAATGCCACTCCGTCCGAATTACAAAACAACAACATTCTCGCCTTAAGAGATGTGACCAAGTACTACAAGAACTTCTTAGCTGTGAATTCGTTGTGTTTGGGTGTGAAGAAGTACGAATGTTTCGGTCTATTGGGAGTGAATGGTGCTGGAAAGACGACCACATTCAAAATGATGACCGGAGATGAGGATATCACGTATGGGGATGCATGGGTGAATGGATACAGTTTGAGAGCCGATTTGAAACAAGTGCAAAAGTACATCGGCTACTGTCCCCAATTCGACGCTCTGTTGGATGACTTGACCGCCAGGGAAACATTGAAAATGTTTAGTTTGCTTCGTGGTGTTGCTAATGAGGATATCGACCATTTAGTGGTTAAATTGAGTACCGATTTCGATTTTAGGAGGCATTTGGACAAACAAGTCAAAGAACTTAGTGGTGGTAATAAGAGGAAACTGAGCACTGCTATCTCACTTATTGGAGATCCACCAATTCTGTATTTGGACGAACCGACAACGGGAATGGATGTAGCGACAAAACGGTATCTATGGAATGCCTTATGCCAAGTACGGGATAATGGCAAGAGTATCGTGTTGACGTCACATAGTATGGAGGAGTGCGAAGCACTTTGCACTCGTCTTGCGATTATGGTGAATGGTACGTTCAAGTGTTTGGGATCCACGCAACATTTGAAAAATAAATACGCACAATCGTTCTCGTTGACGATTAAAGTGAAGAAAGTCAATAATCAGATGGTGGATACGACGCCGATTGAACGGTTTGTGGTGGAGAATTTCCGTAATGTTGAATTGCGTGAGAAACATCAAGAGTTCTTAAGTTATTATCTGAATGATAAATCGTTCACATGGTCGCAAATGTTTGGTATCATGGAGCGTGGAAAACGGGCGAATCTTAATATTGAGGATTACGCATTGGGGCAAAGCTCTTTGGAACAGGTGAGTACTGAAACAATAATAACGATGTCATTGATTTTGATCGATTTCTCGGTTTTTAGGTGTTTTTGTCCTTCACAAAGTTCCAATATACGATAGGAGAGTAGTATTAATGAATTCAATTAAATGTAAGTGTGCCTACAATGCAGTATTTTTTGTGATAAAAATATTAACAGATACACGTATATAGAAATGATAAACCAGATGTGATTGATTATATGTGTTAATATTTTGTAATCGATAAGTTAAATAAAATGTGCTTGTTAAATAATAAATTATTTATATAGAAAACAGATGTTTGTTTTATAAGATGCCAAAACAGGCGCACATCAAATCGTCACTGGTAAATCCCTTGCAAAAATTTAGAGGTACCCGACACACATCAACTCGTCACCGAGACGTTAGTGAGATTGAGATGCATCAACTCGTCACCGGGACGGATTAACTGGTCACCCAATTTTTAATCCTTTTAAATGTCTTTGGGTATGAAGATATAAAATTTAAAGTAAGATAAGAAAATACATTATGTTTTTTCAAAAAAATAAACATATATTTTGTAGTATATGTACATATAATGAACATACAGTATCTATACAAAGAAGGTAAATAATTTTACCTAATTCATCTGATGACCTCTTTGGTTCTCAACAAACACTACTTCCACATCCATTGCACTTATAAAAATCGTTCTGATAATACGCTTTAACACAGTCGAGAATGGTATATTAGAATGAGAATATGTCCAATAAAATTCACAGTTATATAGGAGTAATGAGATATGATTCTTAGAATTATCTAAATATACCTAAGTACCCCAGTGACCAGTTAGTGTGTCTCCGAAAGATCCTTAGAAAATTACCTGAAATCGCCCGGTGACGAGTTAGTGTGTACCCGCCAAAACTACACATTTAAATACATAAACTTTATTTTAAGTATATTAAATACAATATATACACATTAAGTTGTTGAATAAAATATATTAAGAAAGACTTTCTCGTTCTTCTACTCCATGGGAGTAATTAATTTTCATCGGTAAGTGCGGGATTCTCCAATCCACCATTAGATTCCCGTTTCTTCTCTTCCAGTGGCAGATCGTCACTAACACTGCTATTTGACTGATCAACGTACTTGTATCTATACGCCAAAAATGCAAACAATAACATATCCAGCACCATGAGACCAGCAAATAGAATCAGATCGTAGGACACTTTACTGAAAATGCGCGCCGATTCAATAATAATAATAACAACATTGCCCACAGCGGCGGTAAATAGCCAGGCCGATTGTAAAATGGATTTCATTTCAGTTGGCGCCTGGGAATAAGCGAACTCCAATCCGGGAATGGAAAACATAATTTCAGCAGCTGTCAGGACCATGTATTGCGGCAATTGCCACAACAGCTTCACTTTTTCCGTCACAATTACAGTGGCTTGTTGGGCTTTCTAAAAAACAACAGAATGAATGACTGTAATTCGAGTGGACTGAAAATTTACCTGGCCATTTATCATCACAGTGTAAACACCACTTTCTTTAAATGTAAGCTCCTGATTTCCGTACTTGTAAGTGCCCGCATCAATTTCATAAAGTTCCCAATCTTTTGGTCCAATTGTGAAATTTTTGCTTGAATCGTCAATATAAGTAACCGCGGAGCCATCGTACGAAATTGTCCTTAAAACGGTTAACATGTACATTTAAAAAATCGCCCACAAAACCAAATATTCTTACCTCAACATCGGATTTCCACTGACAGTATTATTCACCTCGTCCAGATGAAATTCGGTCTCAGTTTGATATTCGACCACAAAAGCGAAATACCCTTTTTCACCTTCAATCCTCGATTTAACAGTAGTTGCTTTGCATTTGTCATTCTCATTGTTCAGCATGTACATAACTTCAAGATCAAATGGCTTATCAACGGACACCTCCTGATAGCCCATCTCCATTGGCTTCAAATTGAACATGTCAAACTGATTTTGCGGTGCATGAATTATGTATTCACACGGTGATGGATTGTAGAAGCGCAATTGGGCACTGCCGGCACTAGGCAGCACCGGTTCCCCGTTCTCAATCGCCATCGAGACGCCAGCAGAGATAAGAAAAGCGCCGGCTGCGAGGAACCCGCCGCACACCATCCGCTGCAACGATGTCCTTAATGGCAGATGACACATGTTGAACAACGGATACACCACGTACGTGAAGAGCGGTATGAATGTAAGAATCAACAACGGATTCACCACTTGCATTTGATCGGGCAAAATTTTATAGAAACCATAATCTCCGTCCATTTTATCCGCTTGTAGAGTCCATACGGATCCTTGTTGGTCGTACAACGACCAGAAAATCGGCAATGGAATATAAAGTACCAGAATACGCAGAGTGATTTTCACATCGTCCACCAACTTTTTACCGAATCGTTCTTCCGACCGATCCAGCCAGTGTTCGACTTTCTTTTCCGATTTGGAACGGTTTGTGAGTGCGTGCTAAAATACAGTTCTACAATCGCAACATTTTCACGTGCTTTTTCGACTTACATAAATGCATTTCACCACTTGAAGTAGAATATTTCCTTCCGGTTTTTTCGTTGTGTACATCGGTTTACCAAGAACGAAAATCACTAAAAAACAATGTTAAACCATTAGAAATGACTTTTGTGCAAAACATCCACTACTCACCGATCGACAAGGCCATCAAAACACTCGGTACTCCAAAGGCAAGCGGAAAACAGCTATCATTCCCGAAACAATGTACATTTTCTCTAAGAATCGGTGTGATGGTGGTCGAAATGAGACTGCCAGCATTGATGGAGAAGTAGAAAAGGGAGAAAAAGCCGGCAAGTTGAGCTGCCTGTTGTGGTAGCTTGAATTGGTCACCGCCAAAAGCGGACACGCACGGTTTTATGCCTCCAGTTCCAAGAGCCACCAGCAGCAGTCCCACCATGGTGAATTCCCTTTGCGGTATGTGCAATTGGTCGATGGATGTGAACGAGACCACGGCACTGCCGAGCGCGTACACAATGGACATGTATAAAATTGTGCGGAATTTGCCCAACCAACTGTCCGATATGATGGCACCGAAAATCGGGAAGAAATAGACAAACACGGAGAATGCATGGTAAATAACTGTGGCGTCCGTTTCATTGTACAATAGGATGTCCTTTAAGTAAAGAGTGAGAACGGCTGCAGGAGAAAAACAGTTTTTAATGAGATGCAAAGTGGCCCCTTATTTAAACTTACTTCGCATTCCATAATAATTGAATCTTTCGCAGAATTCATTGCTGACTATGAAGAAGACCGATTTCGGATACTTGTATTTCTGCAATCATAATCAAGTGAATATTTGTTGGATTATCAAGGTTTTTACTGCATGATGGTGAATTCACGTGATTTGATGATGAATCGACGACGTTCATTCCTATAATTACTTTTTTAAAACTCATTCCTAATGTAGGTATTTTATCAGTTGTTACAGAAAAAAACGCAATTTGCATTGCAATTTTTGCATAATAGCGCAGATACGAAAGAATGAACAAAACTTATTGACTTTGAAACTATCGAAATCGTACTTCAAACAGGAATAATATTTAATGTTGTAGTAAAAATTCAATTAAATTACACGACTCGAATCTATCATATCTCCACACTGTACAGTTAATTGATTCTGACCTAAATTTATAGTCAAGTGACAGTTTGTAGAATGTGTATAAACTAAAAAGAAAATTGTTATCAAACATTTTTACAAATTCCATACGATAATTATGAATAATAATTGTGAGATATTACTTATTACTTTAACATAAACAAATGTCCTTGTATCATTCATTTACCTTGTTTTAGATATGGAAGATATAAGTTATTCTCTATCTAAATCTCTAATTTATGGTCACAATTATTTGAATAAATACCTTTTTTTGTTCCTCCAAATCCATGCTTAATTACGCTAATTTTCGTTGTAAAAATAGCAAACAATTTAAATTCTTATCGGAAAATGAACGATATGTTTCCTTTTTCGCATAGTTTCGAAAAATTTAGAAAAACAACCAATACTCAAAATACGCGCTCTTGTTATTATCTAAAGGCATAAGTTTTGAATTGATGAGTAAATGTTCTTTTGAATTTTTTTAATGCACTTCAACATTCACTCACTGTGCATATAAGTGATTGACTGGGACACAAATGAATGGTGTGTAGAATTTAACGACAGGTTTGTCGATGGTGAGGGAATTACAATGTTATTTCATTGTTTTACACGAACGATGATGATGGAAAGGTGAATCTGTTTGTAAACAGGTATAGATAACTACAACAATTTCTAGAGTACCAACAACAGACATCCAATAAAAAAACATCTAATCTCTGTTTGTGTAGAGATTTTTCACAAATTTATTGTTTTAATGTCAATATCGAAATTGTTGATCGATTCACAAATTCATCAGTGTCCTAATTTTTAGCTGTAAAATTCCACACACTTGCAATTATCGATAATTGCATTTAATATCGATTCACCAATTTCCTCTTTTTTCCAACATTAATCGCTGTGTTATGGTTTCAATTGTTGTAATCATCTAATTGTTTACTATTTTTCGCTTGCGGGAATGAACCAAACAAGACCGAGTGTTTGGTTGAAGAAGTAGGATGCGGTTTTAGTTGTTTTGGAAAATACCTTTTGCTGGCTTTCTTTCTCTACAACGTCACTCAATTGCTCATCGGTCACATTCTCGTCCGCGTTTGTTGCCTCCTGCTGTATCTCTTCCGAATCTAAATAAAAAATTATTTCAGTGTTACATAAAGTTGATCATTATCCTTGTATATCAATCACTCGATTTTTTTTAATAATAAACCTGCAAGTAATTCCCCAGACTCTATTTAACGACTTATCTGTTATTGATGACATGAAAATTACGTTCAATGCTAAAAGCAATAAGTGTGGGACTACGAAACCAACATTGAAATGAGTAATTAAACTAGATAAAAAAAAATATGTATATAATGCCGATTTTTAATGAGTAATTACAGACTACTAGTAAATCTTAACAAAAAACTGGCTGGATTATAATATGCGATTAGATAACATTATCTAAATGCGAAATTAAAATTTTATGACAATGTAATATTTTGTGAATGATTGAATTTTCTCTTAATAGACTTTTAATGACCGTTAGTTTTCTAATTTCGTTTTTATACAGCCTACCTCTAGTTGGTGCTAATTTATAGTGAATATCGGATTTTTTGTTCTCTTTTTTTGTCATATTAACTTGAATGTTGGCCTGGTACTAAATATTTTACTTGCATAAATAATGTTTACTCATTTTAATCCTTTTAACTGTTAACAAGATCTTCAAACAAATAGAAATTGTTTCGTAAAACTGTATTCTTTTTTCAAATTGTATTCTAATATTGTAGCGAGTTTAGTGCGTATATCTGTCCAATAAATTAAATAACTAAGTGGACAGAGAAATAATTAAAGCAATAATACAAAATTATGGACACTATTTAATTCTGGGGCAAGGTTTTTCTAGTTGTAAATGCATGTACCTCGTAATAATATGCCATAAAGTGATGTCGAAATGGTATTGTAAAAATTACAATTCAAAATTGAAATAAAATATTTAAACTAGTCCATGAAACTATGTTTAAGATTACCCGAAATATTTGTAAATTCAAAGTGGAGTTGTTTTAAAAAGTTCAACAACTTTTTGCAAAATCTTACAAAGAAAGTGTGGGCACACTTTCACTTGCATAATAATGTTTTTTGTAAATTCGACCTTAATCTGTCAAGGTTTCATGGTCTTTCAGTTTATTACAAAACCAAACTGACATTACGAATAATAAATGGAAATCGAGTAGCAAATTACAACTGAAAATGCAAATTTACATACCTTTGCTCATTTTTTACACCTGTTACACGACATCCACCTGAACAACTAGACTAAAATCTTTACAGTTTTTATTTTTATCGAATTCTTATCGCTTTTATTAATTGGAAATTTTTCAATTGTAATTGTCTTTCTATTGTCTAATTCTATATAAAATTATATCAAAATTCATTGTGTACCAAAAATAATTCCCACTATTGCCCAACCCAACCGCCCCAAAACTATACGATAAAGTAAAATTGTTACATTGTCCCTAAATAAGAAGTTGATAACATAAAAAGATCAAATACGTGCGAACAGAATAAAAAATTATTGCATCAGTCAAAGTGCGAACATTTTTTTCTACGAATCAATTCTATTGTATTTAAAATAAGAAACCACATTAAAAAATTTGCAATCGCTTTAATGAACTCATTCTCTAATTATTTGCTTTCTCATTGATTTTCGCTAATTCGGTTTATCTCTTCGTGAAAAACAGTTGCGGATGAACTGTTTGCTTCGCATGATACAAATCTGTATTTGGACGTCATTTCTATGAAAACCATCATATCAGTGACCATAACGAGGGCGAAAAAGAAAAACTCGATGGCCTGAAAATCGTAATCAAATCAACACTTTGTACACATGATTTCTATTATCTCATCTAGACAATATTTTATAGTGATACTTGGGTGCCAATTTTAAATCACTGATTAGCTCGGAAATACTTCCATGATTTACGATAATTGATTAAGTGTATATGTACCTGACTATCGAATAAATTTAATTGTGTCACAATTATAACCAGTAGATTACCAACAGCCACCGATAAATACCATCCAGCAATTGTGACAGTTTTCATGCATTTTGGCGCCTAAAACTAACACCATTCCAATTAAACTGAAAAAAACACTGAAAAAAACTCACTTGAGTGAAGGAGAATTCGAGGCCTGCAATGCCAAACATGATTTCAGCAATAGATATAAGAAAATATTGCGGTATCAACCATAATATGTTGATATCATTTGGTGGGGACATGGTAAACAATTTTATAAACTGGAACAGAATCGATGTATAGAACTGGATTGAAAAAAATTTGCACACATGCATCAATTTCCCCATTTCTCTCTTGAATTACAAGGAAATACACTCCTCCAAAAGCTAGGTGGAAGCTTTTCTCTTGCAGATGCGCCACTTCAGAGCTGCCAATTGCACAATCATAACTGAAAGAAAAAAATGTTATTATAATATTCGTTAAGTTTCTTGTCTGCTCACATTCCCTGCGGTAATTCCATAAATGGACTGATGGCTAGTCCCTCGGATTCTCCCGGATAAAAAACGTCCTCCAAAAAGGAACCCTTCAACGATACCGTCACATTCCGCAACTTACCGGACCTCCTTAAATACCCAACTCTGAAAATCAACTGTGAGCGAAATTAAAAGAAAAACTCTCTCCTAAAACCGTAATCGGGGCGATCCAGTAAGAGATTTCCCAAAACTGTTTACATCCGTTACATAATCAACCTCATCCTGCTCATTCACTCCCACTAATACCGTAGTATCCTGAAAAAATCCCCTAAAAACAAGAAAATCTCGAAACAAGTTCATCGAACCTGAAATTGACTCATATTCAGGTCAATTTGGAGCGAGTTCTTTAGAACCCCGCACTTCAGTCCGCCTTCCGCCGTTATATACGATCGATTCCCAAATTCACCAAACTGAAACATTTCGCCAGGACGCAGATTCGCATCGGTGATTCTCAAATCACACTGCAACATATTGATAACATACACCGCACTGTTTCGTTTGCCAATTTTCGGATAGTTGTGCTCTAAAAACAATTCCAAAATGCCAGCAGAGAGGAAAGCGAATCCAGCCAAGAGTCCACCGATCGCCATTCGATGTAACGAGTTCTCCAACAAATGGAATTTATTGAAACATGGATAGAATACGCGATCGAAGAGCGGTATTAAAAGTAGGACAACGATCGGATTGAGAACTTGCATTTGATCGGCGACGATGTGCGTGTTTAGCACAATGCCGTCCATGTGGGAGGCCTGAAATGTCCAACGGGAGCCTTGCTGGTCGAACAGCGACCAAAACACCGGTAATGGCACATACAACACCAGAATCGAGCAGACAAGTTTCATATCTTTGATTAGTTTCCCATTGAATTTGTCTTGAGCATGGTCGAGCCAATGGACTTGTTCGGTTTTTGTCTTTTTCGTTAATACATACTGGAAACGATTTATTCGGATGCATATCTAGCCAAACAGACGCACTACTTACGGACGCGCATTTAATGAATTCCACGATTACATTGAATTTCGGCAGTTTGATTTGATAGTGACTTTTGCCCATCACAAAAACACCTGCAAACACACAATCAGTTTGTATTTGAGCACGGGATTCAGTTTACAGATGGAGAGGAGCATGAGGGCAGCTGGGAATGCAAAACCGATTACATAGCAGTCCTCTCCGAAGCAGGAGATCGATTTTCTTAATATCGGCGTCACCATCATGCCCACAAAGCTGCCCAGATTGATGGTGAAGTAGAAGATGGAGAAAAAGTGCCGCAATTGGTCGCATTGTTCAGGTAGATGGAATTGTTCACCACCGAAGGCGGCAACACACGGTTTGATGCCTCCACTTCCAATTGCAATGCAAATTAGTCCAATTACGGACAACGTACTAAAATGTGGGGAATTGAAGGTGGTTTTTCCTTAAGTAAGCGCTTACAAGGGGAAGTCGATCAACACTGGGACGGCAGCGATGCATAGAAGAATATTGCCGAAGAGGTAGATGAACGCGAAATTCCTTATGGTCCTGAAAATGTGTGCTTGGTTTAATAATATTACAAACATTTCACTTACTTGTAACTTCCATAATAGCTGTCTGCACAAATTGCTCCAAACAGTGGAATTATGTAGCAGCTCATGTTGAATACATGGTAGATAATGGTGGAGGCGTTTTCAGAGAACCGTAAATAATTTCTTATGTACAAGGATAGGATGGCTGAAACAGTGTCCATGTAAAAAAGGGAATATTTTCGAGAGGACAGTCACTTCTTAAGCCACAGAAGGAGAATCGTTCGCAAAATTCCGTTATAATAATGCATAAAATTGCGGTGGGATAAAAATCCTGTAAATAGAGAACAATTAGAACGGTTCTAATGACGAATACAAGGAAATCATATACTAAATTCATGACAGTGACAAGAAGACAAGTGAAAGTGGTTGGAATATTCGTTTATTAAACTTATAAAATCTACATAAATTTTTGGTTTACACAAATAGAATTTTGTTTTTACATTATTGCCCCATTTAAAGCATTTCAGCAAAAATTTCAAACTTATATTAGGTTTTGTATGTGCTTCCTTATATTTAGAAGGATAAATGATTTCGTAAAAATAAATTTTCTAAAAATTGTGTACACCTTCTAAATATAACATATTTATTGTGTGTGTATAATTTTATGGACCACTGATAATTATAATTTACATAATTATTTATTTTATCACAACAAGTATAATATTTTTTTGTATATATTGTACAAGAATAATACATTTTCCATTTAGAATACCGCTCAACCTCCGCAAATGAGAGGATAATGAAACTTGTCTGATGGAATATGGTAATGCATTTTTGTATATTCAAAGCAACAACTACCCTGATGAAATCATAATATTTAGTACAATAGCGATATATATTTAATATAGGTATAAGTTTGGGTATATTATATTAAACTGTATTAATAAATATTGTACCGATTATTCAATACAAATTAACAATGCACATTGAACACATGGAATATTATAACATGTACCATTTATTATTCTATTCATTTAGTAATACAAATATACGGTTAAAGAATTATTTTCTGAATACATGTATGAGTTTATTTAACAATTTGCCTCTTTGTGACACACTCGTGTGTCCCATTTATTCATTTTTCAAAAAGAGAAAAAGACAAATTTAGGCTTTCAACAATCACAATCATTCTCCAACAGCAAACCAATGTTTTTTTTTTTGTTTCAACTGAAAATGGTCCCTTATCACAAAATATTTATATTTCAATAATTTATTAATGTCTATTTCTTCGTTTATGAGATCACAGTTGGGAAGAAGGCAACATTAATTTACACAGTTTTCGAGATTTTTTTGCAAACGTGGAAAAAGTTTTGAAAATAATTTTCTTTGTACCACTTATAATTAAAAAGTTTGATTCTGTACACATGGCATTTTTTCCCCTTAATTGCATTAATTAGAATGCAAATCGGTTCCCATTTTCATAATACCATCACGTAACAAAATCGATTTCGGTTTCTTGTTGTTCCCCACAATGGGCTATTAGGTATGATTATTTTTCTATTTCAATGAGTAATATGCATATATTGTGATGGAATGTATTCAAGATGAACGGAAGAATGTTCATTAAATATTTCGCGCCTTTAAACGAAAAATTTATTTTCCAAATTTATATGGTGGCATTATTAATATATTTCGATCATAAAATACCAATTTGACAATTTCTCATAAAAAATATTCTATATTTACTTTAACATTTGATTTATCTCATAAAAAATGAATAGGCACTCAGAGGTTTCAGTTTTCCGCCAATATTCCAAGTGCAAATTATATTGAAATGCAAACTCCAATAACCATCCTGGATCCTTTCTCCATAATTTTATCTCTCCTAAACTATTGCTATATTATTAAAACTTTTACTCTCTTATAAATATTTGCTCGGCAAATTAAAATGGACTGAAATTAATCCGCCGGACGGACATAAGCATATTTTTATATACGAAAAATATTGTGCGTAACATTTCATATATTCAATGTGAGCATTTCATATAACATTAAAAATAGTTAATCAATTTCATCATTATTAATAAGCTGTAGAAATTGTTCATAAAACGTTCATCAATTTATTCGCAAGCACAAACGATTTCATAAAATCCATACGTAATAACAATATACAAATTGTTTGTTTTCCGTTAAGCTTGAATTGTTTACATCATGTGAAAAAACAACATACACATAGACACAAGAACGGATATTAAGGCAAATTTGTAAGCACAAAACAAGTATAACAATTACTCATAATCAATCTCAGTCTTAACCGATTCATATATTTTTTTAACAATAATTAAAGCTTTTGAAAGGCGCTTCCACGATTTCAAAAGGATCCAAGATGTTAGGAATGTATAGAAGAAAAATGCATTAAGCGTCAACAGAAATGTGTGCTTTAAATCGACAATTCATATCCAAATACCGCGACTGCAATGATCGTCTCATCATAACTCATAAACATCTCTACCATTCGTCCTCGTAAAGCTCCTCTTACTCTGTCCATCGCGACCTCTTTGCGGACTGCAATACATATTGTAGCCGGGTATAATATGGACCCTCACATCGCCCGACGGCCGGATCCCTTCCGGTCGTTGTCTGCGCGAAAACGACACTGTCGTCTTGCAGCAACAATAATGGAACAATTTCACATAGGCGCCCCGAAAGTGGCGATTCGTGATGCAATACAGAATGCTGTTAATGCACGATTTACTGATACCCAACCAAGCCAGATTATAAAACATACTATCCGGTATCTTCCGTACACTACTTACAGCCAGGACCACTCCGAATGGCAACCAGAAGAGCAGAAACAGCAGAAAACTGCAGAGATTCGAGTGCATCAACGAGCAGTCCCAATTGAATGTGACGGGCGCTTTAAAGTTGGGCCGCCCTTTGGACCGGCTCACATGGAAATTGGTGAGAATGTAGCAGAGGAATGTGAGCAACATCGGCAGGAATACGAACAGTGTGCCCATTGTGACTTGGTACGGAATTTGGCCGGGTGATTTGCGGGTGCAATAGTCGAAGGACAGTTCCGGGGCGAATTGGACACCCGAAGTGGACGCACACAGTGTCCAGAACACCAGCAGGATGACGGTCAGTTTGGTGCGTGTGAGATGTGCGTAAAAGTTGCCGGCACAGCATAGACGGATGTAGTTCTCGACGGAGACGGCCAACAAGGAGAGGACGGTCACCAAGAAGCAGAGCGTCGCCAGGAACCATTGGAATCGGCACACTGGCAGACTGTCTCGTATGCCGGCGAGGATGACGACCGCCGATGCGGGCACCACCAGACCGGAGACGAGGAAGTCGGCGAGAGCGACGTTCACCACGAACGTGTTTCCTGTTGGAAAATTTTCATATGTGAATTTCTAGGTAAAGGATAATAATCAATGTCGCTCATCACAGTGGGATGTTTTGATTGGAAATGACCTAGTAATGCAGTGGCCTAGTTGAACGGACGCCAAACAGCGTTTCCGTAACTTTGTAAAGTGCATTTTAGTTGTTTATGTTTTATGTTGGGGTTTTTACCTCTTCTGCGTAGGTAGTCGTCGATCATGACAGCACTTATCATGAATACATTTCCAACACTTCCGATGGTTGCTAATGAGGCGAGGACTAGTAGACGGGCTAAACGGGACCAATGGTCGTTTAGTGTTACTGGTGATACGGATTCTATATCCAGTGATGCATGACTTGAATTCGACATACCCACACCACCTGCAATTAATTTAGGACATTTTTTGAATAACTTTGGGAGGATTTGTTAAGAGATGACCCAATTTTGCGATTATTTGAATGGGAATGTTTTTAAGTTATTGCTTCTCTGAACAGTTTTGAAACATTTGGGAGAGAGATGCATTTTTCAAGATAATCGCAAATTTTAAGTCTTTTTATAAACTGTATAAACTGAAATGAAGCACGGAAAATGTAGAATGTTACATATACATGCATAATATGTGTTGCATGTTTTCAATTTAAACCATAAATTTAAATTACATTCAGAGTAGCGATTTATTTGGCGTGTTTTGCCAAATTTTCTCATTTTCTTCTCTTTATAGATTAGATCACTAGGTTTTGAGGAAAACTTTGATGGGTATAGTTAAAAACATAATCTGTATGCTATTATATACTGGAAAATGTTAAAAAGGGTGCGAAAGGTGAATTAAATAAGAAAATGGGAAGTTATTGAAGATGCGAAATTGCGATTTATTAACATTACTTCATGCAACATCACACCACTTACTAAAAAGGAGAATTTATAAAATATTTGTTTGTTTGTTCATTAAAAGTATTCAATATCGAATGTGTATACGTTAATTGATGGATTAAAGAAAAATTTAAAAATTCAAACTTTTGTATTTTCCCTCCCTGAAACCGATAAACAAGAATTCTGTAATATTCCTAGCAGGAGAGAACCTAACCTAAAAATTAGTGTAATTATAAATTGGGTGTATTTTGTTTTGTAAAAACGAAGTAAATGAGTTTTAAAGGAAAAATGCAGTGGTTAAAGTTTATCATATAGTTCCCATTTATGTAATTGAAAATATTATCTAACTATACATGGATCATCACATACGTGGGTAGGTATATACGAATAAACTTGAACAAAGAAATAGTATTATCGTTCATTAGCTATTGTTCATAGTAATTTTTGCATCCAACATCCAACAATCAATCTTCCATTGAACATTATCTATGAGTCATATTTCCAAGACCTTCACCAACATTTTCCTATATGCACTGCATTAAATCACAGTTGTTGTTTCAGAGTTGATGTGTTAACACCGTATGTCTCTTAAAATCACACTAAAATGCCCAACTAAATTCAAGTTAAACATCTTCAACAAGTGCTCAAACAACCGAATCATGGAATCAAGCAGCAGTGACGAATACACGGAATTATATGGTCGGCTCCCATTAAAAATCCAACTGTCCTATGGGGTGGGTCACGTCTTAAACGATGTATGTGCCTCAATGTGGTTCACCTATTTGCTGGTATTCTTCCACTATGTGCTCGAATTCGACAATTGGCAGACGGGAGTGATGCTCTTAGTTGGCCAAATAGCGGACGCTCTCGCCACCCCATTTGTTGGCTTCCATTCGGATCAAGCGGACCAAAACACCACATCATCATTATCGTGGTTCTGTCGGTATGGTAGACGCAAAGTGTGGCACTTGTTCGGCACAATATGCGTTATATTAGCGTTCCCCTTCATATATTCGACATGCTTATTTGGCTATTGCACCAACAGCCATAAAAACGCTCTCATGTTCTACTATTCCGTATTTATTGTAATATTCCAATTTGGTTGGGCAGCTGTACAAATATCCCATCTCTCATTAATACCGGAATTAACACCAAACGAACACGATCGCACCAAATTAACAGCAATCCGTTACAGTTTCACGGTTGTATCGAATGTAATTGTGTATGTTGTCACATGGTTCGTGTTGCATTTGAACAATGGTGAAAATACGAAAATCGGACCGAACGATGTGGGCAAATTCGAGAGTGTCGTCGTCACTGTGATGGTATTCGGCATTATATGTTCGATATTGTTCCATGTGTTCGTGAAGGAGGGCGAGAATTATGGCAGTAATGATGTACGTGGCGGTCGTGTCCGTCTTAGTATCAGAGAACTGATGTCCAATTACAAATTATATCATGTGGCCGTTATCTATATGGCATCTAGACTATTTGTCAATTTAACACAAGTCTTTGTACCGTTGTATTTGCATGAAACGCTGGATATGGCCGCTAGTGCACTGGCCCTGGTGCCACTTGTCATGTTTATCGCCAGTTTTGTAACATCATTGGCAATTGAACGGATTAATCGTTCATTGGGGCGCAAGTTTACATATGTATTAGGTGTCCTATTCGGTGTTTGTGCATGTGTTTGGATCCGATACGGTCACGATACGTTTTACGTGTCCACTTGTATTTATATGGTGGCCGCACTGATCGGTGCCGGTGGCTCAATTATATTAGTGTCTAGTTTGGGTGTTACAACTGATTTAATCGGCGAGAAGACCGATAACGGTGCTTTTGTCTATGGTATTATGAGTTTCACTGATAAATTGGCAAATGGTATTGCTGTTGTCATTATACAAGACATGCATACAGACAATTTCAATTATTATCGTGATATATTGACGTACGTGTGTGGGGCTGCGGCTTTGTTGGGTGCTTTAGCCGTTTTCACACTAATTACGCCAAATAGTAGGCGACGTCATTTGGATTATCAACAAGTTCCTGATTATAATTCAATAAATAGTTAATTGCTTTAAATTCATATGTATTAAAGTGTGTATATGTATTTTTAACACAGGGTATAGATTATTGTGGTTTACAGAAGAGATTATCATTTTATGTGACAACAAATTTGTTTCCATACAAATTTTACAAATTTTTGTTAATTCTTATTATATATATTATATAACAAATATATTTTTCAATTAATATGCGAATATTTTGATAGTGTCTCCCTGTTGCAATGATTTTCAAGCGAGTTGAACTGGTTATCCCTGCAATTAATGTCAATAGCCCGGTTAGTGACTCATGCTACCCCATTGTACGTGGAAATAGCGACATTTTCTGAGAAACCATGGCAACCTGTTGAAGGAGGGCTTTCAAGTTTCCTATCCGTCCACTATCCATATTGTATAGTAGTAGATATGAGTACTAAACACTCATTATAGACACACCCGGAAAAATTGCTCTCCAAACCGTTTTTTTTTCGGGGTAAAGCAATTATACTATATACACAACCGGGAGAGATATTTACGAGAGAAATTAATTGAACCCCCGGAGAAATCAACGAAATGACATAATGGAAAAAAAAGCCATTCCTGTTGTTGAATTGTCGGCGCTGCTCTTTTCCTATTTGCATAAGTATTTTTATTCATTATTATTGTGAATGAAAACTATTTTTAAAATACACACTTTCAGTATGTTTATTTATGCAGAAATAAAAATGTTATGACCTCTTTTAATAGAAATAATCATAGCATCTATTGAATAATTGCCATATATTTTATTTAATACTCTTTCCTCTTGTTTATGTTTACAACAATTACGTTTTTTTTGGTTCAACATTTAACTCACCGATTTAATTAAAGGTACGTTGGAATATAGAAATTTATCTAGCCATTTAATAAATTGGTACCCGTTTATTTATGGTAAGTTGTGAGTAACATGAGTTACGGATTAAATATGACACTCAAATGAAAACACTTGTCACTTAATTAGAAATGGGTCGTTAAATGCTTTCGATATACTTGAAGAAGACGTCTTGCCGAATGAGCAGTCTGTAAGAGTCTAGACGCCAGGCGTCGAGGCGTCCACCAATAGAAACGCCTGCGCTCTCTCTTTAATTAACAACCCTTTTTGAATCAAACACCTTGCTCAAAAACAATTCAAAATATATTTTATAATTATGTATAAAGTCTCTTTTACAAACATTCATAATACGAAATTATTTCACTGTCTTAATCTCCTTGGATTCGAAGTTTTTCTGGATCTAAAAACGAACAATTCTCAGTCAAGTGACCAATAAACGATTCTCATTAATTCGGCATGCAATCTCTTAATAAATCGTTGAAAAAACAATACAATGTTCTTTGTTTTTATTAACAGATGTGCCATTTAATCAAATATCTGGGTTAATCATTTAAGTAAACGTGAAAAAAAAATTATGCAAATGAAACATTGAACTGTTTAACGTAATAGAGAGAAAAAAATGCAATCTGTCACGTTTAGTCTTAAAGAAAGGTGAAATTTTCGCATACTACAACTTACCTAAGCCTTGAAGCAAGAGTGTTAGTGGCCAATTACCCTAATAATAATAAACACTGAAAGATAAAATAATATATTAGTAGCGGCTATGAATATGATTAGAAACAGTTTAAGGTAAAGTTAGTTGTTCTATGCATAAAAATGCTTTTAATCTCTATTACGTTAAAATGAATTTGAAAAAAAAATCTGTAAAAGCATAGAAATTAAAAAGAGAAAGCTTTGTTCTTTGGCTGATCATCTTCGTACCTTTGGGAATTAGTAGCATGTGTCTCTTCACCAAAATACTTTTGTGGATTACTGAAAGAAAAAGAAAAACAATGAATTTTTCCCACTGAATCATTCTATATTTCTCTTTACCTAATTCCCTCATAAGTATTATGAGGCCTAGAAAACATTTGAAATTTATTACTTGAATTGAAACCGAACATATTTTAACATACCTTAAATGATGTACTGTTCTGAACGTACTAATTCCAGGATTTATACTAGAATTATTATGGCACTGCTCCTCTGGATCTGGATTGTCTTTAACATAGCCCAAATGTTGCTCTCCTGTACTGAATGCACTGCTTTCACTACAAATCCCATCTGATGTTATCTGATCCTCGGGAATAAACGATCCATTTAGGTCCATGTCGTTATGAAACACCGAATACGTATCTTCCAGATTCAGAATACTATCTATTTCCAAATTATTATCATTCCCAGTTGACGTCGATTCAGTATTCCCACTCGTTCCACTATTTGAAGGATTGTTCAAATTTACCTCATCTTCAGTGACAATTAAAAGTGGATCTTTCTTTGTAACTGATCTCTCTTCTTCTTTCCTTCAATACAGTCCAAACACATATTGAAAATATTCAGTTTGATATATTAAAATTTACAAATTTTCCAACTATTTGTATGAAAAAATTAACATTCTAATTTTATTATTTGAATGAAATTAGAATGTAAAATATGTAGACAATAAGTCAGTTTTTTTACTTACAATATCCTTGGTTGTTTCGAATCGATTTTCAAATCGTTTTGCACTTTTAAGAGAACGTCCTTCATGAATTCATTCGGTATGTAAGGCGTGTTCCCAATAGGTCTTCTATGTTTTTAGAAAAATAAATCATAAATCATTAATCTAATGATTAGAAATTACACAGAAGAACACAGAAATGAAATCTTTTTTTTTTTACACATAATTTAGATAATTTTTTCAATAGCATAGTTGAAAAAAATGTATGCATTAACCGTCGTTTAAATTGGTAAATATGAATCCAATAACGTTTCAGTTAGTAGCAAAAAAATATTGTTAGTTATATATTATGTACAATGACAATTAATCACAGTTCGAATAATAAAAAAAAACTTACTCTTTTTGTACAGTCCTATAATCAGAAAAAACACTCTTAACAAACCAAATGTACATTAAATGATTAAAAATACGTACAACACTTGTGGCGGTGGTGGTATATCAAATCGGTATGCTGAACTTTCCTCTTCACTACTTGCTTTTTGGGGATAGAATTTCACCTGACTAGTTTGTGAATTTCTGTAATATTTCAACTTGTTTATGTAAAACAAACCAAATTGTACCATTACACTTACATATTCATATGTGAATTGGTTGATTTGTTGTGTTTTGTAAAACTTTTCCCACTATGCTCTTTTGACGATTGTTGCACCATCATCTCTTCACCAACAACACTGGACGTTGATTTTTTGCGGTGTACTAATTTCAAAGGTGCTTTCTGATGGCAACACTGTTTTGGTTTTTCCGGTTCTTCCTAAAAGTTACAAATCAATAACACACACTAAAACATACTGGTTTAATATTACTGATCGAATGATTTCCTTTCGAATGTCTATCATCTCCTGGCCATGGAAATCTTTAACGTGCACTTCATCTGCCAAGTGTGCTAAATGATTGTCAATTAATTTGTCAATTCTCTTCTCAATATCTTGTGTTACGTCACATTTTCTGGAATGAATATAATATCATTAATATAAACAGTAAATTCCAAAAATTCTTGAGAAAAATACTTGATCAAAAACATCACGACTTCTGTTTTAAATGGAAAGTCCTCTTTAATTTCTTTCACAGACTGATTCAGTATATTTACAATGCTTTTATTCGAGTCTTCTGATTTCACTGCCAGATTCTCTTCTACAAACAATTTTAAATTGCTTGTTAAATTGTCGTAGACTCGATCGTAGAGGTAATATTTGAAATGATCCAATTCCTTTTCGGTCCATTTACATTTCTGTAGTTGTGTGCAGCAATTCACAATATATTCCTTCAAATAAGTGACCAGCAAGTCGTGATCTTCTATTGAGCATATTTGGCTGAAAAATTCATGCTATTGTAACAAAACTAGAAGCATCTATATTTGGCAAGCCTTTTATGGACACTCTTGGTTTGCTTACTTAAGCTCCTCTTCTCTGGGTTGTCTTCCTTCTTGACATTTTCGAACTTCTTAATGTGGTTTACATAAAATTAATTGCAATGAAAGAATAACATTTTTTCTGAGTGTAAACTATTCAAAGAAAATCTAAGAGAAATCTTTGTACTTGGATTTGTTTTAATAATGATTTCAAATGGAATTTTATTTGTATTTAATATATTCAGAGATGTTCAATACTGTAACTGGTAATATATTGTCTTCGTTCTTCTCTAAACAACAAAAAAAAAGGAAAGATACTTAGGACTATAAATTCATTGCAATGCTGGTGTTTCCAATGGATTGTTATGTAGATATTTCATGTTGTAACCTTTTAAAACAGGTGAAAATTTTCGATATTGTGAAAAACACATATTTTAAAGTATTTTTTCTGTTAAACCTAAATATCAAATTAATAATAATAAAAAGAAAAACACATCTTGGTTGATGGTGCTGTCTTTTCCTATATGTTATGAGAAAAACTTTTAGACATGTTAACCAAGTATGCATATATTATTAAAATTACCTTTCTAGTTGACAATTGTAGTGGTACCAGTACTTCTTGTAGACATCGATACCTAAAAAAATAAGAAAAATGAGGAACATCGTTAGTTAAATATGAAAAATCAGTACTTAGAGAATTGGTGGTCATTTTGAAATATAGTGGCAAAATCGTCAATAGTAATATGCAAAGAACCGTTCAAGGGGAACGATTTACGTATTATTCAATTAAAAATGATATTTTTCTATATAAATTATTGATAAATAAATAACATAATCAACAAACAACACAACAAACGTCACATCCATTAATTCTCTTCTGCTTCTTCCAATGTAACCATTTACAGGGTGCCACCTTGTCAAACAAAAGAAATGAAAAATTTCCAAGTTGCCAATATCTGGTGATAAAGTGCAAGAATTATTGTGCATTATTATAACATTTAATGAACTTATGACAGTATTTCATTTACTTTCAATTAACAATTGTTTTCAATCAATTTAAATATATGAAAATTATGTGGAGAACAAGGAAAGCAGTTAAAAATGAATCCTGTCAATTGGGGATATGTAACAATGCACAGTTGGTAGTACCGTAAAATTCTTACGTTAACCAATGAAACAACGCAAGAAATTAGGAGCATTTACCTTCAGCTGCAATGCAAATTGTTCCCTTATGTGACATGGCGTCTGATAGGAAAGTCAGTTCTTAAACAAAATCAATTATAAACACGTTATTATTGTTTTTATGACATCATTTGACGTAGCGGCTTACTCTAAAAGCCACAAACATTTTCTAGAGACTTGCATTGATGGTAATGCATGCAAGGAAAACTCAACGGATGAACGATGGGTAGGCATTTAGCATAATTTTTTTACCAAACAGTCACAACTTTCATGTAATGCAACATTTTATTATCATTTAACATGTCACATTTCTAATATCTTTTGCAATTGATTATTTGTTCTGTTTAGGTACTTCGAAAAGCACCAAGCCCATCCCTATCAGGTAATATAATATTTTTAATCATCAATGGAGGGAACAATGTTTTTAATTATTGCAATAGCAACATTTTTCTCTTGATTACAATGTTTATTTACCATATTATGTATACCAGAACTCCTTTCATGTCCGTTCATAAAATGCCGCTAATAAATTTACATTTTACAATTTCGGTGGCTCAATACACACAACTTGCAAGATTCGTTTATGTCCTTCCTTTTCCATAGCCACGATTACAATCTATAAGAGGACCTCTAACGATTTTTCTCTAATTTTATTATAATTTTTGTTATTAACGTTAAATGTTGTCAAAACAAGTAAATATGGCCGCCTTGTTCTTTAATCCAACCTAACCTACACATCATAAACTGTCCCTGTTTTGGTCCATTTCCTCAAATCCATTGACAATTGCCAATTAATTCATATATTATTAATTTGCGAATGTAGAATTCGAAGTACAGTTCATCGAAGAGTTATGGATCAGGCAGTGATAGGTATGACCGAATACGGGACTCACCAAATGGAAATTATCGCTCGGATAGTCCAGATTCCCAATCGCCAAGAGAGCGCGACAGATCGTATCAGTCTAAAAGCTCCTATATACAGAAAATACGTGAAAAGGAGAGAGAAAATAGAGACTATAGAATGTCGCGAGACAAGTATTCAGGTATGAATTAAAATACCAATTAAAGAACAAAAGCAAACACGTTAACATTGTGTTACAGATTGTGCCAGGTCACCGAAGGATAAGAAAAGCAGAGAAGTTGAGCACAGAGGAAATAATGATAGGAATGATGAAAAAGGCATCCTGCATCCAATAAAAGTAATTTCTCTGTTAAATTAAAGAAAAATCGTAATAAATCTGTTTTGAATTGTAGAGAGAAGATCGTGAACGAGTTGCAAGAGTAGGTGACTGGTCAGAACATCTAAGTTCATCCGGTAAAAAGTATTATTACAATTGTAAAACGGAAGTTTCCCAATGGGAGAAGCCACGGGAATGGATCGATAGGGAACATGCTAGATTTAGGAATAGAGATCGAGATCGTGACCGCGATTCGGACCGTTATAATAGTAGTTCGAGTAGATCTGGAATACGTCATGAAAAACATTCCAATTCACGTGGTGGTGGTGCAAATAGTAAAGTGGATGGTAATAGTAGGGAGAGTGCAACAGGCAGTAGAAGTCATTGGACAAATAGTAATCGTGATGACAATGATCTACCATCAAAGGAATCACGCACATCAACGGGCCGACCTAAGCATCCGGCTGATGATAATGTTCAATCGATGCAAGATATGGACATATCGCCCGGCGACAGTACACCCACATCGGAAATGTCCTATGGCAACAATTTACCAACAGCAATGACCAATGAACAAAACACTTTGGGACCTGTTCTATTAGCCAATGCATTGCCGAAATTAATCTCACATCCGACTATACAACATTCAAGTGCGCAACAGGGACGGGGCGGTGCGACAACGGCTGAATCTTCACCAAAATGCAGTACACCGTCTGCCACAATATTACCAATTGTAAATACGATAACAACATCAAATGCACCCGGACCACCAAATATATTACAAACAACATTGTCACGTATAGCAGCAACAAATGTGGCAGACAGTAATGATAAACATTTACATGGACTACAAAGAAATGTCGGGGACAGTGCAGTGCATACTATCTCACTTAGTGTGGACACTAATCATTCGAGTACAGTTAATACGGATGGACCACCGACACCGACACATTCGGAAATTGTCGAATGTGTTAAAGGTACGAGTGACTTTATTGTTGGTGGATTTGTTTGATGTTTTTTTGGTGGGGTGTTTTAGTTGTGGCCGTACCGGTAAGCAGTCCGCCTGCTAGTTTAGCAACACTTCAGGGCATGTCTAGTTCATTACAAGCATTACGACCTCAAGGACCTACAATAACTCCATCGTTAGCGAATCATTACAGAGATGACTTGGTGAATCATGTTAGGGGTTGGCCAGCAGAAATTATAGAAAAACAGGTGGATGGTTTTTTTTGTGGAATGTTTCTGTTCGGTTTTTGAACGTGTTTTTTTCGGTTTTAGGCTCAAAAATTAGCTGAAGAGGCACATATAATGGGAAGTATACAATGTTCGAAAGTGTCTGCAGAATTAAAGTCTGCCAGATCGATAGTACGATTAACGGAAATTCAGGCTACTTTGCAAGAACAAAGGTAAGAAATGTGTTGTAGAGTGTTTCCGTGTCACTAATTCAATGTATTTTAGAATACTATTTTTACGTCAGCAAATAAAAGAATTGGAGGAATTAAAGTCGCAAAATTCATTCATGTCTGATGACTCTTAGTGATGGAATATATCACAAGAATTTAGTGCTTATAGCTATATAATTATAATTTATATATATAAGTGAATAATTTATATTTCAAACCGGTGTACATTTCTTTTTTTTGTTTTCAAATAATTATAATTTATCCTGGCATTTTTTAATTTAAAAAATCTATTATGTGACTTTGTATTTGTATTATAATTGGTTTTATGTTTAAGATAAAAGAAACATTAATACTTATAATAACGTATAGACACTTTTTTTTTATTATTCTCTTTTGTTGTGTATATTTTCATTTATTATTCTTTTTATATTTGTTATAAAAACAAAACATGTATTCATATTTAAGTAGTAAAACATAAAGTCGTTATAATTTAACTTTTAATTTCCTCCACATCTAATAGATTATTTTTTTAAATGAAGATATACACACGTATTCAAGTACTCCTCGTACAAAATATTAATTTATTCAATTTATATACTGTAATAATAGTTAATATATATTATTACTGAAAAAAACACACACTGTTACTTGTTTTTGTTTCATGTTACTTTAAAGAGAAATTTTAATCGGATTTTATCTTAGAATTGTAAATGATTTTACACGTTTTAATTGATCTTTTTTTATATATGTATATATAAGCACATCAATTTTTCTCTCTCTTTTGCTTTAGTTTACATTTTATTGTAATTTATTTTTAGAAAAATATTAACTGAACTTTTTTAGAGTACAAGACGTGCGTAAAAAAATAAGAATGATCATTTTTTCACAGGTTTTTTGATAAACTAGCCTCTTTAGCACATTATTATGTATTTGTTTTTCTAATAATTTGTTCTTTTGGCTGAGGAAAAATACTTTGTATAGTTGTCTCCATGTAATTGAGTGTATGTCTGTTATAATAATAATCTTATAAATTGAAATGTTCCAAAACAAAAAAAAATAACATTAAAAATCTTTTTAATCTAACGGCTTTTAGAGAGTTTTCCTTTCAGACGACGACATCCAGGACGAATTTCAAAACACACATTTCTTAACTAATTACCTTTATTAACCGAAACAAATTCAATAACAGACTTGGCGAATTTCTAATTATAAACAGATTTTGGTATTTATTTGGTAAATTAAAAATTAATGAAGGAATGCGATTTATTTCCACTTTTCATCGGACTGTGAGTAATTTAAACAAACAAAAAAATGACAATTCGACTAGGCCAAGTTTCACTTTTTTCCACTGCTTTTTGTTGTAGTTGATGATAAAACAATATAAATAAAAAAATAAAGGCACAAATATGCTGAAAATTCCATTACAAGAGAATTAAAAAAATAATTCAAAAAGGAACGAAATGATAATCATTTGAAATTAAACTGTATATAAAGACCGAATTGAAACTGATTCGAATGAAATTTTCAGCAAAACAAATCCGTATAGATATTTACAAGTTGAAAGCAGTCTAACTCCTTTTATGTCAGTTTTAATTCATCGTAAATGTGTGCACAACCAACAATAACATTTTCCGCAATCATAAATTCAAAGTAAAAAATAATTTTCTTTTATTTACATCAAAATATTATTGTTAGTGATTCAATCGGTTTTTCACAGAGATTTCATCATTGTTTTTCTTCTTTTTTTATAGACATATTTACAATTATCAGTAAGGAACCAAGGAGTGAGCCTACTTTTTCTTCACATACACAGACAAAACTCGTTTCTTTATTTATAAAATGTATTTAAAAAATATATATTGCTATTGCACTGCAATAAATATGAAAAAATTACCAACCAGTTGTGAGATTGCATGTAAAATACTCTCATAAAAATTTACATTTAATTCAACAAAAGAATTCTTATATTGTTTTGTCTGTGCTTTTATCAATAGTTTATATATTTAACCAATTAAATATTATGTATTTTTCTGGCCTGACCCATGAGAATATCACAGTAAAGTCATTTACAATTTCTTTTCTCATTTTTGTGCCATTCATTCATCTCCAAATAACAATTTTTTTTATTACCATATAAAACTCTACATTCTATGGATCAGACCACATTTTTTATATGCAAAAATTCATGCCTACACTACCAAAAAATGTATACAATGTAGGATTTTTGAGTGTACGAAATAATTTCTTTAGTCAGTACACAGAAACCATCTGTGAATATTTCCATTTTTAATGCCAATTAGCCTTCAAATTTTATTTAACAAATTTTCAACAATGTCTCTTATAAAATTTTATGAAAACTGACCGAAATACTTGAATGCTAAGCAAATATCGAATTTTCACAGATGCATTCCACAGCTTAATATTTTCCTATTCAATTAATACCTAAACTTATAACATTTAATCATAATTTTAATTAGGTGTCTCTGTAACAAAGTACTTCCCTTTCATTTATTAATTCTCTTTCATGTCATCAGTACAATTTATTTTTGTTTTCGTACAATTCCACATTCACTTAATTTTAATTTGTCATTCGCACATCCACTCACCTTTATCCATCTATAAAAGAATGAAACAACAGTCACACCACACACACATAGTTTATGTACATGTCTTTTCCATAGATGAGTACACAGAACAATTACAACCGCAAAACTATCGTGGAGTTCTTCGGACCGCTCGCTTTATTTTCCTTGCTGGCGGCGCTGTAACACCATCACTCGCCGGTGGAGCACTAAAATCAAACAAAACCATTACCAAAATGAAATAGCAAAACACCCAACAACATACTTAAATGCGGTTATATTCCCATCGGTGAAATTGAATGTGGGTTTCATTGATGTACCAAATGTGGAGGCGGCAGCAGAGAAATTAAAGCCACCAGTTGATGGAGGAGGAGCTTGTGTCGGCTGAAAAAACAATTAATCACAACATACTCTAAACATCCTCAGTAAAAACCACTCACCGCTGTTGCTGCTGGTGCATTCGTGCCAAAATTAAAAATCGCCGATAGATTCGGTGATGTTGCATTACTCGTACCAAAATTAAATCCCGCTTTCTGATTATTATTATTATTCGTTCCAGCTGTACCGAAATTGAATATACCATTTTTATTATTACTCCCAAAACTATTCGATGGCGGTGGCGGCGGCTCACTTTTATTGCCACCAAATGAGAAATTCATTTGCGCTGGTGGATTGTTTACCGTTGCACTATTACCACCGAACGTGAAAGTACTCTGCACTTTTGATGGTTCTGGTGTTTGTGTCGTTTGTCCAAATGCAAAAACAGCACCGCTTTTATTCGCTTGCTGTTCGGTATTTGGTTGAAAAGTGAATGATGGCGTTGTGGATGTGGTTTGTGTTGTTGCAATCGAACCAAATGCTGAAAAACTCGTTCCACTACCAAATGTTGTACCGAAACCATTGTTCAATGGTTTCTCTACATTTGTCAATGAACTACCACCAAATACTGGCGATTTATTATCACCACCAAACAATGGTTTCGATGTGGTTTGATCACTTTGCGATTGCTCTCCAACATTCTGTTGTGCTGTTGTTAAATCGGATTTTACACTATCCGATTTCGATTCATTCACTTTATTATTAAATAAACTGGCACTATGATTCAAATCACCATTTAACGATGACGGTTGGAAATTGAACATTGCTTTCGTTTCCGTTGTTGTTGGTTTGTCTTGTGGTGGCGTCACCACAATCGGTACAGCCATCGACGGTTCATTCTTACTAATCTCTTCCGTCACCGATTTCTCGGCCGGCTTTTCCTCCACTTTCTCACTCTTCTCCTCTTTCTCAGAGACACTCGATTGTGATGGTATACCAAACATGAATTTCATCTCAGACGCATTTGTAGCTGTACTTGTTGTTGCTTGTCCAAAAACTGACGGTACTGTCGATGTTGCACTCACTGCTGCCTTATTCGGTGGTATACCAAACGTAAAACTGGACGTTACCGACTTATCTATCCCGAAACTGAATTTAGTTATTGGCTTATTCGAACTGCTTAAATCAGTGGCCGACTTTGCTGATGAGCCCGGCTTTGGTGTTTCACAGCACAAACATTTATTGCTTGCCATTTTATTACGTACCATACAAACCGTACATTCCCATTCATTATCTTTCATCTTAAAATCGCTGCCGAATGTTGATGCCTGTTTCGTCTTCTCATTATTACAAGCAGCACATTTACTGATATCATTTTTATTCCGTATCATACATACACCACATTCCCATGTATCAGTTGGCGGTTGGAATTTCTCATTCAAACTAATCGTTTGACTATTGTTTGTATTGTTCTTGGATGGTTGCGGTGATGCACATGCAGCACATTTCTCCAATACCATTTTATTCCTAATCATACAAACATCACATTCCCATGTATCAATAGGCGCTTTGAATTGATCACCAAACTTTAATGTTGGTGCCACATTCATTGATTGTTCTTTTGGAATTTGTTTCAATTCCAATGTTGTACTATTCATTTTCATCTCATTATTCGTTTTTGTCTCTTTCTTGGCATTTGACCGTACTGTTTCACATGCAATGCACTTTTCCTTATCGGGATTATTTCTTATTAAACACACTGAACATTCCCATGTACCTTCAGCCGGCTTGAATTTATCTAACGATTGATTCGGCTCCTTTTTGCCCAACACATCCATTACACTGCCAGTTTTGATTAATTCATTTGCCGTCTTCACGAAACCATCACCATTCAATGTACCACACTTTGTTTGCGGCAATGATGGCATCTTGTTTTCGGGCATTTTGAAATTCACAATTGGCTCCTTTTTACTTTGTTTACATATTGGTTCACTAAATTTATAGTTATTTATAGCTATTATTGATTTCATATTTTCTGCAATTACAATTGGTTCAGAAAATTTATATTCTAACTTAGAACTAATTTTTGCAACTTCAGTCTCTTTAATTCCGGCGAGAGGATTTCGTTTCGGATACGTAACAATTGGCGGCTCATCAGTGTGTTCAGCTGCGATCGGTTTGCTTGTTGAAACCACTGTCGATTGGGGTGGAAGTACATTTAGATCGAATTTCGGCAGGGTCGTTATTGGCAATGAGACAGCCTTCAATGGCACCTCTTGCACACTCTCCTCTTCAACACACTTTTGTCTAACTGAGGACAGTTTCGTCTTCATTTTATTTGTACGTTTCAATGGCTGATGTTCACTGCTCTCGATCGTTGGTAATTGATAATGTTCCGTATTCAATGAAGACTTTGATGTGGCCGCTATTTGGCGTACACTTTCCGTGCTGTCTTGTAACCGTGCCCGTTTGATTTTCAACAAATCCGTCACAGACGGCACTTGTAATTCCCTATTCGATGCCACTTTTTTATCACAAACTAAATACGGATTTGCACCGGTATATTTCGAGAGGAAGCCGCCTGTATTTGTTCGTTTCTTGATTGGTATCTTTTTGGCATCATTCACCGGCGTACTGTATTGCTCTAATGTGTCTAAGATGCGGCGCGCTGTCTTGCCTAATGTTAAATTATTCACTTTTTCAGTGGCCGTTTTGTTCACCGGCTTGATTTGTATTGAATTCTGCACGGATGTGCGGTTAGTTGTGGCATTCTGATGTTTACTGTAAGCCGATGCACCTCCATAAATTGTTCGTCCATTATAGAATGGTGAATTTATTATGCGTTTGGTTATTAGTGTTTTATCTATGAAATGTGGCGAGCCAAATAGAGTGGCATTAAATGACGGCCGTCTAGAACTTAATGAAGTGTTCAAGTTTGGACTGCGGTCGCTGAAGAGCGATCGATTCATGTCTGCAAAAAAAAAGATTCACATTAGTGTTTGGCATTGGAATGGAATCAATAGACTTACTGGACGATTGAAAGAGTGTTCTGGTGTTTGGGGGACTGTGGTCCAACGGTGACGTCTGCTTCGAGCTCTCTCTGCTCTCGCATACTTGCTCTTTGCTGCCAATTCGCAGCACAGATGAATAGCCACTGGACTCTTCACTGTCCGACTCCTTGTGGCCATTGATCAGATCATTTTGGAACGAGTGTCCAGAACCGGCATTTGTGGGCTGTGTTGTGCGTTCAATTTGTTTACGAGATGAAATGCCAGATGGACCAGCCACCGGTTCTGGAAACATGTTGTTTTGTGGGGGTGAATCGTTTAAATTCAATTTCCTTGGATAATTATTCAATTGACTAGTGTCCGTTGGTAGTTTTTGTCTTTTCGTTGGCGGTTGCATTAGATACAGTTCATCATCTTCGCATTCATCGGCACGTCGTCGAATTGATGATGCACTGGTGGAGGTTTCATCTTTTCGGAACCATTTCGATAATGGAGTATTGTTTATGATTCCAGATACATGTGATTTGAATTTCCCAACAAACGACTGTAACCCAAATCAAATAACACAGTGTTTTATTTTGTCAAAAATGTTGCAATTCAAGGTTATATATTAAGGAAAATAGGTTATCTATGAGGAAATACAACAAATACAAAACGATACCAATGAATGGGGAATTGGATTCGAAATGTAATCGAAATATGGAAATTATTAGAGACAAATATTAAGATGTTATAATGCTATTTTTAGAGATGAGAACGCGCGAATATGACCAAAGAACGTATATTCTGCTACCTTGTTTGTTTCTGATTCATTAGCATTTGGAGAATTATCATTAACACTATTATTCAAGTGTTTATCCATAATTGTTCGAATTATTAATCACATAAACACAAATGTAAATAAAACTTGAGAATTTTACACATTTTTTTCTTTGACTGAATATGACAACTTTCACCACACGAGGATTAAATATGGCGTATTAATGCTTGTTAGTTCGCACACTCACCACCTTCTGGGTGGTATGAATCATTCAAAATTAGGCGCGAAAAATGGGCAAGCAAACCGTAATACAGAAATACGCAAAGTGTTTAGTTATTTGCAGCATTGCAGCATTTACATTACGATTTATTATTTGAATTACTTGAGATTGCTAAATTTTCGTCTTTTTGAAATTCAATTGTATATTATATTCTAAATGTTAAACAAATAATCATTATGCATAATAAGTTCGACATAAATTGTGATATATTTTTTATGCCAAAGCACTTTTCTGTCTTTTTGTCCCATGTGACTGGCCAAGTAAAAACTCGGTCAGGTAGTCAAGATCTTTGACTAATCGCACCCGACTTTGTAAATCACTGAATATTCATATGTAGATACATCAGAGGAACTTGCGTTATTTTCTTATTATTGTTTGCTTTAAAGGTGTTATTAAATGTGTCCGGGAAACATATACACATCTTTACTAAATATTTTTCATATATTTATTCATAAATCCAAATAATTACGTCAAATGCCCCTTTAAATTTGATTTCGCTTTGTACTCACATTTATTCATGTATCAACTTGCAATTATTCCGGTTTCTCATGCACTTTATAAATTCAAAGCAATTATTATTTTCTTAAACCGTTAAAATTTTACTAATTATTCAATAAAACTTCCTCATTTTCTTTATAGGTATAGAATAGATGATTGTAATTCGCGTAATAATAAATGCATAGATACATAAAAGTCTTGTAATTGTTGCATGATTTCAATGAATTAACAATATTTATTGTAATTAGTTTGAATGTTATAATAAAATAATGAAAGTATATAAAACTATTGTTTTAATAACAATTCTCTTTTTTCATGTAATGCTTTTATTATTTTTAATGCACTTTTTAAAGACAAAACGAGAAATTTGTTGCATTTTTTTAGATCTTTGTCAAAACACAACGCAGGTAAATCTTAAATTGAAGAAAATCTCCACTTTCCCATCACATACATGATCGTTTATATCAAGATACTTTCATCTTTTTTATCTCATTGTCGGTTGCTGTATATTAAATAAATTCTAATTTAATGTGTATTACAATTCCATTTTATTCATAAATCTGAAAAACGACTAGAAACTCCATGATGGATGCTGGGAACAATTCACATCAATTTCAATTGCATTAATTACCAGTTAATACAGCGATAATGTTTTATTGGAAAACTTGTGTATTTACATAAAAACATTCACTTTTTTATTTCTAATCATATCACAATTTAAATTGTTCCTCTTATTTTTACTGTACAGTTTTAAAATGAATTTGTTTTGCTCCAAATAAAAAGAAACACTGACGCAATTTGTCGTAGCGAAAATAAATTTGTATTCCATTTTCTCTATTATTCTAATTTTTCCATTTTACAGCGATAGAAAATTGCCATTTTATAAAACGCAACATTTCAATTAAGTGTACCGAATTCGAAATGGAACGACATTTTTCAAATTGTCTCTTCACTTTTACTATTTCAAAGTGCAATTATAACATTTGAATAAAAATGTTGATATATTATTATAACTGTAACGAATTCACGAAATTAGATAACGAAATATACAGGAAATTTGTTATTACTTTCATTCCTTTTTAAATCCTCAACATGATTCTTCGATGTGGTCCTTTTTCCTGAAAAGTTCAACAATTGTTTCTGAATTTCTAATAATTGATGCACTCGTTATTGAAATTGGCAGGGTTGCGATCGTGAATCACAATCCTTTTATATTAAAATGAGAACAGTTTGTGTAAAAGCATTTTTGGTAATGTAAACCAAGACACGACTGCATTTATATTTAATTACAATAAATAATGTAACTGTAATAATTTATTTATTGATGTCAACTATTCATAAATAATTAAATAGAGAGGATTCGCATCGAAATTCGGTTAATGAATTAACGATTTACAAAATTATTGAATTGTAATTTCGTAAAAATGTCGTCCGTTTTGGAAATTGTCGCGAAATATTATCCATAAACAGTGATTATTGAGTGTGTATAGATTTCAGAACAAAACTACAAGGTTTATCAAATGAATATTTAATGGAACTTTTTCTTTACATCATGTGTGTATAAATAAACCACTGAAATTACAAAACAATTTCCATACATGTATCGTGTATATCAGACATTATTATCTACGTTCTTATATTAATTATAAAAATTATCTTTCTTTTATAATATTGGTATATTTCCTGTATTTCGGAACTTTACCTTCACTTCAAAATTCTGTCAAGTTTTATTGCGAATTAATTGCTTTCAGCACATTTTTACTAAATGCTCGTCCGTTTTCTGCTATTCCGTCTACATACCTAATATTACCTTTCCATATCTAATCGTGACCAAGACCCATTTGTTACATTTTTCAGGTATAATACAGAGAACAACAACATAATGCTCTTTTTATCCCTTCAGAAAAATGCCTGGAATGCGTTTATACCGTCTGAAACCGATAAGTTTCATCGTTGGAATTTTTTGAAGACATTTACCAAATATGCACTAATTCTAATTAATCATACAATAAGCCACTTAAAATAAAGAGAGATTTTTTTATTGTATCTGTGCAATGAAGCAGAATGAAATCATTTCTACTTCACACTTACGTGGGCAAGAACAAAATTTTGAAAAAAATACAAAATCGCGATTTTTTTCTCTTTCTCTGTGGTAAGTCCGCTTTAGAGCCCATAACCCGAACAATTAAAACAAATAAACAGTTTTATTGCCCATAATTAGAGTATTAAAAATTGGACAAGTTATTTAGCAATTGTTTGAAAATGGAAACCGATCCAAGGCATGGCGAACCTTCTACCATGCAGCGGTCCCACCTTCGCCTTGATTCCGCTTCTTGGGTGCTAAGAAGTCGGTCGGACTGTTTTCTAACATCGCCAGTGACTCTTCGGTCAGTGTTACCGGTTAGTCGACAGGTGCAACAACGGTTCTAGCATTGTGTTACTGTTGCGTGTGTAATTTGTACACAAGAGTTGCGTATTCTCAAAATGCGCCTAATGACTGTACAGTTTAAGTGGCCGAAGGGTGGACCGCCGCCCCTTCAACTCTACCTTATACTATTTATTGGAATTATAGCAAATCTAATCAATTGTAAGTTGTTTTTTTTTGCTCCATCACTGTTGGGTAATTTAAAAGGATTTTGTGCTCCTCCATAAGTTCATTGAGTTGTTTAGCAACGCGGCGCGTTACAATAATAACGGTGTGTAATTTCTATCTTTTACTAGCCAATTGAAAATCATTTCGGAAAATGATCACCAATTCTATTTTTTTTAATAAACTAGCTAAATGTTTACAATTTTCTTTAAATACCGTTAAAGAAGACAGTTTGACCTAAATTGAATTCATCATTAATCGTGGCACCTACTCGAAACTTTCTGTATAAAACTTCTTTCAAATTTCTGATTTAAACATTTTGCATTTCTACATAGGAAAGCAATTAATTCTTGTCAAATAGGATTGTAAATGAAAACCGATTGTCTCATGAATATTGTAATAAATGTTTATCGGTTATCACTTAAAGAATTGACTAGATGAACGCCTTTTAACGGACTTTTACAGTGTCAATAACAAAACCGAAATGAGTAAGTAATTTACCATTATTCGGTGCTAATTTCAAAGGCATGTTGTGATTTTTTCACACCTTCAATTCAAATTGCACTTTAAACGGTTACCTCAATATCTTCTATAAGCCAACTGTCATCATATGGCATTATTTAAATCTGACAAAGCGCTTAGAAATGCAGTGGGTGTTATATCCATTCCGATTAAAAGACTGTTATTTTATTGTTATTGATGCTAGCACCTCTTATTCATCATAAAGGATAAATATGAAATTAAATTCTCTGCTATAATACTGTTTAATTAAGAAAAGTTGTTGCTGCTTGTTGGGTTACATTTTTCATAAAAAAATCTTACAAGAATAAATAATTTGTGGAGACATATTAAAGTTAATTCTGGGAAATTAATGGCAATAAATTTCAGTTTACAGTTACTTTTTCTTTTCATACTTTGCTCTCAAGTGACAGCTTTGACATTATGATGACTTTTCTTTTGGACTCTTGCATCATTAACAAAGAAGTAATCGTGTTACATGTATTGACGACATGCAAGTAAAAGTGGTAAAAAAACACCGGATAAAGGGTGTTTTTTGCACCTACATATCGTGAATAATTCGTCCCCGTTTCCGTTCTATACCATTGAAAAAGTTGCATATTTAGAATGTTAATTAAATTTGTATCATTTATTGAACATTTCTGACTATATTCATCTTCACCTTGTAATCATTGTTCAAGAGATTACACTCTTTATGGTATAAAGAGCATTAATATTCACGGTCAGAATTTTAATGTAATTTTTACATTATTCTATGGAATGGAATCAAATATACCATATGGTTTGTGCATCATCATTTCTTGAATAATAATTCCGTATACAACTGTAAAAATATATTGTTGAGTTTATGAAATTGTGTGAGTAAAGTCCGGAAATGGGAAAAAAATCGCCATCAGCTGAAGAGTGTATTTACATGTTGTGGCGACAATTCCAAGTGCATGTAAGCAAGCATTTTACCAGAAAACTTATTGTATGCATTGTACTACTGACCTACAAATACGAATCTTCGGTATCCACATATATTCGTACAGAATACACAAATTAAACGTAGGTATTATGAGAACGAGATCCATTTCTTTTTCTAGCTGGAAAATTATATAATGTAGTGCAAGAAGCGTACAATTTGATTATATAGTAGTGGATCTCTTTATTATCGAGAAAATTGCCGTGGTATTTTCTATAAGGTAATTGTGTGCAGTTTTAGTTGAAAAAAAGTGGCACATACGATAAATCTTCAAGATTAAAAATACGGGTACCTAAATATGCAAGTATTACTTTCTAATAAGGGAAATTAAAAAAAAACTTTGTATACATAAATAAATTTGCTATATTATATTCACGAAATCTCAATTTAAATACGAATTGGCTCCATATATAAAACTGCGATCGATCTACGATGGCAATTAAGTTCACAGTTTGCGTACATAAAATAAACTGATTGCATATTTAGTTGTAATGAAAAGCCTCTAATCCAAAGTGTAAAGTTAAACAACAAATAATAAATCTGGTTCCGCTCCGAATCGCCTTCTTATCGAAATTCCACTTCCGGCAAACGAAGAAATGATGCGAATATTAAAACACCTTTGCCGATAAATTGCACATTGTATACGATGAACATTTCTAATCAACATGGCGCGCTTATCAATAATAATCCGGTTAATGAACTTTAAACATTTCACTCTCAATAGAAATCTTCCACATGGAAATGCCATCATTTTGCATGTCTCAACGAATTTCTGAAAAACACTCCTAAATCCTCGCAACTAATTACAATTGTCTTGCAGGTGTGTCGTGTCAAAATTCCTCAACGACGTGCCGATTCCCCGGAGCGCCAGCACATTCCACCGTTGTGTTCTCCGACGACACCCTCTCAGCGGGCACAGTGGCCACCTACACCTGCGAACGGGGCTTCGAACTGCTCGGACCGTCCAGGAAGATCTGCGAAAATGCCCATTGGGTGCCGGAAGGGATCCCATTCTGTGGTAAGTGATCGGAATTGGCGCAATTCCGGGTTGCGGAACTCCAACAACATCCTGCCGATTTGCAAGTCGTCGATGACTTATGGTTGACCCAGATGGCCAAAAATACGGTCCGTTATGTTGTAGTCACCCAAAAAACCGCATTGTCAAGTGAAATTAACGTTGGTTGCTGATGACGAATGGAAAAGTAAAAACTTTTAATTCACGCTGATCGAAATTGATGCTAAACATTTCTGAATTTCTTTGGAATTTATTAAACAGAACGAGGTGGTGCGATGAAAAATTGCTTTTCAATATATAAAGGCACAGCAAATGTTCTTGTCCTGTTTCACTTGAACACACATGAAAGAGGAAAAATGAGTTCATTTTTCTCAATCCCTTAACGCGCTTCAACAATTCCCATTACCGATTGGACGTTAACTATAACAGGAACATAATAGTGTTTGGAAAACACGGAAGAATGCCATTCGAGAATTCCATACATGTAATTACATCGTTGTTTAGTTGTAGAGCAGTTCACGGTTTTCATTCATTTCAAGTGTGCGGACGGTCAAAACTATTCGGAATTCTTGGGCGTGGAAAGATGCACTTTTCGCTGTCTGGGGCTAATTTGTAATGGTTTGTTGCATGCACACGCTTTACGTGATTACCGGCCACAAATTCCGCTTAAAACACGTCCGAAGGTGGACTTTCTAAAACGGAAGATGACAATTGCAATCTTATATAAGATTCGCATTTGCATATATTTTATGTAACAAAAAAAACAGAGATAAGATAGAATAAAAGAGACGAAATTGCGAAATATGCAGATTATGGACCGATAAAAGAGCAGAATTTTTTATTCCGAGTGGATGGTCTTCAGATCAATTTCACTGAATTCTTAAACACACCACCATCCCATATAAAAATCACCATTCATTATAATTTATTAACCTAAATTTCTGTCGACTTTCTTGTTTTAATGAATGAAATCAATTTGAAGAGAAGTGCTTCTTTTTTCATTGTGATGTGAAATTACAAGGAACACAGCGACACTTGTAACAATACATCAAAATGTACGGTACAAGAATTTATTGTGCTCAACAATTGGGGAATGACAATGTGAACATTGTTTGGAAAAAAATGACAACATGTTGGGCCATATGCAGAATGCAAGGTTTCAATATTTGAACATATGCTGGTAGCCAGTTGTTCATCTCACATATCGAATGTATTGAGAAACAATTCGCAATTCTGTCGAAGAATGGCTTGACAAATTTCTCAAAAAAAGATTAAAAAAGATATTTGATACAATGTTTATTTGAAGTTATCAATGTGCGTTTAGATTGAATATTCTTGTAACTGTACAGCAACATGTGCTATTTACTTAAGGAATTTGCATTTAACATTTAACATAGCAAAGACTTTAAAAATCGTCCGTAGTATTATTATTGCCAACATAGTTCTTAATATTCTTTTCTACTTTATTATTATTTAATTATACGTTTTAAAGGCGGATACCACAACAAGTTGATTCCTAGTTAAAATAACTCGTTTTGCCATCCTTACATGGTTCTTTGACCAGAGCAAAGCATAAATACGTTGTAAAAATGTTGGATAATATTTGAACGTAATCTTCAATTGATATTAGAATTGCCGAGGACCCGTCATACAATTAATAATAAACTAGACTTATTTGTAAACTATAAACGTATCGCTATTCGAATTGGTTCGGTCATCGACCATTCAACTGGAATGCAAGAATAACAGTTGCTACTACATTTTAAATCATTATCTAATAATCGAGAAAGTCCTATTTCTTTTTTATTGAAAATCGGTGGTGGTTTGAGGTTTGGTCGCATCTTCACTGGATGCTCGTTTTCTGGACCAAAAACGCGGTAAAAATTTGAAGCATGAGGGTGTTTTCTAGGAACGTAAATGCTAAGATTTTCAGTCACGCGAGAATAACAGTTGCTTGAAACAGTAATATCCTTTGATTTTTCCTATTTTGCCGATTAATCATACGGTTTGCACGTCAATAAATTTTCCCCATAGGAGAATTTTGCAAAATGCGTCACTTTCGCTACGGAGAAAATGTCCGAATGAAAGTTTATAATGCATGCTAAAGTATATCAAATTATCAATTCAACAATAAATAAAATAAGACAATTTGTTAAGACTTTCCAATAAAAAAATGATCGAACGCGAATAGCGCGCGCTTTTTTATTCATGCAGGAACACTTGAAAAAATCTCTATAGAAAAATTTATATTCGATTTGTACATATTAAAACAAAACTAAACACATGGTACCGAGAGAAATGTTTGAAAAAATACATTAAACACTTTCTTTTTTATATAAAATTTTTCAAGTGTAAATTTTTAACGTTTCTTATGCAATTAGATTATCCACATGTGCGTTATTTTTTCAAATTTCTTCACATGAAATGGTGGAAATGATGGCCAAACTGGGTTATAAAGTACCATGCAAATGATATTGCTCATTTAAATTGTTTAGGGGCCATATAAGTGTGCTAAAATCATTTGGCGGCTTCTTCTCCGTGACTATATAACGGACATATCAATTTTCATCGTACATTTTTGTCCCATTATACGGCAAGTGAACATTTTCCCTTTAAATCTTTTCAATTCCCTTCGATTCCGTAGAAGTATTAGAGATTTTCGAGCAGAACGGGTACGTTGATCCTCCTCAATTGGAAAATTATCTCGTTAACAAGAGGCTAAATACAACGGATTTCAAGAGTATAAGGAAACAACAGTTCAATTGAAACAGTAACCATATTCAAATGAATATTTGAACATTTTCATCATTAACCGGTAATTAAACTGTAATTACCTATTTATTAGCAAGTTAACCATATGTCAAAGTGAAGATCATACGGTATTGAGACGTTCAGTTACCGACCATAACAAGTTATAATTATTTCATAATGACTGATTGAAAATGGTTACACAAATTGCGATTGTCTATTTGCATAAAATTGCATTGTTTGGTGTGTATTATATGTAATTTTTTTCGTCGGACTTGCTAACGGTTCATTCGGCAATAAAATAAATTTAGATATTGTGTTAAGTGTCAAAATAAAACGCAGGTCAAATACCTTTTGGATATTATAAATCTGACCTAGACCAAAACAACTTCTTCTCATCAACCTTGGCCTTACCTTTACCCACAACAAAATTCTTCATACAACCGACTCTCATTCGGTGTGTGTGTTTATGAGCAATCAACAAGTGCTTATGCAAATTATGTAAACTAGGCCAACCGAAACAAAACGTTAACTTTAAACTCCTCTAACCATTTTTGCTCTCGTATCTCACTCTACAACGAATTCATTAACATGATAACAATTGTACAACTACTAATTTTTCCATTTCTGCTTCACTTTGGATGGGAAATGTGCGGTTTTGTATTTTGATTAATTTTTCAAGAGTTTCACTCGTTAAACCGACAAAACGGCCATCCATGGGAATTCATTAAAATGGAAATTTTCATGCCAATCTGTGTGACATTAGAAAGCAATCAAATTCGGAAGAACTAATGAAAAGTGAGAAATACCTTATTAATCGCGTTAAAACAATTTTGTCCAGTTTTATTGGGCTGATGAATTTGTGGGTCAATCAGATTCAGAAGAGGACGATGGACAAATATCCAGCAAACATTTTTTCCTTCTTCGGGAATCGAGAAGCTATTTGAAAAAATTGCAATATCATTATTTTTAAGACTCACTCTGTGACCTACAAAGATTGACGGTACCAACATGACATGAATACCCACATAACTTTAATTAAACATCGCACATACAAAAACATTTCTCAAAGCACAATTATACAATATAAAATAATATGGGAACAATGCGAATTTTTGTATATCGTTATTCTCTATACAAACTAATATCTGATTGTTACATTTTTTTTTCTTATTGGTACGTAGGTACATAACTGTAATTGATGAGTTAATAAAGTAATTTCAATCATCGATCGATATCAAGAAGAATTCCAATAGAGAAAAATTTTATTACACAGTGGAAAATATGTAAATTACAACTTTCTAGCAAAATTGTACGTTTTGTGTATTTGGATTTCCTCTCCCGTGTGTGACTCTTTGTTCAAAAATCTCTCACTGTCATTAATAACGAAGACAATTGGACTAGAAAGTGTAATATACGATCAATCACTCTTATTAAAATAGCATTAATCCAATCAAATGTCTGATTTATTGTTCTGATCAATATGTTTATTGTCCGAAAATGTTGCAGACGAAATATGAATGCATTTGTGCGTCTAGAGGAGCAATAGAAAGTGTATGTTTAATATATGAAAAACATAACATATCTAGACTATATCTAATCTACATAACATTATACGTCTTATTTATTAATTAAAGTAGAAAGTTAATTTTTCTACATTATCACATAATGCCAACCAACTAACAGATCTATAAAAATTTTTATTGCAGTGTTGAATGTGGCAGCAGGAAAGGCACCGATGCAAGTCAGCACCGAATCCGGTGGTATACCACAAAAAGCGATCGACGGCAGTACGAGTGCCTTTTTCAGTGCGGAAACTTGCACTCTAACGAAAGCCGAACGCACCCCATGGTGGTACGTGAACCTGTTGGAACCGTACATGGTGCAACTGGTACGACTCGATTTTGGGAAACCTTGTTGCGGTAAGGGAAACGCTGAATGCGTGTTCAATTCTCATCAGATTGAAAAAACGGATGAACAAATTCATTAGACACTTTCTTTGTAAATCATAAAGAATGAAAGTGGATGTTATTATGATCAAACTATAAATCGTTCAATAGCATGTTGAGCAGTTTGCATATAGTTATGTAAAAAAATGTTAATACTTTCTGGAAAGTGTTGACTTGAAGAAATGGTCATTAATTTCGGAGAACAAGATCGTTCACATAAGATAACGAATTGTTTCTAACTTTCCAATGTGTTTTCTTTAGGAGCGAATAAACCGGCCACTATAATCGTCCGAGTGGGCAACAATCGGCCTGATTTAGGAACGAATCCGATTTGTAATCGATTCACCGGCTTTCTTGAGGAAGGACAACCCTTATTCCTGCCCTGCAATCCTCCCATGCCGGGCGCTTTTGTCAGTGTCCATCTGGAAGCGCCCGTACCTAGTCCGCTTTCAATTTGCGAGGCTTTCGTGTACACGGACCAAGCGTTGCCGATTGAACGGTGTCCGCAATTTCGAGACCAGCCGCCGGGCAGTACCGCCACTTACAATGGAAAATGTTACATCTTCTATAATCGGCAACCATTGAAGTTCCGCGACGCGCTCCAGTTTTGCAGAAGTCGTGGCGGTACATTGGTGGACGAGAGCAATCCCGCTTTGCAGGGATTCATCAGTTGGGAATTATGGAGGAGACACAGAAGCGAAGCTAGTGGACAGTATTGGATGGGGGCGGTGCGGGATCCAGTGCACGGCACTTGGCAGTGGTTGAAGGGCGAAGAGGTGACCGTTTCCTTCTGGAATTTGCCAGTTGGAGCGGGACAGTGTTCGAGGTATGATGGTACCAAAGGATGGTTATGGTCAGACTCCGATTGTAATATGCATTTGAACTATATTTGTCAACATCGTAAGTGGAAATGTTGTGAAAATTCTTAAAACAATGCTAATTGTGAATATTTAGAGCCGAAAGCGTGTGGAAGACCGGAACAGCCACCAAACTCTACAATGTTAGCGAAGAACTTCGATGTTGGTACCACAATTGAGTACAATTGTGATGAAGGCCATCTTCTTGTAGGTCCTACATCGAGGACATGCTTAGAGACTGGATTTTATAACGAATTTCCACCTGTCTGTAAACGTAAACATTGTCATTCTTTTGCAATTGGAGAGTTTTTAACTAACAAAAATTTCTTCTAGATATACAATGTGGATATCCAGCGGATATTGCGAATGGTGACTATGTTTTAGTGAATGATAGTGTTGGATATCTAAGTAGAGTGATATATAGTTGTGATGAAGGCTTTGAAATGATTGGAAGGGCTCAATTGGCTTGCGATATCGACGAACGATGGAACGGTCCACCACCACGATGTGAACGTAAGTCCAAAACAAATTCTTTTCAATTCAGTTTGTTTAATGATTATTTTCTAGCTGTGCAATGTGAAATTCCAAGCGATATCCTAAACGGTTTCAAGCAAATCTCTAACAACGACACCTCTTTCGGCACTACTGTGGAATACAAGTGCAGAAATGGTTTTAAACTAGTTGGACCGCCTCAGATAACATGTTTAGCTAACGGACAGTACGACGCTTTACCGCCCACTTGTCAAGGTACCGAAATTCCACCATCAAAATATTGCTCTAACATATTTTTCCTATAGAAGACGGTACTTCAACGGGTGCCACAGAAACCCCGAAATCCACTCGTGGCACCACCACGCTACGAGCACGCACTCGAGCCCCCCGACCGCCTCCAACCACCATCAAAGCCTCAAATGAGATCGTGAAAGTGTCCAGCCGACCACGAAGGCCGACTTTAAAACCCAGCCAGAATCTAACAGCAGAAACAACAACACCATCGCCCTCAATTATCGTCGCCGGTCGACCATTCGACAACGAAATCGCAGGCAGTTCGAATATCCAGCACGGCGAAGTGCCCAATGTGAACGTTCCCGTCTCGGTGGACGGTGAGAGGCGGGAAGCGTTCAGTGCTCGCCTAAATCTCGGTGCAATTATTGCATTGGGCGCATTTGGCGGCTTTGTCTTTCTCGCAGCAATCATCACAACAATAGTCATACTAGTTAGAAGGTAATTAACGTTGCGCTTTTCCCTTGCATTTTGTATAGAATGATTACTTGCTCCTCTTTCAATTTTCCATCATTTCCGTTTTATTTTGTTGTGTGTTGTAATAAAAGATGTACAATTTGCGGTCTCGCAGTGCGGGTTCGTCGACTAGGTCGTCACATCGATTACCAGCTGCAAGTGCAATGCCATCCCGATGGTATACACTACTTGCCCTCCCATTTCCAGATCAGCAAATTGGTCGGAGGGAGTTTTCCCGCAATTATCGGTCACATCGGGCCGGATACTTCTCCAATCCAATCTAGCAGTGCCACAAAATGTCTAAATATATAAAAATACAAACAGGTACGAGTTACGGTCCCGCACTGCTGCACTGCATGACTTGGTCAATAAACATGCACATCTCTATCACACGCTTTCTCTCTCTTTACTCTTCTCTAATGTTGTTCTTAGGGCATCACCAGCACAATCCAACTACAACTTAAACTAAATTCAACACACAAACATCTCTAGGTGTGCAAACACGACAAAACACCACACACTAAAACCACAACACTATTCTCTCGTATTGTGAGCGGTTTTTCGCAATTCCAGAAATCGAAGTGCCAAACATTACCGTCACCGTGCCTCACCCGACTGCAACACCGTCGCCTCTTTCGATTCGTCCAGTTCCGAGTCCCGTAACGGACTCAATCGGTACTACAGACAGGCCTGGGAGAATCTGCATGAGTCTGCGGGTGCCAAAGTGAAGTCCGCCAACGGAGGTGCCAACCATTCGCCATTGCGTCGCAAAGAAACATTAGACGAGCCTTACAGGAACAATGAACGACATCGTGATGGTTCAGAGATGGTCATTTCCGAGTCGTTTAGTGGGAATAACAAGGCGGGCGAAAAGAAACGACACCATCATCACCATCACCATCACGACAATCGAGCGCATAATAATAAAGAGCAAAGAGAATGGCGAGAGCCGAGACCACCTCCAAATAGTCGAGACCATAAAAGATATTGACAGCCTTGTATGATAATAACAGTACAATATGATGGATAGGCGTTTTAAGGGGTGTCTGTGACTGTAAATTTAAAAGTTTCTTGCTCAAAAATGGTCTAGACGCCTACTACTTGAAGATTGTACGGTATTATTGCTAACAAAATGTGTATATAGAGTAATAAAAGTACTGTAGAGTTCCCTTGGCATTATTTTCCATTTTTAGAATGTATACGGAAAGTCGGAAAGATAAAGCTGATGGTATTCTTTAAGTAACTAAAGTAAAATTGGTGTAAAATGCAGTGGATGACTGAGCACATGTATGTCTTTTAAATCCGCCAATTGCGTTCTCTAATTTTGATTTTATTTGTTATTGATTAGGGAAGGTGATTCAATTAAATTAGTGCCATTGATTTAGGCATCAAAACAATACAAAAACCCTAATATCAATTTATAAAACATTTTATAATTATCCAAAAATATGATCTAATACATTTAAGTAATGTTATTTTAGTGTTAAGTGATATTTTTAATTATTTAAAACTGTAATATAGTATTGTGATTAAAAATAGAGTATCTTTATATGGTTTTTAATTTATTTTTTTACATTTTAATGTTGTCCATTTAGCCATTCTTTTAATTGATTAAGAATGAAATATTTTGCACCTCTCAGTTCATCTGAATCAGTATCTTGAATATCGTACATATCGGCACCATGCGAAGCACCTTTCACATAAACAACGGGACTTGCATTGTTTGTGGTGTTTAAAATTCCTACTGTGTGCCAAGGATCGACGGATCCATGAAAAAATAGAATCCTGTCTGTCGGAATATTTAGTCCACCATAAACAGTGTTCGTATTGTCGATAATTTTATTGAGAATTGTTTTGTTGAATGATAGGAAAGGAAACAAATCGTTGCAAAAGTCTACTAAAACGTCTAAAGTGTTTGTTGTTCCAAAGATCGGTGGGTCCTGGTCGAAAGTGTGGAAGAATCCCAATTCGGTGCACGTCTGATAGTACCATTGTCGAACTAAAATTATGACAAAAATTAGTAAAACATCCCAAACTCTGATAGCGATCGTCAAATACTTCCGAGGTCGTTTTTAAACTCTGTATTTTTTATATAATCTATTGTAGCGTTGTAATTCACATCTAAACAAGGTTGAGACTTCTCCCTTGTAAGAGCCGCTAATCGTTCAATTTCAGTTAGTGTTGTATCATTATTTAATGTGGCACAGGTATTGCTGATACTGTATCCCATTTGATTATCGTATTGAGAATTCATTGCAAATATAATTGCAATATTTTGTTGCAACAACGCAATATCTTTCTCTTTTAAGTTGTTAAAATCGACGTTATCGCATATATTAAATAACTCTTTTAACTGTGTTCCATTGGTTTTTAAAATATCATTTATTTGTTCAATACCCTTTTGGACAGTATTAACACATTCTGGATCTGCATTTCTCATGTCATCACTGACAACTTGGTAGTAATCTAAAAAAAGACAAATTTTGAATTACAATTCCAAAAAATTAATTGTAACATGCCTTTAAAATTCAATTTGGCTAATACTATTGCACTTGAAGCAACAGAAGCGTACACCAAATGGGGGTACTTCAATCGAGCCCAAGCTACGAGGGCTCCAGGATAGGAACCACCAAACAAAATCCATTTCACGTCGGGTTGAAGCGCGTACTTTTGATTTATGTATTGAATAAAATTTGCTATATCGGCTAAAGCTTGTTGGCTACTTAAATACTGCAAATTTTCACTTGTTACGTTATTGTACGGTTGACTTTCGCCATAATACCGATGCTCCAATTGCACCAATAAAGCACCGTATTCTGGTGCCAATTTCGTCCATAGGCCATAATCCATTGTGGCTAGTGAAGCCACAGCTTCGCCAGCCACGTATAAGAAAACAACCTTTTTTTCATTGCTATTGAAATGGACGGTATTTACAGAATAACGCTTTAAAAGTTAAGGAAATTAATAATAAATACAAGTGATTTTATATTTTCTTACTTGTTTAAATGTGTCTGTATTTGTGGGATTAAAATGGTCCAGATTTTGATCAAAATTTTCAAAGGTTCTCTCATGAACAGCAGGTCTGCCATGGCTAAATAAAACAGTGCTTCCAACTCCATGCTCAAAGAAAAACTTTTGGGCATAAGAATTAGCACTTAAAATTATTAGGAGTAAAAGTAAATCTCGAATTAAACTCAACCGCTTCATATTGGGAAACTTTTTTATTATAGAAATTAATTTTGAAAATCCGATTTAAATAATACCTCTAGCTACGAACTGAAAATATTATCTCAAGGATATCACTCTTTAAGATAATGATTTTAACCGAAATGGCCATATTATTTACTATATTTTATAAAATTATTTTGACGCACAATAAGTTGTAGGAAATCATAACAAAATTTGATTTTTTATTAATTGTTTTTCAAGTGTTGTAATTTCCAATAGATAATCAATTCAAAATTATAAACCTTACAAATCAATTCCTTTGTAAGAAGATAACAAAAAATTATCAGCTCCATTTAAACTTAGAAAAAAATGTTTCCATAAAATCTTTTTTATATTTGAATCGATTTTACAAGGAAATACACTTTTTTTACTGATTAAGCCACTTGCCAATCAATCTATTCACTTCTTCTCTTGGCAACACATTATCACCCTCAGGGTATACATATATTTGCTCCGTGAGAGGTGCATTTTGATAAAGATAGCAGGTGCTTGTACATCAACAGTTTCAATACACAGTTCCATACACGAAAACCACAATATTTACTTCAATATCCAGCGGGCGCACATCAACTCGTCACTGGTAATCCCTTGCAAAAATTTAGAGGTACCCGAGACACATCAACTCGTCACCGATACCTTAGTCAGATGCATCAACTCGTCACCGGGACGGATTAACTGGTCACCCGATTTTTAATCCTTTTAAATATCTTTGGGTATGAAGATATAAAATTTAAAGTAAAATAAGAAAAGACAATATGTTTTTTTTGGAAAAATATAAATATATTTTGTAGTATACATATAATGAACATACAGTATCTATATACAAAGAAGGTAAATAATTTTACCTAATGCATCTGATGACCTCTTTGGCTCTCAGCAAACTTTACTTCCACATCCATTGCACTTATCAAAATCGTTCTGAATAATACGTTCTAACACTGTCGAGAACGGTATATTAGAACAGAGACAAAACTGTTTAGTTTCTGATTAGAATGAGAATATGTCCAATAAATATCACAGTTATATAGAAGTAATGAGATACGATTCTTAGAATTAACTAATTATACCTAAGTACCCCAGTGACCAGTTAGTGTGTCTCCGAAAGGTCCTTAGAAAATTACCTGAAATCGGCCGGTGACGAGTTAGTGTATCTTACTTGAAAGGGATTAAGTCTGGTGACGAGTTAGTGTGTACCCTATCCAGCGCCCTATACAAATTATTCGTCCATTCAGGATGTTGGTGACTTTCTGAGAAGATGTTTGATATGTAAATTAATGTTTTACGAGACAAGAAATCGTTTCTTGATTGACCTAGTTTTGTTTTGTCTCCCAAAATGAATCTGAGCATTTGATACCTAGTTCACCATTCTATAATATCCCAGTTAAAAAGTTGATTATCGCAAAAAATTTAAAGAAAACCGAAAAATAAGACATTTCTACCAAGCTAACAAAAACGCGACAAGGTCTCAGATACCTCCCATAACATATACGCAACATAAGTTTATCATAGATTTTTGTTGCGCAACACATTTCAGTGGTTGTGTACACAGGATTAACTTATGTTGCGTTATGTTGTGCGACATTGTTGCGATACAAAAGTATCCCAGTGGACCCGTACCTTTATTGAAACTTTGATTTTCGAAAATCAAGTAAATCATTAATCAAATAATGTATCAAAAGTGTTTAAACACATACTATGGGGTGCGTGCATCACACAATTACTGGAGGGCACACACACAGAAAACTATTGGTATTTTATGTAATTTGTAGTTATTTTATATATATATATATATTTTTAGTGTTTTTTGTGGTAATAGGATATGTATCGTTGATTATTATTGATTATTATTTACGCTTAAATGTTTATGCGTTTCAAATTTTATTTTTTGATTCATTTTGATTTTATTATTAGATACAGATTTTTAATAAAGGTTCTTTTTCAAATAACTAGGGAGTTTATTCAATACCCACATGACATTTCACGTGAGCCAATACATAGATATGTACATTTTTATAAATAAATTTATTTTATGCAAGTATAATTCCTGCAAAACAATGAGTTCGCATATTTCTTACAACCAAAAACAAGAAAAGACAAGACCAAGAAATTTGAAAGAGTCTCGTGAAACAGTATAATTATCCAAAACAGATGATCGAATACATTTAAGTAATGCCATTTTAGTATTAAATGATGATTAAAAATAAAGTATATTTATATGGTTTGTTTGATGTTAATTTATCCACTCTTTTAATTGATTAAGAATGAAATATTTCGCATCTTTCAATGCAGGTAGATCTGAATCGGCATCACCAATATTGTGCATATCAGCACCATGCGAAGCACCCTTTACATAAAGAACGGGACTTGCACTGTCTGTTGAGTTTAATTTTCCTAACGTGTGCCAAGGATCTACGGATCCATGGAAATATATAATCCTGTCTGTTGGAATATCCAGTCCACCATAAACATTGTTCGTATTGTTGACAATTTTATTGAGAATTGTGGCATTGAATGACATAAAAGGGTACAAATCGTTGCAAAGGTCGACATAGAAGTCTAATGTGTATGTGGTTCCAAAGATTGGTGGATCTTGGTCGAAAGAGCGGAAGAATCCAAATTCGGTGCACATCTGATAGGACCATTGACGTACTAAAACAATTGCAGAAATTAATAAAACTACTCCAAATTCTGGTAGATATCGTTAAATACCTCCGACACCGTCCCTAAACTCTGAATTTTTTACAGCATCGACTGCAACATTGTAATTCATATTTATACAAGGTTGATAGTGATCCCTTGTAAGATCCGCTAATCGTTCAATCTCAGTTAGTGTTGTATCGTTATTTAATGTGGCACAGGTATTATTGATACTGTACCCCACTTGATTATCGTATTGAACATTGGTTTCAAATATTCCTGCAATATCTTGTTGCAACAAGGAAATTTCTTTCTCTTTTAAATTGTTAAAATCGACATTATCGCATATATTAAATAACTCTTTTAGCTGTGTTCCATTGTTTTTAATAATATCGTTTATTTGTTCAATACCCTTTTGGACAGTATTAACACACTCTGGATCTGCATTTCTCATATTATCGATCACAACTTGGTAGTAATCTAAAAAAACAAATTTTGAATTAAAATTCCAAGGAATTAATTCATACCATGCCTTTAAAATTCAATTTGGCTAATACCGGTGCACTTGAAGCAACTGAAGCGTACACCAAATGAGGGTACTTCAATCGTGCCCAAGCCACAAGGTCTCCAGGATAAGAACCGCCAAACAAAATCCATTTCACGTCGGGTTCAAGGGCGTACTTTTGATTTATGTATTGAATAAAATTTGCTATGTCGGCTAGAGCTTGTTGGCTACTTAAATACTGCAAATTTTCGCTAGTTACATTGCTATACGGTTGACTTTCGCCATAATATCGATGCTCCAATTGCACCAATAAAGCACCGTATTCTGGTGCCAATGTTGTCCATAATCCATAATCCATTGTGCTTAGTGAAGCCACAGCTTCACCAGCCACGTACAAGAAAACAACTCTTTTTTGAGTGCTGTTATTGAAATAGTCGGCATTTACTGAATAACGCTAAAAAATGAGGGAAATTAAAAAGAAATACCTAAAGCCATATTATTTACTTACTTGTTTAAATGTATCTGTATTTGTGGGATTGAAATGGTCCAGGATTTGATCAAAACTTTCAAAGGTTCTCTCACGAACAGCAGGTCTGCCTTGGCTAAATAAAACAGTGTTTCCAATTCCATGCTCAAAAAAGAATCTTTGAGCAAAAGAATTAGCACTTAAAACTACGAACAAAAGTAAACTCAACCGTTTCATATTGGGAAACTTTTCTAATACTCAAATGGAAATTGAAATTCCGGTTTAAATACTCTCAAACTGAAATTATCTCAAAAATAACGCTGTTTAAGATACCTAATGATTTCCACCGAAATCGCCATAAATTATTACTATTCAAATTTTTTTGACGTACAATAAGTTGTAGGAAATCATAACAATTTTTTTAAAAAAAATTTTCAAGAATTGTCATTTCCAATAGATAATCAATTCAAAATTATAAACCTTCCAAATTAATTCCTTTGTAAGAAGATAACAAAAAATTATCAGCTCCATTTGAACTTAGAAAAAAACTTTTCCAAAAATCTTTTAATATTTGAATCGATTTTACAAGGAATTACACATTTTCTACTGATTTAAGCCACTTGCCAATCAATCTATTCCCTTCTTCTCTTGGCAACACATTATCAGCCTCAGGGTACATATTTGCTCAGTGAGAGTCCGGAACGTAAAAAGCCTCGGAACAGTCGAGTTTTAGATTTTTTCGAATTCTATCGATTTTTGAGCGGTGAGAAAAAGAAACTTCGAGTGATTTTGCGTCTTGATTGCGTCTACGTTACGTTTACACGCTTATCCATAACGACAGCGAGTTGAGGAACAAAGATTACAATTGGTACGCATTCTTTAAGAATTACATACAGCCACTCTGCTACTCCAGATTTTATGTTCTTTTCATTTGTTTTAACTTGGTAAATGTACACGGTAATATAACACCTTTTTCTTTGTTTAGGGGAAGATCAAACATTATACCTACATACCGAAAGACTGTGAACTACGAAGTTCCATGAATTACCGCATTAAATAAAAAAAAATGAAATAATTGCATCTAAAGCGCTGTTATAATAAGATTATTATGACACCGGAATAGAAAAACCATTTTATTATTATCTAAACAATTTGATCTAAATACATTAAAGTATAATGTTATTTTAGTGTTAAGTGATATTCTTAATTATTATTAAAACTGTAATATAGTATTATGACTAAAAATAGAGTTATATTTATATGGTTTTTTAATTCTATGATTTTATTGTTCATTTAGTCACTCTTTTAATTGATCAAGAATGAAATATTTTGCATCTCTCAGTTCATCTGAATCGGTATCTTGAATCTCGTTTATATCGGCACCATGAGAAGCTCCTTTCACATAAAGAACGGGACTTGCATTGTTTGTTGTGTTTAATGTTCCTAATGGATGCCAAGGATCGACGGATCCAAAGAAATATAGAATCCTGTCTGATGGAATATCTACCCCACCATAAACAGTGTTCGTATTGTTGACAATTTTATACATTATTGTTTTATTGAATGATATAAAGGGAAACAAATGGTTGCAAAAGTCTACATAGTAGTCTAAAGTGTATGTGGTTCCAAAGATTGGTGTGTCTTGGTCGAAAGAGTGGAAGAATCCGAATTCGGTGCACATCTGATAGTACCATTGTCGTACTAAAACAATGACAAAAATTAATAAATCCACCTCCAACATTAATAGAGATCGTTAGTTACCTCCCAGATCGTCTTTAAACTCTGTATTTTTTATAGTGTCGACTGTAACATTGTAATTCATATTTAAACAAGGTTGATAGAGGTTCCTTGTAAGAACCGCTAATCGTTGAATCTCAGTTAGTGTTGTATCGTTATTTAATGTGGTGCAGGTATTATTGATACTGTACCCCATTTGAATATCGTATTGTAAGGGCTCAAGCCGGTTCTGTTTCTTTTACACGCGTTAGATTATTTTGTGCGTACTTAAATCTTGCAGATTTAACATTTTCTGTATATGGACTATGTGTCTTAAGTGTGCGCAGTTTATCTTGCTCGAATGTAGGGATAAGGGAAAAGGGAGCTCAGTTGCTACTTTGTGCTCTGTTGAAGTGTAAAGTTTTAAATACATTCGAAATTTATATTGATTGGATTTTTTGATTATTGGTGAGTACTGTTTTATTATTTTATTACTTACCTATTTCATTTACATGTTTTATTGAGTTTATAAATGTACCATCGTATATATATTTTATTTTGTCATTGGTGAAAGATATAAATACTTGACAATTACATGGCACACAACATAATTGGGTTTTATTAAAGACTTTAGGTCGCTGTATTGCCTATGGTAGTCAACGTAGGTATATGCAGTATGGACCTGAACCTACAATTTTTAATAATATTCATATTGGGCAACCAATAACAAGCCATTTCTCACTTGTCATTTGATGAGTAACAACAAAAAATTGTCATTAGTGACATATGTCAAATGTTGACAGACAAAAAATTTATAATGAAACACATTCAAAAGACATATTTTTTAATTAATTGTGTCTGATTGTGAATAAAATAGTATACAAACCTCGGCGAAAGGGCATTCCTGTCTCGAGAAATTGCCCGCTTCGGCCTACGGCCTCAGCGGGCAAACTTTTCTCTCGACAGTAATGCTGCCCTTTCCGCCTCGGTATGTAATCTACTATTGACGTACAATAAGTTGTAGGAAATCATAACAAAATTTGATTTTTTATTAATTGTTTTTCAAGTGTTGTAATTTAAAATAGATAATCAATTCAAAATTATAAACCTTACAAATCAATTCCTTTGTAAGAAGATAACAAAAAATTATCAGCTTCATTTAAACTTAGAAAAAAACTTTTCCTTTAAATCTTTCTATATTTGAATCGATTTTACAAGGAATTACAATTTTTTTACTGATTAAGCCACTTACCAATCTATTCACTTCTTCTCTTGGCAACACATTATCACCCTCAGTATATACATATTTGCTCCGTGAGAGGTGCATTGATAAGAAAGCAGAGCTTGTACATCAACAGTTTCAATAATTACCAAAGGATACCACAATATTTAGGTACTTCAATATCCAGCGCTCCATACAAATTATTCGTCCTTTCTGGATGTTTATGACTTTGTGAGAAGATGTTTGATATGTAAATTAATGTTTTACGAGAAAAGATATCGTTTGTTGATTGGCCTAGTTTTGTTATGTCTCGCAAAACGACCCTGAGCAGTTGATGCCAGATGCCTAGTTCACCATTCTAATATCTCGCTTAAAAAGTTGATTATCGCAAAAAATTAAAAAAAATACGAAAAATAAAAAATAAGACATTTCTACCAAGTTAACAAAAACGCGGCAAGGTCTCTGATACCTCCCATAACATTCTGATATCCTATTGAGATACGGGTCCATTGGATACTTTTGAATCGCAACAAATGTCGCACAACATATACGCAAAATAAGTTTATCATAGATTTTTGTTGCGCAACACGTTTCAGTAGTTGTGTACACAGGATTAACTTATGTTGCGTTATGTTGTGCGACATTGTTGCGATACAAAAGTATCCCAGTGGACCAGTACCTTTATTGAAACTTTGATTTTCGAAAATCAAGTAAATCATTAATCAAATTAATGTATCAAAAGTGTTTAAACACATACTATGGGGTGCGTGCATCACACAACTACTGGAGGGCACACACACAGAAAACTATTGGTATTTTATGTAATTTGTAGTTATTTTATATATATATTTTTAGTGTTTTTTGTGATAATAGGATATGTATCGTTGATTATTATTGATTATTAATTACGCTTAAATGTTTATGCGTTTCAAATTTTATTTTTTGATTCATTTTGGTTTTATTATTAGATACAGATTTTTAATAAAGGTTCTTTTTCAAATAATTAGGGAGTTTATTCAATACCCACATGACATTTCACGTGAGCCAATACAAAGATATGTACATTTTTATAAATAAATTTATTTTATGCAAGTATAATTCCTGCAAAACAATGAGTTCGCATATTTCTTACAACCAAAAACAAGAAAAGACAAGATCAAGAAATTTGAAAGAGTCTCGTGAAACAGTATAATTATCCAAAACAGATGATCGAATACATTTAAGTAATGCCATTTTAGTATTAAATGATGATTAAAAATAAAGTATATTTATATAGTTTGTTTAATGTTAATTTATCCACTCTTTTAATTGATTAAGAATGAAATATTTCGCATCTTTCAATGCAGGTAGATCTGAATCGGCATCACCAATATTGTGCATATCAGCACCATGCGAAGCACCCTTTACATAAAGAACGGGACTTGCACTGTCTGTTGTGTTTAATTTTCCTAACGTGTGCCAAGGATCTACGGATCCATGGAAATATATAATCCTGTCTGTTGGAATATCCAGTCCACCATAAAAATTGTTCGTATTGTTGACAATTTTATTGAGAATTGTGGCATTGAATGACATAAAAGGGTACAAATCGTTGCAAAAGTCTACATAATAGTCTAAAGTGTATGTGGTTCCAAAGATTGGTGGATCTTGGTCGAAAGAGCGGAAGAATCCGAATTCGGTGCACATCTGATAGTACCATTGACGTACTGAAACAATTGCAGAAATTAATAAAACTATTCCGAACTCTGATAGATATGGTTAAATACCTCCCATACCGTCCTTAAACTCTGAATTTTTTACAGCATCGACTGTAACATTATAATTCATATTTAAACAAGGTTGATAGTGATCCCTTGTAAGATCCGCTAATCGTTCAATCTCAGTTAGTGTTGTATCGTTATTCAATGTGGCACAGATATTACTGATACTGTACCCCACTTGATTATTGTATTGAACATTGGTTGAGAATATTCCTGAAATATCTTGTTGTAACAAAGAAATTTCTTTCTCTTTTAAGTTGTTAAAATCGACGTTATCACAAATATTAAATAACTCTTTCAACTGTGTTCCATTGGTTTTTATAATATCATTTATTTGTTCAATACCCTTTTGGACAGTATTAATACATTCTGGATCAGCGGCTCTCATATTATCGATCACAACTTGGTAGAATTCTAAAAAAATCAAATTTTTAATTACAAATCCAAAAGACTCAATTGTAACATGCCTTTAAAATTCAATTTGGCTAATACTGGTGCACTTGAAGCAACAGAAGCGTACACCAAATGGGGGTACTTCAATCGTGCCCAAGCCACAAGTTCTCCAGGATAAGAACCGCCAAACAAAATCCATTTCACGTCGGGTTCAAGGGCGTATTTTTGATTTATGTATTGAATAAAATTTGCTATGTCGGCTAGAGCTTGTTGGCTACTTAAATACTGCAAATTTTCACTAGTTACATTGTTATACGGTTGACTTTCGCCATAATATCGATGCTCCAATTGCACCAATAAAGCACCGTATTCTGGTGCCAATGTTGTCCATAGTCCGTAATCCATTGTGCTTAGGGAAGCCGCAGCTTCACCAGCCACGTACAAGAAAACAACCCTTTTTTGAGTGTTGTTATTATTGAAATAGTCGGCATTTACTGAATAACGCTAAAAAGTGAGGGAAATTAAAAAGAAATTCCTCAAGCCATATTATTTACCTACTTGTTTAAATGTATCTGTATTAATGGGATTGAAATGGTCCAGGATTTGATCAAAACTTTCAAAGGTTCTCTCACGAACAGCAGGTCTGCCTTGGCTAAATAAAACAGTGTTTCCAATTCCATGCTCAAAAAAGAATCTTTGAGCAAAAGAATTAGCACTTAAAACTACGAACAAAAGTAAACTCAACCGCATCATATTGGGAAACTTTTCTAATACACAAATTGAAATCGAAATTCCGCTTTAAATACTCACAAACTGAAATTATCTCAAGGATATCACTGTTTAAGATACCTACCTAATGATATCAACCGAAATTGCCATATATTATTTACTATACTATTCAAAATTATTTGACGTACAAAAGTTGTAGGAAATAAACAAAAATTTAATTTTCATTTAATAATTGCTATTCAAGTTCATTTCCAATAAATTCACCTCAAAATTAATACCTTTTTATGAAGATAACAAAAGATTATGAGTTCCATTAAAGTTAAAAAAAACTTTACCAAAAAATCTTATTATTTTTGAATCGATTTTATAAGGAATTACATTTTTTCTACTGATTAAGCCACTCGCCTATCAATCTATTCACTTCATCTCTTGTCAACACATTATCAGCTTCAGGGTATATATTTGCTCAGTGACAGGTGCCACCGAAAGAGGTGGTCGCCGGGGTAAATAGTCTTGGGACAGTCGAGTTTTTGATTTTATCGAATACGATCAATTTTAGAGTTCTGGAAAAAACTTCGAGTGGTTTTGCGTCTTGTTTGTGTCTACGTCTACGTTACGTTTACGCGCTTATCCAACGCCCGCGGATTGAGGAACAGTGGATCCACCAACTGGGACGCTTTCTTTAAGAAGTACATACAGCCACTTTTTTTACTCCAGATTTTAAGTTCATTTCATTTGTTTGTAGTTGGTAAATGACCACGGTAATATAATACCGTTTTCTTTGTTCGAGGGAAGATCAGATATTAATGTTTATACCTTCCTATCGACACAATGCGCAGATCCAGTTACCGCACTCAAATAGAAAAATTAACTTATTGCATCCAAAGCTCCGTCTTAATGTTATAATGACACCGAAATAGAAAACATTTTATAATAATTTAAAAAATTAGATTTAATACATTTAAGTACTGTTATTTTAGCCTTAAGTAATTTTTTATTTTTTTAAAACTGTAATATAGCATTGTGATTAAATATAGAGTTATATTTAGGTAAGGATTTTTTATTTTTTATTTTAATATTGTTAATTTAGCCACTCTTTTAATTGATCAAGAATGAAATATTTTGCATCTCTTAGTTCATCTGAATCGGTATCTTGAATGTCGTTCATATCGGCACCATGAGAAGCACCTTTCACATAAACAACGGGACTTGCATTGTTTGAGGTGTTTAATTTTCCTAATGTGTGCCAAGGATCGACGGATCCATGGAAATATAGAATCCTGTCTGTTGGAATATCCAGTCCACCATAAACAGTGTTCGTATTGTTGACAATTTCATACATCATTGTTTTATTGAATGATATAGAAGGGAACAAATCGTTGCAAAAGTCTACATAGTAGTCTAAAGTGTATGTGGTTCCAAAGATTGGTGTGTCTTGGTCGAAAGAGTGGAAGAATCCGAATTCGGTGCACATCTGATAGTACCATTGTCGTACTAAAACAATGACAAAAATTAATAAATCCACCTCGAACACTAATAATGATCGTTAATTACCTCCCAGATCGTCTTTAAACTCCGTATTTTTTATATTGTCGATTATAACATTGTAATTCATATTTAAACAAGGTTGATAGACGTCCCTTGTAAGAACCGCTAATCGTTGAATCTCAGTTAAGGTTGTATGGCTATTTAATGTGGTGCAGGTATTATTAATACTGTACTCCATTTGATTATCGTATTGAGATTGGGTTGCAAATATTCCTGCAATATCTTGTTGCAACAAGGAAATTTCTTTCTCTTTTAAGTTGTTAAAATCTACGTTATCGCATATATTAAATAACTCTTTTAACTGTGTTCCATTGGTTTTAATAATATCATTTATCTGTTCAACACCCTTTTGAACAGTATCAACACATTCTGGATCTGCATTTCTCATATTATCAATGACAACTTGGTAGTAATCTAAAAAAAACAATTTTGAATTACAATTCCAAGGAATTAATTTACACCATGCCTTTAAAATTCAATTTGGCTAATACTGGTGCACTGGAAGCAACAGACGCGTACACCAAATGGGGGTACTTCAATCGAGCAAATGCTACAAGGTCTCCAGGATAGGAACCGGCAAACAAAATCCATTTTACATCGGGTTTAAGGGAGTACTTTTGATTTATGTATGGAATAAAATTTGCTATGTCTGCCAAAGCCTGTTGGCTACTTAAATACTGCAAATTTTCACTAGTTACATTGCTATACGGTTGACTTTCGCCATAATATCGATGCTCCAATTGCACCAATAAAGCACCGTATTCTGGTGCCAATTTCGTCCATAGTCCATAATCCATTACGGCTAGTGAAGCCGCAGCTTCACCAGACACGTACAAGAAAACAACCTTTTTTTGAGTATTGTTATTGAAAGAGTCGGCATTTACAGAATAACGCTTTAAAAATGAAGAAAATTATAATGGAATACCTTTAGCGATATTATTTACTTACTTGTTTAAATGTGTCTGTATTTGTAGGATTGAAATGGTCCAGGATTTGATCAAAATTTTCAAAGGTTCTCTCACCAACGGCAGGTCTACCTTGGCTAAATAAAACAGTGTTTCTAACTCCATGCTCAAAGAAGAACTTTTGAGCATAAGAATTAGCGCTTAAAACTAGAATCAAAAGTAAACTCAACCGCTTCATATTGGGAAACTTATCAAATACAGGTATTGATTTTGAAATTCCGGTTTAAATATCTTTACAAACTGAAATAATCTCAAGGATATCATTCTTTAAGATAATGATTTCAACGGAACTGGCCATAATATATTATTTAGGTCCTATATTTTTAAAAATTATTTTGACGTACGAATTGTAAGAAATAAACAAAATGTATTTTTTTAATAATTCCTATTCAAGTGGTATCATTTATAATAAATAATCATTTCAAAATGATTTTTAATCCTTCAAGATTAATTCCTTTGTAAAAAGATAATAGAAAATTATCAGTTCCATGTGACTCTCAAAGTGTATCTCAGAATAAAGACAATTAGTTAAGTAATTATCAATTGTATATTATTGCTGCTCTGACAAATCAGATATTACAATTACACTACACACTCAATTAGAGTTAACAGTGTGTGTATTTAAACGAAAATTTGAGTTTTGGAATTTTTCGATTCCTTTAACTGGGAAGTTTCGATATTATACATTTTATTCGCACAATGGAAAGCTTCAGTTACTGTACTCAAATAGAAAAATTAAATTATTAATTATTATAAATTATTTAAAACTATAATATAGTATTATATGATTAAAAATAGAGTATATTTTTATAGGGCTTGTTTATTGTTAATTTATTATCCACTCTTTTAATTGATTAAGAATGAAATATTTTGCATCTCTCATTTCATCTGAATCGGTATCTTGAATGTCGTTCATATCGGCACCATGAGAACCACCTTTCACATAAAGAACGGGACTTGCATTGTTTGTTGTGTTTAATTTTCCTATTGGGTGCCAAGGATCGACGGATCCCAAGACATATAGAATCCTGTCTGTTGGAATATCCACTCCACCATAAACAGTGTTCGTATTGTTGACAATTTTATTCATCATTGTTTTATTGAATGATATATAAGGGAACAAATCGTTGCAATAGTCGACCCAGTAGTCTACAGTGTATGTGGTTCCAAATATTGGTGTGTCTTGGTCGAAAGAGTGGAAGACTTCCAATTCCGTGCACAACTGATAGAACCATTGACGTGCTGAAACAGATGCCGAAATTATTAAAACTATTCGAACTCTTTTAGCGGTCGTTAAATACCTCCGAGACCGGTCTTGAACTCTGTATTTTTGATAGCATCGATTGTAACATTGTAATTGATTTCTGAACAGGATTGATCGTCCCTTATAAGGGCCCCTAATCGTTCAATCTCAGTTAGTGTTGTATCGTTATTTAAGGTGGCACAGGTATTGTTCATACTATAACCTTTTTGATTGTCGTACAGTGAATTAATTGCAAATTTTGCTGCAATATTTTGTTGCAACATCGAAATTTCTTTCTCTTTTAAGTTGTTAAAGTCGACGTCATCGCATATATTAAATAACTCTTTTAACCGTGTTCCATTGGTCTTTATAATATCATTTATTTGTTCAACACCCTTTTGGACAGTGTTAACACATTCTTGATCTGCATTTCTCATATTATCGATGACAACTTGATGATATTCTAAAACAATAATTTTTTATTACGATTCAAAAAGAATTAATTGTAGCATGCCTCTAAAATTCAATTTGGACAATACCGGTGCACTTGAAGCAACAGAAGCGTACACCAAATGGGGGTACTTCAATCGAGCCCAAGCTACAAGGTTTCCTGGATAGGAACCGCCAAACAAAAACCATTTTACGTCGGATTTAACCGCGTACTTTTGATTAATGTATTGAATAAAATTTGCTATGTCGGCTAGAGCTTGTTGACTACTTAAATATTGCAAATTTTCACTAGTTACATTGCTGTACGGTTGACTTTCCCCATAATATCGATGCTCCAATGCCACCAATAAAGCACCGTATTCTGGTGCCAATGTCCTCCATAGACCGCGATCCAATCTGTCTACCGCAGCTTCAGCTTCACCTTCAACGTACAAGAAAACAACCCTTTTTTCAGTATTGTTATTGAAATAGTCGGCATTTACTAAATAACGCTAAAATATGAGGGAAATTAATAAGAAATACCTAAATCGAAATTATTTACTTACTTGTTTAAATGTGTCTGTATTTGTGGGATTGAAATGGTCCAAGTTTTGATCAAAATTTTCAAAGGTTCTCTCACGAACGACAGGTCTGTCTTGGCTAAATAAAACAGTGTTTTTAACTCCATGCTCAAAGAAGAACTTTTGAGCATAAGAAGTAGCACATAAAACTATTAGGATCAATAGTAAACTCAACCGCTTCATATTGGAAAACTTTTCTAATACAGAAATCGAAATTGAAACTCCGGTTTAAATACTCACAAACTGAAATTATCTCAAGGATATCTGTTTAAGATAATGATTTAAACCGAAATGGCCTATTATATTTTTAAAATCATTTCCATTCACAAGTTGTGGGAAATAAACTATTAATTTATTTCTTAATAATTGTTATTCAAGTGGTGTCATTTCTAATAAATAATCACCTCAATATGATACTTAATCCTTCAAAATTATTAATTCATTTAGAAGAAGATAATAGAAAATTATCATTTCTATAAAACTAAAAACAAAACTTTTCTAATAAATCTTTTAATTTTTCAATCAATTTTACAAAGAATTATACTTTTCTACTGATTAAGCCACTCGCCAATCAATCTATTCACCTCTTCCCGTGCTTGCGTCAATTCAGGCAAATCATTATCACCCTCAGGGTACATATTTGCGCAGTGAGCGGTTCCATTGATAAGAATAGCAGGTGCTTGTACATCAACAGTTTCAATAATTCCCAAAGGATGCCAGGGATCCACAGTTCCATGCACGAAAACCACATTACTTACTTCAATATCCAGCGCTCCATACAAATTATTCGTTCTTTCAATTGCGTTACTGTTAAAATCCTGGTTAAAATCGTCTCCATACACATCTTTGCACATTCCCGTAAAAAAATCGACAGGAAAACGATCGCCAAACACTTGCGGCTTGTGAGAAGATGTTTGATAAAAGCCGAATTCAGTGCAAGTTTGGTATGTCCATTGTCGATCTAAAAGTAAAATTAAATTACCAAAATTTAAAGTTGGAATCTTTTAGAGTTTCTCACATCCACCGGTTGAATCCGTCTGATCCTCCCGCAAATAATCAACGAAATTTGAATAAGAATAATCAAAACACGAATCTCCGTTCATGACTTTCATAAAATTTGCCAGTCTTTCCATTTCAGTACCAATTGAAACATTTGTGAAGATCTCACAAACATCATTTATACTCACAACTTCTGCTCCTCGATTATCGTTATTATATTGCGCAACACCTGCAAAAGTGTCCGCAATTGAAGCGAACAAATTGGACACATCCAAGGAATTGTTGACATGCTCTTCAATAGGTTCGCATAAATTGAACATTGTGTTCAAATTCACCTCGGCCAAATTTCCAAGCGCATCGTCCAGTTGTTGAATACCAGCAGAAACGCTATCAGCACACTCGGAACTGTGTAACTCTCTCAAATCGTCAGCAACCACCCTATGGTACTCCGCAAAGTCCAAAATAGCGAGAAGAGGTCCACTAGCAGACATCGATCCTTTGACTAAATGCGGATATTGCTGACGAAGCCAAGCAGCTAAGGATCCTGGATAGGAGCCACCAAATGCGATCCATTTAATGTCATCCGGAAACTTGTATTTGTCGTTCATTGCAGTGATGAAGGTTGCAAGATCAGCTAGAGCTTGTTGGCTACTTAAGTAGCGTAAATTTTCGGTGCTGTAGTTTCTGTAAAAAGCATTCGGAAATTAAAGTACTCTTTAAGGTACGGTCCAATTTACTGGGTTGGTAAACTCTTTCCGTAAAATCGATGCTCCAACTGAAACAAAAACGCTCCATATTGTTTTGCTGACGTTATCCACGCTCCTTGGGTCATCCACTTCACCGCTGCTTCCCCTTCGCCGCCGATCATCAGAAAAACAGTTTTTGTTGATTCATTGTAGAACTCATTGTTGGTGAAATATCTCTGTCAAGTTTTTTTCACTTGTATTTTTTTTTTTCATGGGATTTATTTATCTTACTTGCTGCCAGGTTTCCGTGTTTGTTGGAACAAAATGGTCCAGATCTTGCTCGAAGTATAATTCTTCAACAGAATCGCTTTTCACGTAAGGACCTGAAGGGGGTGGTAAATTGCCGCCATTCAACCGACCAAATCGGAAGAACTTGACGGAGTTGGTCGAAGAAAAGTAACACAATAGGAGTACAATCACGAAATGCTTCATTTTCATGGAACTAATAATGACTAGACAATTGATTTGTTCAAAAATATATCTAGTTGAATTTTTAATAGATATACGTTAGTCGAGAAGATAAAATTGATTAGACCACTTAATTTAAGGATACGATTTCGTTTGTGTCACGGTCGCTTTAATGATAGGAATTTAAAAACAAAAAATCGTTTTAATTGATTTTATTTTATATTATTTTTACTCTTAATTTAATGGTTTGTTTCTTGTTAATTTATCCACTCTTTTAATTGATCAAGAATGAAATATTTCGCATCTTTCAATTCAGGTAGATCCGAATCGGCATCTCCAATAGCGTACATATCGGCACCATGCGAAGCACCTTTCACATAAAGAACGGGACTTGCATTGTTTGTGGTGTTTAATTTTCCTAATGTGTGCCAAGGATCGACCGATCCAAAGAAATATAAAATTCTTTCTGTTGGAATATCTACTCCACCATAAACAGTGTTCGTATTGTTGACATTGTTATTAATAATTGTAGTATTGAATGATGTAGAAGGGAAGACATCGCTGCACAAGTCCACAAGATAGTCCACATTGAATTTGGTACCAAAGATTGGTGTGTCTAGATCGGAAGATTGGAAGAATCCGAATTCGGTGCACATCTGATAGTACCATTGACGTACTGAAACAATTGCAGAAATTATGAAAACTACCCCGAACTCTGATAGCGATCGTTAATTACCTTCGACGCCTTGTCTAAACGGTGCACTTTTTATATAATCAATTGCAACGTTATAATTTATGCTGAAACAAGGTTGATACTGAGCCCTTGTAAGAGCCGCTACTCGTTCAATCTCAGTTAATGTTGTATCGTTATTCAATGTGGCACACGTATTGTTGATACTGTGTCCGATTTGACCGTCATATTGAGAATTGGTTCCAAATACTGCTGCAATATCGAAATTTCTTTGTCGTTTAAGTTGTTGAAATCAACGTCGTCGCATACATTAAATATCTCTTTTAACTGTGTTCCATTGGTCTTTATAATATCATTTATTTGTTCAACACCCTTTTGGACAGTGTTAACACATTCTGGATCTGCATTTCTCATATTATCGATGACAACTTCATAGTAGTCTATAAAAAATAATGTTTTTATTACAATTCCAAAAGAATTAATTGTAGCATGCCTCTAAAATTCAATTTAGCGAATATCGGTGCACTTGAAGCAACTGAAGCGTACACCAAATGGGGGTACTTCAATCGAGCCCAAGCTGCGAGGGCTCCAGAATAGGAACCGCCAAACAAAATCCATTTCACGTCGGATTTAACCGCGTACTTTTCATTTATGTGTGGGATAAAATTTGCTATGTCGGCTAGAGCTTGTTGACTATTTAGATACTGCAAATTTTCACTAGTTACATTGCTGTACGGTTGACTTTCCCCATAATATCGATGCTCTAAGAGCACCAATAAAGCACCGTATTGTGGTGCCAAAGTCGTCCATAGTCCGTAATCCAACGGGCTTACTGAAGCATCTGCTTCACCAGACACGTAGAAGAAAACAACCCTTTTTTGGGTGCTGTCATTGAAATAGTCGGCATTTACAGAATAACGCTAAAAATGAGGGAATTTTAAAAGTAATACCTAAAACGATATTATTTACTTACTTGTTTGAATGTGTCTGTATTTGTGGGATTGAAATGGTCCAGGATTTGATCAAAACTTTCAAAGGTTCTCTCACGAACGGCAGGTCTGCCTTGACTAAATACAACAGTGTTTCCAACTCCATGCTCAAAAAAGAACTTCTGGGCATAAGAATTAGCACTTAAAATTATTAGGAGCAAAAGTAAATCTCGAATTAAACTCAACCGCTTCATATTGCGAAACTTTTCTATTTTACAAATTGATTTTGAAATTCCGGTTTAAATAATACCTCTAGCTACTAACTGAAAATATTATCTCAAGGATATCACTCTTTAAGATAATGTTTTTAACCGAAATGGCCATATTATTTACTATACTTTATAAAATTATTTTGACGCACATTAAGTTGTAGGAAATCATAACAAAATTTGATTTTTTATTAATTGTTTTTCAAGTGTAATTTCCAGTAGATAATCAATTCAAATTTATAAACTTTCCAAATTAATTCCTTTTTGTAAGAAGATAACAAAAAATTATCAGCTCCATTAAACATAAAAAAAAAACTTTTCCAAAAAATCTTTTTATTTTTGAATCGATTTCACAAAGAATTACACTTTTTCTACTGATTAAGCCACTCGCCAATCAATCTATTCACTTCTTCTCTTGGCAACACATTATCACCCTCAGGGTACATATTTGCGTAGTGAGCGGTTCCATTGATAAGAATAGCAGGTGCTTGTACATCAACAGTTTCAATAATTCCCAATGGATGCCAGGGATCTACAGTTCCATGCACGAACACCACATTAATTACCTACTTCCATATCCAGCGCTCTATACAAATTATTATTCGTACCTAGGTACATTTACCTAGGTGTAAATTTAACTTACCAAAATTTAAATAAGTTGAAATGATTTTGATTGTCTTATTATATCCACGGGTTGACTAAGTTTGATCTTCTAGCAAATAACCAACTACTTTAAATAAGAATAATGAAACCACGAACATCTGTACATGACTTTTATAAATATTGCTCGAAATGTTGGTAACTTATTAACTGAATCGCTTTGAGGGTAAGCACCTAAGAGTGGGTAGTAAATTGCCGCCAGTCAACCTACCAAATCGGAAGAACTTGAAGGAGTTGACCGAAGAAAAGTAACACAATAGGAGTACAATCACAAAATGCTTTATTTTCATGGAACTAATAATGACTAGACAATAGATTTGTTCGAAAATATATGTAGTTGAATTTTGAATAGAAATATCTAAGTTGTGGACATAAAATTAATTAGAGCACTTAATTTAAAGATCCGATTTAATTTGTAACAAGGTCGTTTTAATGATAGGAATTTAAAAAACCGAAAAATGTTTAAATTAATTTTATTTCATATTATTTATACAATCATGTTATATAGTTTGTATGTTAATTTATCCACGCTTTTACTTGATCAAGAATGAAATATTTCGCATCTTTCAATGCAGGTAAATCCGAATCGGCATCTCCAATAGCGTACATATCGGCACCATGCGAAGCACCTTTCACATAAAGAACGGGACTTGCATCGTTTGTGGTGTTTATTTTTCCCATTGTGTGCCAAGGATCCATGGATCCATGGAAATATATAATCCTGTCTGTTGGAATATCTACTCCACCATAAGCAGTGTTCGTATGGTTGACATTGTTATTGACAAGTGTAATATTGAATGATGTAAAAGGGAACACATCGTTGCACAAGTCGATAAGGTAGTCCACATTGAATTTGGTACCAAAGATTGGTGTGTCCAGATCGGAAGATTGGAACTGTCCGAATTCAGTGCACATCTGATAGTACCATTGACGTACTGAAACAGTTGAAAAAATTATTAAAACGACCCCAAACCTTGCTAGCGATTGTTAATTACATCCGACACCTTGTCTAAACTGTGTAACTCTGATAGCATCAACTGAAGCGTTATAATTTATGCTTAAACAGGGCTGAAACATAGCCTTTGTAACAGCCGCTACTCGTTCAATCTCAGTTAGTGTCGTATCGTTATTCAATGTGGCACAGGTATTGTTGAGACTGAGCCCGATTTGGCCGTCATATTGAGATGGTCTTCCAAATACTGATGCAATATCTTGTTGCAACATCGAAATTTCTTTGTCGCTTAAGTTGTTGAAATCGACGTCGTCGCATATATTAAATAACTCTTTTATCTGTGTTCCATTGGTTTTTAAAATATCATCCATTTGTTTAACACCCTTTTGGACAGTATTAACACATTCTGGATCTGCGGCTCTCATATTATCGATCACAACTTGGTAAAATTCTAAAAAAATCAAATTTTTAATTACAAATCCAAAAGAATTAATTGTAACATGCCATTAAAATTCAATTTGGATAATATTGGTGCACTTGAAGCAACTGAAGCGTAAACCAAATGGGGGTACTTCAATCGAGCCCAAGCTACGAGGGCTCCAGAATAAGAACCGCCAAACAAAATCCATTTTACGTCGGAATCAACCGCGTACTTTTCATTTATGTATGGAATAAAATTTGCTATATCGGCTATAGCTTGTTGGCTGCTTAAATACTGCAAATTTTCAGTAGTTACATTGCTGTATGGTTGACTTTCCCCATAATATCGATGCTCTAAGAGCACCAATAAAGCACCGTATTCTGGTGCCAATGTCGTCCATAGTCCGTGATCCAATGGGCTTACTGAAGCATCTGCTTCACCAGACACCATCAAGAAAACAACCCTTTTTTGAGTGTTGTTATTGAAATAGTCGGCATTTACAGCATAACGCTGAGAAATGAGAGAAATTAAAAAGAAATACCTAAATCGAAATTATTTACTTACTTGTTTGAATGTGTCTGTATTTGCGGGATTGAAATGGTCCAGGATTTGATCAAAACTTTCAAAGGTTCTATCACGAACGGCAGGTTTGCCATGGCTAAATAAAACAGGGTTTCCAACTCCATGCTCAAAGAAGAAACTTTGGGCATAAGAATTAGCACTTAAAACTACGAACAAAAGTAAACTCAACCGCTTCATATTGGAAAACTTTTCTAATACACAAATGGAAATTGAAATTCCCGTTTAAATACCCACAAACAGAAATTATCTCAAGGATCGTTGTTTAAGATAATGATTTCAACCGAAATGTCCATATTATTTACTATATACTTTTTAAAATTATTTTGACGTACAATAAGTTGTAGGAAATCATAACAATTTTTTTAATAATTGTTTTTCAAGTATGTATTTCATTTCCAATAGATAATCATTTCAAAATTATAAACCTTCCAAATTAATACCTTTGTAAGAAGATAACAAAAAGTTATCAGCTCCATTGAACTTAAAATAAAAACGTTTCCAAAAAATCTTTTTTTTTTGAATCGATTTTACAATTAATTACACTTTTTCTACTGATTAAGCATTTAAGCCACTTGCCAATCAATCTATTCACTTATTCTCTTGGCAACACATTGTCACCCTCAGGGTACATATTTGCGCAATGAGCGTTGCTATCGATGAGAATAGCAGGTACTTGTACGGTTAAAGTACAGCAATTGTACCTACCATGACTTCTAGCCAGAGAGTCTTCCCTTCGCAGCAGGGGTCTCTATCCCAACGCTCGGTTTCAAATACCTGTCCATGGTCTGGTCAGTCAGCCCGATATTTTTACCACTTTCCCCATATAAATCGCGAATAGAACGAGTATAATTAATTCATTTATTTTGTAATTGAAACAACTACTTTACGTTGAAGAAATTAAAACTTTAATACAATAACAACCAAGTAAATAATACATAGGTACATTCAAATTCAATTAATAAAATTGTTAAAATTAAAATTATGAAAACAATTGAAAGCAATATACAATAGTATTTACGTGAAACACAAATAGAAACAATATACATAAATATATACATATATACATCAAAAATTTACCAAGGGGTTATTTCGTCAAAATAATTTTTTAAAACAAAAAAACAATAAATATAAAAATAGGAGTTCCACATTGGGAACTAAATTTGACTTTGAATGTAAAAATAGCAGTTCATTGCCTTAACGAAATCACTAAATAATTCTTGTGGAGGATTATGAATACCTGCTCCTTCACATACCTATACTCCACAAGATATTCATGTGTATTTTGACCAATAACTCTCTATATTTTTGTGTGTGTTTGGTCATCCTCATCAGTGGGATTTACGAAATGTTTCGAGTGGTTTACTGTATCATGTGTTTAGCCACATAGTTCTAGATCATTAGCCACGCCACATTTTGGTCTTAATGCCAGATCTCAAAGCTACGTAATTGGTGATGACCTGTCGTAATGTCTTTTTGTCGTTTTATCCACCACACATAAGAACACAATAGGAGTACAATCTACTGATACTTCATTTTCGTGGAACTAATAATGACTAGACAATTGATTTGTTGCAAAATGTATTTGAATTCTGAATAGATAACGTTGTTTGGAAATAAAATTGATTAGACCACTTAATTTATCAAGAATCCGATTGGATAGGTGTCAGGGTCGCTTTGATGTCAGAAATTTAAAGAACAAAAATTATTTTAACTAATTTTATTTCGTATTATTCATACACTCAATTAGAATTAACCCATGTGCTGATTTGAGTTAAAATTTGAAGTTTTGCATTTTCCAATTCCTCTATTGGGGAAGTTCCCACATTATACATATCGGCACAATGCGAAGCTCCAGTAACAACAATCACTGGACTCTGACTATTTGTGCTGTTCAATTTGCCCAAAGCATGCCACGGATCCACTGTGCCATAAGTGAATAAAATCTTGTCCGTAGGAATATCTGTAGCTCCATATTGGATATTGGTTGCATTTATTGCTTTGTTAAGGAAAGTCTCATTGTATTTAGATCCAAACAAGTCTTGGCAAAATTGGACCGAAACTGAAAGTGGGAATCTGTCGCCAAAAACTTGATTGCCAACCTCCTGATCAGAAGTTTGATAGAAACCAAATTCATTGCATGTCTGGAAAAGCCATTGACGCACTGAAATAAAATTTGCAAGTAGGCAAAAATACAGAATTATGATTCAATCATTTGTATCTCACTTCCACCCGTTCCGTCAATATCAACGTTTCTGTAATATTCCACCATCTCTTCGTAGTTTATATCTAAACAACCACCGCCATTATTGTCACTCACGAATTTAACTAAACGATCCAATGAATCATTTGGATTTGAAGAATTAGAGCCGTCAGTTAACGATTCGCAAGCGTCAACCACGCTTCCAGCAATGCCATCATATTGGGCATTTCCCGAAAATATTCCAGAAATTGTTGAATAAATATTTGAAATGTCCAATGTACTCAAATTATTTGGATCGACATTATCGCAAAAATTGAATAGATTTGCTAATTCTGTGAATTGGTTATTGTCCACCATTGCACTAATCTGAGCTGTGCCCTCTTTTACAGTATCCACACATTCTTGACTTACTAACCTCATGTCTTCAATCACCACTTCCAAGTACTCTTCAAGAAAATGTCAAAATCGTTTGAAAACAATGCTATTCCTCTACAAACCTTTAAAATCCAATTTCGCTAATAGTGGTCCACTTGAAGCGACAGCAGCGTACACCAAATGCGGGTACTTCAATCTGATCCACGCTGAAAGCGAACCAGCATATGAACCACCAAAAGTGATCCATTTCACATTTGGTCCAAGATTGTACTTTTCATTGATGAACTGAATAAAATTCGCAGCATCAGCAAGTGCTTGTTCACTTGTTAAATGACGCATATTCTCAGTAGTTAAATTGTTGTACGGTTGACTGGTTCCATAATAACGATGTTCTAATTGCACCAACAAGGCTTTAGTGTCTTCAGCACCTTGGGTCCACAATCCGTAGTCCATCCATGATAAACTGGCCTCCGATTCGCCCGATATGAACAAATATGCCACCTTCTTCTCAGAAGCATTCGCAAAGTGTTCGCTATTTACGGCATATCGCTGCAAAACAGAAAATAAACTCTGTTTTGTAATATCAAACAAAAACTTACTTGAGGAAATGTTTGTGTGTTTGTTGGGTCAAAATGGTCCACTTGTTGATCAAATATTTCAAAATTAAAAGCCTTGCTTTTGGGAGAGGCTGTAGGAGGTGGAATAACATTACCTCCAACTCTGCGTCCAAACAAAAATTTTTGTTTGTACGAATTTGCGCCCAATGTCGCACTTAAAAGCAACAAAGTCGCAGTTATAAGTTTAAGAGAGTTCATTGTTTCACTTGTGGATTTACAATAGGACAGCCACGCTTATATCTCGATTCTTATCACTACAAAACTAATTGTCATCTACTTCAAGTACTTTTTTAGGCCTGGTTTTTTCACTTTCCGATAAGTTTCTGGTAACTAACTAAAACTTTGACTGTGACAATCTCTAGGTGTATATAAAACAAAAGTTACAGTCGAAGTTTTAGTTATCGGCAACTTATCTGACGGTGAAAAAACCGACCCTTTGTAGAATATATAAGTGTTCAGTATAGTGCAGGCCTTGTAACATTTTAAAATGATAAAACCGTAATTAACAACAATATTGATATTAAAATAAAAAAGTATGCCAAAAATAGATACTTATTAAATAGATAAAATAGATAATTAAAGATATTAAATTATTGATGTTGGAAGATAATAATAATTTATGGCACCCCGTTTTATTTTCCAAAATGATTAATACATATTATAATTACATTTTTTTTACTTCAGCCACGTGCCAATTATTGCCATCACTTGTCGTCTAGCTCTTGTTAGTCCTGGCAAATCTTTCGGCGATGGATTATAAACATCAGCAACATGAGCAGTTCCTTCGATGAGAATTGCAGGTGCATCTTTGTGAATTGTCTTCGTAATGCCCAATGTATGCCAGGGATCCACAGTGCCTTGCAAAAACACCACATTACTTACACTAATATTCATTCCTCCGTAGAAGGTGTTGGTCCTTTGAATCATTTCAGTATAGAACTCATCAGTGAATCCACTTCCAAACACATCTCTACAGTACTGTTTATAGAAACTGATTGGAAATCGGTTAGGAATAACGGGCGGATTTTGGTCAGATGTTTGGAAGAACCCGAATTCCGTGCATGATTGGTAGAACCATTGTCGATCTGTATAAAAAAATCATCAAACAAAGAACAAATCAACATTCACATGCATTTACATCCGTTGGTAACATCCGGTTGAACATCGGACACAAATTTAACAAGCGCATCGTAATTGGCATTCACACAGGGTCCAGGATTTTCCGACCGGAAAAAATACGACAGTCGATCCATTTCTGAACCCAGTGAAGTGTTTGTCAATATTCTGCAGATCACTTTCAAATCAACAGGATTGTTATCATTATTATCGTTGTATTGGGCCACATTCGAAACAGACTCGACCAATTTATTGAAAAAATTTATAACATCTTGTTCCGAATTGATGCGTTCCGCCAAATTACCGCAAATGTTAAACTCCGTATTCAAATTCACTCCACCCGTGTACGAGCCTTCGCTCATACTCGTAACAATCTCATCCACTTGCGTTATAGCCGCAACGAAACTGTCCAAACACGCTGGACTGATGTTTTTCAAATCATCAAACACCACACTGAAGTATTGCGTGAAATCGAACACAGCTCGCATGGGCGCACTAGAAGCCACCGCACCAGCCACCAAATGGGGATACTTTAATCGAAGCCAAGCAGCTAACGAACCCGCATACGATCCCCCAAAAACGATCCATTTCACATCTTTCGGGAATTGATGTTGTTCATTCATCGCTTCGATGAATGTGGCGAGATCTTCGAGTGCTTGCTGGCTGGTCAAGTATTGCAAGTTTTGCGTACTGAAATCTCTATAAGTAAAACGAGTTGAAAGTAGAAACGAAGATATTAAAATGAGATTTACTTTGTTGGTCGACTTGATCCGTAATATCTGTGTTCCAATTGAAATAAATATGGTTTGTACTTGAGTGCGTACATTATCCAAGCACCACCCGTCATCCAAAGATTACTGATCGGCTTTTCGCCACCAATCATTAAAAATACAGTCTTCAACTTTGGATCGTAATATTGAGAACTTTCAAAATACCTCTAAAACTCGCAAGTGGAATTGATCGTAAACATGGATTTCGGTCTTACTTGTTGCCAAGTCTGTTCAAGAGTGGTGGGCCGAAAGTGATCCAGATTTTGTGTAAAGTACATTTCCGGAATGGGAGTTTCCGTTTCTGCACCCGGTGCTGGACCCACGTTTCCACCCTGTTTTCGTCCCAATCGAAATTCCACACCGACTGCAAATGCAGCTAAACTCGCTAATATCAATAGCTTCATTTCACAATTGAAAATTGAAATATGGATGTATAAACAAGGCTTGTCGCCCTTTTAAAGTGCAATTGATAACATACTCCATTATTAGGTCGGTACGCGTGCACAAATAAATGGCCAGCAATTAAAAATAGGTTTTTTTTTAACTTAACTAACTCGTTAGGTGGTTTATTTCAATAAAAAAATTTAACACTCTCCTAATTACAAAATTTTTTAAAACGATTTCTAAATAAAACATTGTAATTTTCAATTAACAACTAGATAGAAAAGAGTTTTGAATTTTTACAAACTTAACCAATCCCCAATAATTTCTTTAATCTTCGTTCGCGCATCAGTCAGTGCTGGCAGATCGTGGTCCGATGTTGGATACATATTGGCACAATGTGCAGTACCCTGAATATAAATCGCCGGTGTACTCGTTTTCGTACTTTGCGTGATACCCAAAGCGTGCCAAGGATCCACCGAACCATGTACAAATACAACATTATCAACTTGAAGCGACAATCCACCATAGAGCGTGTTCGTTCGTTGAATGGCACTTTCAATAAACTCCCGATTATATCGGGGCCCAAATATATCCACACATTGCTGTATAAAGAAATCGATTGGAAATTTGTCACTGAACATTTGCGGTTTGTAATTGGATGTCTGATAGAAACCAAATTCGGTACACGTTTGATACATCCACTGTCTGCCGCCTTCTGACACTTCGCTGGTGAAACTATCGTTTCCCATTTCACGTATCATATTTTCATACTTGTAATCTAAACATGTTTGGTTTGTTGCATTTAGGAGTAAATCGTTTACAGCTGCTAATCGATTCACTAGCTTTGCAATGCTTCGATTCTCCATAATGTTACATAAAGTGTCTAATGTGATGTTTTTCGTTTTACTGCTTCCGATGCGGTTGTCTTTGTTATATTGGGCAATGTTAGCAAAATTACCGGCCAGTGTTTCGAAGAGATTCGATATGTCTAAATGGTTTTTAACACTGTGCTCCACCGGATCGCATAATTTGAATAATTTGTTCAAACTTCTTTGCCCATCCACATGCTGCAGCAGAAGTTCAACTACTCGAGTTCCTTGTTGGATTGCTTCTAAACAGTCCATGCTTACGTCTTCGACGTCGTCTTTCACTACGTGGAAGTATTCGGAAAAGTCTAATTTAGCCAGTAAAGGACCGCTGCTTGAGACCGATGCGAACACTAAATGAGGGTATTTGAGACGAAGCCAAGCGGCCAACGAGCCTGGATACGAGCCCCCAAATGCAATCCATTTTGTGTCTGGTGCAAGTTCGTATTTTATGTTCATAGCTGTGATAAATGTTGCCAAATCAGCGAGGGCCTGTTGGCTGCTTAGATATTGAAGATTTTTCGTACTTAAATCACTGGAAAAGATTGGAAAAAATTTAATATTAATTGGGGGATTTATGGCCTTGTGATGAATTACATTGTAGGATGGCTTTTGCCATAATATCTGTGCTCCAATTGAAAACATAATGCTTGGTATATGGCAGCATACTCGATCCATGCCCCTTGGACCATCCATTCAGGTGAAGCCTCTCCTTCGCCGCCAATCATGAGGAATACCACGTTGGGGCCATTCCGGTTAAAGAATGTGTCATTTACGAAGTACCTCTGAAACAAAATGTTTAATAAAGAGTTGATAATGAGTTATAAGAAATGTCAATTACTTGTTGCCATGTGTTTCTATTAACGGGATCAAAATGGTCCAAGTTTTGTGTAAACCATTGACCTGGTGGAAGATTGTGCTCTGAAGGAGTCCCTGGTGGTTTTCCAAGATTTCCTCCAACACGTCGTCCATTATGAAACACTCGCCAATTATGAACGGTGCCAAAGAATAAAAAAATTACACACAATGTTGTCTTCATTGTTGTTTTCACGTTAACGCTGGAGCATATTTTATCCAGTATCTAACATGAGGCCAAAGGTCATTTGATGATGTTTTTATTTGCAGATTATTCTACTGTATTTGTATTTGTGTACATGTGAACATGCGCTTTATCTGCCCTCAAACTAATTTCAAATTACGCGCGTTTCTCATGTTGGCACCATACTAAAAGTCCCCTAGCTAAGGAACTATCAGAATGCCATCTTTCTTTTCTTTTGACTGTCAAATAAATTGAACACGCGGTTAGACGATTTTACTGATAAAAGGTAATTTATCCATCAATTTTTATTAAAATTCCAATAAATTCTCATTCCACGTGTTCTTGCCCTTCTAACGATTATATTATTTTAGTTAAATGGCACCTCGTTACGAAATTGCAGTTGGCCTGCAAAGGGGCCACAAAACAACAAAAATCCCATCCGGCAAAACGAAAGCAGACAAAGTTCGCCCTGCCAGGTTGAAGGGGATCCAAACTAAACACACAAAATTCGTGAGGGACTTGATCCGTGAAGTTGTTGGACATGCTCCATACGAGAAACGTGCTATGGAATTGTTGAAGGTGTCCAAGGACAAAAGGGCTCTCAAGTTCCTTAAACGTCGTCTTGGTACGCATATCCGGGCCAAGAGGAAGCGTGAAGAATTGTCCAACATTCTTACCCAAATGCGTAAAGCACAAGCCCATGCTAAGTAAATTTTTATATAAAAATTGAATAAAACGTTTAAGTGTACATGGTGGCATTTTTAATGAAACCATTAACCAATTTTGTGCATGTTTATTAAAAAATCATATTATCAGCATCATCTACAATAGCTTCGTCCCATGGACCATAAATATTATCTTTATATTTCTGGTAACGGACAAAAAGTGCAGGACAAATAATCGTTATAAGTCCTACACTACTCAGAAATAGAATTGTAAATAAATTCGAAACTATGAATAAGAAGTACGTATTGGAAATTAACAAAAGTAACGATATAAAAATGGAATTAGGCACTTCGTTTCTTAATAATGGAAATAATACAAAAGTTTCAGTTGCTACAGTCATTAAAATAAACGTATGGTATGCAGATGATAATCGAGATGCGAGACAAATTGATGCAAATACAGCAGCACTAAGGGACAAACTGTTCGACACTACAGCCGCACTCACACCGTAATCAAAGAATATTAAATGGATTAGCATAGAGAAAAACACCATAGTATAAATCGTATCAGTACTAACAGTGTCTGTTAAAGTATGTAAAACTGGTGAAAACAATTGTCCAAATACGATGAATGTTAGTACAATGCGAATATCGTGTCCCAACTTCTGTTTTATGCCCTCATTCCCAAACAAAATTAGGTACAATATAAACAAGGACACTGTTAATGCACTTGTCCAATTGAGGATCACTTCTGGCTGAACCCATTCATTGACGAGGTAGAAATAAATCAGTACAAAGGCCACAACGCTACAGCATTCTTGTAGAAGTAAATTTGCCCCTGAAAGAGCAGTTAGGAAGCTGACTTCTTTAAAGTCTACATTTTTCTTTAAATCACGAAGGAAGACATTCTTGTCGGTGTAGCTATCCCGATAGCCCTGATTTTCGTAGAGGACTTTTCGCCAGGGCTTCTTCACGCCCATGTTTCATAACTTGAAGGGAAACTTTCTATTATAAAAGTTAGGTTAGAAAAAGTTTGAAACGTGTCTAACTAAAATTTACTACCACTGCGATTTATTTACTTTTCCATTATTTATACGTATTTTTATGTGAAGTTCTGTGAACGTGAAGTTTCTGTGAATTTTCTGTAACATTATTTAAGCTAAACCTTCAATATTTAAAGACTCTGAGAAAAAGAAGCGGAACTTGCTCCTTCTATGAATATGAACAAAATTCAGGCGGCTCTAAGAACTTTATCGTTTATTTCGTCAATGCATGTAAATATATATAAATATAACGTAAATAAAAATAAATAACTTATTTTAAAACACCTTTTATGCTTCTTCTGCTACCTCTACAATGTTTTCATCAATTTTCTCCACCCTCATCTGAATCCTCTCACATTTAGGACACACATTCTTCCTATTGAAACACTGTTTATGCAGTACGGCCGAACATTTCTCACAAACATGAGCTAATTGATGCTCAAATGGATATAGAATTTCCTTATTTGAACAAATTTCACATATATGACCTCTGCCGCGACATATTTCACAAGTTTCTTTAATATGCTTAAGCAAAACTTCAGATATATTGTGCAATTTCGATGGCAGTTCCCCAGAATGTGTATCCACCAAGTCTTGTAGACTATACAAATCGCAATTTTCAATCAAATGTGGTGTATCAATGTGTTTCCATAGGAAATGGTCCTCATTCGCACTTCTACAGACCAACAAATATTTTCTCATGCCCATTAACTCTTTTCGCAATCGTCTAACCAAATCCAATTCGTGCACGAAATTGAACAGTCTCGGATTTAACTCCTCCAAATTAATCCATGGACGACTTGCAGTGATTCGAAGTTCTTGTAAACTTGCTTGGCAAACAGGACGCGGAATCAAGTCCCAATTATGCACAACTCTTGCTGGAATGATTGCTGCACTGCCCCAATGGCACGCTGTGCAGTAAAACAGGCCGGTGTAGTCACATTTTCTAGGTTCAGCCCATTCTTTGTCTAAATAAACAGAAGAACAATAAAAATTGGCATGATTTTTAAGAGAAAAATACGACAGCAAACTGTTTTTTATCATGCAAACACAAACATGCACTTTTTACCTGGAAAAAACAGTCTAGCCAGGCATTTAACTCCTTTAGGTATGGCTAATATTACATAAATAATCATTGAACGATGTCTACTTCAATTTATAATTTTGTTTAAAAAGCAAAACAATAACTTACTTATTGGTAATGAATTTTTACATTCAGCACACAAGTATTTTTGTTCGGAAAGGCCTATCTCTGGACATATCCTCAATTCGTATCCACCTCTTTCGCTGGCAACTACATGGACACATTCTCGTAAAATTAATGATAAGCATTTGTAATGGCAACAATAACCGCAGTCTTCACATTCATACGACGCTTGTACTACGCCCCTAATAAAAAACATTGCATTTTTAATACTATTGATGATGTAACTGATAAACGAGGTACCATATTGTCCCCGTACAATGGTCACAATAATGATGACTTGTTCCCTTTAATAAAGGTTGCAGATTTAAGTGATGTCCTTTGATTGTTCGTCTTGAAACTCCACTACTTTTATTATAAGGATGTCTACAAGATACTGAATCATTTAATTAACTGTTTATGTTATGAATGAATCTATTATTTACTCTGGATCGGCCATAGCTTCTTTACATTCCTGTAATCTAAGTCGTAATTCAATTAAATGTCTCACAAGCCATTTGCGTTCTGATGAGCATTGGTCGTTTTCTAACACCAAATCTTTGCACCTATTTATTGCTTTAATTAACTCGTCTTCAGTAGCTTCCTAAAATAGACGAGAATTGTGCTAAATTTTTATGAGGACAATGCAGCAAATGTACTTTGTTCAAAGCTAACTGAAGTTCTTCTGTTGCTAAACTTTTGGGAAATATTTGTTCGCTCTCTTCATTTGATAGTGAATTTGTTGACGTTGGTGAGGCGGTACGAATGTTATCGTTTGTAAGGTCACTCATTACGGTGTTTATTTACAGTTTTTTTATCAAAAAATTTACAAATAACTTTTAACCTCTTCATGACGTGACATCGTTCAATGACTGACAGTTGGTTTTGATTATGTAAACAGAAGTGAAGTTAGCTGTTAAAAAAGTAGCGGGATTTTTAAAAAAAGTATCGAAGACTTTTTAAATTAAAGAAATTCTGTTAATGCATATATTCCTTTATTAAAATTTATACACAAATATAAAAATATACATAGGATAATATTATGATACATAATAATAAATATGGCATTTAAATAACTTTGTGAAAATCAAAATGTATTCAGGCAATAAATAAAGCTAAACCCTTTGAATAAGCAATTGTGATTTCCACTTACAAAACTCGTAATCCATATTCATATCTATCGTCTTTGTCAATATACTCAGGATGAACTTAAACTTGTACAAGTAAACGAACAATTAAAGCTATTACATTAGAGTGTAAAAAAACTCTAACAAAAAAGGTACTTTATAATGAATGGCTCTTTTGTAGACTAAAAAATTAAAGAGAACTTATTCCTATAAAAGAGTCGCCCATTAACAAAATATGACTGGCTAATGATTTTGTTTAAATTATATCGTTTAATTAATAGTTGTATCCACCGTTACCGTTGCCATTTGGTCGGCCGGATGGGTAACCGCCTGGACCACCCGACGGATATCCGCCACCGACTTGTTCATAGGAGATTTTCGGCTTGTAGCCCTCATTGTCGGCCACATATTCAACCACTTGCCTTCTGCCATCGGGGAGGAGAACGTAGTATTTGCCGCGAGCCACATCACCTTGGCGCTCCTCTTCATGTCCAAAATCATTGCCCGATTCTTGGTCTTGCACATCATATTTGAAGTTGTAGTTGGCAGGCTCCTAAATCCAACACAAAAGAATTGTATTAAAAATGTGGCACACTTTTCAGGCCTCCTCCACACACGCCAATTATTACAATTTTATAAATCAATTATGCAATCTCATTCCACCTGTCCAATTTTTAATTAATCTCCGCTTAATTGCTAATTACGATTTTTAGGAAAAAAGTTCAAGTGAGAGTGTAAATGTGTTTACATAATTTTCTCTCTTTGATTTGACATGAATTGAAATTCTGCTATTTTTGTTTTATTAAATTACATAAACTACCGTCGGTTTGTTCTTATTAATAATAATTTTGCGTTTTATCTGTTAGAAAGTCAGTTGAACTGAGTGTAAAAAAACTCACAGATTGATCATCGTCGTCTCCGCCACGACCGCCCGGATAGCCGTTGAAGCCACCATTGCCTGGAGGCAAATAGTTGTTTCCTGGGGCCGGAGCGCCGTACTGACTGTTTGGTCTGATTACAGCTTGGGTCTGACTTGGTGGGCCGTATTGGTTCGATGGTGGACCGTACTGGTTGGAGGGCTGTTGGGGTGGGCCGTATTGTGCCGAGGGGGCTGCTGGCGGTCCGTACCGGTTTGAGGGCAAATATTGGCTACTGGGTGGTGGTGGTTCGGCCACAGCAAGGGCGCACAGTGACAAAAGGGCGACAGCAAACTGATGACATAAAACAGAGATATGCGAATTTATGTGGAAAGGAAATCGTCAATTTAAATACAAAAGAAAATACTGAAAATTGATGGTATCTTTGTTGGTAATTGCGGAACTGAATCACTGTTTTTATTTCACTTTGCAAATATCCTACCTTCATTTTTAACTGAAACACTTGTAACAAATAAACTGTACTGAAGTAAAAAGTTTTCAAGAAACTTTTTTTGAAACTGTATGATTGATAATCGAAGATGATCTGATGCTGTGGTGAATCTTTACAGAAGCTTTTATACTGTAAATTTGCAAATAGTGGGTGTAATAACAACGAAAATATTTTTACTTTCATCCTAAAAACCTTGCTATTAGAACCATCACTCTTTACATCCATATCCACCCTACCCCCTAAACTGGTACTTCAAGTCCCTCTCTAAGAACGAAACTACAAATCATACACTCATCCCATCATTACTCTCGATCTCGTTATTTCAAATGTTTATGTGAATTACGTTTTTAAGTCCAATGCATTCCTTTACATTGTTGCATAAGAATTTTTTGGAAAAAAAATTTCGGCTTTTTGGACATATAAAATTCTTCATTGTTATTACATAAGACAGAATCGTGCAGCAAACGGAAAAGAGGAGATAATTTACATTAGATTTACATAATTTATCAATAGTGTGGCAGGTCTTTATGTAATTTGCGTGCACATTTATTTAATGAACAGTAAATGAATTGCAGCTCAAGTTGCCGTTTAGAATCGAAAACTGTTTCATATAGGGGCACACTTGTAGATTAGTGTGTCAAGATGACAACATCACAGCATTCCATCAACCATTTTTGACTTGAAAACATGTTTCATTTACTTGATATTACAATTGTTACAAATAACTAACAACATTTTGTATTGTGAATGATTTTCATCATCCACTTAACGACTTTTAACGCCCACACGTGCCTAATAATTGTTCATATACACGAAATGGTTAAAAATCAGAGTTTATTAAGAAATTTGCATTCGGTGATGAACTGACATTTCCTATTTACATATATGGGTCGTTTTACGATCAAATTCATGTTGTAAATCGAAACAATTTTAATTAAATTGATTGCAAATTTATTACACACTTGGATGCATCATTCTATAGTGTGTTTATGACCTTAATAAAACCAAAACTCACACGTAGATAATAACATTATGTACTCTTACATGATTATTATGGAGTTTAAGTACATACAATACTATAATTGGATCGGTGCATGCATATCCAGCCAATATATTTACTAATCTATAATAATAAGCCCCGATTTAGCTGTTTTGGGTCCCACAATCTCATGGTGGACGGATGCTTTTTCGCGTTTTGCTCCAGTTTGTACATATGTAACAGCAGAGAATAAACAATTTTAATGGGAAAACCCCTTTAAATAAATTGTAAATGTTTATTTTAAGAGTAAATTAAACACGAGATACATTTCAGATTTCAAAATGTGGAAAATCAATCGAAATTCTAGTATTGATTTTATTGGTTTGCAGAAGAATATACAATTTTTTACTACCTTCAAACGGGATAAACTAAATATTTGAAATCGTGATGCATAAATTATAACGCAAACCGTATAATTAACTAGAAGATACTTGAAGATGAAATCAAACCACACTCATATTGACTTATATGTTATATTTTTTCTAATTTCGAAATATTGCTGAAAATTCGGTTTTTTGGTCATTATTCCTACATTTCGACAATGTTTAAGTAATAATTTATTGCATATGTAAGTATTACATATTAAGAGAAATTGCAGTTGTTTTTTTTCAATAGAAGATGAAACTATTTAGTAATAAATTTATTACCATTTCAGTTTATTTGCGCTTTTATTTAAAGTTATAAAAGTATAATTATTTATACTTTTGATATAAATTACCTAATAGAACGCAAAGAGATTCTTTTTTGCTCAACTTTAATTATTACTTTGCATTAAATGGAATTGGATTATAAATTTGTTTCACTTGTACTTGGAATTAACTAGTTACACTAGCAATTAGTGCCTAAATCTCAGATAATCGTCTTTTAAAGCCCGCACTATTATTAAAAGCTGCCTCATAAAAACGGACCAATGCAAAGATCAAGGCAACACTAATATTTTACCGGTGTGGAAACAAGGGCATTCAAGTACAAAAGAAATATTTGCCCAATACGATAAAAATGGGCAACTGTGTAATATGCGACGTCTATTTAAAATATTGACACAATAGTCGTTAAATAGAAGCGAATATAATTGACGCACAAGGACAGTATGTGCCTACATTAGACGATTTTTTCCCTCTAATGATGATGGACAAACGCAAGGATGAATACATTTTTATCTTTGCAATCAAACTGATATATAACGTTACAAACATAGCATGTAATTCATCATTTGTAAGACAAAGTGTCGGACTTTTTCATAATTACTTAATACATTCGTTAATATACATCACTGACAGATGAAGAATTGTTATTAAGTATAATGAAAAGACAGCTAATTACAATGTAAATACCCATATTTCTTAATAAAAGGAACACTGAATGGTCTGAATGGTATTGGAGGTGTTCCGGTGATAAATGAGCTCTGAACCTCAAAACTCGAGAAACCTTACACAAGAATACAATGGTAGTTTGCATCGTCTAAGTGATCCTGAAAATAAGGAGAAAATAGATTTATGGCAAATACAAAAGAACTACCGTCAATTGTACCTCCACAATGGGAGTAAATGACGGACAAAGTTGACTGAAGAAGAATGGTAACAATACAGTCTTTTTGACGTAATTTCTTTAATTAGTTTAAATTTATTGGTGGCATGGGGCTGTTAATTATTTAGTCAATGGAAGAGATTGTTCACCAGATGGACAACATTGTAAAATGCTAATAAAAAGAACCGTATTAGAAGAGTCGTAAAAAAATATATTGCCCACACGGCCCACACAACATAATTATTTATTAGTGAGCATTTTTCAAATTTTCATCGAATTTTCTGCACCGCATGCACAATTCGAATTAAGAATGTGTTGAGAGTCTATTTGACGGATTCAACCTACTTCTTCTCATATTACACCTTGATCCAATATTTATTGTTATGATGTAACAAATACAGCGCATTAAAGCTCATCTCTAGTGCAACATGTAAATCCTTAAGTGTGAATGTTATAAATTTTTCGTTACGTGCTACAATTAAGATTCGTATCAGATTTTAGCGAAAGTTTTTCCATTGCATATTTGGGGGGGCTTTTCTAATTTATTCACGATTTGCAAGATTTATAATCATCGATAACATGACATTTTAACAAGTGTATAAATATAATGATTATATTTTTTTCGTAAGACATAAAAAGAGCCCTAAAGTAATGTTACCTTATTAAAGATGAGCGGTGCGCTTACTGAAATCTTCACATTTTAATCGTTCGCTTCGAGCGCACTTTTATTCTCCTGTCATTTCATCTCTAATTGTGGTTTATTAATGTGTGGTGTGAAGTTTTCAAATTATAGGGCTATTCCTAGTAAAATTTTTAAAAGCATAAGAATTTTGTCATAATTTACAAAAGTGCGCAGGAAATGCGCATCTAATCGACTTGGAGAGAACATGACGCAAGTTTGAGGAATAGTATCCTTGAAGAAAATGGATTATCTACTTTTCATGACGATTGTTATGCAAATATGAATCGAAAAACGAGATACTACACTAATTTTATTGACTGACAAGGCAATATATCGAAACAATAAGTTCAAGACTTCTTTCTTCAAGTGACATTTACTATAAAGAAGCTAAACAATAGTTTCTCGTGTATTAGTCAAATTAATAACTGCACATCATCTTCAGATAAGTATCTGAACAAATTACGAAGGGGTGCGTTAAAAATTCTCAATGTACTTTCAAAACGTCGATATTTGTGTGAATTTGTTCTCTTGACCTTAGCGCGAATTCGAATTTCGTTGTGGATACGCACACTTTTACGATGTACGCGCAAGAGAGAAGGTTATTTTCAAGTGAAATTGTTTGTTATTGAATGGATTTGAAACGGATCTCTGAAGAAAACCATTAACAACTGCATTTCACAGATCAAGGTTGTGATCGTCTTCTAATGTTTGCATTTGTACCTACATTACTTATTACAGGCATAGGCACATCAAATTCTTGTGCAATTCATTTGAAATCGTTTTAATAATCATTAGTGCTTAATAAGATTACGAATATAAACTAGATTGCGTTTTACAGGCGTACTTACATGTTGCGATAATAAATTCCAATAAAAACTCAGATGAGTATTGGTATGTGTTCGATTTTTCAATTGATTTATTAGACAACAAAACACATTTTTTTTATCAATGTAGGAGTAATTAATGATGTGGAGACAATTAACATAAAAGTATCAATTTTAATTAATTACCTGATTAACTGGCTAATTATACGTGGATTTGAATCGTTTATGAATTGGTGTAATTGTAAATAAAAACTAACTATGTAATGTAAAGGACCTAGTCCGTGCCTGTTTATTTTGTTTATGCACGTGGGTTTTGCGAGTTTTTAGACGCACAAAATATGAAATACAGCAGAACAAAGTATAAGCATCTGCTGAAATGCACTTTTAATGTTTCGTTTTAGGGACTGAAGGGACCATTTAGTTTTAGTCTGACTAGAGAACAGTTTAGTGTTACTTGTTATTAGTGTACATTCTGTTAATTGTCACAATTGAAAATTTATGTGAGTATTATTATTTCTCTTTCTTTTAATATAAAAAATTTGTGCATACCATTGCCATCACATATATAATTTTATTCTATTTTGTTAATGGTGCTGGTTGCATTATTTTGAATGAAATTTTAATATTATTACAATACATTGTGTTTTACAATGGTCCGTACTAGGAACTGTCATTCATAACATTTATATATGTCATATTATCAGGGACGCTTGGTACCCTGCAAGATGATGGTTGGGATTTGATAGACAAGAAACCTCGCGGTGGGTTTCGTCGTCATAATTTTGTATTTGTAAACAATCGTTTTCGATAGTTTATAAATTAATTATAATACATATAGGTATGCAATCCGTTTTAATAATGCTCACTTAGTCTCGGTGACTTACTCATTTACATATTTTCTTTCAATGGGTCTTACTCCATCTTAGAACCTGGTCACGTGATAGTTCAAGTTGTAATTTAAATAAATTTTAATTTTATTATTGCTCGGTTTAGTATCATTACACTAATCTTTGTGTTTTGTTATGCAATTCAAAAGAATCTTTCTCTCTGAAGAAATGAAATATTTTTCAGTACTGTTAAAACAGTTAATCGAGGGCGCTTTAATGCAAAGGAAAATCAATAAAAGCGTAATAATATTGTGAAAATTGCGACCTTTGCCCCAACATTTGGCCAAATAAGGAGTTGAATATCAAATGTAATTTCCTTGATAATTATAACAGTTTATAATTGTACAAATAAATCACAATTTAAGACACATGTATCATTAATTGCAATAAGAGGTGTGCGGTAGTAAGAATAATACTAATTGAGTAAGTGCATTCATAATCATTTCAAATTATTATTATGTAAATATTTTTATGTACCTAAAAATAATTAATTTTTGTTTAAATACTTAAAAGATTTTATTACCAATACTTACCAATTCTCTGTAGTAAAGTAAAGTATGAAAAAGAAGTCCTGATCATCTGCAAAAAAATAGAGGATGATTTTAAAAATATCGCAGAGAAGAAATTTCATGTTACCGCAACAAAAGCTTCCATTGAAAGAGGGAAAAAGCCAATTGCATATATTATGATAGGCCGTTGTGTCCTCATTACAAAAAACATCAACTTCTTTTTAAAGTTAATATTTCCTTTGTACCAGTCAGATTTTAGAGCAGAATATGGGAGCTCATTACTCTGTAATATATAATTATGTATTTTTTTAAAATTTAAGGATTTTAGCTTTTAAGTATTACTTTGTACGTTACTTCGTTTCCAAACCAAGTGTATAAACCCAGTTCGCAATAGCACGCCAATTGGTATATGATCAAAACGTAAAACTGAACCGAAAATGGTGTAATCTGAAAATTTTTCAAATCATTTTAATTCGATCAATAAATTAAACATAATACGAACCACAGAGAGAATAAATAAAGTACAACAAAATGTTATTACACTTGTAGCATACTGACCAAAAATAAATACGTTTGCCACGTCTGATAGTTTTCTAGAGAATCTTCAAAAAAAAATAAATAAAATAGGCGAAATGTCAATTTTACGGAAAATTTTCTTTACGCAATAATATCTTGATGATGCTTAATGCATTTTCTCAGCGATCGATCGAGAACTTCTTGCACGTCCAAACTTTCGTTCTCTTCCTGTTGATGAAGGTTTTCCAACGAGTTCTTTAACAGATCAACCTGCAGTGCCAAAAAGGCAAGAGAATAAGTGACCAAACAGTCTGATGTAACATTAATTTGTGAAATGATGTTCAAAGCAATGAACTGATGTAAATAGACCAATTCGAAATAGGGCGAATGCTTATAGTTAAATGGTATCCATGATAAACCCGGTAACACTTTGTATTTAAATGCTGTTCCATTCAAAATCGGTATTATAAGCAAAAGAACACACACAATATTGGCAAAGGTGTAGTATCCAAATGTAACTTTCTTGATGAATGATGTGTATTCATTAGCATATTGGTGTTGGGTTTCATTTTTCGGCTGAAAACTTTTTAGATTCATGCTGTTTGTGAAATCTTTGAGGGTTTTCATCTTTTTAATAAGATACCATGTCTTCACTTCTGCCATTAATTCGATGAAATTCAAGTAAGCAATTTGTGTAAATTGCATCACATCATCAATAATTGTGTACAGATAGACGAATCTTGTTATTATATACGCTGTATAGATGCACCAAATCAGAACAAAGTACACCAGGTACCAGTCGAATTCGAATGATTTCGACTTCAATGGATGCACTCCCAAGAAATTAAGGATTTTCAGTATGATCTTCATTGGAGCGTCGAAGGGGATGAAGAATGTCCTCCCCATTTTGATTGTACTGTGATTTATTTTGCCAAGAGGCGGGATTTATATACCTTTGTCTGAAAATGAAAAATTCATGAATATTATGAACCGTTTATTATCTTACTCAGTATTCGTGTGATTACATATTTCGGTGGCTCATTAAATTCTTACAAGTAAAAATAAAATGTAAATTATACATAATGTTAAAATGTACAAATAAAGGATGAGACGTTATTTCAATTTGCCGAGACAAATTTAATAAACATGTTGACCCAGTTGCATGAAATAAAAAAATCATTTTTAACAATACATGTATCAGCCTTCAAGCGAAGTCCTCGAATGATTGATTACCACTGTTTAATAACCATTTCTATTAGATCGATTGACTGCTTTGATTTAATGTGAATGGAAATCATTGATTTCGTCATTATAACATACGTTTATGTATTCATTAACGAATATTTAATTACAGCCATTTGAAATTGACGATACAAACGGACAGTTTTACGACTGCCAAAGACAAATTAATAAAAACACCAACACATCCAATAAAATATGAAGAGAGTGAAATAAAACAACAAGGCACCTAATTTGTAATATAATAAATCTAAGCAATGTTACAATTGATACTCGAGGAGTCGAGGATGATGAAATATTTAAAACTATGTAGAACAGCAGGGAATTTAATTTCTTTTACACAAGTTGTTAATAAATTATTAACAATTTGTTGCTTATATGCTCATCAACATAACAAAACACATAAATATATACAGAGGAAACTGATTGTGTAACATCAGAAAATTTTATTAAATATGTAACGGACTAAATTGTGTGAGAATCTCCATAATATGAATATTAGACTTGTACACTTACAAGATGATTACGTAAATAAATTGTAAGCTATATAATAATCATAAATTGTAACAGCCAAGTGTTTGATGCGAGATGATGAGATTTAATTTTTTTAATTATCTTGCAACTTATATAATGATTGTGTTTTATACTGTCATATATTGCTTTTGGTATTTATAGTTAAGACAATAGCAGGCAATTTGTTAATGTGCAATCATTACCTAGAACAATTTTGAATTTTGAATTGATATGCAAATGCAAGTTATGTATACAAGATTTTATGTATGGGTATACATTGTGTCTAGAAATTCCTGTAGAGAACTGATAGTATTATTTAAGAATGTTTTACTACAGATTAATCAAAACTTGTTATACACGGCTAATTAAAGTGCCATCTGCTTGCATAGAGCAATATGGTCTAATTGTATATTATTGAATATTCAGTAAAACCGTTCACTTTGCCTTTAAGGAATTCAATAGTTACATAAATCGTTGGAAGATATGGCATGATGTTATTAAAATTGTTTATACTTAACACTGGTTAATTCTCATTAAAATTGTTTTTAATTAAAATCACTGGCTTTTGTTCTTTACATTAAATCTATAAACGTGTATGGGAAATTAAAACATGTGTATTTGTAAATTGCCCAATAATTAATTGTCTGCAATGGCAATATAAATAACACATGTTTTGTGAAACGAAATCCTTACCTTACAGTTTTTATGTATTCAGTTCGCGAATGCCGATTGACAATTACAACGATTTTTCTTCTTATAAATTAATGTAAAGTTATATCTTCGTTGATTGTCCATCAAAGTTGATGAAATGATTAGGGGTTGACAGAAAAAGTTTTGTTGAAATTGCTTTTAATGTGATTGTTTGTGAATGTTAATATTTAAAAACATTTTACAGAATGACTCTTAGACGTGCTTCTAAAAAGTTTATAAATATATAATTTGAAATTAGTGATTATTTATTTAATAGTGTCAGGTATCTGTAGCTAACGTGCTTAATGTCCTTTATTGACGGTATTTAAAACTGAGAAATATGAAACAGCACTTTTCACCACCTGAAACATCATTTGGGACTAATAAAAAATTAATATATGTTTGAATTTTAAATTACCCCAAACATTGTCTCCACAGACAGAGTAAACAAATTGCCAGCGTACAATTTTAAAGGACGCTGTGTGCGGGTTAGAAAAATTCCCATCATCTTTCTGAATTTGTTGTTGCTTGACTCCCAAGGAATGGTTAAAATCGCATCGGGAAATTGGGCACTTTTCATTGTCATCTCGTTTCCATACCAAAAATACAAATACATCTCTTCAGATATGCACCAAGTGGTTAAGAATGTCATTAGAAATTGCGGACTACTGATGGAGATCTAAAACATTAATGCCATTTATTTATTTTTTTGTTATTGTGTAAACTCCAAGAAAATAACAATAAACAATTTATATATTGTAGGTATATTTATTTATATTGTTCTTACTGTTGACAGTTGAAACATGCACAAGCACAGTGTTATTAATGTGACCATAAATTGAACAATTCCGAAACTATTGAAGAAACGTGCCATAGTTTCACAAAATCTAAAAAATCTTATTAATGTATTGAAAAAATTTTTCCATTTGGGAAATTTACGAGAGAAGCTCATAGTGTTGTTGAATCCTTGTTCTGAACACTTCACACATTTTGGCGTGTATCAAATTCTCATCATGAGTCGTCAAATATCCGCGGTTGGTCTTTTGGAGTTCCTCTTCAGCATCTTTGTACACATTTTTTAAATTGTCCGACAGAAGTTCACATTGCATTCCAATAAACACTAAAATACTGAGAATAACACCGTCTATGGCTGGTGTAAGTATGAGTACAATTGATAATGCTAGATATTGGTGTATCAGCGTAATTTCATACCAAACTGGTCTGTTGTAGTCGTAAAAAGTCAAAACACTAATCGGCATATTATCCTCATATCTGTTTGCTTTGAAAAATGGTGGAATCAGCATCATAATAAATGCTGCTGGAGGAATTGTAGATACATACAGAACTACAATTGCCTCCCATCCTTTTGACGATTTATTCGCAATCTCCATTTGTCTCTCGTTCTTCGGCTGAAATACTTCCTTTTCAGTGTCATTTATAAGTTTTGAGAATGTATTCCATTTGTAGATGAAGATGATCGCTTTAATACTGGTCATAAATTCAGTTAGAAGGACACCAATTGTTGCCAAAAACTCCAGCATATCGTCTAGTGACGAGAATAAATAAAAGAACCGATTGACAAGATGCAAAGTGTAGATTGCCGCTACAACAATTGTATATGGCAAATAAGAATGTAAGGAGAATATTTTCCCACTTTTTGGATATATTCCAGAGACATAAAGCATTTTAAAAATTATAGAATAGCGTTGTTGGAAATTTACGCGATATTTTTCAGCACACATCTTAATGATTTGTTTAAATAAGTGTTGATTTGGTGCTTTGTTCTTGAAACAAAGTGAATACTGTGGATTAAATGCAGTAAGTTTAGAGGTTGAAAATTTAATGTCTCTAAAGAAGAATTATTTAATGAATACCTAGCAGTTTGGAATTAATTAATAGCCGCTGAGTTTTATAACGTATAGGTACACTCAAGGAACGTTTTCAGTGAAGTACACTTGATTGCGTCAAGTTTTAGATAACTTCATTTACTTGAGATGATATAAAAATAATAGAGTGATTTTTAATCTGTGTGAATACTGAGTGCTTTTAAAAAAACAAACCACCAAAGTAGTCATTATTTAAGTAAATAAGTTCGTAAATAAGTAGGTATAGCTTTCTGGTTGTGTACAAAAGTAATTAATAATTCATTTTATGTTTCTAAATTTATATGTACATTGTACATGTGAACCGTTTAGTATGCAGGAAATGTTTGGATTTTTCAGATGAAATATACACGTATACCTATTATTAACATGACAATTAATAGTTTCAAATGATGACAAGGTATTAATGATTTATTTATTGAAATTATTAATCATTTTAGAAAAAAATTGGAAAATACATTTATTTGTGGAATGGGAAAACTATTTTTCAGGCAATGAAAGATTTTATAATTCATAGCTATTATCCATATTAGGCAAGCGTTTGTTTATTTACTATGTATGTTCGTTAAATCTGACTTGGATTAGAATTTAATGAAAATTTCAGTTGATGGTGTTTAGGGTAACAAGTAATTAACGTATTTATTACATGTTATATTTTGGAGTTTATGTAATATTAACAAAGGAAAATGATTTTTTTTATTGATATTGATTTGAATAGTCCTAAAATGCTATAAATTAATTGCAGATGATTTCTTTACTTGTCATTTATTTTCTTTTAAACGTAGTTTAAAATTTCTATACAAGCAATTAACTTTATTCTTTAACTTAACTTTTATTCTACATTAAATGAATAAAATAATTAGTTAATGTTCGTATTGCAAGCTAAATTTATTAATTCCAACATTAATCAAAATTAACAAACTATTATTATTAATCATTGCATTTATGTGATTTATGTGAGGGTGCTCTTTAATCAAACCATTTTAGCGCAATTTACTTTGTAACATTTTGTAAGAGGGTGTAATAAGAGAAAGATGTTCGCAAAATCTGAAAAAATTCACTCTTAGTAACTGTCTTTCAATGTGAAATACCTTTGTATGTACTTGAATAAAATTTTCCAACGACAATGAAAAAAAATCAACGGCCTGAAAAACTATTGGTTTCTGCAAACGCATCAAAAAGAACAAGATGTCTTTTTGGATTTTAACATTGGACTCATACCACTTATTTTTAAACAATGCATACGGTAGCAGTTTACTCTAAAAATGGGCATTAATAAAATTCCGAATTAGGTATTTTGATTAGATTTGTACCCTCTCTGTAACCAAATTACCAAACCACATGTACATGAACACCTGAACCAGAACGGCTATTTGATAAACATTAATTGAAAGAAATTCGGCCAATGTAGTTTCCACCTACAAAAATAAATCGAGAAAAACTATGCAATTAATTATCATATAACTTACAGCTGTTAATTGAAACATTGTACAACATGTGCACAGGATAGTAACGGCAAATTGGAAAAAGGTGATTAAACTTAATAAATCAGCCACATTTTCCGCATACCTAAAATTCAATCTTGCATATAAAAATTCATTGTGAATTGTTTATGAATGTTACTTTATTATTGCCTTGTGGTGTCGAATGCAGTGTCTTAGGTTGGTGTCTAATACCACACTTAGTTCCTTTTGTGATTCATCATTGTCAGGGACATGCAAATTCTCCAATTTCATTGCCAACATTTCGCATTGAATAACAAGTATCATCATCATCGCTAAGAGTATTGCGTCCACATAAAATTGCGTCCAAGCCAACAAAATGTAACTAATTCCCTGATGTATTTCTGTTAATTCATAAATTATAGGCTTTTTGTAATCGTATGGAATCCATGTCTCGAAACCTAACTTGTAGATTTTTGCGGATCCATCCACAAATGGGAACAAACTGAACAAAAAACCCGTTCCCACAGAAGATGTTTGAAACAGTTTTGAGAATATTTTCCAATTTCTCATTTTAGTGGTCTGAATTTTTTTCTGAATTTCGGTCTTTGCTTGAAACAGTTCGCAGTCTGCTTTATGCATCTGATCCTGAATAATGTCATATTTAGCAAACACCAAATACACTTTGGCCAGAGTGAAAATTTCCATTAATGTTAAAGATACAACACTTGTAAAAATGATCAAATCATGGCGAACTTGCAGAACATAAGTTGTGTGGGCAATTAAATGGAGCGTGTACCAAGTAATGATGAATATCGAATAGAATTTGTAAGGGTTCAATGCACAGCCCTTGGTTTTATAGAGACCCATGTACCATGATATCTTTAAAGAATCTTTAAAGAAATTCTCAAAATACAACTTCATTTTTGATGTGGTTTGGTCTACTGTGAATCACTGTATATTCTCAACACCTCGGAATTTCTGGCTTTTATAAGGGAGAGTTAAATTTTAATCACCCATACCTGATAATATTTGTTTATTAATCAGCAATCAGTTTTCGGGGTTCAAATGAATAGTTAAGAGATTTATTACGACGTGTTAATTATTATGGGAAAATATAGATTGATTCGAAAGAAGTAAGGGAATTTTGTGCTGCTTTAAAACAAAATAATATTTGAGAATATCTAGTTTCTCACTTAAACTAAAAAAGTTATTAATTCTTGCGGTACCAAACCTTTAACAAACATAAGTGCATATGTGACAAATTGGGAAATAGACCTTTTGCTTTAAGAAAACGTCTCTCTCTGGCGTGCGCACAATGTGCGCACAACCGGTGCACATGCATTTCTATCCCTTTTAAGGAAAAAGGTCTAACTACACTCTACTCAATGTAACTTATATGTGATTGTCGAATTTTATATATGTTGGTCATTATTTTGTTGGCTAACATTTTGTAATATTGTAAAATAAGAAAATGAAGTTCGAAGTAGCTGAAAAAAATGTATTTTAAAACTTGCAGAAATATGATTTCCCCAATATCTCATACCTTGAGCAAAATGTCTAGGGAAAGTGGATAGAACTCTAAACCATAAATTACAAGTGACTTTTGTGATCGCACCATAAAGAAAATCAATTGCCTAATAAATTTTACATTAGCGTTATACCATTCATTTTTAAAACAAGCATAGGGTACTAAATTGCTCTGCAAATAATTTTTACATCTATATATAAATTTAATTTTGTGTTTAATTTACCTTAAGAGTAACTTCATTGCCAAACCAGTTGTACATAAAGACTTGTGTATACATGGAAACTTGAAAAGCGAAAATTGAGACGAATTCCGCGGATGCAATTGGTATCTAAAAATTATTACATTGGATTACATGAATAAAAAACGTTAGGTATTTGCATTACTAGTGTCAATTGAAATAATGTACAGCAACATGTAGCAACACTTGCTGCTAACTGTAAAAACGCTAGATTGTCAAGAAAAGTATTAATTTCTTTTACCAACCTAAACAAATGTTCAAGTTGATCATGAGGTTACCTAAAAGGATTCATTAACACTTACTTGAGAATCTCATGATGGTGCAATACGCACTTTATTAAATTTGCATTCATTCGATCACTTAATTCGTCCATTGATTCATCCTGCTTCCTTTCACCATTTGTAGTATGTAAATTCTCCATATTATCCGCCAATATTTCAAATTGAATTGCAATAAAATTCATAAAAAAACAAACCAGACCGTCAATATTCACTTGCGTTTGGGAGATTATGTAGTAACTTATTGTTTGATGAAATTGAAGAAAATTATATACAAATACAGATTCTTCATTGTTAAAAGGGGTCCAAGTTGGAAATGACAATCGCTTCACTTTTGCCGTACCGTCCAAGTAAGGAAAAACACCAAACATGGTAACTGTCGAAAATGCACACACTACAAAGCCGTTACTCAAATATTTCCAGTTAGTCAAGCCATTCTTGACAAGTTCTTCTTGTTTAGCAGTTTTCGGCTGAAAAATATCCTCTTCCATACGGTTTATTATAGATCGTACTGTATTTAATTTCGTATACATTATATAAGCTTTAGCAAATGTGAACCATTCAATAAAATTCATAAAAGCCGTAGATGTGAAACCGACGATATTGTCACCAATTTGGATTAGATAAATTGTATGGAAAATAATATGAACCGAATATAAGGAGAACATAAACCCAGCGTAGAAAACATAAAAATTGTCAACGAAAGATTTTCCTTCACTTGGATATACACCGGTAATATGAAGAATTTTGAATATGAGATTTAAAGAGGGTTTGTAAGTTGCCATGATTATGAAATAGACAAGGTTGTGGTGTGTTCCTTTTATATATAGTCTGTCTATGGATTTTCATTAAAAAATTATGACGTTAATTTTCTCAATTAATTTTCTTTATATATTCATAACGTCTTATAAAAAATCTTATATGTAACCCAGTTCTGATTCTCATTAAATATTCAATTCTGCTAGGTAGTAATTGTCTTAATTACTACCTTACGAGAGTGGATGGAACGTGGCTCAGTTGTTGAGTGAGCAAAAAGTATAAAATTTTTATTGAGATTATTTAAAAAATGAGTCTTTAATAAGAATCAATTTGGTCATTTGGAAAAAGCAATGAAAATCTTAATTGAGCGTCCATTAATTAGTTTTTGACGTGAATACGTCTTATATTTTGTTAGACTGGGTAGCATGTTGGCACAAATGGTCGAATCGTATATTTAATGAGTAAAATTAAAATATAAAAAACAATTTATGTGTCCTGGAGGTTTAAAAATAGAGGAACATTTGAAACATTTTGATTTATTTAATTGTCATTTATTTTGTTTTCCTTTTATTCTACATCAAATAAATAGAAATAATTAATGTTCGTCAAGCAAGTTAGATTTATTAGTACAATTACTCAAAATTAACAAACTATTATTATTACATAATTATTGCATTTATGTGAATTATTCGAACGGTGCTCTTTAATCAAACCATTTCAGCGCAATTTACTTTGTAACATTTTTTAAGAGGGTGTAATAAGAGAAAGATGTTCGCATAATCTGAAAAATAACTCGTAATAAATGTCTTACAATTTGAAATACCTTTTACGTACTTGAATAAAATTGTCCAACGACAGTGAAAAAAAATCAACGGCCTGAAAAACTATTGGTTTCTGCAAACGCGTCAAAAAGAACAAGATGTCTTTTTGGACTTTAACATTAGACTCATACCACTTATTTTTAAACAATGCATACGGTAGCAGATTACTCTGAAAAATACGAGTAAACATTAATAAGATAATATAACCCTAATAATTATACATTGATTTGGATTGTACTTTTACTGTAACCAAATTCCCAAACCACATGTAGATGAACACCTCAAATAGAACGGCCATTTGATAAACAGCAATTGAAAGAAATGCAGCATGTGTAGTTTCTACCTACAGAAATAAATCGAAAAAAAAACACTATTGAATTAATTATCAAATAACTTACAGCTGTTAATTGAAACAGTGTACAACATATGGACAGGACGGTAAAGCCAAATTGGAAAAAAGTTATTAAGCTTAATAAATCAGCCACATTTTCCGCATAACTAAAATTCAATCTTGTATATAAAAATTTATTGCGAATTGTTTATGAATGTTACTTTAGTATTGCAATGTGATGCCGAATGCAGTGTCTTAGATTAATGTTTACTACCACACTTAGTTCCTTCTGTGGTTGATCATCTTCAGGCACATGCAAATTTTCCAATTTCGTTACCAAAATTTCGCATTGAATAACAAGTATCATCATCATCGCGAAGAGCATTGCGTCCACACAAAATTGCGTCGTAGCTATTAAAATGCAACTAATTCCCTGATGTATTTCTGTTAATTCATAAATTATAGGCTTTTTGTAATCGTATGGAATCCATGTCTCGAAACCTAACTTGTAGATTTTTGCAGATCCATCCACAAATGGGAACAAAGTGAATAAAACACCTGCTCCCATACAAGATGCTTGAAACAGTTTTGAGAATATTTTCCATGTTCTCATATTAGTTGACAGAATTTTTTCCTGAATTTCGGTCTTTGCTTGAAACATTTCGCAGTCTGCTTTATTCACCTGATCTTGAATAATGTCATATTTAACAAACACCAAAAACACTTTGGCTAGAGTGAAAATTTCCATTAATGTTAAAGATACAACACTTGTAAAAACGATCAAATCATGGCGAACTTGCAGAGTGTAAGTTGTTTGGGCAATTAAATGAAGCGTGTACCAAGTAATGACGAATATCGAGTAGAATTTGTAAGGGTTCAATATAGAGCCCTTGGTTTTATGGAGACCCATGTACCATAATATATTTAAAGAATCTTTAAAGAAATTTTCAAAATACAACTTCATTTCTGATGTCGCTTGGTCTAGAGTCTAGAGTTAAAAGTTATCAATTCTTCCGGTACTAAACATTCAACAAACTAGGAAATAGACCTTTTTCTTTAAAAAACGTCTCTCTTTAGCGTGCGCACAACGTGCGCACAACCCGATGACACATTCATTTCTTTTCTATCTCTTCTAAGAAAAATCTACTGCTGAACTCTCTAAGTAGAAATAGATATAGCAATAGAAAAGAAATACAAACACCTCCATCGTCTTGCTGTTCAGTGCCAATTCAGTGACTAGCCGTACACGAAATTCGAATTTAATGTGAAGAATTTTGCATATGAGATTTAAAGCGATTTTTTAATCACTGTACAAAGTTACAAATGCAGCGCGCTAGCAATTAGCAAAGCGGTGCTGACCCCGCAGTGGACAATGTCTCTATTGATAGGGTCCAGTTCAAACGCCTATTGATGGTAACATCAGCAATCTAGTCAATGTATAAAAGTATCAATAAGTTAGATATAACTTAGTCTTTTATTATTATTTGTAATCAGTAGGTTAATATTAAGACATCACACTACATCAATTTGTATTTGTCCAACAACATCCCGTTTACAATCAACGAAATATATAGTTGATATTATACGCATGATTATGAAATGCTCCTTTGATATAGTCTGTTTCTAGATTTTCATTCAAAAATCATGACGTTAATTTTCTCAATTAATTTTCTTTATACTTTCATAGTCTCTTATAATAAAATATTATATGTAACCCAGTTCTGATTCTCATTAAATATTGAATTCTGCTAGGTAGTAATTGTCTTAATTATTACCTTAAGAGAGTGGATGATACGTGGCTCAGCTGTTAGGTGAGCAAAAACTATAAAATCCTTTATTGGATTATTTAAAAAAATTAGTCTTTAATAATATAATAAACTTGGAATTTGGAAAAGCAATGAAAAATCCAATTGAATGTCCGTTAATAATTGTCGGTTTTAGCACTTTTCGTTTTGCCAGCTTTGCCTATATCATGCAACAACAACATTACTATTATTAAATTGATTTTTGATTTCCACTTGATTTAACCATCATTAACTTCAGTGTCAGTGAAGTGCAATTGCAAATCTTGTTTTGACATAAACAGTCTAATCGTGTCCACTTTGACAAAGAACTATTCAATGATGCGTTAAAAGTGAATAATAATCGATTTTTATTTAACCACACTATTATTGTAAATTCTATGGCATTGTGTGATGCTTTTCTCATATTGCCTCATTAGATGATGCTTTACACTAATATTGAATTAATGTATTATGTCAATAGAGTTTACTTTTTAAGTAATGTAACTTTTTAATTACAATCATTTCACATAGTATTTATTTAAAAAAATATGTTATATAAGAGATTTAGGATTACTTCAATCTACTTTCATATTTATGATATGATGATAATCTTAATAAATCTTTTAAATATAACGTGAAGTAATTTGCACAATTCTAAAATTTATTGAAATTAGGATCTAACGATGAATTGTTTGTGAAATATAAGAAAAGAATTTTTTTTAATGATTAAAGCTCGTTGTAAATAAATGTGAGCGCTTTTTATTTGAAAATATATAGCCTTAATAAATAATTCTTCATAAAAGAATTAATTGAGCAAATAATCATTTTTATAGAGTGTTAAAAGATGTGCACATTTCAACAGATATTCAAGGTATTGTATTTTTTCGTCCAATTACATTTAGATAATGTTTCAAGGCAATGAATTCCAACTTTAAAATCTATAATTTTCATCGTATCTTCGATTTGAACTTTTTCAAAATACAAGAATAATTAAAAATCAATTGAATCTATAAGGTATTTTAATTGTAGCAATTATCAATTAGAGTTGATTTTTACAAATATTTATTCTACTGACATTTTATAATTTAGTGCACCGGTTAAATCGTTCAATAATTATTTACATCCTATTATGGGACCGATAAACAATTAAAATGCGTTTGGTAATAATATTATTACAACAAATTGCCCATTTAACCTCGATTTACAATGAAGATACGCAGCTTCTATGTATCACCTTGAGATGATTTTTTATTAATAATTTGATATGAATTTAATCTGTGACAAATTAATCCAATTAGGGAACTTTACATACAAGTGAATTGAAAGTATTGCTCATAAATAGTTGAAATAAATCTTTTGAGAAGCTACAATATATACATATTTGCGTGACTATTAAGATAGTGAATGTTGGGAAATTAACCCAAATTATGGTACATTATTCATGTAAGTGCTGCGATCTTATGTGTTTAGATATACCACATATAACACCAGAGTAGAAAAACAAAATAATAAACGGTTGCAGCTTACCAAATACGGTATAAGCGGTCTTATATTCGAAATTTTAATACATGTCTGGAGAAAAGTAACAGCGGGATGGCACATCAGTTTACTTTTAAAGTTAAGTAATAATTTACAGATTTTCGACTAATCACGATTCTGATTTAACTGGAAACGTTTTCTGATCACAAGTTCTGATGATTATACCTAATACTCGCATGTAAGTAATAATTCGCATTTCTTTTCAATGTGCGGCCTAAAACATTGAAAAAATTAAATAAGTTATATAATTTACAATAATTCCAATTATTATTTGAAGAATGAAAGTTCCAGTTTAGTTCGATGTTGAAATCGAAAACTTGATAAGTTGCTTCTTGACAGAAAATAACAAACACTTACTATTAATGATGGATTTGTATGGAAATTAACTAACAACGGGGCATCTTAATGCAAATTAAATTGAACCATTTGAATTTTTCCTCTTCGTTTTTAAGTGTATTCGTGAAAGTAAAAGTGATAAGAGCTGTGTGTAGGTGTTTATTTGAGTGATTTTTTCTTATTGAATTTAAATTCAAACCAACTGTTATGTAAACCGAACATATTCCAACTGTTAAACATGATTATAATTTTAAATTGAGTTCCAATATGGTCATAAATCACCGATGAACATCTTAAACTGGAGCATATCCGTGAATCGTGACTGAAATATTTATTTTACATATACTGCAATTTTCCTTTTGTTTGTGTGTTTTATGTAATAGAAGAATAATTTTCTCATTCATATAAGAAACTGTGTGTACAAGTTATCGTCCTTGAACACATAAACAATTTCAATAGATTAATTACATGTAGGTAATCTCACTAAACTGGACATCTATTTAGAAACATTTTTAATTAGTATATTAAAGAAAGCTTGTGCCCGTCTTTCCTTATTCAATAAATGATCGATCGGTGGATTTACCTTGATTTCATATATTACATACCGTATTCAATTAAAGTGTATTAATTGGAATTACTCAATTCAATTAGTGCTACAAAAATTCTTCATATATATTCGCTGCTCATTTAGTTGTTTACTGAACCACACGTTTTTATTATGAAATTGAAGAATGGTTTATATACCTACTAAAGATGAGATACGGTTAATTTGTTATTAATACGTATGGACGTATGTAGGCGAAATAGGTGCAAGGTTAAGTTAAGAGTCGTATTTGTTTTATAAATATTGATGAAATCACTGTACAGTATTTACTTGAAAAATTTGTTACTCATTTTAAGAATCCATACAAATAGTGCCAATTTTTCTATATGTATATCCAACGATATTCAAAGCAAATATCGGCTATTAACCCAGTTTAATGTACAATGAAATCCGACCAAGAAAAAAAAATACATTTTGCAATTACGGTTTGCACAGAAAGAGATCATAAGTGACGCTGAAAGTGGAAGGAAACAGTAACAAAAGCTCCAACTACAACTCTTCATCAACTAAATAAGCTTTTAATAATTTTATAATGATTTTAATGAGAAATTCATTATATGTATACTTGTCTTGCTATTATCACTGCTGTTATTGCGTTAATATGTTTATCTGTTGGTTACTTGTATTATTAATGTTGGTGGAAAAGATCTATAATGCAGAGTGACTGTCAGTGAAAAATTGTGTAACGGCTGTTTTGTAATGGTCTTTTCAACCTTTATAATACCCTGAAATTATTTTCAAATAATAATCAATGGCTTTGTGCTCTTGGATGTGTTAATTATTATTGTAGGTGTTGAGAAGCGTTACAATTTTTAATGGTTTCAAAATTATCCAAGTAATATAATTGTTGGAATGATTTTCTGACTAAAAAAAATACAATTGATAAACTCATGGTTCTCTTTTATTACACCTACTTCTACGATTACAATAATTATATGTTCAATAATATATAGGTACAAGGTAGTATTTGATTCAGTTCCGTTCACAATGCCGTTGTCGTACGAATTCTTAAATTATTTACATATTTTATTGAGCATTTGTCATTAACAAAATGTTGGTTTGATAATGGCTAAAAGTTTTATTAAGATTGCATTTGAAAATAAATTTACTAGAGGACATCTAATAAGGTCCATTTCCGCCGTTGTTGCCCCCATTTCCGTTGGAGTGGCCTCCGTTTCCATTTGAAGGGTAACCACCATTTGTGTAGCCACCGTTACCTCCACCTGGCCCGCCATGGGGATATCCTCCACCATTGTTACCACCTTAAACATATTCGAGTGTTAGAAAAAGTGTATGAACATGTTTTTTTAAATGTTGATTAGCGTGCAATGTGATAGCGAACGTTTTAGCTACCTTCGTAACTGATCTTTGGCTTATATCCATCTGTATCGGCTTCATATTGCACAATCTGCTTTCTGCCGTCTGGTAAGAGGACATTGTACTCGCCTATTGCCCGATCTCCGTCTCTAGATTCTTTGTGTCCGAATTCTAAATTTGCTTCTGGATCGTTTACTTCATATTCAAATTCGTATTTAGCTGGTTCCTATGGAAAGCACAGCGAAAGCTAGTTTTCTAGTTATCTTAAATATTTTTTGTACTTACTGTGCTCTCTTCTTGATCTGGTCCTCCAGAGGGATAGCCTGCGTTAGCCGGCAAATAAGTGCGACCAGGTTGACCACCATTTCCATTACCATTTGTTCCGGATGGTGGAGGACCGTAACTTGAAGATGGACCTCCGTTGTGGTAACCGTTGCCATTACTGTGTCCATTACCGTTACCGTTGCTTGGTGGTCCGTAACTTGGAGACGGTCTTCCATTCCCATTACTATGTCCATTACCATTACTATAGCCGTTACCATTTCCATTACGGTGTCCATTTCCATTGCTGTGTCTATTTCCATTACTATGACCGTTGCCGTTCGCATTTGAAGGAGGGCCATAAACAGGAGCAATTATTCCTCCACCGTTTCCATTTCCATTACTATGGCCATTGCCGTTTCCATTTGAAGGTGGACCATAAACCGGAGCGGGTATGCTTCCACCGTTACCATTTCCATTGCTTTGGCTATATCCGTTTTGACCAGAAGAAGCGTAAGTTATTCCAAGTGGAACAAATCCGTTTCCATTGCCATTTCCATTGTGAACCCCATTGCCGTTTCCATTTGGAACACCGTACGAAGTACTTGGTGCTTGTCCAACTCCGTTTCCATTATGATTTCCGTTACCATTTCCATTGCCATTGGAATATCCATTCTGATTTCCATTATGAGCCCCATTGCCGTTTCCATTTGGAACTCCGTATGATGGACTTGGTGCGTGGGCAACTCCGTTCCCGTTTTGATATCCATTACCGTTGCCATTATGATGTCCGTTACCATTTCCATTACCATTATGGGCTCCATTGCCATTTCCGTTGGGAACTCCGTACGAAGTACTTGGCGCTTGTGCAATTCCGTTTCCATTATGAGCCCCATTGCCGTTTCCATTTGGAACTCCGTATGATGTACTTGGTGCTTGGGCAACTCCGTTTCCGTTGTGATATCCATTACCATTGCCATTATGACGTCCGTTACCATTTCCATTACCATTTCCATTATGGGCTCTATTGCCATTTCCGTTGGGGACTCCATACGCAGTACTTGGCGCTTGTGCAATTCCGTTTCCATTATGATATCCATTTCCATTGCCATTGTGATATCCATTACCATTTCCACTGTGGGCTCCATTTCCATTGGGAACTCCGTACGAAGTGCTTGGTGGTTGTGCTAATCCATTGCCATTATGCCCATTTCCATTTGGGACTCCATAGGTAGAGCTTGGAGTCTGACTAAATTCGTTTCCATTATGGTTTCCATTTCCATTGCTACTGTGTTCGCCGTTTCCATTTCCATTCGCAAGGTAGTCATTTTCATTTAAAGGTGTTCCAGGTTGGAATCCTGGTGTTCCATATGAAGGACTTGGCTCTCCATCTGAATAACAAATTTCATATAATGTCATAATCTTTTTGCTAGTGAAATATTCTCTTACTGTGTCCATTTCCGTTCCCTGGAGGTAAATATGAATTAAGCGGTGCCTCACTTTGAACATAAGATATTGCTAATAACAACAATCCCACATAAATTTGCTGAAATAACAATATTTTATCGATATTATATATACAAACTCAGTTGATGATTTTTCAATACTTTACCATTATAATCATATTTAATATTTGATCATATGTATAATAGTGAACAAGTGCGAACCAACGAACTGTTTGTAAAGGCACAAAACAAAATTGAATGGATTTTAAAGAAAAAGCTTATCGCTTATATAGTTGGTGGATCGTGATTCAGAATCATGTATTTAGTGCATCCGCTTAAACTATAGCAATGGATCCATTTTTGCAATTTTCAATCGCTTAATGGCATTTTTAAATTAGAATAAAACATTGACTGCAATCGTAACATGTTTCTATATGGTACTAACGACAACGAAATACTCCATACTTGATTTCGCATCATCACATTATTTATATTGTTGTTTGTAAAAGTGTATCTTCTTTGAAAGATGCAACAAGTTGCAATATACGGCATATACGATTAAAGAATGTGTATGTGTTAGAATTATGTAGAATGTCATGAAAAAAAGTCTTGTAGGATGTGTGCATAGTGGAGATGGTCGCATCGTGCTCACTTGTTGTTGAGTAATGATGATACTTTTGTTGAGAACAGGAGCAAGGCTGCAAATCCAAAAAAATGTGATGAATGATTGACTTGTAAGATGACGCACACGTACACATTTATGCGATTTGTTGTTTGTTCATTGTCTAAAAAATGTTCTTTGTATTAGCAAATGGTTTAGATTGCAAGAACCCTCTAAGAAGTGGAGCACTTCTTTTGGATGAAATACCTAAGTTATAGATAGTTATCTCCATATGAAATTGCGATACTAAAGAAAGTACTTTCGTGGCTGGAAGCGTGTGTATCTGATAATAGACTAATGGGCATTCCAACCCACACAATTGCACTATTACGCAATTCAGGGGAATATATTAGTTCGGATTAGTAAGTGATTGGAATCATAGATTCTATAAATGAGATGATGCTACATGGTAATTATTTCAATCTCTTTATAAGTCGCTAATAGACTATAACTATTAAAATCAACATTTACTCAAAGTGTCCGACAGGTTGGTGCACTTTTAATTGCCCATTTAATGATTTTTTCATCTTTAAAGGAAACTAATCAATTTGTGTGTGATTGTTAATTTATTGGTTTATTAACATTTTCTTTGATCTCATTTTTTTTTCATCATACCTTTTTCTGCGTATTCGCAATAACAATGACTTTAAGAAGAGCAGATTTTTATTGTTCGTTTTCGTATTGATTTGAAAAATGCAATAAATAAATCATTTCATAAAATAAAGTTATTGCCCCGCAGATGAATAAACTTACGAATTACGATTAATCAATTAAATTTTGTAATTTATTTGTAGTATTTCTCGTCATAAATCATCATCTGATGTGCGTAAGTTTTTATTTTTCAATTCGCTCTTGTTATGCAACAAATACATGAACATGTGTGAAATTTTGTAATCTATATAATGATAATTAAAAAAGTTCTTTCACTGACCATGTGGATGTTTAAAAAAATACGAGAAATTTCATTTCACTCAAATATACTCACCTAATTCCGATTATAATAATTATTTCCATAATACATGATTCTAATTAAAGGCAATTCATATTTTACAACTTTGAATAAATACTTGATTAAATGGAAATCTATAAATCATTTAAAACGCTATTATAGATTTTGTACACATGTTTTAAGAATATTTTATTCATGGCCCTATAAATTGCGTTCTAAGGAATTATGTTTCCTATCATTTGCACACAATACAATCCTACCAGCATTTTATGTACCTTGTAAAAAATCTGTTTAACAGTAGAAGGTCTTTCGGAAATGTTTCACTCATCAGAAGTAAGGAAAGAATAAAATATCCGCCACTTGGCATAGAATTGTTTGCAAATTAATTTATTCAGTTCATTTTTGGCACTTACATTTTACATGCATAAATAGTAGGTATACTCTGTATACAAATAAAAATTCCTCTGGGAAAGTCGATATAAAAAAATAAATTAAATATTTGGCATCATATTTTGGTGTTTATAGAGTTTAATAAATGTTAATGGTTAATTGTCTTCCTTATCCAGGGAATGTATTCGGAGACTCTTGTATAGAGACCCGGTAAATACGGTCGTGCACATCCAATACCAGTCGATACTACACCAACTACCATCATTTGCTTCCCATCTCGTGTTCCCATCATTAGCGGACCTCCACTGTCAGCCTGAAGTGAAATTTATTGAAATTATTTCAACAAGACAATCCACATTCAATTATACCCAACAAGCGTCCACTCCACCCTGTTCGTGTCCAGCACAGATTTGTGTGTTTTGAATTTTCGTCTTTTTCCCCTGCGACTTGTACCATTGCCGGCATTTTTCCGTCTCAATTACATTCACTTTGGCTTTTTGCAGGATTTTCGCACGACCCCCTTTCGAACTGTCCTCATTCGTCCATCCCCATCCGGCCACCGTCGCCAATCCATCATTCACTACAATATAACCGTCCTCCGAAGAAGCGATCGGCAGACAAGCGGGCGAAACGGAATCGGACCATTTCAAATGACCGTCCAACTCTAAAATGGCAATGTCATTCTTCGGCTTGTTGCACGTGTACTCCGGATGGACGGTAATTGACTGTACGGACATTTCGTACGATTCATTCTCCTTGCTTGTTAAATCATGCTGAGATAAAGTCACTTTAATATTGGACGGTCTTAAGATATCCGTTCCAACACCACTACAACATATTTTCCAATTAGTATTTTTATGAAGTGATATGCAAAATTCGAATGTGTTTTTACGTGCACAAACAGTGTCCGGCAGTTAAAACGTATCTGCTGTTAATTAACGTACCACCACAAAAGTGACCACCTCTTCTTGTAATTGACACTAGCCAGGGAAATTCACCCTTTACAGCATCTTGGCCACCAACCACGCGACTAATACGATTGCCCGTTTTTCCACTCTCGCCACATTTTACATCTGCAACTGCATATCGAATTGTATGTTTTAATAAGTATGTTTGTTAATGATATTATGTGTTAGACCTTAACATAGTTAATATTTTAATAAAGCAGGTCACGCATTAGTAAATAAAGATTACTTACAATTGTTGAATGCATCTATTCCACATATTAGCATTATTATCAATACGAAATAAGTCATTTGCATTTTGATTTGCGCACTTTCAATGGAGACTAAAGCCGTTTTGGCGAAAACGAATGGATTTCTTTTTAAATATCTCACAATTCAATTATTTCTATTGATTCGAGTATTTTGTTTTTTAATAATTACACTCGTAATTCCAATTGAAATTTTCTTTCAATGTGTTTTAGGATTGATGAAAAATGTTTACTAACCACCAATGAAAAACAACATTTTTTATATATTGTTCTCAGAGTTGTGAAGAAAATAATGAAAATTAGTAGGGATAAACAATAACAATAATAAATCCCCTACCTAAGGTGGTGCACCAAATTCAAGGGTAGCTAATATCGATTACATAAAATTACTTATAATTCAATGGTAATTATGGATATATGAATAATAACCTTGTCTAGTTTCGAAGGCTGACATTGTTTTTATACAGTTTAAAACACTTGTAAATATTCCGATAAATTTGAATGCATTTGATTATTGAAAAGGTGCAAGGTTCTTTTTCATTTTACATTTGAAACCCTCTTGTGATAAGCGCAATAGAGGAAATATATCAATTGAAAAGTTTTCCCATACTTATTGACCTTTTCATGAACAACAGAGAGAATTACATCATTTTCGGAAGTGTTTTGCAAGGCTTTCCCTTATCTAAAATATCAAGTACATATGATAGCAAGAATCCCGTCAATTTTGGAATCTTTTGTTATGCAAAAATGCATATATGTGATAAATTAATTTGAATGCATGTCGCAAAATGCAACAACCTTGACTTACTGCCTTAAAATAATTTACTCTACTGGGTTATTGGGTTAAAAATTAAATTAATGGGTCTAATTTTGTCTTATTTTGTCTATAAGGTAATTGTCTTACTAGTTAATACTCCAATAGTAAATACAATACAATTTTCTGTATAAGTAACCCTTATTAATATATAGCAGATAACCCTATTAAAACCTATGATTGTGCAATTTAAGTTAGACACTTTTATGTCCTTCCTCAGATGCACTATTTATTTGCCCTTTTATCAGTTTGATTAAGTTTTTCTAGCTTATGTGTTTGGTTTGGCAAATACATCGGGTAAAATGTTTACTTAAACTATTTATTTAGGTATATCAAAGTGTTAACAAAAGTGTCATAATTTTTCACTTTTTACGAAATCATTCTACATAGAACATAACAAATTTGTGTTTTGTGCGGTATATAAAAACAACATGTAAGTACAAAATATTTTTATAATTGAATAAATTTACAGTGATTCACTGGAGGATTTTACAGATTTAAAATTACAAGACTGAAATGTGGCTCTGGAAATTGAATTTTATATTTGTTTTATTAGTATTCAAATTCTTTTTTGTTACAACGGTATTTGGATATTATCATAGGTTTGGTGACGATTCGTGCAAAATTAGTTTAATAGAAAATAATAAGTTACAAGAATTCACTCAATATTCTCAACATTTTTATTGCCATTCAGGTCAATTTACAGTAATTAAAAGCAATGAATATAATTTGACTACGATAAATGCAAACTTTCTTTCTAACAATTCTAATTCCTTACCTATTACATCGATAAAAATAAATAATCTTAATGTTGAAAATGTTTTGCCCAATGCATTTAACATAAGTATTAAAAGTAGAAGAAGATATTTACGAGTATATTATTATTCAAGGGATATTTTATACAAAATTGATTTATCACATAATAATATTATAACAATTCTTAAAGGAGTTTTTAACTATGATGATTTAAAAGAATTACATTTAGGTTTTAATGCCATAAAAAATATTGATGAAGAGGCTTTCAGAAATAGTTCTATCCAAATATTAAGTCTCAATAACAATAAACTGGAGAGTTTACCTGAAAACTTATTTTCATTTCTGGACGATCTAAGAGAATTGGATATTAGTTTTAATCGAATCACTTCATTAGATAGTTCTATATTCCGAAATAATCGAAATACTTTAACTGATTTAAAATTAAATAATAATCAATTTCATTCAGTGAGAGAATTTTTGATGGGAAACATAGCTTTAAGAAATTTGTCAATTTCTTCAAATCCCTTAACAAATTTTAATATTTCTCTTAGAAATGATAGCTTAATTTTAGATGTCCTTGATATCTCTTCAACCAATTTGACAAATGAAAAAAAAACTTCCCAACTGTACTTATTAGAAGTTGAAAGATTGTTCATAAATGATAATAACATTACTGAACTGGATTTTCGTCTACATTCTAAATTACTGCAATTAAGTGTTAATCATAATTATATTACTTGTGTAAATAATAGTAAAACTCTTAGTAATGCAACAGCAATGACCATATTAGATTTAAGTTTTAATAATATCGCCAAAATTGATAAAAATGCATTTTCGAATTTGAGTAATTTGTTAGAATTAGATTTAAAAAGTAATCATTTAAAGAGCATTCCAGTAGACCTCTTTAAAAACTTGACTAAAATCAAAAAAATCGATCTCTCCTCAAATTTTTTAACGGATATTTTACAACATTCCATATTTAATAGACACAAATTGTATACTTTGAATTTTCTAAATTTGTCATCAAATCAAATAGAACTAGTAAAACCAGGAGAATTGCGATATTTAATTAATCTTCAATATCTGTACTTAGATAATAACAAATTGAAAAGCCTTTTTCTTAACAACCATCAAGAAGTTTTATACCTGACTAACTTAGAAAAAATATCGTTAGATCATAATAACTGGACTTGTAGTACTCTTTCAAAAATTGTTGGTACGCTAGATAATTCGTATTTGTCGACAGTCATTCCTGGAAAGTGTATCGATAATTCCAATGTGTTAGGGATTGAATGCATTGAAACAGATGAATACGAGATGAACGAAAATTTATATGATTTAAATTTAACCATATTTAAAAACGAAATATTGAGAGACACTAATTTAAGTACTAATCTAATTAAAAATACTAACACACATTCTCCTTATATTCTGGGACATTATAACACTTTGATTGTTTTAACAACTCTTGTATATCTTGTTATATTATTGCTAGTAATACATATTTGTAAGAAAATTAATATGTATCTTCAATGTAGAAAAAACTTGGATTTAAGAATCTGCTTCAATAATCGTTCAACAAGTTTAAATTTGTTATATGAGGATAATAATGAATTGTAATATAAAATTGAAATAGGAAATGTTGAATATATATATATTATGATAAGGAAATCGTTTATATTAGTTTTATTGCTTAACCATTACCTACATACATAGGTATCAATATTTATTCTACTTATCGTTAAAATTTTATATTCTAAGAAATTTTTAGTAAAAACTTTTAAAATTCGAAATCCCACCATAAGTTTTATCAATTCTCGTAAGTGAAGTTCTGTATTGTTTGTAGGTAAGTGAAAAACTTTAAAAAGCCTGTAAAATTTATTAAAACAATATTTTTCTTTAGTTCAAGATGCATTTTTTGTTACACATTTTGTACATATTTTGCGTATTATATGAACTTGTAGCAATAGAATTCGGAGCAAATTCCATATATTCCATGCCCTGTGAAGTTTCTTTTGAAAATGGTACATCGCATTGTTCAACATCGAATGCCGTTCGAACTTGTTCAACACTCAATATTGTCCAATCAAATATAACCGTTTTGTCGAAGAGTTTTTTACCTTGTTATAAAATAAGTAAACTTGTAATTAATAATGCCCATATTCAACATCTGTCTCCAGGAGCTTTCACTGAACCATCAAATAGGGATTATTATTTTCATTATACAGATTTCAAAATGACCATAGATTTGTCTTATAATGAAATACGTATTATACAAAATGGTTTATTTTCATCTACTCCTACTTCATCACTTAAATATTTATATTTAAGTTATAATAAAATACACGAAATCGAGAACCGAGCTTTTTTGAAACTAGACTATTTAGCAGAGTTGTATTTAAATAATAATGAACTAAAGTATTTGCATCCTGATGTTTTTCTCTCGTTAAGGTTGATGGAGATACTTGATTTAAGTAGCAATCAATTTATAGTATGGTATTCCTTTGTTACACCACTGAGTCGTAGTTTGCAAATAAATATCTCCAAAAATCCTATTAAAAATATCACACAATACAATGATGATAATTATTTTGTGTTTCAAATCATAAATATGTCATATATAAATAATTTCGATGTTAACTTATTTCGCAACTTTTCACGAAAAGAAATAAAATTAATAGCAAAAGGTAATAATATAAGCGATCTAAATGAAATTTCCAATATACCATTTTTAGACTTAAGTTATAATTTGGTTAATATATTAACAAAACAGTTTATTAAACAAAATCCAGATATAGGTTACTTAAACTTACTATATAATAACATTTCGAAAATCGAATCGGGAACATTTTCAAATGCGTCTTCATTGAGAACTTTAATTCTGGCTAATAATAAATTAAAGATATTTTCATTTGGTGATGGTGATTTCTTGCATTTAAGTAGTTTAGAGTATTTAGATCTATCTGGTAATGCACTAACATCTATAGATTTTAGAGTATACTCTAATTCGTACTCGTATCGTAGACTACCATTAAAATTCCTAAATCTTTCTTCCAACAGACTCCGCTTTGTTAAATCATTCAATTTCTTCAGTTTACGTGAACTTTATCTAGACAATAATCAATTACATGATATTGGTTATCGGACATTTGCTCTATTAGAGTTAGACCGAATTTCTTTAGACAAGAATAATTGGAGCTGTTGGACATTAGCACATATTGTTCATAAATTACTTGATAAAAAAGTTACAGTTGTACAAGGAGAAAGTTCTAATCCTAACAATGTGTTAGGTATCGAATGCAAAGATGATATTCATCAAGATTTGGAGATGCAAACAAATTTAATGAATTTTAAAGCCAATTTTCTTGAATCCTTCCAGCAGATCATAAATGAAAATTCTGATAACAAGCAAATTGAAACTATAGTGGTTGATGATGGCATTTTAACTGCCCTTAATGTTGGTTTATACCTTTTGACTGTACTTTCAATAGTATCTGCTTGCTTCAAGTTATTCGAATATTTTTATATAAACGGAAATAATGTTTCAGCTTAATAGAGAAAACGAAATTTTTTTCAAACCGTAATAAAGAAACACTACAATGTTAATGTTTATGAGCGTTTATTCATAAATTTTAACAATATACAGTATGAGATGAACAGACAGATAAGTTTATATTGACTGGACAAATTTATAACAGTTTTATTATTTTTTTGCAATGAGCATTCGATTTATTTGATGCCTTTTATAATAAAATCAAAGTCTTTACATACGTCTGTTTCGGAATAATAAATACAATCCATAATTGTAGTTGTTCTAATATTGGATATCACAAAGCAACACATATATAAATTGTTTCCTCTTCTTACTCTCGTATGTATTACTTAATGTAAAATGTAATGTTGAGTGTGTTGTTTATGACAAGAATGTAAAATGGTAATTTGGTTTTTATTATTTATGTATTATTTACAAGATTTACAATATAATTATATTATGTTAAACAGTATTATAATAAAACATGAGTTTTTTAATAACAAATTGTTCAGACAACATTTAAGTTCATATTTTATGTCACAAAAGGAAAATTGAAAACACTGCAATTATATTTACGGCAGATTGTTTTTTTTTTCATTTAATTTATACAAAGGCACTTTTGTACATTTATTATTACATTGGCAAAATTGGAAGGTATTAGTTTCATTATGTTTACATACTTATACAAGATGTTATACTACATATTTGAAAAAAATAGAAAAACTTTTGATCTGTTTTTGATGATTCTTTTTTTTTTGTTATAAAATGATTGTGCCGTTTAATAAATTATTTTGAAAGCTTCATTCTCGTTATTATTTATGCTCCTGTTTCTATTGATAATAGGTATTTAATTTATATACTTATACCTTTTATTATACCCTATTTGTCCGAATTGGGCAAATAAAAATTATTTTTTGATTATTAGAGTACACAACTTTTATTTGCCAGGCATTGTTTGTTAACAAAAAAAGAAAATAAACGGGTAAAAGAAAGATCAATTTATTATAAAAATGAAAGATTCTATTTTACAAAAATAATTGTTATAAAAAGAACCAACAAATTAAGTCCTTTATTCAAATAAAAATTTATATCGAGTTTAAAATGAAAACACTTTGGTTATTCCACTGGACTAGTAAATAAAGATATTCTTGTTCTTTTCATTAAATACAACTTAAATCTCTTCTAAAGACAAATATACAAATTAAAATTTATTATTATCCTAATTGAACTAAAACAAATATTTACATAACAAAGTCAGTAGAATTAATTCATTAACATATTTTAATAGTTAATATTCGTACAATATATTTATATATAAAATCACAATATTTATTGAAAATTTGCAACTGATTATCAGTCAGATAGATATTTTTTTTAGCCGTTTCGACTAAAAAAATTATTTACAATGTTAGTTTTTTTGGCAGCCTTTTTAATTTTTTAATAAAATTTCAGTATTTCACTTTAAATGAAAATATTTCCTATTAACAGCCTGAAATCGTATTATTTTTTGCCAATCAATAACAAGTTTAATTTAAACATATAGAATATATACACAAGGTTTAATATTTTTCCTTTGAAACTTATTGCAATGATATCTTTTGCTTGTGGTTCAATCAGTTATTCGTTAATAAAATCACATTCAATGAGTATTCCGTTGAAGTATTCCTTCTATTGAACAAAAAACCGCATTACACAATTTATTTTAACACTAAATGTTTTCCTATCATATCGGGTTTTCAACACAAACCAATAAATTACAAAACGTATAAAACATCGTCCATGTCTCAGACAAGATGTCCTTCCTGTTCATTAACACCGTAACCGTTACCAAAACTGGTGAGTTCACGTTTTTGAGCAAGTGTTTGGGCTTGAAGTATTTGCGCATTTTGATTTGTGTTGTGCAGTACGTCCGGTGGTACCACTAAGCCACGTTGATTGCGTAACAGTGAACCGTTCGAGGGCAACGGTGGCGTGGCGGGCGTTAATGTGTGCGTAATGTGCGGATGGGCCGGTATAGGGGGTGGATTCTGGAAGTCCAATGGCGGTGGATAAGACAAATAACGATCGGACATGTTGTAATAAGAGCCATCTGCTGGCGGGGCTGGAGATGGGGCACTCACGTACGACGATTTCGCTGTAAAAAAATTACAATTCAATATATTTTTTCTAATGGGCCTTTTCCAGTTAATTACCTGACATGCTGCCGTTATAGCCGAGACTCTGATCGTCTCTGGCCCTAGGCCTCTGATCATGCATCGGATGATGGTGATGGTGATGGGGATGTGGCAATGTGTGCGTCTTGTGGGCCATACCGCCGCCCTGCATTGGCATTTGCATCTCGTACACCGGATAAGCGGCGGGATATTCATTTTGATGGTCGATTAAATACGTATTTGTGGGCGGTTTGCGACCATCGTCCTAATAAATGACAAGCAGACCGAGTTAAAAAAGAGATTTTTCACTTTTGCACCACTACAAAGCTTTATGTTCGTGTACAAAGTTATTCTCTTAACAAATTTCCAAACGGCAAGTGAATTGAAGCAAAATCTGTCACCTGATACAAGTTTTAACTGGTTATTGATTTTAATTAAAAGAAATACTCACCACGTAATCGTTGTTGCTGCCTTCGTTGCTGTACGTTTCGCTTTTTTCACTAACAGACGACAAAGTTTCGCCTGTCACTGTGTCGTTGTAGCTGCTTGGAGCGTACATTTCAATTGTAGCCGATTTGCTTGTTTGATTGCTTTGTTCTGCAAAAGGCACACAAAACAATTAATCACAACTATTTGTTAGAAAGTTGCAGGACAAATGAAAAAGAGACTTGAAAATAAAAAATTGATTAAACAAACCTCGAATACGTTTAGCTCGGCGCTTTAACATACATCCAGCTACTAATCCGATATTAATAATTAACAGAATCACGCCAATAACAGTAACACTAATTATAACAATACGAGGCAAATCCTGTTTCTCTAATATATCTTCCGGTATTATTTTTTCAACTTGGCCACTGTACACTAAATAAACAGAGAGAAAAAAAATTAGTTACCTGAAACACGTTTTTTCGTTCTTCTGTGCAAACAGCAACCAATCAGCATAACATTCATAAGGATTATTAGTGTACCAACAATTGTTCCAACAATGATTAAAAAGCCGGGAAAATCTTTTAAATTTTTCTCATCTAAACTGGGTGAAGTGTAAGACGGTGGCACCTTATCTATTTGTTAGTGAAAGCAATGGAATAATTAAAGTGTTAGTAAGTACAGATTTCAAGTGAGAGTTGGTTAATAAACATGGAACATAAGCGACACTTACTTGACGTCTTTGCCGACAACAAGTCCGGCATATACTTGCTATTTCCCAATTTATTGCTAGCCCTTATTGAAAACACATATTGGGTATTTATGTTCAGTCCTCGGATCACATACGACGTGGCATTCGATGGTGTTACATCCTCATATTTGTAATTATCATCGGTGACTTGTCGATACCGTATTTGATAAGACGCTTTCATGCCCCCATCGAAACTTGGTGTCCACATTAATGTAACGGAATCGTGGCTAACATTCGCAACTGTTAGTAATGTTGGTGTGTCTGGTGCGGATGTTGCCTCTAAACGGGGCGACACAGTCGAAAAGCCGAGCTCATTCCGTGCCACACACTCATAATTGCCGTGATCTGCTTGTGTTACATGAGTTATATACAAAACTGATTCGGATCGTAAAGCGTCCAACTGTAATAATAAAATTGTTGTTTTTCCATAGTAAAATTTTATCGGTTTTTTTTTTCATCAGCCACACTTACTTGTCTGTACGTTGTGTAATATTTTCCGGTTGTGTTGGATGTAATTGGGGTGCCAGATCGTGCCCAAGTGTATCGGGCCAATGGCGAACTATGACTACGACAAATTAATTTGCCAGTATCGCCAGCATTGCTCGCGAATTTCAATAATGTTGGATGCTCATCAATCTCCGGTTTGTCTGTATATCAACATACGAAATTATAGAGAATATCACAAATTATGTAAACACAAACTTACGCTTTACAATTAATAAAACATCCTTTATAGTTGCATTTCCTACACCATTATTAACAATACACTGAAAGTTGCCCAAATCTTCGCGTGTTACTTGCGAAATTCGTAGATAGGATGTTCCATTTTTATCGTACATAACGGAAGTGCGAGCATGGAAATCGTGAAAGTCCTCTTTCTTCCAATGGATTGTATCGTCACTAAGTGGATTTCCATCTGCCGTACAGGAAAGTGTCGCATCCTCTTTCGGATTGACAACAACATTCTCACTTGTCGCCACAATTGAAGCGGGATCTGAGAACATTCGCTTAATATAGGAAAATGCACATTTAAAGAACCGAAATGAATTATTTACAATGTACTGTAATATTAATGCTCGTCATGGCACTGCCTTGAGAATTAAGCGCTTCACAAGAATATGTTCCCGCATCGTGCCGGCTCAATTTCGTAATATTCAATACGGGCCCATCTGAAACAATTCGCTCCATTCCAGTACTTGATGAAACTTGAGTGATAGGCAATCCGTCCTTTGTCCATGTGAATTGAATATTTGTTGGATTACCATCTGCTTGCAGAGACACAATAAGCGGCTCATTTTCGATTCCGATTATATTTTCTTCATTATTTTTATCAAATACCGGCTTATCTAAGGGAATTACGAACAAATAGAGAACGGATTTATTTTTTATTTTGTTAATACACTTACATAAAACTTGGAGGGTGATGGCATCGTGTGCGGATCGTTGTAAAACTTCATTGCTCGCCTGACATGTATAAATGATACCATTCATTTGTTCGGTAATATTCAATTTCAATTCAATACTAGATACAGTGCCACCATGCAATCCGGGCTTTGTTGTATTATATAAGCCTTGGACAGGAATTCCCTCTCGCCACCAGGAGAGCTTTGCTGGTGGATTACTTGAACTTGAGTCACAGGTTAGTAGTGCTTCCTCGTTCGGTTTCAATTCCGGTGGACTTTTGCTAATTTTCACATGATCCGGCGGAACTAAAGTTTAAAATACATAAAACACTTTTGTTTTAGTACAAAATGATTTCCAAGACGATTGAAATGCACTTACAATACACACTCATCGTGATTGTCTCAAATAGGGGTATTTCCGTTGCTGAATTAGCAGCTTCACATCGATATCTTGCTTCATTATCCGTAACATTGGTTAAAATCTGTATTTCCGCAGTGACGGATTTGTCTGTTGTTTTCACCGTCGATGGATACTAGAAGAAAACAGTCCATTATACTCGATGAATAATTAGGATTATGTTGAAGGAAATTGAGTACCTTTTTATCGTTCTTATACCATGTAAGCGTTGCTAATGGATTACCTCCTGAAGATGTGCATGAGATTTTTTGAATTGTTCCAGCGTTCACATGTGAACCTTCCGTGTAACCATGAATAAAGGGCTGACTTGGTGGATCTGTAATTATTATCAATCAATTACCAAACAATGAACAGTAGAGAAAATGTGAAATGTTTACATAAAACATTAATCGTATGTGTAGATATAACATTTTCCGTCAACTGATTGTTAACACCATGACAAATGACGACAAGACTTCTTCTATTTGGTTCAACGGTTGTCGAGATATTCGAGCTTGTTATCCAACCACCTTCTGGGCTAACAATGGTTCTCGATGTAGCATTCCGATATTGTCTACCGGCTACAATCCATTTTATTTCAGCTGGTGGATTTGAGTTTGATGTAGTACATGTTAATGGTACCGGATCACCGACTCTCGCCTCAGTTGGACCGGAAATGGTGACATGCGCCGGTGAAACTGTGAAAACAATTCCAAATCATAGCAATAATCATTTATTGAGAAACACCAACTTACACAATACGGTCATATCGACTTCGGCTTTCAGTGGTGACTTGGACATCACATTGCTCGCTTCACATTTGAAGCGCGCCTTATTGTCGCCCGGCTCAGCAGTGAATGTGTACACATTTTCCGATACCCGGCCCGCTGTACGGTAAGCCATCCGTATTTGGGCACCATTTTTGTACCAAATTAATTGAGCCGGTGGATTGCCACCGCGACTGCGGCACACCAATTCAACAGTTTGTCCACGCCGTATCGTTTCACCTTCCGTGTAGCCCTCGATGTAAGGCAATCCGGGCGGATAAAGTACACTTAATTGCACAGTGGCACGCATGGGGACGTCCGCATTGATGGCTTCGTGACGGGCCTCGCACGAGTACTCTGCATAGTCGTCCTCTGCTGTCGGTTTCAGGGAGATTCTCGAATGCGTATCGTAGCGCATCACACGTTTATCGCCATTCTTGCCGGGCACCTCAATCGTTTGATCTTCTCTATTTGCTGTAGTTGCAAAAAAAAACACATTACAGTTGATTTCAAAGTGAACATTTACTTGGTGAAAATGTATTACGTATGTTTATTTCAACATTCCCTCTGTACCATACAATTTTTGCCGCTGGTTTTGCATTCCTCACTCTACATTCCAAATGAAATTCTTGGTTCTCTTTAATTTCGATTTTCGAGTTGTGTCTGTGGTCTAATATTTCGACTGAGGATGGTGGCGCTGTAAAAAAAAAAACAATTTATTTTATACAGTTTTTATACAAACTAAATTCTAAACTATTTTCCCTTGAAATAATTCTCATCCTTGGTAACTAATTGGAATTGTCAGTTAGTTAAGAAATCTCGACACGTTCCCGTTTTCGGTCTCACCTAATTCCTGTGTAGAGACAAATACAGTCCAGTAAAAGACTGCAAAGTGTAGGAAAACGTTATGTAGTCCTTAGGGGAAGAGGTGTGCGAGATCTGTAAACTAATATCCGTTGGTCTATTGGAGATTTGGTGCACGTTTATAAAAGAGACCGTTGTCCATTATGCCGTTTAGACAAAAGCACTGTCCAAGATAAATATTAGTCGAAAACATCGACCGGGGACCTCATCCTCTCCACTAAGGGCAAAATTAACGCATTTACTAACACCGGCCTTCTGCTTACAATATTCCCCGTATTCATCGTAAAGTAGTTGCGTGACCGCACATTTAAACTGTTGTCAATGTATGTTTATTTAAAACACAGGACCATGGATCTAATTTAGTGAGGATGGTGCTTGTCTTTAATAACTTTATCAAAAAGCGAACGACGGTGAAATTGCGACCGCGCTATATTGGCGATTATTACTTTAAAAAATTATATTCAGGTAATGTTGGCATTAAATGGAATGGTAAATTCGAGAATTACATGAGAAAGCATAAAAATAAAAGTTAACAATGTTTTCAGAAAACGGAAGGCCAGTCTGAATGGATTCTAGTGTAATAAAGCTAGTGTGAACTTGATGTCGCAAACTATAACGACATCATATCGTCGACTGTAATAAGCAATTTCATCCAATAACACACACACCGTCCTCCTACAGTCATCCAAGTGTTCCAAATAAAAAAATTACAGTATAAATGTTTATACTTTTTCGTAATTTCATATGTTTTACCGCAACTGAATACCTTCTCGAAGGAGCATGTGTTATAAAACAGAATCAAGTAAAAACTAATGACAAACACCAGTTACGAATTATAAAAATTCTTCAGGAGACTCTCGCTTCTATATATTGCTCTGTTTGTTATTATTTCGATTTACTAAACTATGTGAAACATTAATTAAAGTCCCTCTCTGAATATGGTTTGTTTGAATTTCTGCAAGTAGGTTTAACTGGGAGACCAGTTTCTTAGAAAAAATCTAAAAGCCACCCCACAAATTTGCACAAATTTAATTTCGTTAATGCCAAACTACACGAAGGGCATTCCGATTTCTACTTTCTTATCCAATGGCTTAAAGTACAAGTTTTCCGTTTGATCTTACAAGATGTGACACTCTTTTAGGCGCTTGCTAACTTATTTTTATGGAGGAAATCCTTCTAAACTCGACAACCGTACAAAATAAAATTATAAAGTGCAAGCAGTAACAGTTGTAAAACTACCCTTCGTTTTTCAGTAATCTCTTCTTTTTTTCCCCATCACTTCTGTTGCCTTTTCAGGAAAACTCAATTTTATAGTTTAGATGGAATGACATTAAAGTGCAAGTTCGCAATATTTGTCTTAGTTTGTTTTGAACGTGTTGCCGTTCGAAACTCGCATGTCTTGTTGGGAATTAATTTAGCATTTCATAACAGATCAACTTGTTTTAGAAACCATGTACAACAATACCTTGTGTATTTTCTTTCCGATAACTTTAGCAGTCGATTCCGAGCCTATTGCTGAGATTAGCAACCGTTTGGGTGCGTTCTTCCTCCTTGTCATTGTAACAGTTGCAAATACATACTGAAATCCACCCGAAAGTGTATTAATTCATTTTAACACCTGTCGCTAAACTCTAAATTCCCGCAATATGTAGCGTTTATTAGATTAACGTCGTCAAATATTCCATTATCATCATTCATTTTAATTGATATTCAATAAATCAACAAAACTAGTGAACGATATACAGCAAGAAGTTAGTTTAGAAACAATTGATAAAGTGTAGAAAATATTTTATTTAAAATTTTCCACCATCGCAAAGAGTTCGTTTCAAGGGTTTTTAATTCTATATTAAGGTTGAACTCATCAACCACGACAATTATGCCCGTTGACGTCAAACTTGTGTAAATAAAAATAGCATGTTATATATTCAGGTTTCATCAATTTCAGGTGATGAACTAGGATTTTTTTTCCCCATTTTATAAACAGACACAACAGAGAAAAATATGGTTCGCATTTTTTGCCAGAGAGCCGCACATTATTGTGCGTTTGAGAAAAAAAATGTGTACATTCCATTCTTTTTTTAATTAAATGTAATAAAAGAGTATGTTCTAATTATAAAACAATAAATATTTATTCTCTCATTTAAATGCTCTGAATATTAAATGAAGTTGGATACACGTAAACAATATTATTGTTAAAAATTGTAAATGTATGTTGTAAATAACAAATAGTGTTTATTTTTAAGCAAAAGAGGCCAAATGTATTATAAAACATGGAATTGACTGTAAAATATATCATTTCCTTTGTAAAAAGTATGTTTATTTAGTACTGACGAGATTAAAATCTTTCGTTTCAGCAGGATAACACAGCATCCCAGTTGCGACCATAAGAAATAGGTCACAAGATCTTCTATATGTTTTTCGATATGCGGACACACAACTGAACGGTCTGTATATTTGTTGTAATAAATCGCTAGCCGGAGAGACAAGAAAAAAATTGCATATTTAAATGTTGGCAATGCAAAGTGGCGCAATCTTTTAAGTAGCTACAATAAATCAATTAATTAGAGTTAAAGAAGCACGAAGAAATTTTCGCGAAATCAGTCTTAGGCGCTCCTCTAATGAATTCCTATACAAATTGTATTAAGTATTTATCACCTCATTATAGTTGAAGGCAGATAAAACGGAATGTGTACATTTTACATGTAATTAATCTTACGAGTTTCGTTCATGTATATGTACCTACCCCACCTTGGGAAGATTATGTTCTGCTTAAAATTTATATACACGATTACCTAACTACAATTAACTCTCTTGTATAAGATGCGGTAATCACAAGTTGGATCAAACGAATAATTCACCAGTACCTACTTTAGAAAATGAATGTGTGTATATAAAGGGCGGAAGATGCATAATTTAATTTGCTTACAAACGGGAATTTTCTTGGAGGCTGTGTGATGTTAGGAAAGTGGAAGAAAAATAATGGCAACTTAATATTTTATCATGTGTATGTAAAATCAAGGGAAATCTTAAAGCAAAGAGGAAAATATGTGTTTCGCCATCAATTATCCATTAGAGGTCTTTCTCGTTGTTCTTTCCACAACAAAAAGAGACCCTTCTTCCCCTATATTTCCATTTTCATATACAACTCTCTCGTTTTGAGGCTAACGTGAAACAAAATGAAATTGCATTATTTTTTATGACGATAGTAACAAAAACCGACATGTAAAATATGAAAAAGGCTAAATAATGTAATCCGTTGGCTGCCTATAAATGTGTACTCATATACGGGCCTATATATGTATATACGCAATTATTACCATAATATTGGCCAGTAAAAAAAACCGCCTGTTTTTATACAATTAATGCATTTTTCAATTTGAAAAATCAATTTCAATGTTAATTAGCATAACGTTTTCTACTCAACCAGTTCGTGGTTTATGATAAATGCGAAATGTTGGATAGTTGATTATAAATAATTCAATTTCATGTTCGTTTTTTTTCTCTCTACTATCCGTGCGTATGAAGGGCCCTTATACACAGATGCATGTTATTTGTGCACTGTAATAAAATACAATTTTAAATTCTCTAATAAATGATGACAAGCCATATAGAACAAATTGGTAGGGTTGGACTACATAACGGGTTAAAATAAATATACTAATCCATTACGGACATGAAATTCAAATTTGACGAATTATTGTCGACATGTGAACAAGGGGAAAAAATCATTAGGCTCCTTGTCATAGGAATGTCACACATCTATACGCGACACAAAACGTTATATGTAATAATTATAATGTCTTTCGAATTTTCTAATTGCATTTAATGAATCGGAAAATTAGTTCAGTCGTCTAGAGGGTGAATGGATGGACAAAGGGACATTTCAGATGAATTTTGGTGAGGTTATTTCTGGCTCTCGGCCAACGGTTCCAGTCACGTTCCTGGTCATCTGCAATGTCACGGCGTCCTCTTTATTAGCCATAACAAGCCATTTCGAAACTAAATGCATTCCAGATGCGGACTAAGCAACAACTACACTTGAAACACACAACTTTATTTAATGAATCATGTAAATATCGCTTTCTTTCGTAATATGTGTGCGCTATTAGCACATCGTAATCGTCCCATTCGATTCCGTTCTATTAATGCAATCAAACATTGCATTGTTTACCACTAAATGCACATATAATGGGGCAAACAACCGGTCTGATAATGTCCAGCAAAAGCCCTTAATTTCCATTCCGTTATCGCCAGATCAGGATTTCAAGTACCGTCCAACACCACAAATATTCCTTACACGTATGCAATGAAAACATTATTATAGGAAAATATCAAGGAAACCGACTAGATTGTTGTTCTGTGTCCATTCGCCGTGTATATGTCTTGTATTATTAAAATTTCCCCCCAAAATATAAATTGTTTTCGTTTTCATAATTTACATAAGAGATATATTTTCGTTTCCCCAATATACGAGACTCATATAATATTTTTAGTGAAAGAATGAACGAGACTCGCTCACTGGAAAACTAATACGTTCCAAGAACACACAGCAATTTAGATGAAGAGAAAAGAAAATTAAATTCATCAACCTGAAGGGAATTTTTCAGCGTTTTTGAAACGGAATTTGTGTCTCGGTTTAGGAGTTAGTTGACCTATGCGTGTCTCCATTTAAATATTTAATTATCAATTATAAGACGTTTTAAGTTAATTACACATACTTATGCCAATTACGCAGAGATTTGTGCAAAACGGTCTTATGTTTGCTAATTGCTTAAATGGAGGCACCCTGATATAAATAAGAATTTAAACACGTGTTTCACACAAACAAAAGGACAAGTTGTCCGCTCAAATTTCTCCACCATCTTCAGATTTGTTTACTATCAACGAATTTAATTCATAAGGTCTGTGTACTGAAAGTTTATTCCGAATCGATACATTTCCATACATGCATAAAGAGCACCGTGTAAAACAGTTACACGACATGTAACTTCAGTTATAGCAACATTGTGAGTCACTCGCTTGCATATGATTTCCTTTGACAATTATTGTTTGTCGTCAAGTACACACAAGTGAAGGAATTAAATTATGAGAGATTTTTAACCATGTGAAACTACACAAACGAATCCATATTGCTATTCTACCTAATCTCGTATCTATTCACTTTATACAGAAATTACTCCATTAACATTATTTAACAATTGCGGATTGTGTTGACTTACAAAATTCAATTCGAGTACCTCCATTGAATGCACCCCGAAACTCTCTTTTCAATTGCAATGTGGAGATATGTGTGCACAGATTGCAAATATGCCAAATACAAAGCAGCATACCTTTATACGTTCTTCACAATTCTGCGCTTGCTGTATTTTTAAAAGGAAATAGTATTGGTTTCCAGAATGCTAACATAAAAGAATGCTCAAGTGCGTTGCTACTGCACCCCTTTTTTTCTCAAACACCAGACATCAATAACAGTTCCGATCAAAATGCCTTTAACCGTTTAACGCAAACATCACTCCAACCCCTCTCGGGACTCGTTCGTTTTTTAAATACTTTCAAATGACGTAAAAACTAATTTTCACCGTGGATGCAGTAAAGAAAAATTTCATCATTTTCCGATATTGAAAGAGTGCAATCTACTTACATATAACACTGAGACGTGCATTTGCTCGGATAGCTTTATTCATCCTGGATGGTCCCACCTGACACTGGAACTCGGCGTCGTCCTCCAGGGAGGCATTGCTCACACGAAGGTTGTAAACTCCATGTCGTCGATCCCCCATCACCGAGTAACGTGGAAAGCCGGGAATAACAGTCGAAAATCCTGTACAGAACAATTCAATAGAATGTAATCGGATGCACAGGAAATAAGTGGGAACTTTTCTTTAATATACAAACAATCGATTCCACAAGCAGAGTGAACAAGGGGATTGGCAATACGAGACTCACCTAAAGCGAATCCATCCTTGGTCCATTGCACTTGACCAGCCACATTAGCCACCTCGCATTCGAGCATCGCTTCGCCACCCTCTTGCACTTTAATGTCACGTGGCTGTACACGGAAATATTGCTGTTGTCCATCGACTGCATAAATGATGGCAGTCAGTAAATGAACTGAAAAGCAAAGCAATTTATTTAATAAAAACATTAAGCAGCTTTTTCAAGCAATTAAACCGTTTTTCATTCAATGTACATAGATTTCTTTCAGTCATGTGAAATCCGCATCATTCAAAATATATTAAATAAATTAGTTTCTTAAAGAAATATATTTATAAATTTTCAATTAGATGATAGCGGCTTAAAAAATGACTGAAAAACGTGCATTTCTAACATCTTGTGCGGGAAACTAATTAACCACTTCACTAGCCCAGATGTACATTATATAAATATTTATGCTATAATATGATGTCAATTGCACGGTGGTGGTCTTACAAGTGCAACTTGTATCATGTTGAGGGGATTAATGTGGAAAAACGCACTCGAATTAGTCGAAGAGCGAGAAAAGCTCATTGCCACGGTCATTACTTAGTCGGACAGTTTATAATGCCATCAAATTTCAACATGACAAAACAGAGGGACACAGATTTTGGAATACGTCCAACTGAGTTAACAGATCTATTTTATAGATATGCATATGTGCATAATTTATTTACAAAGTGCTATGTTCAGGTACATAATCGAACATTACATCATGTACTCTCTATTATTAACAATAGATAATTGCTGGAAAATGTTTCTCTCGGTTGGCCAGAGCTAATTACGTTCAAAAATTAATAGGTATTATCTACATACTGAAACACTGATTATTTATCCTGTAGAAATATGTACTTTACCATTCGAATATTAAAGCAAAACTTTTCCAAACAACTTTGTTTTATTTACAAATCATGCATATTCATACAATAATTGTTAATAATTTCGAGGTTTACAACAAGCACGAAATCCACTTTTAAAACGTAAAATCTATACATTTGTTAGTTTGTTGTTAAAATGCTTTGTCTAATAAAGCGCTTTTCTTTCCATTTAAAGGTATATGCACATAAAGAAAATGTAAGCAATTAGAGAAAGTTTTTCGGCATTCTAATTAAAAATTCTTTGAAATCGCTTTAAATGTTTACAATTTTGTAATTAGAAAATGAAAAACTGACACAATCTTTACTGATGGTGAACGCAAACTTTTATTAAAAATTAAATTTCAAATATAAAGGCAGGTATTATTAGAGGCGTTGACTTTATTTAATAAAAAAACTTTATTAAACACAATATACTTGTGTGCAAGGACAACAATTATTATTGGTAATAGGCACTTTTTGCCATTTAAATTCTAATTTATGGTTTAAAGAAAGCGTTACTGCACAAAAACTAAATTGCACCGTTCATTCCACCATGTATTTACTTCAATCATAATATGAATATATAGAAATAAATAAACACAAAAGTAAACTAGATTTCATAGGAAGCAATCAGCCTCTCAGTATAGCCGTCTAATTAATAATCATTACTTCGGTATAATTTGCCATACTGACTGATAAAAACCACCAACTTTATAACTGTATAGTTAAATTAACATTCTGCAGTGCAAATGCTCCATTAGTATAATAATAAATTGAAAAAATCTGCGATACTTTTTGCCAATTGATAAAAGTCCACGTTGTATGGATGGCAATTTACTTGATTTTTCTGCGACAATTATTATTATGCAGTAAAGAAACACACACGACCACGTGAATTGGTATTATTATCTTCTGAATTGCTACAAGTCAGGCAATAAATATTTCAAAATGTGGTTCATTGTACCACCATTTACTATTTATGCGTTTGTAATGGGGGAGGACTGTGCCCCAAATGATCCCTGGTTGATTTTGTTTTAACTATAAAACTCCATTATCGATTATTGTTAATAAACGTGTGTGTGTATACTTTGATGTCGTGTGGAATTATAGAAATTTACTTGTCTGAAATCGCATTATTATTGAAAGGGATTATTTATTGTACCAAGGGCAGTTTAATAATTTGCACCGAGCACAATGTAACAATTTATAACGTTTGATTGATTGACGTGACAGTATTAATAATACAGTAAAAAAATAAACACCTGCGGATATTGTTCGAAAGCAGGATTTAAGATTAATATAGAAACAATGCATCTTGTTCGGAATCTAATTAATATTGATTAATTAAAAATTTAAATAAATAACCGAGTATTTGGAAAAAAGACGAGGAAAAAATCGTATATAGACCAACTCAATTGTTCGCTTCATAAAAAGATTAGCATGGCATAATAAATAGTAACGAGTATTTTGCATATTGTTAACAACTATACATTAATCATAAACACAATTTAATCTTTTCATCTTAAATCACGTTCCGCAATATGGTCAATTGCTATGTGTTCCAGTTTAGAATCAATTATAGTGCTTTGTATAATTTGAATAAATTAAAAAGAATCTGAATGGAAGGTTTTCCCCTGAAAACCGTGCAAATGAGCTAAAAGCTAAATTATTAAAAAAAATCTAATGAAGATAAAATTATACAGATCTTGTTGTCCTTTTTTCCCAAACGCAAAACTGTATGTGTGGCTTGAAATAAAATCAACTAAAATAACTGAAACTTTGTATTTGAATTGAAAAGTTGGAAAATATTTTAATGCGTTTCATACGACCACTAAAATGCATAGAATTGTCCAATAAATTTTCCTTCTCTATGAAATAAGTTCCAAGTGCACCTATTATCCCATTCGCCTTTGCACATATTATTATACGCAAATTAAACCACAGTCTAAATTATTTTATTGTCCTTAACAGCGTTAAGTCGTACGTGTTGGTTGCATGTGACTCACGTTAATTAGTTGAATCCTCCATAATCCCCACAATACACACACACTTACAAATTTTTACCATTTTATCTCGCATTTTATATTATCCAGCTGCGCCTTAATGCAATTCTTCTTACACATTTTGTTACAGTAGCTTACACGTACAATATGAATATTGTATAAAACGTATATTACAAATTAAATGTTTCAAATAGGACGTTTTGGAGCGGAAAATGAGAATATTCTACTTGTCTGGCTATAATACTTGACTCAGTATGTAGGTAGGTGAATTGTTGTAATTAAGCTTGGTGCTTTTTGAATTTTTCTGAATATTGGAAATGTGGGTGGTGGAAGATATAAAAAACGGAAATTAAATGTCATATAGGGACATTACACTATTATTACGAGAAAAAATTGCTAAAATTGTTGATTTCATTGCAGCTCTTTTAATAATTCAAATGTCTGGTAAAATGAACCGATCGAAATTGCGATGGTGGAGGAACGTGGCATGTGATTAACATACACGAGGTTTAAATAGCTTAATTCCCACTGACACTTGTATATTTATCAACAAAGAATACTTCTTGAAATATAATCCAGCCTATTATGGTGTTGGAAGTGACTTTAACAATACATTTATATAGAAACAGCAACGTATACATATTAAATTGCACAAGGAGAGTGTAAATTTGCCAGTGGGAAAATTAATGAAAAATAAAGTACGGATTTCGGTAAAACTAACATCGGGGATGCTGCTGCATACGTGCGTGGATAAGGGTGGCGTGTGGTGGCGGTGGTTAGTGAAGATGTTGATACCACCAAAGCGTAGGTATACTTTCACGTACATACATATATTCATGTATAATTTACTAAGGAATAATAAATTCCGGTAGTAGCTTTACTATTTCGAGGAATTGTGGTTTATAAGCCTATATTATAACTACAACTATATAAGTGCGCTTTTGAATGTCTAATTTTCAGCTCGATTTTCCAACGCTTCTGATTTCCTCGCATTTCGACCATTTATTTACCCTCTTTGTACCTCGCTTTGTACAATCTACGTAAGAAATTATAATTAATTAATGTTGCAAATTAAAAGTTTCACATTTTTATACCTCGTACTTTTCATCCGACATTTCCTGATAAAATGTAGCAATGTGGAAATGTATTAAAAGAAATTATACGGACACGAAAATTAAGTAAAAATTTGTTTGAAATATATTTTTATCTTGTATGTATTTGAAGCAGCGGAGAAAGCTTTCATGTATATTGTGAGAGCTTTTAAGTTCAATATTATGTTATTATTTCCAAGTTTTATTCAAATGGAATCAATACATTTTATTGCATTAAAATTTCATCGGACAAAGGTAACGCATTTTACATTCAGTACATGGTCGGAATTTAACTTAATTTTCTTTCATTAATGCGAGTTTATTAAATAACTGTGTTTAGTTATTTTTCACATTTGTTTATAAAATTGAAACCAAACCAATAACAAACTAGATATTCACGAACGCAAAATAACGTTATCGTTCCAGTGGAATGAGCTTTTCCATTTTGTTTAAATTAAGTACATATGGACTTTCATAAAATTGAAAATGACTTTAACGAAATACAATTTATATGTATTGAAATCGAATATTCATACCACACTGAAATTTAATAAAAAAATCGTTCTTAATAGTGTTGAAAATTAAGTGTAATGTAATTAGATTTCTTCGAAGAACACCAATTTTGGGTCATTATCGAATGGAGACTCTCTTGCCATCATCGACATATAATACCACTACATCGAGTAAAAAAAAACTCCATCGGAAATGAGTTTTTAAAAACCTGATTCGCATCCGGCGTCGTTCACGAAAAAAAGAACTGGTTCAAACAGTTGTTTGATTTCAAGCTAGAGGGCGTCCACTGCTTTAAATTAATATCCATTTCACAAAGATTCAATAAATTCCCTTGGTAAAATATACACAATTTTGATAATTTTCTACTGAAAGGCATTTTTAGCTGCCTGGACCGCAAGTTTCAATTTCATATAGTTTTTCCCCGCGCTAATTCTATATACGTAGAAGGCAACTAATTGTGCGCTAATTAAAAGCTTTCTATCATCAATTTTCACACTTGAACTTAAAATTGGCATCTATTGAGCAATATTATGATTGTAAACCGAAATTGAATAAATTTTTAATCGCTATTTTATATATTAATAAAACTCAATTAAATGGAAGACCGTAAAAATTTCATACAATCCCATCATCTACCATTAAACAAGCGGGTAAATTACAATATGTTTAATTCAATTTTATTGGAGTTTTGTTAAATTTAAAAGCAAAGTCATTATCGCGTCGCCAAATGTACAATAAAACGGTCATTACTTGATTTAATAATTTAAACCGCGACTCCAACGCATCATTTTCTCTCCCAGCAATTTTGTCATTTTTTTAAATTTATGTTTTATTAGTCACAGAAGGATAAAGACATCAACTTACACAATGAAAGAGTTTTGTACATTTTGTAATCCGATAATAAATCCAACTAGATACAGGCACACACAGATTTTGTAAAAGCGCACCACATACAAAAAAGTATTAAACCATAACAATGTAATTACGCGTAAAAATGGTATTTTAACGCATCGTTAAAATAATTACAGCACAACATAATCTTAGTGAAGAAAATTAACATGAATTAAGTCCAGCACATAACTTTTATTTATTAACAAACACTCGAGCGCAACGATCAGTTTTAAAAGCGCAAGTTATACAAGAAGAAACACAGAACTGGACCGCACTTATAAGTCAGCTATTTATGAATGGAGGCCGCAAAACTAACGGGAACTACTAGACAAGTTCAGAATATCATCGCAGAAACCACCCTCACTTGAACCATTGTCAAAAAAATCAAATAAGCACAATTTGTCCAATTAGCAAACACCGTCGACTATTGTCTTGAAACTAATCACCGTTTTAATGGAAGTGGATCATGCCGAGGGATACGCTCTAGCCGCAAACCTTCCACCAAGCTAATCGAACAAGCTTCTGCAACGCACTGACTATTTCACGTGGACTGGTTGTAGCGGTTGGTATCGAGTGCAACCGAGGACCTCTTCGTTAACCCGTCACCTGTTAGGAGGAGGCCAAAGAGACGACAAGGTGGATGGATGCGGAGGAAGCAAGGAGAGAGGCATTCAATCAAAGAAAAGAAAAAGACACAACCAGATCAAGTATTTGTGGACGAGTGTGTGTGTGGATCATGCAATGCAGCAGCAGCAAGGTGCACTTAAAAATGGGAATGATGAATACAGTTTCGGTTTTTACACTCTTCACCTGCTCGATTTGGTTGTGTTAACAGGTGGACGGTCCTGATGGGCCCCGAAACAAAAAAACACCCGGAGATTGTTTCATGTATGGTCAGAGCCACACTCTTTCGAATACATTCCGGACAATTTTGGAGTTTTGAAATTGCGTTTTGAAATGTGCCGTTCCCCATGCTATATGCGAAGGTTGTGGCCCTTTTCCACTATTAGAATTACTTATATGTGTAATGATTATTGAACTGTCTGGTAAATGACAGTCGGAATGAAATGGAGTCACGTTTCGTAAATGGAACTGTATGATATTTGCCAATATTTATGGGCTAGATTTTTATTGTAATCATAATAGCTAATGTATTATAATAAATAACTTAGCACGTACATAATCAATAAAATTGTTCAAAAGGATAATAATATTTATAATAAACGTATATTAAATAAGTACCTTGAATTATTTACAATAATTTCCAATCTTTGGTCGGCAAAATGCTAGTTTCATAAATAATAAAATCACTTCATGGTTGTTAATTTACAAATGGATATTATCGTGGTATTGGATTTTTTTGCTATCAATACAGCAGAGGTATGCAGATGTAGGGAATTCAATTCCGTTCTCTTGGAGAACAGGAAATAAGAAAACATCCATCCGATTCCGAATTCTGAAAACATATTGTTTAAAAAGTATACGAATATCCAATTAAGGTGAATTTATTAAAAAACTTTCTCCTTGCTACGCACAGCGGCGTTATTATATATATAAAAAAACTGTACAACAGTTGGAACAGAAATATTTATTTAACACCCACATAAAAGAAATACACTTACAGTTGTTTAGTGCATTTTGTACGTACATCAACAGGTGTAAAATGAAACAAATGGTGGCGAGTGCCGGCTGTCAATTCGGCCATAAATTTCGCATTTCAGGTATTCAATACTTTACTTTGGAATTGTACAAGTGCTGTTTTGCACGCTCATTGCTAATTCCATACGAACCCAGTTTGAAATACAACAATTGAGAAGGTTTATGCAAATTTCTATCGGTGATTTATTCTCTTTTTCAAAAACACTTTCACTTTCTGCCTCCCATAGGGTGAATTTGTTCACAATGAAAATCGCCCATCTGACAAAACTTATGGACAAGTTGATCTACAGAGAATTTATAATTTCGGCTAGATTCATGTGTGTGTTGAAGACGAAGTTTAAAAATAGCGCGCTCTGAAAAGTGCCAGCAAAAAAGTCACCGCTTTTGGACGAAACAAATCTCTTCCAAGAGACCCTCAAGTTGATTCTATAAAAAAATGTTTTACATTTTTATATACACATATAAGTAGATTCTTTTCCATTTACTTTTTTGCTTGACAAATGTAAATACGAGTCCAGTTTGGGTGTTGGCCCTAAGGCCACAGACAAGTCTAATCTGACAAAAAAACAACGTTCTCCCAAACAATTAAATTTCTTTTGAATATTGTATACATAAATAAAAACATATTACAGTCGGACTTGTTCCCACTCTCTTTACTAATTATTCTTGTGAAAATAAAAGTTAATGAAACAATAGGAGAACAACGATATACAAATGCAGATTAATTGCAAATTTAGCTGTACGTGTCGTTCGTTTTGAACTTTTCGTTTAATTTATGCCACCATACAATGGATAAAAAGAGAGAGTGTATTTATTATTGGTGTATATTGCATAGGTCGTGACATTTTCGGCTACATGTCACAAACATATGTGAAAGACTCCCAAATACATATATTGTAATATAATATTTTGATAATCTCCCACTTGGTTTCGTAAAGTATACTTAAGCGCGGATCGGCCCCCAGCTTAGATTCGATGTTCTATTTTTATTGTGCCAACCATAAATGCCACGCAAACAGTGGAACTGTGTGTGTGTGTATGTGTTTTTTTTAATACATATCCCAGATTTTCTGCCCATCTTCTACCAGGGGGGGCAAAATTTCGCATTGCGAAAATGCTGCTTCGTACTTGCATAAATAAATGAAGTCTAAAGACATGTATGACCAGTTTTCTGAGCTAAAAAAGAATGTTGTCCCTTAATGAATATTAAAATATATTGCTTGAATGAAAATGGAGGGATTATGAATGTGGACACAATATTAATTCGCATGCTAATAAATTCAGGTGGTTGGAAAAATGAGAATAATTGTCGATATAATGTTTTTTACATGGTATAATAGTATACAATTAAAAAGTTGGTTCATTCATACAATTCCATAGGAAAAGAAGCAAGAGTGCATAAATTACGTTTCTGTATGAGTTGTTTGAGTTGAGCGTTTTCCCATACATGAAGAAATTCCGTTAGGTCAATGAATAACATTTAATTAAGTGTACCTATTTGTGAAAATGCGATTTGAATGCGGCGTGAAAATCAAAAAACCAAAACAACTTTTAGTTATGTCATAAAGAAAAACATTTCACACATGCACAATTCAATAAAATTGGTCAGCTGTTGAAAGTTGAGAATCTGTTTCTGAAAGGCATTTATCGTTGGAGCTTCTCCACTATGACACGGTTTGTTAAAGGAATTCCATTAACGGAATGGGGACTGATCGGAGCAACATATTGTCGGGTGGATCTCATTTTTCCTCAGCACTTTACCAAATAAAATTATTTTAGATTAAAAATAAATGCCCATTGGTATGTGGCTATTTATGAATTAATTGACTGGGCATATAGGTAACTTCAGTTCAACAAATTAAATATTTTATGCTCGATTTTAATTAAATTTTCGAATTATTTTATCAAACGTTTATCAAAAATTTATGCGTGTTTGAGTAAACATTAATTTATATTTCAATTATCTAATAAAATACACATGCCAGGGATTATAAAATAAAAATCATTTCAATTGTGTACCAATTAATCCCACAATTATTCCATTACAAATGCGCTGTTACACCAAACCAATAATAATTGCGTATTGAACTGCGTGTACGCATAAATTGGACAATTTTTTTAAACGGCGCTATAGAGCGTGCGAAATTACATCTTTAATATATTCATCACCATATACTTAATTTATTTAAAGGAATAGTTGAACTGGTTTTTAAGCATTTTTTTCCATTATGTTCCTGGCTCCTCGACTATATTATTAACCAACACACAATAATCCATCGATTTTTATTACACATTATTACATGATATAGTGTACAAACCTTAAACGTATACTATTAAAAAAAATGCTACTGATTATCACCAAACGATGAGTTAACAATGTTGCGCTGAAACACAGCTGCTAAATTATTGGCGTAAAGCGAATATAAGCAAAAAACATGTAAATGTTTTTCGAAAATTTAAGAACATTATACGGTAAACTGTGAATTGGTGTGGCGAAAAAAAGATTTGATTATTTTACGCTAATCCTTAATTTATAATGGAGCATCAGCAGTGGCAGTGGCCTCTCTTAATACTGCTGGATTTAATCGTGTTATGGAGACATCCGCGCTTCAGGCTATCATCTTCTCACATACACACATACGGGCATTAATGCATTATAGCCTGAATGGAAAAAAATCTGTTCTCCGGTAAAAATGGAACAAAAACTTGTTTACAGACTCCAGCAGTACTATCAGAGAGCTGACGTGAATATTGTGTTATAATTTTCCAAGAGTACAGGTTTTTTTTGCTTGCTCTAGAGTCCAATTCTTTTCGTTGCTTTTGGAAACTGTCAGGCTTTTTAATCTCGCAACACGTACACATATTAGAAGTAATTGTTCATCAGCTAATGCCTTTATCAATAGTGTTATTTGATTTATTATATACGTCTTAACGTCTCTAAATACTGCGATGCTTCATTTAAACTTGCACTATAAATTAAAAACTTTTCCGGATTCCCAACATGTATACTGCCCTGGTTCGTATGATCCCACCCTTTTATTCGTGTGTTAATTAATTTACGCTACAATGCAATAGTTGAAATCTCTTCAAAATAGCTGAATTAATTCTGTAATACATCTTGCGTGACAATTTACAATGTGAATATCGTGGCACATGTGTCTCTGTGTGTTGTCGTCTGTCTCTCCATTCCTGAAAGCTGGGGCTCTGCCCGACAATGTTTTACTGATTGTTATAATATTCTATTTTGGATGGAGCTTTAATTCTCTTATTTTAATAGACACACCACTGCTGCGATATGGTTTTGGTGTCTTTTCGAAATATTCCAAATTCACTCTGTGTGGTGATATCCAAATATTTTCGCTTCCTAAAAAAACTTTTCCATGTGAAAAGGTGCAAGGATTGTCTGCTCTGTGTGTGCTCTGACAAACTGAATAATTATAACAATCTGCACTCTTATATCAAATGTGGCTTCATAATATTTTCAAGTAGTTTGAATATTTAATGGGCAAGTTGATAATTAAAAGTGGCCTCTAAAGGTTCATTCACAAATGTATTCCCACAGTGTTTAAAAGCGATGCATAAAGGTAAAAGAATCGTCTTAAATATGGAGAAGAGAGATGGAAAGATGGAGTACATTTCGCGGTCACATTATGTTAATAAAATGTAATAGCGAGCAAACATAGTCTAGGAGCGAGATGCTACCATTTTCATCTCTGTTTTTACGTTGAACTGGTTTTAGATTTTTTTTCTGCTGTAATAGTGCCAGCGTTGTCCCACTGTATCTCTCTACTATGTCTTAAGCTGCTTTTGATAGCTCTTCTACTGCTCAGCAAGGATGTTGAAATAGTGTGTTGAGTTCGCTGACCAATTACTAGTTTTTGTTGTTTTATTCCCCCTCGCACAGAGCCGTTCATCTCTCTTATTTTCTTCAAAGTAAGTACTTGAAGCAACGGAAGTTCGTGGGATTAATAAATACAAACACTTGACAAACTCCCATTCTACTATGCCATTCAATTCCATTCAAGTTTTCTTACGTTTTCGTTATTAAAGTTTAATTGCTGGTAAATAATGCAATAGTTTTGGATTAGAACGGGACAAGGTTTCGGGGGGAAAGGATGTTAGACTTGATATCTTCCGGTTGAACATAATTAGAGTAAATAATAGTTACTTTTCAGCTTAATTTTCGATTGGAATTGAGAAAAATTTGGTGCACAGTTAAATGTGCGATTTAGTTTTTAAACATTACAAAAGTCAATATCCTTTTTGTCTAAAAAGAAAGTTTTTTTTTAAAGCACACTTGCTGATTGACATTTTAGTCTAACTTAATTAAACTTTTAATTACTTTCATTTGCATTCATATTAACTTTCCAAGTAGCCCTTTCGGGTGCATATAACACTTTTTTCCTATAATAAACTATGAGTTTAGGGTAATGTATATAAGAAGGTTAAAGTTTGGTCATTAAAAGTGGGTGTTATTATTAACTGAAAATAATTCGTTTTTGGAAACAGGAAACTAAACAACTCAATTATAGACAATTTAGTCAACAAATAATTATTATTAGTACAATGTTATAGAAAAAATGTTACTTGAAATTGTTTATAATTATATAGTGAGCTCTTTTTTGAGAGACAGTGTTTAGGAACTAGATCTTTCTCACATAAATTAAGTGTTTTTTTTTTAACAACGGACATCAGAGATTTATATTTTATGTAATACTAAAAAGAGAAACGGATTTAACAGAATTATACATTTCAATAATGTATTTCGTTTATATAAATAAAAATGATTAAAAAATGATGCTTGAAAGGATTTTACACACGAAGTAAATAAAAAGATCATTTTCAAACCGTATACAATATTATTTACATTTCCTTTACAAATTTGAGATGTTCGAAAAAATCACAAAACTTTTCATTGTCTCTCAACTTCTCATCCACAGCATCTTCCCATTAATATCAATTTCCTAATATCTAATTAACTCTTGACCATGAAATAGAATCATTGCAACCCAGATGAGAAAGGCGCAAGTAAAAAACCGTACACCATATCACAAGACAGCAATCCAACATTTTTATTAATAAGTCTATATATATGAAAAATATAGAAAAAATTTCTTGTTCCCAGCCGTATCCGTTTCTCTCTTGGTTTGTTTTTCGTTTTGGTAATGTGTTGACGCCACAACACAGCACTGAACCTGTGTACATATCCATGTTTGTTGCTGATGATGCTGGCCTTTAACTAAATCTCAAGAATACCTGTCAGGCAACAATATCAAACGGAAATGACGTAACGACCGGAGGATATCGATTTTTCTCATCAAGAACCTGATGCTCGCATCCTCTCCACTTTATTAAGTCAATTAGAATGGCCGTAATTAGTTAATATGTGTAAGGTGGATTGACGGTGCGGCTCGGTTGAGCGGTGAAGGGCTGCAAATTATGCTGTAGAGGCTGGTAGCATTATAAACTATCCATTCATAATGCAAACGCGAACAAACTTCAACTACACTCTCATGAAGTGTAGGTAGAAATAGCAATTGTATGCGATTCATTTTTAATTAATCAATCCTGAAATAGGCGATTACCTTGAACTGTAATAATTCCATTTACGAAAGGGTTGACTTTCTGCGCTTATATTCTCTTTCTCTTTCATTTGCATTCGGGATAAGGATAACATCATTAACGAACTGAAAATTGGAAATATTCGGGTGTTGTATTGATGAGGGTTTAATTACGGGATTGTATTTAGGAAAGACGATACATCTTGAAAAAGAATTTAATTAAAAATCTATAGTGTTTAAAAATTTGATATCAGTCAATAGTGGAGGATTTCGTATTAGATATGCATGTATAGCGAAATGAAAAAAAAATGGTAGAGAGCAATCTTTAATTAAACTGATATTTTATAATTAAATTTGAAAAATTTGTAGGTATACGTGGTTTTTGTTTCATTTTAGGACGTTAATTACTACTAGAGTATAAAGTTGACGAAACTCGATCTAAAACTAGTTACAGTGGAATATTTTTAAATTTCATACAATTTATCAACCCCTTTATGCATATAGAAATTACGATAGGTAATTAAAAAAGTTGTAATATAAAAATTTCACTTCAGTTTAATATAGATTAATATCCTACAAGAAATTGCATGTAGGTAGGTAATAAACTGGTACAAATGATAAGTTCATGGGTACTACAGAAAAATGAAATTGAAGGTTTAACCTACGCCCGTTATAAGCAAAACACCTTCAAGTTGTGCCCTCCAAACATGAACAGACTACACCTGTCGGTGAACGAGTGGTTCGTTTTTTCTCTTCTCTTTAAAAACTAGTGTATGTTTTTATGGGAAAGTTCATTCAGTTCGCTCTCTCCTTCTCACTCCGACTAGCATACTTATACACTATTCAGATTAAGCGGCTATTTCTTGTTGATCCAGCAACAGCTACCTGGGCCCCCGTTCAGTATTTTATTATGCCGCAATTGCCGCATTTCAAAACAACAACTAAATAGGAGTGTGTATACAAGACAGAGATGATTGACTTGATCAAAACGGTGTACAACTCTGTTGATATTTCAATGAGAGAGTCAAACTGTTTTCGTTATTGCGATTAAGTGTGAATGTACGCAAAGCACATTGCCTCTTGAATGATGTAGTAGGTAAAGTTGAGATACTGTTAGATGGATGGGAGTCTTTCGTTTCTATATCAATAATTAAATACAAAATATAAATGGATAATGAAAGAGTTTCCCAATATTGTTCTATTTATAAAGTGTGAAAGACTTTTATTCAATTTAAGCCAGTTTTTTTTTTCATTTTCTTTTTTTATCAACGGCAAATAACCAATCAATTGAGAATGAATTCTAACAGCAGCAGTGAAAAAAGAGAAAATTCTATATAGGAAACGATTGATTACTAATAATATTTCCACATATTGAAAATGGGAATAGAGGGATTTTTTTTATAAAACATAGAGAGAGTTAATGTAAATTTGGTTCAATTTAAACAACGTTTTTATCGTGTCATTTGAACAAACAGAACTTATTACAAATAAATTGCTAGTTGTGTACTTCAATTTCGGTGCGACAAGGATTTATGAGTTATTGGTATATAAAAAGCAATTGTGAGAAACACACTGACAAGATCAAAAGTGCACAAATAAAAAAAGACAACTTATAAAAACTGTTAATAATGAGTAGAGACAAGATAACAAATGATAAATGTTGAAAGTGTCACAGTGTACAAGAAAATGATATACCATATCATTTTAGTTAGATTGCGTATACTATTTACAAATTTACACAGTTGTAATGAGGTTCTGAGCGAATTATTTACAAACGTCTGTATTAACAGAAAGAGGATAGAGTGTTGGGGGACAAGAAAAAATAAATGAAGAATTAGTTCAAGTAAATATTATACAGTAATCTCTTCTATATTCCAAAACGAAATTGAAACGTAATCTATTTGAAAATGTATTTTCCAAATCAATATCTTTTTGTGAAATGCTGGCCAATTCGTCCTTTTCTCAAACGATTTCCATTCTAATGTTGGACCGACATTCAAAACAAATGATGAAATCTGGATGTGACACTACTGATATTTATCAGACGGACGATTTTTTCCATATAATACTCTCCTAAATTCGAGATATATATATTACAGTTGGAATGGATTTTCTTTTTGTGTCCTGTTGTGTATGTCTATACTTGAACTTGATGGTAATTTTCTTATTTGTTGAAAATACGTTAAAGAAATGTACCTTTGTACACAGTTTCGATATTTGTCGGAGAGAGAGAAAGAGAGTAAATAACAAATAGCAGCTAATAATGCACTCAATATTTTATTATCTATAAATAAAGTGGATATAACAAATATTTTATAATTTGTGATGGTAAAAAGGAACGTTTATCTATTGTTGAGAATATATTTCACAAAGTTTTATTTATGTGTTATTTACCTCCTTGTTGCATGCAATTGATCGATCTACGAATCAATAATTCACTAGGTAAATGTTAAGGTATTGTATTAGCATCGCTTTGAACAATTCTCATTAAAAATTTGATATTACATAGAATATTAATCCATTGATTAATGTGAGAGTTTCCCTTATTAATCTTATAGGATTAGCATAATTATTGGAAAATTATGCTTAATTACAATGAATCTTGTCGGAAATTGGCATTCATATCAGATTTATTTTCTAGCATACATTTTTTATAATTACTAAAGCGGAAAAAGGTTTACTTATCGGAATCGTAAAAATGCAATAAATTACCAATTGCACTTCCGATAAATAAAAGAACCTATTGAATAGATAAACAAACAATTGTCGAAATGTGTAATAAAATTAGTACAATCAAAAAGTTACCAATGACTGATATAAAAACTAAGATCTACAATAGAACAAAGGTTATATTGGAAAGTTTTCAATTCGCTCTATTGAAATGATGGTACATTGGAATTCTCTCCCCTTGGAATATAAAAATGCACCAGAATAGAATGGGAAACTTTGGTATCTTTGCATTTATGTATATAAAATTCGATCGGTGGACTACTACAGTTGCGATATCATCGAATTAGTTAACAAATACATTGGATTTTATTTGATGATCTATTTTCCATTGAAAATGTATGCAATAAAATATCTCTAAATAAAGGACTATATAGGATTATTTAAATAAATAGACTATAAATATCGCACATATATATAAAATAAAATCCAAATGGAAAATCATTATGAAATTACATAGAAAACGGTTTTCGATTGTTCTTGAAATCATAAATAACGAATTTCTGGTTTTGCATTAATGTGAACTATTCAGAAATATTAGGGCATTTTATGATTTTCACATATAAACAAAACAGTTCATTAATTTATAGTTCGGTGTGGAATTGGTTGGAAAATGTACCCAAACTCTAAACATTGCCTCCTCCTGAATATCCACATTTTGTAAACAAGAATATTGTATTTACAGAATTCATTAATCGATTTGCAGGTATATTTATTGTCTACTGTGTTGGATAAAAAGCTTTTAACAGAGGAAATAATGTTCGACGGTCAGGTTTTTCAAAAATAAAAGATTAACCTTATGGTCTGAATAATTCAATCGTAATACACAGGTCTTCATGTGGTTTCCTGTTTAGATTGGAAGCCTTTCAGTGTTTTTGGTTTCTTGCTTTAATTTAAAATGTTACACCAACACATTCAATAACAAAAATACAATGATAATAATTCCAAACCAGATTCACTTTTTTCACATTTTGTTGATTCTTCTCTTTCTGTTTATGATTTTTAATTAAAATACTGAATGAAGCAAGTCGTTTGTTTTTTATAAATACATATTGAATTTAATGTTTAATTCAATTTACTTATGTCACCCTTTTAATAAATAAAAAAAATTTTCACATCCGAGTAAACCGACCAGTTGAATAACAATTGCGGAAGACAAAGAGATATAGACTTTTAATTGTTTAATTTACTAAACAAATTATTATAAATTCAAATTTGTTAATTTACAATAGCTCTGTGTATCTTTTTCATGCAATTTAACAAATAAAAAACATTTAACGCAGTTCTCATGAAAGTAAACATGCATTATTCGCATCATGCAAAATCATTTAAATTACACGCATATGTTACATAAAAGTTCTAATTCAATTATTCATACAAGTTTCACAAAGGAAAATGATCGTTATTTTACCACTTGAACAAATTAAAATGTTGTCAATAATCTTTGACATGCAAAGTGGTAATTGTGTATATTCCAGTTTTTTCAATCACCGGAAACGAATTATTAAAAAGTGGATTACATTCCATATTCATATATGAATGTACGAACATCATTTAATATCTAGAATAGTTAAAGATTATAAAAAATTTAAAGATATCTTCGCTATCTTTCATAAAGACTAAAATATGTTGTATAGTATGAATTTTCAATGAATAAATAGACAGACATACTCACAGGAAAAACAAAAACATTAATGAGAATGATCTTAAAAAACGAAAGAAAAGATATAGAAGGAAACAGAAACTGGCTTTGCAAGTTTTAAATAAAAACCTGAAATATAAAAGGCTTGTGCTTAGTTTTGCTCTGTTGTTGTTGATGATGGCTTCTGCATTGAGCCAGAAAGATGAAAGATTAAAAGTTGATGTACACACAGTTATTTTATTATTTCATTTATTCCGCTTTTGTATTCTAATTTACAGTAATTGTTTTGGTCTTTTATTGTTGACGTTTTCTTCAGCATGCGAAAATGTATATAAGACTAATAAAAAATATTAAATAGGACAGCAGCAATGCAATACACAGGGAGTACATGAATAGGGGAAAATGAACAGAAAAAACTCATATTATACGAACAGCAACTTTATTTGCTTACAATTCAATTGTACGCTAAGTTTTTATAACTTTTCACAGTAAACGAGTGTATTTAATTAGTTAGGAACACATTCTCAGTGCCATATTACATATCTATATGTTGGACATTTATTACGATGACATTTGCATACTTATGCGAAAACATCCAAAAGATTGTTTTACAACTGAATGAAAAAAATAATCCAACTTCCAAACAAACAACAGATGGAATCCATATTTGACTTGATTATATTCTGCAAATTGTGTTTTTTGCCCTCTCATTCCGCATTTGTCGATATTCATCCTGCCTAAGTTTCTGCATTAATAATAACCGCGAAACGTACGTAGATCAATCGTGTACTTTTTCCACTACCCTAAAATACACCTACGGGAAATCGATAGCATTTTAAATATAGGTGAAGGCTGATGCTCACATTTTCTCCTTGTTCTCGATCTGAGCAAATTAATAAAAACCTAAGTACATGATTCATTTTTAATTTTTTGCACTTTTCACCAGTTTACTCTACGACTGCAATTTTCTTAAGTTCTACCCAGGGACTTGATGCCAGTAATTGGGTCATTGGGCGTGCATTATAGTTGTGTACAAAAGAAACACTTAACCATTCGGAAAAAATGAGGGTTTATTGATTTTCTCTTTATATACAGACATACAGGAGACAATAAATAATTGACTTGCTTATATTGCGTTGGAGAAGTTAAAAAACTAATTTTTAATTGCTTGCAAAATTCCAATAAAGGAGTGTTAAATTTAGCGTTAAGTACATTGAAGATTCTTTGTAGAAATTTATTCAAACAAGCGGATCAATTAGGGTGCACCTAGTGGTAGTGTGACCTAATTGCAAGATTTGCTTTATTCGAACTTAAGGGCGTAATAAAAGGCCATTCGATTATGGATTTGTGATATTCAGGTATTCATGAACGCTCCAATTCTACTGATGACAATGACAGGTCAAATGTGCTTTTATAGACACCGAAAAGTAAAAAACGCTCAGCGAACCATAACCTTCGGTTATTGTATTAACGGGTGACGAGCCGCACCAGAATCGTAACAAGATTTTCAAGGGTGAGGATCATTTCCGAGTGCTTCAGACTGGAAAATGTTTACTGCTCGAAATGCAATAAAATGCGAGACAATTTCGACAACAGATAATGAGCCACACATTGCAGTCTCAATTCTAATTAATAATTGAATTTATTCCACTAAGCCGAACACAGTCACGAATAAGAGATTCGCAAATGCGAAACTTGTCATCAGCATATGGCCTCTTTGCAGCGTGAATTCTAGTTTCAATAATATTACAAGGCAAATAAGGTAGCCGCAAGATGGTTTTAATATCAGTCAAACAGGTCTTGAATGTCTTGACCAGCATCCGCTTGTTAAATTTAACTCTTATTTGTAAATCCTGTTTTTCTCTTCTATGTACGGCTTTTCTTGCTCTCTTTATCACTTCCAACCTGATCTTTTTTCCTCTCTCCCTCTCGTTTCTGTATCTGTGTGTGAGAATTATACCGTGAAAGTGTAAGTATTATTTATATATAAATTTGAGCTGGTTTTCGATTTATGTAATACAAACACCAAGTCTATTACGGTAATTATATTTTTTCGGTTCGTGAGAACAAATAAAACTGAAAAAAATTTCATCTCATATAATAAAATATAATTAACGTAAAAATTTGTGTTCAGGGGACACTAAACAATCTTTTATGGGACAATTTGAGATCATTATTTACTTTAATGACAAAAACAAAGTGAATTTGGAGATATGAATAATATGCGACATTGTTCTGTGAAAAGAATAAGTGGAAAATTGATAAAATAATTAGATCCGCCCTTAATTGTCTCTCTCTTTAATTGTAAATATAATCATAGTACTTTATACTTTGTAATATTAGTGTTAGAAAATGAAACGAAATCAGTAGAAAATTAAATTTAATATCGAAATTTTAATGGGAGTATATTGTGGCGCTCATTAATTTCTGATATTACAGCAATCAGTTTTACTGTTTTAATTGTTGTAATTTTAAGGCGATTCTCTTAATTTAATTGCAGTTTGAATTTATATTGTTTGAATCGCTATCTTGTTAGGGATGAGAATTTAACGCATAAAAGGGAGCCTCTTACATTCAACTATGTAGTCAAAAATACATTGTATATAAATTTAGTGGAACTCCATCATATATTAGAGATGACGGAAAGTGAATATAAATGTGCGAAAATCTTATATAAACGCAAACGTATATCGCACTTTATTGTAAAATAAATAATATTTAACAATGTTAGAAAAAGGCACAATTTAAGAAAAGAAGACACGACTATAAGTTGTAAATTTAATAGGACTGCCACACATGCTTTAAGATTTGGACGCGGTGCACAAAAGTGGGCCAGTAATAAATTAGGAGTTATATTGCATTAGTGTCAAGACAAAATAGCCAATTTCTATTCTATTATCTGTCAAAATAGCCCTTGGATACGTATCCATTTCGATGAGCGGCCGTCTGTGAAAATTACCCCGAGAACAAGAAGACGGATGAGTATACGATGGAATTGTCATCCCAGCAACCCTTTTTACCACTTGAACTGGCTCATTTGTTATAAATTCAAATTCGCTCCTCATTCCCTATACAATCTTTTATTTTCATTCATAATGCTGTGTGCAGAGCGCACCGTTTGTGTCCCTCACTTTGTGAGGCACTCGTTTGAATAAATAAATTATGGAATCACACTCATTTCAAAGGTAATGTGCTTTTTTCTTTCTCTAATACCAACTAGATACTAACGTACATAGAGTTAAGAAAATGGGGGATAAATTTACTTAAATTTAATCTTTATTGTGGTACATTATCGTTGGAAAACGTAATTTAACCTGTAAAAGCCACCATTAAATAAAATCATAGTAAATGGAAAACGAACGGATTCACTTGCCGTGTGTTGAACATTATTTTGTATTTATTTTTAGATTAAAATGCTCCCCGTGAAGGGATGCCATTTTTTTGTCAATTTTAGTGGTCCATTTTCCAGAGAAGACATTTCCAAATACACAACAGTGTGCACCGATTAGAAAATCTCTTTTTTTTCGTCGCAACGGAATATAATAGTGCCAGTGCCAGTTTAGTGAACAGTATAAAAGATGAGTCACAAAGAGCAATTTAAATTTGCTCTGTATATGCTGGGTATATAGATAAAATAGACGAATCACGTTTCCTTCTGTTTGTCTCGTTTGAATTCTTTAGTCAAGGGAATCGTTCCGTTACCTGCCTCCTAATACAATTTGAATTTCTAGACGACGAAATAGTTCAATTTGAACGATGAACGCAAGATTTGCGACTTGTTCAATTAGATTAAAATTCTGCTCGAATTATCTGTTGTTTCATCGAGCAATAAACAAGTCAGATCAAGTGTTAGCTATTCACATTGTTTTTTTATCAGCCAAATTGCAATTGTATTAATAAATTCAATAATGTTAATATTTACATACACCTTTAATTTGTATTACTTGATACGTTGAATGTTTATGTTTGTGTATTTGCAAACACATGAAAATGCATTCGTTACACGAGGGTAGAATTTTTTCATTAAAAAAATTATTCGTAGGTTTACCAACAAAATAAAATTCGTTAGTGGAATACGCCCTAAATAAATAAAATGTTTGTTTTCATGCTTCCTTCACAAAATATACACATACGAGTGGAAAAAATTCTAAATAATATTCAAATTTTCAAATATTTAAATACATGTTTTATTTGGTTTTCTTTTACTGTTGAAATGTACTTTTTAACAGAAAGATTGAAAAATATTCAAGCGGTAGATTGAAAATCTTTCAATATACATAGAATTTTCATCTATCGGTATTTTTTAATAATGAACGTTCCTGTAATCGAAAATTTTACAACAATATTCGGTTACAGTCGAACAAAGCAGCCGGAGTATTTGATCTATCCTCGTTTATATACTTAGGTATTTATATACCTACATATAAAGTGGAGGAGAAAGTTGGATAGAGAAAGAATAAAAAAAAACAAACTTTGCTAGAATCCTAGAATTATGTTGAATATTTGCAATAAATCAGGCCCCTATATTGGATATTGAGTATATTTTCAATATGAGATAGAAAAGAGAATTATATGAATGGGGGATGAAGAGGGCACTTTTGCGAATAGTTGAGCGAAACTTGCAAACTTACGAAGAATAATACAACCATTACAGTTGTAGTTGTATAAAATATTGTAAATATATTTTCGATCATAGTGGAAAACGAACGCGGTTGAATGTGAATTCAGTTCGTGTAATGAAAATGCCTCTGGGTGTGTATATGCATTCTAAAATATATGTATATATCTCTATTTACTTTGTTTAATATGTTTTATCAAGCTTCCTCATCTAGGAAAATAATGAATACTATATCCACTCTTAAGGTTTACGAGTGTATAGGTTTTCTGAAAACTTTAGCCCATTTATTATTCTAATATTTCCATGTGACTATATATCCGGATGTGCTACTCGAATATATTTTGCTAAATTAATATTTGAGCTTTATGTGTCTGCAATTCAACTCTCTTCCAACAATCATTTAATAGAAATATTTACATTCGTCTATATCTATGCGAGAATACGGTCTCCGTGTTTTATTTAAGTTTGCGCTTTTGATGCAGAGAAAAATGGTATTTTTGTCATATTATATTATTCAAATCTCCAATGAATTATAAAAGTGTTTTCATTAAAAAAATGAGATTGGATAGATACGCCCTCGCGCGAAATGGAGGTATTATTATTTGAAAAAATATACTTCTTAGGAATTTTTACAGCTGTTAGTGCGAGAAAATTAATCCCGTTTAGAAAACAGTCCCATTTTTTCTGCCATTTGAAATAAATTTCAGAATCCATTAAAAAATTGACGGAAAATAAACAACGATAATACGGAATGGAAAAACGGTTTTTATCAATGTGGGAATATTCTATAATGAAAAAAATTGAAAGGAAAAAAAAAACGTTGAATTAACGCAACTGCGTTTATATTAAAAATAGGGATTAACAAGACGTTCATTTACACTTGTTTTATACGGAAGACGATCAAAGTTTATTGATGTATTCAGACTGATATTAAAATGATTACACAAACAATTTGCATTCAATGCAGACTGTGTTGTGTTGTTGTTTGGAACCCTTTTATTCGATGGAGGGCCAACACCAGCAAGAATTTCCATCGAATATTATTCCAAAGGCAACATGAAACACGATTTCCCTTATAAAACAAATATGAATCTGTTTTATTTGTTGGCTGTTTTGTTTGCCTTAAAATTAGTTTACAGTACTGAATATAATCAATTTCTAATGGTAATGGATTTAGATTTATTACGGTTATTAATAATAAGAGAGAGTACACAATTCTGCCGCATCATAAATAAACAGTTAGATTTTTTTTTTATTGTAATGCTAGATTTGATGCATGTATTTATTGTCCAAAAACAATATCCGAAATGTAAAAGAATGTTAAGGTTCCACCGAGATTTGAACTCGGATCGCTGGATTCAAAGTCCAGAGTGCTAACCATTACACCATGGAACCGATGCTACAATTCAGCATCCGTTAATTTTTTCCACAAAATCGCTTTGGCACACGCTTTCACTATTGGATTCTAAAAATAGCTGTGCTCCGCTGACATTTAGTTTATCAATTAAATAAAATTATGCTTACAAAACAATTAATAATTAATGATTTTCCTTGGATCATTAACATTTCTCTTAGATAAACAACCGTTTAATTAGTTGCACAAATATGCGCATACTACATTTTTGCCTTTCAATCTCTAAATGCTATTCATCTTCGAAAATTGAGACAAAATTATTGCGCTCGTTTGAAAAACGGTCTACATAACATTAGCAAAGTTGCGATTTTGTACATGCGATAATAAATTTTTTCTTTCTGGTTTCCCAAACTGTCCATACTTTTTATTACGCACGTTCACTGCTGTTTTCCAAAGCTCTGACCAGATTACAAGTGCAAATTCAATTTGTCATTTTTGTTATGATTTGTTTGTGCAGTAAATTATTTGTCCAAGTGGCAAATACAGGAGAAATTCTGTTATAGTGGGATTTTGTAAACACCGAACAGAGGATGGTGTATTTTTTCAGTTGTATCCGTTTTACTGATTTCTGGTACAAATTCGCGTATATCTGGCGAATGTTTGGTATCGAAACAAAAATACACCCACCACGCTTTATTTGTTGCGACTTATTGAGGGGCAAATGTTGTTTTGATGCTATAGACAAAAGCTTGATTAAAAACGAGTAAACATAAAAATAAAAATTAATATAGTATTTCTATACTCGTTGAGTTTCTCCCTTGTTATTCTCATATTCTGGAAAATTTTACAATGAACTTATTTGCAACTAACATAATTAACTGAAAAGCATTTTTATTAAAATTTACCTATGTGGTAGGTATGTAACTCATATATATGTTATGTATTTCGAACAAACACAATCGATTTTCTTCTAGACTTAATCGAGACGGTCAAGAAACGATATATTGCAAGAAATGAGATGGCAATTTATGATTTTACCCATCCCCTATGCGACATATGCATCCCTTATATCGAAAAACATATTCACTTGTCGAATAGGAAGCCATTCCTGTGACAATTTATTTAAATATGTCCTCCGTCCTCCCGCTCAAGTCAATTGTAATTTCCTTCTACAGACGAAGGAGTGGAAGAGGATCTTTTGTATATTATATATTACATTGGGTGATATTTCTTTTTCTCTATTGATTGCACTTTGACTAGGCAGCAGAGTGGGGTGATGACAAGGCGATTTTCCACAGACGGTTTTCTTTTTGTGTCGGTTTTGTTGGAGGGTTTGTGAAACGTTTCACTGTTATCTCATTGAAGTGAAACGGACGCCACCGTCCGAATCAGGATAAATGCTTAATTACGTGACTCAGTCAATGTTGCTACCACTTTATTGATGCCTCGACTACCATTCTTGGATCGTCTACTTGAAATCATCACGTCACTCACCTTATAAGTCAAAATGGCAATTACACATTTAATTATGTTCCAGTTGTCGCTCTTTGTTTATTGTCTTTTCGATTTGTAAGGCAGGAAGTGACTAAATTCTATTTGCTACTTGATTTTGACCTGTTTTCTGTTTTATTGCGAAATATTACATTACTGGACTGGACTGGAATTAAATTAAATCGTTGCGCAATTAGGGGAACTTCGGGGGATGGTTGAGGAATGACGGTTTCCTTCTTCAATTGATCCATAATCAGAGAAAGAGTAGAAAAAGTGGCACTAATTAAATTAATACTTCACAAAGTGCACTTATTGTTGATTCTATGTGTGGATAATTTTTATCTTCGACTCAAGTGTACATTTACCTATTTTCTCAATTAAACATACACTTGTAGTTGGAAATTTCAATCTTCCTGTCAGCATTTTTTACATGTTCCTTTTAATTGCAACTCTTCTCGTATATAACATACTAACAATTGAGTCTTTTGATTTATATCTCGAGAAAAGCGCATAAATTAACATTTGAGTTATTGTTTGGGGTTGTAATGTTAATGGGGTTTTTGTCCCCAGTAGCAAGATAAAGCATATAAAAATATGAGATATAAAATTCGCTATAAAAATGTAGTAATCCGCTTGTGCGGTTAATATTTGATTTGAACAAATGAAAAATTCTGCATGTAAAATGATTCAAGATGCACCAAGAGAGAAAATTAATAAAAGGATATCTTGTAGAAGGAGAGGCATTCGCACATACACATGCAGCTTTCATACATATGAAATATACATATAGAATATATATACATACATATACATATAGAATATAAGCTCAACAATAATATGGAAAAAAATTAATCAAGTTACCACGATACAAAGTAGATTATGGATTTGCAACCGGCGACAATTTATAGGTACTAGCAGATAGATGCACGTAATCGTAATTCATTATGAACGTTTTTATAAGACTTTTAATTTCTTTTTCATTTAGCGTATCTCCTTGATTCGCTCTTCCTTCTAATGACTCATACATAAAATATATTTATCTATAATTTTTTTATTGTTAGTCGTTAGTACAATCGTGAGATCCACAGTAGTTTCACACCCGAAGCAGAGAAGTGTAACGATGATACACTGCATAGAGCCACCAAGAGTAACCTCTGAACTTGAGGGGTCTATAGGGGGCACAGAGGGGCACCTGTGAACGGAAGCCGGTCCACAATGGTATTATAAGACAGGTGAACGATTATGGATTGCCTGGCAAGGAAGGATTTTGTGCTATTATAAACTCTAATGTAGACTTCATACATTTGTCGATCGCTAATATGGTCGAATTGACGATGAAGAAAACGAGCAAAATATGAATGAAGGCTTTTTATTGTCGGAACTGGGAAGTGGCGTACAGGGGGACTTGTTCTATTATTATTAATTTAATTTAACCTGCGTGCGTTCGTGCGGATATTATGGAAAAAAGTATACCTAGACGCATTTTGTTGGTTCGTGTGTGGCTTAATTATTATATACTCCTTTCAATTTGAATAAGAATAGTTAATTAGTAATGTGACGCTTTTTAACAACACTTTGATTGAGTAGTTGAAAACGTTCCCAAAAAGGTTCAACGTAAATGGCTTATAAGTACCTATATACTTATTGGGAGATCAATCTAATCAAAGTTTATAATTAATAAATTTAAGATACATAATTTCGAATTGGATTAAAATATCAACTTCATTGGTCTCTACACTTTCCCACACAATATTAATACCACATAACTGTTTTCCTTGAATTTTTTAATTACCACTCAAGCTCTTGAAAAAAAATATGTTTTACGTGTGTCTGAATAAGTCTCTTTATTTTTAAATCGTACAAGTACAAGTGTAATTAAAGAAGAAAATGCTATAATTTCTTTCAAGTGAAACTACAATAAAAAGTCTTGTATGCATGGTGAAAATTGTCTTGACAGAAAAGAATTCAAATTAAATTAAAAACGAAAATGGATCCATTTGTAGTTTTGTGTTATATATTTTTAACAATAATTTTTCTGTCCGTGCGTTAACTTATTTCAATATATTTTTCCGTATTTTTTTCTTTTATTTGTATTCCACTCCCCTATTTCACTGATTGTCTGCCGATATCTATTCAATTTCCCTTATATTATTTTTCTTTTGTGACAGACGACACATATATCAAAATTTCTTTCGAGCACATTATTTTTATTACGCAAAAAGAACTCACCAGTATATAGGTCCAATATATTCATTTTCGGAGGCTGGCAAAGCACAAAGCCTAATCTTCTTTACTTTAAGCGGAAATTGTCTTCAGCAGTCCTTCATTAACAAATCTGAAACATGTAAGGGAAAACATTATTAATAAGGCAAACCTTAGACATATACGAGCACAATAACTATAGAAAATTGAACTAGAACAAGACAATTTACAAGGAATAAATTCTATTTGAAATGATTGTGTGTGGAGGTCAATTCAATTCGTATTCTCGTTATCCAGGCGAAAAACAAAAGACCTTTGAACAGAAAACTTAACCAACTAAAGAACGCGTGAGATGTTTAAGTGTAGGTTTTTTAAGAAAAGGGAAGATGAGAGAAAGAATATAGGGAGAGTGTCGAAAAAAGTAGCTCAGTCCAAACTTAATGGAGGAAACCCTTCAAACAAAAAGTCCTTCAAGGATATCTGGCTCACTACGGAATACAAATTCAGCTGCTGTGTGATGCGATGAAAAAAAGGGAATTCACTTCTCTCCAAATTCCATTTTATTGTGAAATGAAATATATATTATATAAATGTTCGATCATGTTGAATTTTATCATTATTTCCTTGTAATTACAGTCCTATTTGAATTTTCCCTCGACTTGTACACTCATTTCCTTCGACTTGTGTTTTTGTTCGTGTTTTTTTAACTGCATTTCAACGAGTGTAAAGCAAATAGCAGGATAATTGTGTTAAGGATTATCGACCATTTAAGATGTTGGAGAATAAAATCCAGCAATATACAGTATGCTAACCATTGAAATGGATTTGCAGTTATTTCCATTGAATCTACTAAATGAAAATTTAATTTTGCTTTTTAACTGAATTTTCGTCAAATGTGTTTATTGTGGCAAACTTGAATGGAACCATTTTTTTATTTCCAAATTTCTCTCGCTCGTTATATGTTCGTGCGAGCGAAAATAATATACAATTACTTCATTTTCGTGGGTATAAAGTGCGCATGAAAAAAATAGACTAGACAATTCTCATAGAATAAGTAATGTTAATATAACACTAATCGCATATGTATCTCGTTTAAGATCTTGTTCTCAAGGAAAGTTCAAGCAGTATTACGAGCGTTATCTACTGAACTTAGTTAGCTAATTATTGTACCTTTTTAATATGCCCCGCTGTGTTATTTAGATAATAACCAAGTTAAATGTCGTCCTTTTGCTTAATTATCAACCTTCTTTATTAACTCCTCTTTCGCTTTTAATTATAGCGATTTATTTAACACACAATAACGAAATATATAAATGCATTAATTCATGATGTGATACTGTGGATTGCACACACACACACCGAATCACAGAAAAAGTCTAAGCGAAATGTAAATGGCCCCATTGTGTTGGTCTATTGTCGACCCCCGTTGATGATGTAACTCTTGTTATTATCATGGAAAATGGATGGTTGGGGTGTTTCGTTTCCAACTCATCAGCAAATTCTTACACGATTGTCACTAAAAATACCAATTGTGACCCTTTCCGACTACACAGACAGAAAGAGACCAAGTATAAACGATCCCCTTTATGTTGGAATGTTAATTTAGAAAGGCGAACATAGTTTTACAATGGACACAATGTATTTAATATAAAATAACACTAAATGGCTGCAAAAAACGGCTCCCTTGATTACGTTTTTGTTTCCATTTACTTAACAAATTCTAACAACAATTACATACATGAATACAAACCCATATATAGGCATTTTTTTGATGTTTTTAATTTCGGTTTATTAAAATTTCAATTTCATCCCGATTTGCATAGACGCAAAGTCTACATGTAGCACCTAATCTCTGAAATGCTGAAAAATAAATAACTACATTCTTTTCTAAAGATTTAGAAAGAAGTAACTCGAAAACGTGAATACCTAGCAAAACTGATAAATTTCACTTTATTACTTTTCATTTCAAATTGAAGTGGAAGTAATTCCAGTGGAAAAGCATAAACCAATATATGAACTTTGATGCTGCTACTGCTGCTATACACTTCACTCTATTGAATGTAAACTATTTTAAAATGGAAATGATAAATGCGAGAATATTATTGTGAGAATAAATGTATTCATTCAAATAACCATTTGAAATTGTATAATAAGATAACATCTGTCCAGCGCAAGATCATTTGGATGCATTTGCAATATGATGCCATCATCGTACATATATCCACTTTATACTACTCTCATTTTGATAGCAAACATAAAAGCAGCAGACGTTACAGTTTTTTTTATTTCTGTAAGGGCAATTATGCAAAAAAACTTGACAAAGACTTTTAATTAACACTGTTGTTGTAATAATACGCTTTATTCGTCCAAGTTCAGCCATCATGTAGTAAGTGATCTTTTGCATGTTTTCTATTCATTTTTTATTAGATTTTATATGGTTAAGTACATATCTACACCCCTTTTTTATTTCATATCAGTGCTAGTCAATCAGCAATGCTACTTAAATTAATTACTCTTATTTTTTAAGTGTAATTATATTTTCTGGTTCAACTTCAACATTATACAGCCTATACTTTTATTGTTATTACACGAAACAACTCGAAACTCAAGTTATATTTTGTGTTATTTTTTCATTTGCCTGCGAATAGGAAATGCTATATAAACAATTTTAAGATTTTCGCCTCCCACGGTTACGCATTTCATTATAATTTCGACTTTGTACGTATTTTATACACACAGATAATTAAGTAAGTTTTCTACTAAAAAATAAACGGCTTCATAGCCTTTTTCAGGTATTCGCGTGCATTATCTGTTTTTTTTTTGGATAATTATTTCTTTCAAGAGTTGATAAAATATACAAGTTTAGCAATTTCGTTAAGTTGTTGGAAAATTGACCATTGCAATTAACTTAATGGTCAGTATTTCGATAATAAACTGAAAATGTCCTGTTAGTGATCATTTTTTCTAATGGATTTAACGGTAAAGAAACATTTAATGAATGGATATATGATATATATTCGTAAGAGACTAAAATATATATATTAAATTTCTTAAAAGTGTTTCTAATCTTTTCGTCTCTGGAACCCGTTCGTCTTTTATGTAACATTTACCGGAGGTGACAATAAACCGTGTTAAGACGATATGTTTTCAGGTATTATTTTACTCCTTTGTTCGAATGTTTTTGTTTATTTTCCTGTTTCATTCAATAAATCACAAAACGTCGTCTCGTGTTACACTTAATTTCAACAAATTTATTATTTTAATGCAAAACACCAGGTTAGATGGCTATAATAATAAGTTTCTTTTTAACGGCATGATTCATGCACAGTCCACTTAATTAATTATGGTTTATGACTGGGGGTTACGTGACAATATTTTTTATAATTCCAAAACATTTTCGCCGAAAGCGCGCTTATTAGTAGGTATAAACTTATTTTTCAGCTGTATATTTACAATGTTTGAAACAAAGCATCAACGTTTCTTATACAATTGCATACATAAAGTCCATATATAGATCTACTGAATTATTACAGCGTATATTTGTTTACTTCGTAAAGCATAAACTTGGAGCATCCACAAAAATATGACAAATTTTATTGCAAAGAAACGAAAACACGCGCTTTGGTTATAGACCTAAAAGTAATATAATTTTTATAGTTTATTTAACGTTGATATTTGTGGAGAGAGTATAGTATATTAGCACACATATAACTTAAATTGGCCAAAATATTCACAATCCATATAAAAGAGAGATATAAAGTTGGGGGTGTAGTGTTTATACCGTCATTAAAGTCCACAAAGCTCCCTATAAATAAACCAAACACACATCTATGAGATACTTTTATAGAAAAATACACTGACGTTAATTCGTTTACACTTTTCTAACTCGATAAGTGCAGACAAGATGTTTTTAACGCAAATACACAACGACAGTCCATTAGATGTCGATCTTTGTTGTTAATTGAATGTTGCTCCCCCATTTTACCATTTATGGAGAGAGAAAAAATAAGCAAAAATCAATTGGGTTTCCGTTAATGGAATATCCGCGAATTAGTCTTATTTCCATTAGAGGAATACATTTGATTAAATAATGCAAAAACGAAGAGGCGGTCCCTTCCGGGCGCCGAAAAAAGCCACCAACACCACATTCAAATGAAATTAGTTTGGCATTCATAAATTTTCAATGTTATTACTTTGAATTGAATTCATTGAACCATTGCGGGGTAATAATTTTTACGGGAGCTCTCTAATAATGTGATGTCTGAAATATTAAGTCGATGTCCACATAAACTGTTTAAGAAGCTATTTGAAAAATGAAACACAGCGGTCTCTTGAATTTTTGCTGTTCCAGTAATAGAGAGACCTATTAAATGTAGCCGCAAGTGCCAATAAAATTTAACTTTTTGCACTTTCGTCAAGTGCTGCTCAACTACTCACCCAGTGCCCACCGGATAACGTTTCTAAAACATTATATTTTGAATTATGTTTATTATACCATTATATCCCACGGAATGTTTAGTTGTATTAAGTTTGAGCACGTAAACTGATGCCTTTATTACACATTTGCGCACATTTCCAACGTGAACAATCCTCCATGCAATTTCAATTCATGTGTAGATATATGAAAGAAATTAGAAAACTAATTAAGAAACCTCGAGGACACGGTCTTAAAAAATAATCAACAAAAATTCATAAAAGCTCGTCAAGCAGCTGTCATATAATTTCCCCTCGACTGCAAAATGATTAATGTGGATTGATTTGAATTTTTTTTGCTTTAAACCGCACCGTTCACTCACAATCAATAATAATGATAAAAAAGAGAGCGTAAAAGAAAATGAAAATTAGATCGCGATTAATTATACCAAAGTCTCCCCGAGTAATTCCCAACTTAAATGCTGAGATGAGAAGAGGAAATATTTAAAAATTCTCCATACACACCACAAAAGAGGCGCTCTTCTATACCGCATGTAAACACATACACTTGAAATTTTCAAACTGTCTTGTTTGTTTGGGTATAATTAAGGAATCTTGGAGTGGCGGTCTCTGCATCCATTCCAAACACAAATTTCATGCCTTTTTTAAGTGTGCGTCATCTGAGATAACACCAACATCCATAAAATTCAACTGGTTCAGATTTGAGGTGCAATTAAACGAAGGTGTAGGTATAAGAAGTGGCATGTGTATAAAATAATGAGTCTATTTGTAAATTGTGGGTAGATATGGGTAATGGAACGCTGGTAGGTAAATTGGTGTCCAACAAAGCCGAACACACATTTTAAATAGACAAACAATAATTTAGTTGGTTGGAAACGAAACTGATTGCACCTACTCCAATTTATACCTTTAATTTGTGCTTTATTCAAGCAAGTTAATCTTGTCACTATACTTTACCTTGAACGATAGGCAATGTGACCCCATTTATTTCGGCTCTTTCAAGCCTGAAACAAAACTTGTGCTGTTTTTGCTCTTATTATAGAATTATTTATAAATGGTATTTTTTAATAAATGATAAATTCATATTGTATTGTAAATGTAAAATTTAACAAAAACATGCGTTTGTTAGTTTCACTAATTGATGTGTACCAAACAGGAATGTGTGTGCATGTAATAAAATTATTTATAAATAAATCACATTATTTATATTATGCATAGAATGAAGGTAAACATACCGTACTCTTGTATAAAAAATGACTTGATTAATTGTTATTGTTTAAATTATGCTAAAAATATATTACAATATAATCAAATTATTAACTAGTAATGTTTTACCTACTTTGCAATGCACAAATATATAAATAATACATATTTAAACCATCTGGTCACAATGACTTTCATAAAATTCGATAATGAATATTAATGATTCTAATAATAACGATCGAAATTAAAAATTATAGTATTTTCCATTTTATTGGATGGGGTGATAAAAATTATTAAGCGCACCATTATGGGTGGAAAACGCGCAAACGCCCAATATTGAAAGTTTTCTTTTTAGTAACATTCTTCTCGTCTTTTAATATTTGTTTATCAAGTTAGAGAGGATACACAGAGCCACATATACATACATTGTGCTTTTATATTCAGACACAAAGTAATATTTAAATAAAGCAATATTTTGTCATAAAAGTATTATGCAAAGAATTACGAGTTTATAAAGTGGTGAACAAAGCAAGATAAAATATTCACACAGTCAAGCCGTGAATGTATAAAACCCAATTCTGATGTGCTCTACATGTAGTTCTAACAAAGTAAAAGATGCTTTTCTTTATCTTTTGTTAAGAAACTAAAACAATTTAGGTACAGTCAACAGCTTGCACACATCCAGAAATATTCCAATTCCTCCTAATGAAATTTGTGCTATCGATGATGAGCTAGTTAATAATTTCCTCCAATATTCAATTATTATCTACGTTTAATTTTAATTTTGCCTACCAGCCCTACATACCAATAAAAAGCACACATTCAAAACGCATTTCAACAATGTTTAAAGACTGCTCCAATCGGAATAATGTTCATTTGATGGTTTTTGTTTATGTCACAATCATGTTTTTAGTTTATAATTTAAAAATAAACGATGACCACATTTGTGTGGCTGTACAAAAATCGACGGCTATTTTAATATCTACAATTTTATGGCGCAAATCAATCAATAACTGCTCATACATTGAACCGAAATTATTAAAAAATCCCTTTTTTTTTGGACGCAGTTATTATAATCTCTGTAAAAAAGAGACGGTATTTGTGATTTGAATCAAAAGTTTCGCAAAAAACAAACATGCCTATTCCCTCCTCTGTCCACTGTATTAGAAGCTCTTTCACTCGGTACCTTCAAAGATAAAATATAAAAACATGTCTCGATACCCAGCACAAATCCCAATGATCCAGTTTGCTTGTGCAAAAACTTCATCGTACATAAACAAATAGAAGAAAAACTTTTCCATGTGTTATTGTCCGTTTGTCGGGACATGTACCAGCATGTATTGATTAAATGCTGGTTACAAAAAGGGTGTGTCTTTAAAATGATATAACCAAAAGGACAAATGTGAGGAGATTTTTTGTTCTTCATTACTGTTTTTTCTTCAATTTGACAGATTGGAATCGTACACAATTTTACAGTGCTAAGAAAAAGTGCGCACTTCCATTAGGCTCTCATCCACTTCCAAGGTCTATTGTATATAGTCTCGGTTGCAGGATTGCTTTTTTGCAGCTCAGCTTGTTTCTTGAGCAGAGAGAATAAAGTTCTCGTGGATTGGATAATTTCAATGTTAAATAATGTGTGACACCTACACATGTGGTTGAAAAATTATAGGAAAGTAATGGGGAAAAACAACACACTTAGTTAAGGAGGCCTTTTGAGTAAATTTTTGGAGTTGTTGTTAGGGATTAGCAGTGCAGCAAGAGGAATAGAGCGTCTTGGAAGTTGGAGGGTGAATTGGTGCGGTGATGGTATAATGTAGCTGAGTGGAACATCCATTAGTTATGAAGTTGGCCAAATCTAGATGAAGTGTTTATGCAAAACATTCACATAAAAGCTATAGCGAAGCATATCCAATCATCAGGATTTGGGGATGGAGCCGATTCCACAAATTAAAATTAGCTCTTTTTAACGACACACAAAAGAAAGCTATTTCGATTTTATAAATAATCCTCATTCCATATATTTTGGTAAACGTGAAAAGAGTTCTCTTTTTTCACGTATTTAATTGTTTCATTTCATGCAATAAATTCCGGAAATGTAAAAGAAAATGTTTACATAAAGTTGTTTCAATCAAAAAACTTGCGAATCTAAAGTAAACTCTCGTATTAGAAATTAAACATGAGACACCAATTCCAGTTAAGCGTGTTTCATAAAAACCTTGCTAAGAGTTTTATTTTTTCCTTAACGTAAATATTTGATTTAATTTATAACCATTTCCTTGGCACAAAGTGGCTGTTATTTTCGTGTTATTAATTTTCATCTTATACATAAAAGTTCTTATTTTCGTATATTCATTCCCAAAAACAAAATATATTGCAATCATAAAGTAAAATATCTGGAATAGCAGGAGCGGGAGGTGAATGTTCTAATTTTACAAAATCCCCGCCTTAATTCAGTCTTTCAAATGGTGCCAATTAACGATTCACAAAATTGTTAAATTTACCATCAACAACTGGAAAGCGGAAAGTCCATCTTCGTTTTTCTTTTCTTCTTTTTGATATAATTAATGATATTGGGGGGGATTTTGTGCAAGTCTTATGTTGAATAATTAGTTACAAGATACAAAAATAACTTTGTACGTCAATGTAGAAAGTTTAATGAAAAATTAATTAAATGTTCGTCAAGAGGCATAGACACAGATGACAATAATTAAATATTTGATAAGGAATAATTTGTTGTTGAATTTTTCCCTACAAGTTATTCACTTTTTTAAGTAATAATATCTGAAACACCCATCAACTTCCAATAAAAGTCTTTCATTATATTTCAAGCAGTATTTCAGTGCATTTGTTGCATTGAAAACAATTTGTATCTTGTGCAAAATACGTTTGGTCTACCCGATTTCCTGATGGTTTATTATGTCGTAGTTTGAGGAAGAAAGTTGTATTATAAATATCGTGCAATAATTTGTTCGACAAACTGTAAACAAGTAAAGAAGTGCAAACTTTTAAATCTCATATCGGAGATCAATTACTTCTATTTTCTGTGTGGGATTATTGTTTGATGGAAGTAAAACTGTTTTTTACTCATCGGAAAAATTTATATTTAATTAGCCCCATTTAATAAAAGACCGCGTCATAAAGCTTATGCAATATTTTGCGATTGCTTCTTCATTATATTAAAAAACTTTTAGAATGAACCAAAAAGGCCACCTAAAGATTGTTTCCTGAAAGTTTTCTAATTAATTTTCTGTTCATATATGTGTATTTTTTTTACTCTTACTACCCAATTTGTTTTATTATGTACAAAGTTTTATAATGTAAAAATAGTTTATTGCCTGAAAGTCCCTAAACTTAGTCAAAAACAAATTAACTTGCTTGGATGTAGAAAGATAGAATGTTAGTTGTTTTTTTTTCAGGGCATAAGGAAAAAAAAACAAAAACTAACAAGTTATTCGTGTCGCTTTTACGACTAGAATTTTACAGCTTCATCTTGAAAGTGAGCAAGATTTACGCTCGAACATTTAGTTCTCGGTAACCTACTTGACTCTTACATATGCAATTACCAGTAAAGATACGAAGAGACTTCCTACTTGATGCATGCCTCAAATTTATACTATGTATATCCTTTGCGTTTCTCTCGCAATTATCACACTGTGACTTTTTCCATCATTTTATTTTCCAAATGCGAACTAATCACTTGTTGCTAATCCACACTTGAGCCTTAGAAGGTTGTTGCACTTTTTGCAATAAATCACTAAGAAAATATATATGACCCAAGCCGTGTTTTTCTTCAATTCGCACATATGGTAATTGGAATATGAAGAACCTGATTAGCAGGATGTTGTTGGCTGGAAACGAGATTCAATAACAAGAAATTATACCTAAATTAATAATACATTAAAGGGATTTCTTCTATCCTCCACTCTAATTAAATTGTCACAAACGTGTAAGTATGTGTGTGTTTAGTAGTAGCGATGTAAGTGAGTTGACAAATGGAAACTAGAAACAATTAAAAAAAATTTTCTTTACACCGGTGTGCTCATTAAACCATGAAATAGGCTTGTTCTAGTGAACAGTCATCATATAAGATTTAATTTGTTCGACATTGTAGGTACGCAAACGAAAGTGTTTTAATGAAAAAGTTTTTTAAGATGATGGTAATAGTGAAGAGACAAGCAAAATTATACCAAAATGGAAATACATTACATACACGTATTAAATACGCACACTTCACGCCAGTATGAATTTTAATTAATAAGTTTTGCCGGAAAGGACGCTCAAGAAGACTACCATGTAATCCATGTACAAAACTTGCTTACTACTCCATGTCTTACAAGACAACAGTAATTTAAAGGCTTGCCTAAATTCGACTTTGGAACAAGGGTTGCATTTAAATTGTTCAAATTACTTTCGATTATTTTATTATAACTAAGTTTGTATATTGTGTAAAAGCGAATTGGGAATTTTGCTACACGTATGTGGTGAATAAACACATGGAATCCTTTATAACAACTAGTTGCAAAGGAAACTATAAATAGTATTATAATTAAAGTGGGGTATTTGATTTGGCAAGCATGTACTTGCCATAAAGATTAAGATCGCTCTTTAAGATATGCTGTCTCTCTAATTCCCCACTCTATTCCATTCTATAGATTTTCTCTGTGTTGACAACTTATTTGATAGTAAATATCGCGAAAATCGGAAACTTTCTTTATTGTCTCTCAATTGTCAGTTGTTATGTTGGAATAGGATTTATCGAGATCAAAACCATGACTGTTTTCGAAGATTCAATTTGTAATTAAACATCCTATGTGATCTTAAATTGTTGAACAAGACAAGTTGTTTTATTAAAAGAACGCGAATATCTTGATTGAAACAATAAATGCGCTTATGTAATAACAGTTTAATAAACCGTGTACAAGTCTCACAATCGAGCAGTAAGCTTACTAAAGATCATTATTCCAATACCCTCATTCTATTCTGTATTGTATTAAGGCCTTTATTGTGACCCACTGAAAACCTAATAACACACCTTTATGGTGCACCTAATAAAACATATGGTTTTTATTGTCTGCAGCAGGTAACAATCAAGGTAAACGTCAGGTGGCTGCCACTACTTCCCGTTCCTTAAACCCTTAATTTCAACCTGTTACAGTGTGCATTGCACACACAATGAAATACACAGTCCTTATATTTTATTTTAAATAAATCGAATTATTTATTTCGTTGTAGACCGGCATTTATGTGCCTGAAAATGTGAATAAATAACAACAGCAACACACAAGCAGAGACTTTATGAAAGTTGAATTTGAAAATTCTGATGCGACTTTGGACCCTCTTCTCCTTTTCCCTTTACGCTTCGACAGATTTATAGTTATTATTAAGAATATTGGAATACATATTTCGATGGTTGAATGTAAAACAGCTTTCCATTATAAAAGAATATTTTTTATGTTGAACCGTGATTTACTGTAGCGTATTTGTGAGAAACGATTCTATTGGAATAAAGTCATAAGTAAAAGCAGAAAAAAATGCGCAAAAACAACACAGTTATACGTTGCTTTTTTATGATCCACATCGTAGATATATGTAAGGAATATTTAATAGAAGTTTTTTGATGCTTTTGTCCCGAAAGCTGTGTGAAGATTTTTCAATGACTATGTGACCGTTAATAATTAATCTATTGAAAGTCAAAGATATTTATGCGGTCTTTGAAGGGAGATAAAGCTGGTTAGGGCTCTATATAATGTAAGGATATCCCGAACATCAATTAAGGTGAAACAAAAGAGGTGGGATTGCATGGTATGTACAGATATAGAGCGAGGCAGTGGCAGCAGAGAGAGAATGGAAGTAAAAGATATCGGTGAGGATCTCTGGTTCCAGAGGGAAGTTTAGTTTGACATAGTGTGTGCCGTCTCCATTGCCGCCAGCAGTGTAAGCATTGTCAATACAGCTATTAATCGAGCTAGATAAACTTGGGGGGCCAACTTTGCTCCATATCGATCCATATAATAGCACTTATCAATGGAACCATGTGTCTCAACGGATTTCAAACATGCAAATCCGGCAACGTTCAGGCCCTTTCGATTCGCTTGATGGCACCAGATTTTATATTCGATAACTACCTATATACATATTCATCTTGGTATTCAAATATTAACAAATCCATTACCGTCATACACACTCACCGTACGAAATTAATGCGAAATTGTGTGTTTGGTCTAAAGTTGGAACTAATTGGAACCCCAACACCTTTCCGATCTTAAAATCAATCTCATCAAACTTAGCTGGTATAGAATTTTTTTCAACAGTGTAAAGAGCATCGGACCAGCTCTAAAAAGCGGCAACAATGTGAACGGAAAGACATACATTGTGGCAAGACGAGACTCAGGAAGACAGTTGGTAAGAATTGAACAGGTGCAAAGTCAGTTGGTTTCAACTAAACTGGTCTTGTGTGCTTTTATAATACCTTCTGTTCTATATAGTAATTCTTCTCTCACTTGTTTCAAGACATGATGTTCAATTTTTGTTTCAATATTTTTTTTACCAAGTATAAACATTCACTATACGAAATTGTTCAATAGGAAAGTAATAACATTTTTTCTTCTTGTTCACATATACATATTCGGAATTGACTTTTAAATGAAATTTATTTCGAAATACAATTTTCCTATATGGAGGGTATTTTTTCGATAAATATAAACATTTTTTATTTACGAGTTAAAGAGATGTATGTAGAGTTTTATTCAGCAAGAAAACTATTTTCTTGGTGGTATATAACAGTGTATGCGATTAGAATTGTTGGCAACAGGAAGATGAAATAGCCAGCGCGCAACTTTTTACGAAAACAATACAAAACTGTGCAAGAATAGGAATTAGATGGAAATTATATTTAATAACTGACTTACACGTGTTAAGTTATAAATAATTATTGTTCACTGGGGTTTTTCATATGGAAATGAAATTAATGCACAAAGTCGTTTTGTAGATGATGGGAGAGACTATCAAGGAAAGTGCAACGACTTTTCAATCTCTGTATTTCAGTTGAACATTAGGAAGAAGGTTGCAAACACTCACACACCAACATCTACATATAAGGCGGGTCAAACTACCTCCTCGTTCGTCGTCTGATTTCTTTATTTCATTCTTCATGACGTTTTTAAGGCGCCGTTCGTCTCCAAGTGGCTTTACACCAATTTACTTGATGACTAACAAACAGTTTTTACCACTTATAGGTCGTCTTAGGGGTTATAAAATGTAATAGAATGTCGAGTGTCGACACGGTTCATTCTATATCAATTAAGTATTGAACTCATTAAATTGATATAAATTTTATGCTGGTTGTCTAAGGATCATTAGGATCTTGTGGCTCGTTTGTTGTTCCGTACCTTTTAAAATCTCTTCTGGAATACAATTTAGTTGCATTTTCATTTAAAATTGTTTTAGATAGTGTTGCCATTTGATTTGCTTCACATAACTTCAATTTATTGTTACTTTGTGTGATTAACTCAGCAACCATTCGTTACGTAACCATTTTCGATACTCGTACGCAATCAAACATAATTTAAATAATGTATAATATAAATAGATCAAAAAACGCCTTAATAAATTTATTGTCCGCCGTTGTAGTTTAAGAGAAAAAACAACCAACTACATAATATTAAATTAACTTTAATGAATATTCTATGACCAAGTTGAACCGTTATCTGGAAAGTAATTACTATAAAACACTATATTGCAAAAATGTAAATGCAAAGTTTTGCAATTACATTTTATAACGCATTTAAAATATGCAAGAAAACTATTAGCACTCCACTTCTACATATATATTTGAACTAGATTATAGTAAATATTAAATATTTAATTTTCATTTATATTATTGGGACGATTCGTTTTAATATGACTCGCTTGGAATTTTTAATAACATTAAATTAAAACGATTTCATCAAAATATACATATATTGTGATTAGGAGATTCTGTTTTAATTTAGTGCAAATGGCAATATAAAATTACATGGAATATATATGTATGTTTCATACTTGCTGTGTGGATGATGATGATGATGACGATGGCAACAGTGATGATGGAATATCTGAAACAAATGGAAAAATTGTCTGTTTAAATAGTTTGTAAATTGTACGACACTCTAATAGATTAACTTTTTAATTATTATCGAAAGACACCGGGTTGATTAATTAAGTGGTGTGTACATAAAAGGGGGGACTTCTATATAATTTTAATTAAAAAATTACCGTGAGAAGCTCAACAACTTCCTTTGATTTAATAAAATGAATCAATATTTCGGTGGTAGTAAGTTAAAACGTGATTAAAACGGTTTGTCAAGTGTTTGAAAATTGATATCAATTAAAATCAATTTTGTGGAAAACTGTGTGCTTTCAACAATTAGACTTTTCACGAAATATATAGACCGAGGTGTTGATTAATTTTTCTTTATACATCTTCTCCTTTCAAACATATAATTAGGGTAAATTGTAGAGGAAAAAGTGTTGCCCTCAAGATGACGTTTCGCCTTTTGTTCTTCTCTGCGTTTTTTTTGAAAAGTCTGAACTTGGCATGTCTGCCGGTGGAATAAATGCGTGACAAGTTTTTTAACGTTTCTCTCTAGTCATTTTTCGATTTAATAACGGTCCGTCGTCTTGTTTATATGGAAGAGGGGTACGAAATTTAATGCAAAAATTACACATTGTCCTGCAATAGGATTAACAATTCAGAATATACAGTGTCATTGGTGGTAGATTATTCGTTATAAACATCATGATAATCCGGCATAATTCACAAATAAATGATGAATGTGGTTTAGAAATGTCGTCATTTCAAATGATATGTTTACGTTTTAAATGCACTACCTACAAATACATAAAGCAATAATTTGCGGTGTAATTATTTCTGCCATTTACAAACATTTTAATTTATTTGTACATATTTTCGTACGATCACTACGAATAAAAATGTATACCTATTGTTAGTGGGTGTAAAATGAATATTTTTATCATTGCAGACACAGATCAGACGATTTCTTCTTAAAAACAAACACTGAATTTTTGCTGAATTATTCGCTATATGTACTCGATGTTCAACCCATGAAAATATTTGCACAAACATCACATACTTGAACATTAATTTCTTAATAGAAAATTTAATTAACAAAAAATGGCAGGGTCAATTTTTGTGCTTGAGGTAAATATTTTAATAATAGACTTTTTTAAGTTATTCCTCGATGGGAAAGGATTAGGTAAACAAATATTACAACATGATATACAATTTTTAAATAATACAAAATATAAATAGAGAGATACAAAATTTGACTCTACAAATATTGTGGAACTTCGTAGGTAAACAGTAATTATAATTTTAGGTAGTACTCTTAACTTGTTAATTAAAATTTATGAGGAAAGATGTGTTGTACCTATTTGTACGAATATCACATTCCCATTATCAAAATGTGCAACTTTTTAAGCCTTTAATTAAATCCCATCCCAACTTTAATAACTAATAAAATAAGGAAGAGAAAAGCTCACGTAAAATGATATAATAATAATATGCTGCTGCATAACATAATAAAATTGATAATAGTTGTAATTCATTGTAAATCGCTAATATTCACATGTCGAACTAGGAAATGTTCGATTCATTTTTTTCTATTGTAATTTGTTCAAATAAGTATTAGTTATAGTGATGGTTAAATTGTACAAAAATATATATGATAACTTTATGATAATAATGACGGTAAATTGTGAGTTAATTGCGATAAAGCCGCTTCTGTATATAAATTTCCCCCATAATAATATGGAAAACTTTAATGATTAGTTTTATTGAAAAACTGGTTCTTAAAATTAGCCATCCAATTAAAAGTTAAGTATAAATCCAAGTCGAGCCATAAAAACTTCCATACAATTTTAGCACCATCAAGTTTATGCATTTTAGGTATAGATTTGCTCTAATACTTGCTTAAGGGAGACTCCAAAAAAAACTTTCAATTAGCAAGAATTAAGAGGGCAAGCAGTGTTTTTTCCCTCTTAATCCATGCACCTCAGGAGCCCATATTATTAAAGCAAGTTAGTTTGAATAGCCTTAATTGTTTGATATGAAGTAGAAGATATTCCCTAGTAATTAGTTTGGCAAAAGTTTGTTCTGTGTTTTGTATGTTTGAGATTGTACAAAGTAATCTGGCAAGGCATCTTTGTGCAACCGAAATGAGGCGTTACCGAAAGACCTACACAAATCAACTAAGCATTATAATAAATCAACCACCTCGTAACAATCTAATCCGCTCCAAATCCAACTTTACCGTTGAAATATATTAGAGTACAATAGTGATGGTTGTGGTGGTTGTATTTTAAATTTGAATCGCAAAGATGGGGCGAGAAGCTGGAAAAAACAAACTTCTCCAACATTACAGTGAACGGGTGCAAGTGTTAAAACAATGGTCCACTATATAATTACGTTCGGGGTAATCTATCACGTTGCGTTCCCGGTGGCAGGGGGATGGCAGCTAAAGTCTGAGATTTGCTAAGTTATGAGCGTATAAACTTGGACCGAATGAGAATTGGCGAGACGAATATACCAGCTCTGTAAATATTGATGAGCTTTTGTGAAAGTTCTCGTTAAATATTACACCTTCCGTGCAAATGAAAAGAGTGCATAAATATTATTGTTGTTGTACTTTTGTATAAATGTCAAACAACGGATATAGTTCACTTTATTTTATTACTGCCGCCGTATACATTCATTATCATTGTTGCTTTCAGTTTTTACATTTTTAATTCTAATTTAACGCCATAATAGAGATTTGTAGTGGAGCTGTAGAGGAAACTACTTTAACTGTTTAGAAAAAAAATTGCTACATGTGTACATGGGTATAGAGACAATATCTTCTCATTATCCATGGCTGAGAAACTATTATTTTTTTGTTTAAAAAAAGCCAATGAAAAACTTTTTCAGACTATATACATCCATTCTTTAATGCAGTTACATTTAACTATATTGCCGTCTAAATAATATATGAACTGTTTCCGTGTAAGCAAAACTTTTTCAAAATACATACTTGAAAAGCTCAAGTTTGCTCTTGTGTCTCTAGTTTTTTTGGGTGAAAAAACTTTGGGTAAGAAAGTCGTTTAAAAAATGTCTCTCCAACATTAAATTGGCACCATCAATAAACGATGCTGCATAATACCTAAAAGTTGAAAATTGTGTAATTTGAGTTAAAAGTACCATAAATAATTCCACATACATGAATATGTATATTTATTTCGTAGTTTAGACAGTTTTTCACACAAGGTCGCATGTCTCCTGACATGGGTTTGAAAATTTGGTAATAAAACAAACCTTCTGTTTTGTATTATTTTCTGAACGTAAGCATTTCAATTTCAAGCTGTTCCTGCTCATGCTATATTATTTTATAAAATTTATATACATATTGTGAAATAATATGTATATAATTACTACGTCGTAAAAAATATGCCAGCCACTGAGATTTTATAATAAAGCGGGTGAATTGAAAAAATCGTTCAGAATTAGCGTAAATAGAATGTAATCTCTAAAGAGATATATTTGCATACGCTTTTTAAATCTTGACATATAATAAGTACAAACCAACTGTTTACATTTGTTTAAATCAAATGTTCGTCGTTTTTGTGCTCTAAGTGAGAGATGTTACGAGCACATTGCGCTTTATATAATATAACGAATGGGCAAATAAAGTCACGTGAATGTGATAATTTTTATTCGTTTTGTTGCCTTACATTTTATATTCCAGAAAATATTTATTAAGTAAATAACTTAAGCTTTTAGGAAATGTTCATGAAGAAACTAAAATATGAAAATACTTGGAATAAGTGACAACAAAGTGCTTAATAAACAGGGAGAACGCGAAAAAACGTAAAGACTTAACCAAACTCCTTAAATATTTTCATCTCGTGTACAACAATGAAAGAAAAATAAAAGTGTATAGTTTTCGAATGCACGTCTCGAGTGCAAGTAGTCAAAAAACAAAAAATCCCCCACAATACACACAGACTTTACTTAATTTTGTATAAATTCATTATTTAAATTATATGAAAATCTCTTTATAAATAGCATTTTCTTCCACTCTAAATACTTTTTTAAAACTTCCGCTTAAGTGATCAACGACTTCAATTAAGACCGACATCTCAGAGAATAAAATATAAATTTCATTTGCATTTCACGTTTCTTCCGTTTCGGTTCTCTTAATTTCTAGTCAAACGACCAACGCCGTCAATCCTCCCCCATTTTTTCACTCTTCTTATATTGGAAGAAAACAAATTCGTACACAAATCCATCCACTCTGCGCTCAATATGCTATTGTCAGTGATCAGTTGAAATGCGCTCGTCATTATACTCCCCATACTATCGATAAAACCGATTGTCTTTACTTCTGTGGGTGTTTTTAAATAATGAAACGAACTCCATTCACATTGTCGAATGACAAATTTTATTTCTTATTTCAGGAACTATATACTACGAGGAAAGTAGAAAACGAGCTAGGGAAAACAGTCCCTAATGCAGCAGCCCACAGAATTTCGAGTGGTTGACTGTAAATGTAATTAAACAAGATACAAGTATAGAGAGCGCGTTGCGGCTGCACTACGTGAGGTCTTTCCTGACTCTCACAGACCTCATTAATCAGGAATAGCCGTGCTATAGTGTTCTTACGGCACGTTTTCCTTCGTATTAGGGACCGGATCCGAATAAGTCGGTCATACAAAGGTAGACAGGATCTAAAACGTGTTAGCAAAGTTAAAAAAAAATAGCTATTAGATAGAAAACTGAGGACACAGTTTCACAAACGAATTAAATCGAAAAATCATTTGAGAGTTGCGTTGTGAAAACGGCAAAGGAATTATCGAAACATAACGTTCTTTGTAATCTGTAATTAGCTGAAAAGACAGTGAAAATCTGTTCGTAATTAAGAGAGAAAACTCCTAGAATGTGTTGAAGAAAGATGAGACTTTCTTTTCTTGTATATTAGGGTGGAAAAAACATCGATTTCCAAGAGACCTCAAAAGGAACTCATTAAAATCGAATCAACTCCATCGAAAATAATTATTATAAGACCAGAAATAATCGGCAGTGGACTAAAATGCAAATATTAACTGACATGAACAGATCCGATTCATCGCATTTCAATTAAAATCCACCTAATTATTGTTCACGTCATTACCGGATTTCGTTTTCAAAGTCAGTCTAGTGTAGGAAACAGCGCATTGAATAAAAAAATGAAAAGTTCCCAATGATTTTTTTTTGTTTTAAACGTAAAAGAGATTAGAAAATAGATTAATTTAAAACAGTGTCAAGATTGTCCTACAAATTAATTTATGCAGGCCTACACACTGTTTACATTTTATACAACTTTTTATGAAATGTAAATAAATGATCAAGTGCCGGTCTCCACACTCTAACGGGATTTATTTGCAATCTAAATAGAGGCGATTACCGAAATCAGACCCATTATATACAAAGTCGATTAATATTCAGTTAGTGCGATATGAAAGGTTAAAGGAGCAGGTGCGGTTGTCGAACTTGTAGTTCCATAGTTGACATCTGCACTGACTTAATACTCATATGTGTGGCTTGGTATAACATGTAGGTAGGAGTTTCCTATAACAATATGCACACACAAAAGATGAATTCTCTCCTCTTCTACATATTGTAATGTGTGGTTGTGTGAGGGAGTGGGTTGACTCTTCTCCTAGCTTTTTGACCTTTCAAGTGGTTAAAAAACTTATTGTGCCTACGCTCATTAGCCCACAGTTCCCTTGGGGTCATTTAGGCAATCAGATACCGATTTTAGTTCAACACACATAATATGCCATTCTATTGCCCTCATTATAATTTTTTTTTATTTTATTAACGTCCATTAGTGTTAATTACAAATATGGTGTGTGTTGTACAGTAGTTTTTTTTTGCTATGTAAGTTTGTACACTTTGGTCAGTGGGTGGGCGTTTTTATTGGATGCTCAATTACAATATTTTATGTTATAATACAAACAAAGAACACGGTACAATAATGTTTGAATTGTTATGGAGCAACAAACAGTTGGTTTTATGTAGATGAGGTGTATTTTTATTAAGTCCTGTTAGATAACTCGTGACTTTATGACAATTTGCAGGATGTAAATGCATGCAACATTAATAAGCGTTGAATTCGTCTTGTTATACGAAAGTCGCAAACTGTCACTATAAGCTGAAAAAAGTGCCATAAAACGGCATGTGCGACAATTTATATTGTGCGTCAATCTTTTGTGATGCAAAAATTGTAGATTTTTCTCAGGAAATGTCGTCGCAGCAGGGGTGCAACGAGAATATCTTACCTGAGTCTGAGTGGTAAATTTTCAAAATCGAGTAAAAATTTATAATGTCTTAACTGTTTTTATAAATTGCATCAGGAAGAAAAACGAAATAATTCGTTTTAGGGAGTTAAGGGTGCCAAATTTCCGGAGGGCCTAAATCAAAGCAAATGCAAAGCTCTTCCTACTGCGACACGCGCACTCATTTACATTCTACCTGAGAGGAAAATGTCTCGGAATCGTTATATATGCAACTGCTCACATTTTTATGACACATCTCTGAAACCTCCACAGTACGAGTACATTTTTCGGGAATTTTAAATTGACTACTTCTCTTATCAAGACGAAAAGCAGTTGCGTAAATTTCTTTGAAATGTGGTAATTTATTAGCATGTTGCGATGCAGCGTATTGATATGTTGCCGCTTATTTTAGAAACAAGCAAAACAGAAGCAGAGAATCTTTTACAATTCTTAACTTTTCTTAAATTGTTAGAATTGTAAATTGCACATTATTCTAAGCGACTTGAACGTTTCACTTTGCTTCTGAGAAATTGATGCTTTATACATATTCTCTTTGAATTGAAAATCTACCTTCAATAGTCATTTCAGTTTACTTTAAGGTGTTTCCATTTCTCATTCATCGTTCTATAAAACCCGCAACCTATGCAATATATATACATAATATTCTGGATACATTTTGATCATGATAACAATCATTGTTATATGTATTTTATTAAAAACTGCTTTCCGGAATGCTTATTTGGTTTTGAAGTCATTTATGATGAAATGTCTGATATATATTTTATTTCTCTTTTGAATAATAAATGGCTGTTAGAGGTCAGTTGAATAAAGGATGCACTAGGAATGTGTTTTTTAACAACATAAAGACTGGTCCTCGTTGATCCTCTGGTCATACATCTATTTCCACTTTCCCGACTGCAATAAAATGCAAATGCATTTTTCAGTGAAACAAGACAATACTTCAGACATAGAATCGAAACGATTTTCCTGTACAGCACAGCACGTTCAGGGAAATATAAAAGAATACAATATTTGTGTACATATGGAAAAAAGAGGCAAAAGCATAACTTAGAGATAAAAAAAAACTGTACAAATAAAACATTAGAGATGGAAAATGGGAAAAGATGGAAGGCGAAATTTTCATTTCGTTGTAAGAGCACACGTTGAACCGCCTTAAAGTTATGAGTTTATTTTATATTACTTTTGTTTTATTGTTTGCGTATTCACTTTATTTGTCTTCTTTTGAAATGATTTATGTTTTCTAGTGGATGCTGGGATACATTAGTGAACATAACGATAATGTTTATTTTTGTGTCTGATTTTTATTTTCTCATTTTTCTAATTGAAAACGAGAATGAATGTTCAACATTTAAGTACAATGAACAAAACCTGCTACACATGAAGAAAGCTTTTCATTTCAGACTTATTTTTAAAAGTTTGTCTTTAATTACTTATGTGGATTATGGAAGCGGAAAGAGGAACTATACCGTGCACATATATGTATGGATAATATAGCGGAGAACGACGAATCGATATTTCTATAATTTAATGCATAAACTTTTTAACAGCACCAAATGATTCAGGAAAGTGGCGAAAAGATTAAAGTGTTCAGAAGAAGGAACCATTCTATACATATAACGTCGTATTGCAATTTCTGTTGTAATATTCGCCCCATTACCACCAAAACACATTTAAGTTTCGAAAGTGTGACGATTTTTTTGTCAATGTGTAACACGTGCCAACGAATTTTTTTTCAAACTGCGAAAGTACCAAATTGCAGTTTTCAATGGTTTCATAATTGGATCACTAAATATGCATGCACACATACGTATATGTACTCGTATACATGCTTGTTTGGTTTATCATTATAGAGTGACCACAAGGGTGATGATCCCTCGGGACTCCGTTGCACCAAATGTCAACGACAAATCCATATCTTGCTATCTGAACGTTGCAGGTGTCCCGCCTCCACATGTGGAAGCCTGCTTATTCTAACGCCAGGTTGACACACCATTTGGCCTTTAGACATTTCAAATATTCCTGCTGTATTGAGTTGTGGTTTGCTTTACTAAATAGCCACTTATTCAGTTAATAGTTAATATGTAAATTCTGTATATGCACTAGATCCCATTTTATGAGCATCTCGTTCAAGTTTGGTTTTACAGTTCCAACATAAATCATGGTTTAATTTGAATTTGCGGTCGTAATAATATATTTATTTACTTACAAACAGGAACACATTTTATTCAGCTTAGTTTTATTTTGCAATTGATAAATTAATTATGACATTATAGAAATCGCTCCGACAAAATGGTATTACAACGAATTAGTTTTCTAAAAAAAATAAAGAACTTTCTGAGGGGAAATACTTGACGTTGATGTGGATTATGTCAGCATGAACTTCTCCCCCATTTAATCGAAAAATTATTTACCAAGCTTCATAAAATAATTAAGAGGAAACTTTACGCATTACATTTTCATTGCAAATTTCAGAAAGTTACTAAAACTCCATGTATTTAGGTAAATTAAGGAAATCAGTTGGATATTATTGGTATAATTTTATTTATGATAAAAAATTTCTTTCTTTTACCCCAATCACTGACTCTTCAATTCGTTCGAGACAATAACGAAATGTTCCTACTTGCAAATTGAAATGTACCCTTAACAAATTTTTAATTAATTTATACAATAAATGCAGTAAACAAGCAGAAATTCGAATAGCAAACCTATTGGGAAATAAAGTTCTCATCGTGAACCATTACACAGAATACAAATCAATTTCGTTTATAATTCATTCAAACAGTTTTCAGTGGCATAGTGCGGTACTATATATTCAAAAGTGTAAAATAAACGAGAGCAGTCGGCTGGGTGGATGCTGGTGTGAGACTGTAGAGGTGAAAGAGGGGTGGGTAATTAGTTCCTCTAAGATAATGAGTTACGTGGTTCGCTTCGTATATTTATCATGGTCTCTGGAGTCGACAATGAGTTGGTAGGATAACTGTATAATGCAAAGGAACATCTCAGGAACTCTAGTTCCCTTTCAATGGGTAGTTTTCAGGGGGAGGGTTGAATCGCGCATCCCCCTTATTCTGTTACTAAGATGAGAGCATTTGCTACAATTGTAACGACATCAGATCCTGTATTACAATCTGAATATTCTTTTTCTTGACATACGGGCAAAAGACTATTGGACTTTGCACATAGTTACATCAATTACATAACTATGAACAACGTATTATACAGTCAATAATTTCATATTTTATTGAGTCAATTTAAGAATAACGCTAACTAAATTGCGCAGGTGTCTCAAATACATTTCTCGCATGTATTCCGTTCGTTTTAACAATTTATTTATGAATGGGGGTCTGCTGAAACGAGCCTATTCAATAGTCGGTCTTTCTTCAACAGAAAATTTATTTCATACACGTAGAGAACGTCAAAGGTTAACACTTCCGTCTGATCCTATTAGTGTGATTTTATCGATAAATTCCGTAAGCAATAATTTATTTTCAATTACTGCTGTGTATATACCCACAGAGAAGAATATTTTTTATACATGTAATATTTGTGAGATTAATGATTGTTTACCTAATTTTCGTTGTGAAATATTTCGAATTTATATAATAAGGGGGCGGAAACTGGAAAGAGTTAAATTTCCCTGAAACAACTCCATATATACGAGGATATTATGTTGGAGTTTTATTACAAAAATCGCCTCTATCGACTTTTATTTCCTCTTTGAATTAAGTACCTAATAGTTTAAATTACGTTAATTGATTAGAGTTTAAACTCGACTTTGTGATTTTATAATAGTTTTTCATTAGGTCCATTAATTTTCTACATATAAAATAAATTTTATTACATTTTCTCTTGATTTTCTACGCTGCTGTATTTATTTACAGGCACACACAATCTGACTGTAATCAACTGAATTACAGTGTGTCGTGTGAGTTTTTGCCAATATTGCAACAATACGCTATTAGGAACAGTGTTTCAAAAAGTATTTATGCATTTTTATTAGTGTGTAGGAGAAAAACTTTCATTTACTACCACACACATAAAAATGATGGCATAATAATATGAAATCGGCCAAGAAAAGGTGTAAAAACACACTTGAGTATAATTATTACCTTACGATAAAGTGGGTGAAATCTAATTCCCTGCCACTGAATTTACATTCTCCTCTATCATTATCTACACATGTATTTAGAATCATTGCATTCCTTTATATTTGAGGAAAGTTTATTATGTTATAAAACTGTTTGTCAGCCTTAGATTGGGCGTTATGAAATTGACACAGTTTCCAAGAGCAACTAAAGGACAAATTCAGTTTTATTGGTTAATAATTTCTGATAAAAAATCGAGATTCGGGCACCATTGTACCCTACTCTATTTGATTAGGGGACGAACATATATATGTATAACAATGGGCTACAGTGGAGTTTGTGTCCTATTTAAATAAGAAAATTATACAAGTGCAAAGGGGACACCCACTAAAATCCACTAAAGTGAATGTTGGATATTTCTCAAACAAGAAAACTAAACATTACCACTCCTTATTAGTTTGTTAGCATATAACCGACAAGTAATTACACTGTACCTGTATTTATGTATGTAACAATGTGTTAATACAGTTTTTATTGTTGACCTTAAACGTTAACATTGGTCTGCATAAACGTATACACAGTTCGTTGCATGTTTATTTTACTACTTTACATGTTAACCTTTTGTAATACCTACTTCCTTTCTAGCGAAATTCATTCATAAATTCATATGCAACGTCCATTTATCTATCGATTATAACACACACATTTTGAATGATTAGATTTTCTAAAAGAGTTGATGGATAATTATTCTGGAAAATGATTGATGTGTTTATGCAAATGAAGACAGAGTGTGAAAAAACTAAGCTTTTCCTGGGTAAGAAAATTCCATTTATTAAAAAACCTGACGGCAAGGACTTTTTATTTGTGTGTGAGCTATGAAGGAGTTGGTGGGTGTGTATGCGCAATATTGTAATGAAAATTCTGGAAAAACTCACGAAATGAACCCACAGCAGAAATGTAAGGTATTTAAGATAAAAATTTTCCAACACTGCCATGCAGACAATCATTTTGCAGTCAGGTGTACATATCTGCATGTAACACGTATAAAACTTTATAAAAAGAAATAATACGTGAAGGTTTCGTTTGCTACAAGTAAAATCCACAAAAGAATTCGAGCATGTAATAGGGAGACATAAATAGAAAACCACCCCCCCTTTTAACTGAAATATCAACTTTCCATCCGACAATCGCATCTGAAATGCAACTATTTCATCTCAATCGGATTTTATGCTTCAACAAACGCATGTCAAATTGGATTTTTTGGTATGTGGACATTTTTATATATATTTTCGGGTTCCATATTAAATTTAAAATGATACATGAAGAAAGAAGAAAAAGAGCTCCGCATACAAGGAAATGTATTTCGTATAAATGTTATACTCTATATTTTATTATTATGTTCGACTTTTTTTCTAAATTTCCCAGCTATGTAAAGAGCAAGAATCTTGGAATCTATGTACAGTCCTCTTCACCACGAGCTTTCCTCAATATTATATTCTTAAAAATTATTCAATATAACCTCATACTGTTTGACTGTTTAGAATTATATGAAAATTAATATTTATGTTTTGTTGATCGCGTTTTGCATTTAGTTTATTATTATCAATATACTTTGTTTAAAGAGGGAATTATATTTTATATTGAAATTCGAACTGATGATGTGAAAGCTTCCAGCGAAACAAAATTATGCGAAAATCAGAATTTAATTCAAGTTAAATAATAGGCTGGCAAAATTCCGTCTGTTTTTCCTATTGTATAATTGTGACGTGTGTTTCTCGAAAACTGCATTTCATGCACTTCTTGCGCTCCGTTCCCGGTGAACAATGTTATACTTCAATAACAATGATTATTAAAGCATCTTTCAACCGTCATAAACCCTTCCTGTAATGGTTATCTCGAGTGTTATCCCCTTATGTATTATGGTAACTTGTACTTCCACTAGATAAACTCATCATAGTCCTTCCTTCCAGAGATGTGTTAATCGCGTTGGATATGCAATTGCAAAATTTGAATAAAATTACAATTTAACAGTACTACAAAGTTACGTTCCAAGCTTCCATATATCAGTGAATAAAACACATTTCATAATTTATGTAATTAAACTTTGAACATTTGTTGAAGAATTGTTATTAAATATGATGCATTTCCTTCCTTTCATCAGCGTCTTTTTAATCTCAAGCTCGTTTCCTTATCGTCAATTAATTAAAAGGAAATCATCTAGACAAAAGAGGGCAAAAAAACGGCGAATGGCCAACATGTACATCATGATGTAAATTTTATGCTGTTTAAATGCTCGAGAGTAGATCAAACCAGCACGGAAAATAGTGTTTTTCTCGAGTGAAATTTTCTATATAGGCTCACAAATCAACTTTTTGTGACATAGTTTTTGCATTGAATGCACTATAAAGTGTGTGATTTATTCACCAGTGATATATATCTTTGCCTTTAAATAAGAAAGGGCGAATGAATTCCCACTGTTACCTAATTCACATTTCGCTTCCACTGAAAACTTTTGATTCCTTTTATACACAAATTTCACATCTCTCTGCACTATTCGAAATTACACTTGATAATACCTATTACTTGGTTGAAGGATATAAACTGTTGTTATTAATGTTGTTCGATTAAATAAACTCATCTCTAGGTTGTTATTGCATAATAACACTTTGCTACGATCCGGCATAAAATAATTATAACGTATTATCACATCCAACTGCATGGTTGATGGTTTCTGCTAATTGAAGTAGAGAAAATCAATTGATGTATTAGTGATGAAGGAATTTAATGTATAACAATTTTCTGTATTAACAAACTAACATGAGCAGGCAAATGTGTTATTGATCGATGTAAAAAGAAATGAGGATGTATGCATTTTGTGCTTGCAGTAATCAACATTAACGCTTCTCATCTTGGCCTTCCTTTATCAAAGTTGATATAGTAAATTATTATTTAATGTATACCGCTGTTGAATGCAACATGCAGATGCAGACACATTTGACAAATTGTAAGTTGTTAGAGACAGCAGTCCGAAACAAGTGTGGCTTTTAAAAACGAGCGACGTTTCGGTTAAAATTTTAAGTAACCGGCGTCATGTAGGTATACGAATTTGTTAATTTTTGACTTTGTATTATTTTGTGGGTATTTCAATTAAATTGTTTTATTCAGTATCAGTACAACGAAAATTGTCTCACACCACTACTGTAATAGTACGACCATGACCAATATTCACAAAGGTGACTGTTTGTACCAACTCTCTCATCCGGGGTTTTCCCGAATATTTGAAACTGTCCTAATTCACATGTGTGATGTGTGATTGGGAAGAGAGGCCCGAACTGCGTGTTGAACGTTTCTAGGGTGAAAGTACTTGACGCCTCAGTCTTTGTCAGTTATTAGTGCAGTTTAGTGTGAAAAATAAAATTAGCATCGGATTTTATTATTACTGCTGAGTGCAGGTCTCACTAATTTATATTGATTGTTTATTTTTTGTTCGTGGTGAATGAATGATATCATTTTCATAAGTGTAAGATGCATTTCGATGTTCGGTTTAGATTAATCGAATAAAAATTGTTTTTTTTAAACTGAGCCCATGTATGTTGTGGTGAAATCCCTTTGTACATATGTGGTTGAATGAATGTATTGACATTGCAATCATTCATGACATTGTGGTAGTAGGTACCTTCCGATGGCGGGAATCTAGGCAAAATTTTATATAAACATTTAAGATTCCACGATGTGAAGACAAATGTATAATAGAGGGGACGCCTAACACCCTTCAAGACGTTGGTGGGATTTCATTATTATAATGAATGATAATGTACTCATTATGGTCATAAGGGAAACTTGACCGAGTTCATGCTGCAATGTTGGTAGATGAAACCAGGGCAGATAATTGTAAATTTAAACAGTGAATGTTTCTGTGAATGAATCATTTCGTTTAGTTCGTTAATTTATATTGTCTATCCTTTTCTATTCTGTTTCAGAGGGCCTACTTCACCCAGAACTTGGTCGGTACTTGCCGCGTTTAATTTTATTTATTTATTACCCTGGTTTGTACCAATACACTAGTCTAAAGTAAAAGTCAAATGTAATGAGCTGATATTAACACATGCAGCATGTTATCAAATTTGAACGTCAAAAATTGCCTTAATACTGATTTTCGGAACTTGAACATTAGTTCGTTACTCAATTTACAATGGTTATGTTTCTAATTACTTAATGTCATTGGTATAACTTTCAATTAAACAGCAGTGAAGAGATGCGTTCGGATTAAATGGAATCACAAATAGAAAATATTTGTATATGTATGTAACTTGAATAGAGTTTAATGATTTTGAACGTTTCACGAAACCCTTATTCGTTACACATACATAACAGCAGTTGTATAGAAACCAGCAAATTCGTCTTGATTTAATTTAAAAAAGCTTAACCCGCCATCACAACGCTTACTGTCCACTGAAATAGATATTGAAACCGAAATTGAATTGAATAAAATCTTTTAACCAACACTAGAGAGTGCATGAAAGGAAGCACTTTGATGTAAATAATGGATTGTATTGAGACTTTTACACATTTTTTTTGTTTTTTTTATACTTACCTACACATATAAATAGCTCTATATAGGTACTTGAATTTATAATCCTATTAGGTTTTTAATTTGAAAAACAAATTTGCTTTGAGTGCAGATCCAAATATCAATAGATGATGTAACTTTGTTTTGTTCATGTAATAATTAATATTGCCGATACAAATAATTTTTCACCGGTTTCACTCTAAAAGCAAGCATTAATATAAACCCATTATTGAAACAATAATGGACTATTTTAATTAGAATAAATTGCCTTTACTCTATATATACATATATAATTCCTCTACGACAATAAAAAGCATTATGTAAATCGGTATTGATACGCATAGTAACTTTTATACATAACTAATGTTATTAGTTTAGTATTTATTGTTGTATCACTTTAATTGCTTTCAAGTGGAATACATTTCAAACTTGTAAATTGTTTCAATGACATTTTCTAATTCTTGTAACGATCTACCTACGTGATGAAGAAAAACAAAGAATTCCATAAATACAACCATAAAAAAATTAGAAATATTCAATCTTTTGAAAACATCATTTGGAAAATTGGGCCATCATATCGAGTTTGTAATAGAATTAAGTGGAATTATTCAGAAAGTTCATCATCACTGTAAGAGCTAGTCTATTGGAAATAAAAGCAAACGGTGAAGGTACAATCGATAATTATATTAGATCCACATTAATTGAAGACAACAAAATCCTGTGAACATATTTGCCAAGTTACTTAAATATTCGCATATACGCCCCCAAGTGAAAAACGAAACAAGTATGAAACAATATTGTCTTTATGAACTTCTTAATGACTTTCGTATATCATAAGTTTGATTAAAATTTCATTTATGTTGCGTTCGTATGTCACATAATACATAAGAAAACAACATTAAAATTTAATTTGGCCATTAGGAAAACGTGTACATTTTGATGGAATAATTACAGGTAAAGTTTAGTTTTATGATAGTAGCAGGTATACCTTACCATCATTACATATGTATATAATCTTCCTAGGCATAAACTGTTGAGCTAATTTAAATGTTTTGTGATGTTCTTTCTACCATTTTGCGAATCGATCTTTTTTAACTTTCAACTCTACTTCTAAATGGTAATAAAGAGTCCACGGAAAAATCAGACTCGTGTGTACATACATAGAGAAAATATTTTGCATAAAGTCGTTAGTAAGCCGATAGGGTACAAATAAATCCCCAAATTTGCCTCAACAATTCATTGTGTATTACATCTATGCTGTATAATTCATTTCCATATTGTTTCAATAAAATATTGCCTCTAGTTACATGTGCTCTCATATGCTTGATTTCGGTATAACAAAATTATGTTGCGAAAAAATTGTTTGTTTAGAAAAAACGTTCGTGTGTAACATTATTCATGTATACGCAGTAAGGCATCAGATAGAGAGAGCAAAAGCACTGAATTACATATTCAAATTAGTAGGAAATTTATGAAATTAAACATTGTATAGAGTATAGAGTAAAAAATGCCGGTCCCAATTTATCTTATTGATGAACTACCCATGGGCATGTATTTAAATGGGAAAACCAAACAATATAACACTGAATACAGCTTGTTAAATAAGCGTCCACATACCACGCACCACAACCCTGAACATCCATAAATGTGGCTGTTTCGGTTTGTGTAAATCTGGCACTACACACAAATTTTTTTCTCCTTTCTATTACGTAAATATAGTATGTTCGTATAAAGTATAGAGGATTTCGAACAATATTAATTATCCAAATACCAGACCTCACTAATTACGTAAGACTATTATACTAGGTAGGTACGTACCGTTTATGCAATTGATGTTTAATTTCACTTGGAATGTAACTACTCAATCAACACTTTGTTATACTAAACTAATCTGCAATTAATAATGAAATACATCCCCCTATTCGTTCCTAACGTATGTACATAAACTGTTTCCTCTATTTGGTTGGAAGTGTTTTACATCCTAATACCAGATTTACGTCTTTATCTCACACCTACACACACTCAACTTACCTGTGTGCCAAATTTTACGTTGAAATGTTTATCATACAATCAACAAGGGATTTAAACTTCAAGTGAAATATTTATAAATTTACTAGAATTTATATTGCATATTTTTCTGAATATGTATGTGTGTAGGTGAGGGTGAAATTTATTCATATATAGACGATTAAAATGAAATTGCCTATGTAAGATTATATGGGAACGTGGTGGCAATGTTTAAAATTGTGTCCCATATATGGATTAAATCGGATTTTGATGTTAGGTATTATAAGCGTTCGCTTATAACACAAATCGTTATACGATTTTGATACTGAAAGACAGCACAAATCAATAATTTCACCCAAATTTAAGCATAATAGAATATGGTTTATTTGGGATTTAGAATTTAATTCCACAAACTGTCCTAATTAGTAATTACACCTACCAAACGTGAAAAATTCTGATTTATTTTTTCGGTTTTTAATTTTTTGTTGCAACTGGCCTCAATATCTGGGGAAATCAACTTAACAACGCGGAATAGTTGTAGTTGTGAACAAAATTAAACGTTTTTTTTTCGTAATAGGTAGACGGTGGAAAATTAAAATTAGATGTGATTACTGCATTTGTGAAGAACCCTCTGGAAATAAATTCAAGTGAAAATGATTATCAAAGCATTACGGAATCGATTCCGGCGCCTTATTTCAACATTTTACAGAATGAATTGAAGATTTTGGCGCTTTACGTGTAGTAAAACTAGTGACTGAATATGTATTATTCATGAAAACACATTCACACATATATTAAGGGGTAAATGGAAAAGCGATCATGGTCGCAGGTGTACTATGGAAATATTCACCCATAACTCCTTAATCCTGTTCGAAATTTGATTTAGTCACAGTTTGCGAACTCGATCACTCATTGTATTTGGAACTCTTATCGTTCGATGCTAAAATTGGGTGATTGGTGTGAGTTGGAGGATTAAACTATCTGTATTAGTCATGGATAAAATGTCGGTATGGTACCGAGACTGGGGGTCGGGTGTTTCCCGCATTTATGTGTGGCCGAACTTTTCAAATAAATTCATTTTTAATTCCTTCCTCTCATACATGACTCTCAAGTGTGTGCGTTAAATAATTGGCAGAAGTAGGTAGAGAATGGATCAAAAACGACATCTAGACAATGGACGTTGTGACGGACACATTACGCTTGGAATGGTCAGTATGGGGAGTTTAAGGGTGGGCACGTGTGTCAAGGGTCATTACGTGTCACGGCTCATTGCCGACAAACACAGCTAATGGTTCAAAGGCGACACTATTGCCATTCTTTCGAAATGATTACATAAATCCACCACCTAAACGAGCACCGCACCAACCTCTACCAAAATTAGCACTCCAGGTGCACGTTTTGCACATTATTTATTATTCATTCTTCATGCTTACCTAATACTTGTATTGTTGTTAAGGGAATAAGTGAATTATGCTTGGGTCAGTGGACGTAATTTGGCAAGACGAAAATTACTATGGCCAGTGGGCAGTGGCGTCAATTAGATATCCATATAATTGTAACTTTGGCTAAATGCCTCGTAATATATAGGGTGGAGGTGAATTTGCATAATGAAAAAGACTGCATGGTTGTGCTGGTGTTGGCCAGGATGAGATCAAATTGAAACGATTTTCCGCTATATTAAATGTACAAAAAACCGTTAAAAATACAAGCCTCACATTTGGATTTCAGTAGATTAGAGTTTGCACCATTTAGCCCTCCACATTAATTGTTATTACCAGCAGTAAACAACATAAACAAGTTAAGATCTGTTCATAATGCTCTCCACTTCTTAGCAAAATAACCTGTCCTAGTGCCATTGTAATTGATAAAGTGGAATGAAACCGCATTTTCAGGTCGTTTACTAACTCGTATTTAAATGAATCCACACCGAGAACGGTTTATTAAAATAAGTAATAAATGTATGTGGAAGTGTTTGGCTTCCGTTGAAAATGCCAACGTTTAAAACCGTCTCATTATATGGCAGACATGGACTATTATAATAGCTTACGATCTACCGCATACCTCTCCAAACAATTATATGCATTCATCCACTGTTTATGCAAAATTTCACTCAAAAAGAGAAACAACACCGATGCAGGCGATTTACGGTCCCCTTTTATTATACCTACATATACAATATTTATATAGCATTTTATTTCTTTTGACCGTAAGGGGCGGACGGTCAATAAAACTTTTCTATTGGGAAGAGCACATAGTGAAAAGGTGTGTGGTGTGAAGGATTAGGAGGTCACAAGTCCAGGATCATAGGCAATTTGAGATTAGATGGTCATGCTTAACGAAGCAAATAAATGCGTTTGTTTTTAACGAGTTATAAAAGTGTGCAATTAACTTGAGTGATTAATGAGGAAGTTGTGATATATGAAAATGGTCAGTACGCAAGCACACATGTGTGATGGAAATTTATCCTTTTTTTTCAGAGATAAATATCTATTCATAATGTGGGTGGAAATATCAGGCATATATCCAGTTCATTTTTGTTCGATCCATAATTAGGTCCTTTGTAGTCAGTTGGTGTATTTAGTAGTATTATACGCTGATTTATTGACCAGCATTTTTATTAAAAATATTGATAACATAAAAACCGTTCGCTGACCGTTATTAAGAATAATTAAGCTCGGTTCTTTATTTTTTTCTATTGGAGAATTGCACAATCACACAAATAGTTAATATAGCGAGTAATGTGTTTTCTTTTATATTTCTCCTCTTTGTTGTCCATAGAAGTAATAATGCGAAGGAGTTTCTTGGCGATTGCTCTAATTCTTGTAACAATAGTTTAAAAACGGCATATGCGAATTGCTCAAAGACGAAAACCGCACGTACAATGTGTGCCAAACAAACGAAAAATACAGAAACACAAACTCAATTGTATTCTGTGCACAAAATTTTGGTATAATAATGCCGAACATCAATATTACAATTCCGATTACAACGTTGTTCGGACAACAGATGCACATAAATTCAATAATAGGAAAAACGGTTTTACAACGCACTAATTATAAATTATGCAATATTCATGCCCATCTAAGCATCATCAACACGAAACCAAAAATAATGATAATTATTACTAATCATTCTATGACAAACAAAATTTATATTAATTGCAGTCGGTGCTATTAATATATCTAACCAGTTAATCATGAAATTATACGATTTAATATAGCGCATTTTATGTACATAAATAAACCTTGGACTATAATTTATTCCATTACTGTCGTGGAATTGGCGATTTGTGAAAATTTCTTTTCATTATGTCATTGAATCAAACTTGAAACTTGAGTTAAATTTTAGAGACGTACTAACTATAAAATACACCACTCATAAACTCAAATATACAATAAAATTAGCAATTTTGTATTAATAACCATCCTAAAAATGTGGTCGTTTTTAAAATAAATTTCAAAGCAATTTCAATTCCTCTCCAGACTATTATTCTAGTTAGAGTTAGGTATATATGTATGTATGTACATACATTTATAACCCAATTCCAATTGAATACAATTTCGCTGCATGGGTGAAAGATACTTTTTAAATTGGCCACTTTCACATTCTGTAGTAAATGAGTGGCTTGTTGAGAGGGATACACTAATATAGAGGCCACATTTTTTATTCAGATCCGATAGCCATAAATTTATTCAATTGTATAAATCACGATTTTTTATTTTTATTCGATGAACAATTTGTTTTCATTTTATTCTGTTGAAATAGTTTGTGTGTATAGGAAAAAATAAATATTCTACATATATCAAATACATATTTTTCCAAGTTTCATATTTTTTTATCCATCATGATATATTAAAAAAGTCGTGTGCATTTGAATGAATTACGTATTATTAAATTTGTTTTTTGTGCATTCGCCAAATTGCACACACAAATAACTGATTAAATGCAGTATATGCTGCATTATCGGAAAAAAGCCACTGTAGCGAATTTATACTAATATTTATGTATGTAGGGAGGTATAATAAAAAAATTCTTTCTTATTCCATCAACAATGCCGAATTCCGGTGAAAATTCGAGAACTTGTTTTCTCAACCATTTCTTACGTAATAAACTTTAAAACTTCATATTATTTCATAATTTCTTTATAACCGTGTTCAAACTAAGTCAGGATAAATAAAATTAAATCTCTATACGGTATTTTCTAAATAAATAACAATTTAAGTTAAACGAGCATCCCCATAACACACGTTCTGTTTAGGGGATGAAACGTTAACGGATAAAGCACAGAGTGAATGTAGTTGTTGGAATATCCGCTGACGATGCTGTGGCAGCACTGTTGCTGGACCGATCAATATGGGGGTAGGTACACTCCCCAAAATCAGCTGGAACAATAACGAAACTGTCGTAGTACACTAAACGGTCGCGTTTATTGTCACTTCTCTTGCAAATTTGTATCCGAATTCACCCTATCCAATTTATTTATGCTGCCTTGGAAAGTTAGTAAAAGTGGTGCAAACTGCCTCTCCCTCTTTCTATTCAATTTCGTTACTTTTGGACAAACTTTCATATTCTGTTATTGTTGGATCCAGTTGGGGGATACATATAACATGCGACAAAAAGCGCTTGGTATATAATTAAAACAATTTCCAATAAAAATCACTTTTATATTATATTTAGAATTGCTATCTATATTTTCAACGTCTAGGAACTGTGATTACATGCTGCTATTAAATAAATTCAATTGAAACTTTTCTATACAGTTGAAATGATTCCAAATCAATGTAGCAACTGTAATTAAGGACAATTCATTTTTAATTTCAAATGACCTAGTTCCTATTAGTTTTTTTTCAGAATTATGTTACGTACACATAGTCATCAGATGTAGGTTAAAGGTATAGAAATACACACGTTAAGTAAATAAACAACATGAAATGCAAATGAAAAATAATAAATCAACTGTTGAGGGATAAAAACAAAATTAACTTTTTTTTTATTGTAAATAGGGGGATAATGAATGTTGATGTATATTTCATTGTTGTGAATAATTAAGGAATTTCATGCGTAGACAAGAAAATCCTTATTACACAACAGATTCGTATAATGTGGGATGGTATTGATATTGTGAATATCGTCATAATAGAAATGGGCACAAGTTCAGATGAGTGTGACAGTTTATCTGGAATGGTCGTAATCCATGTCCACCGAGCCATTGTTTGTTCTAATTTAACCAACTGCAACTAATGGCCAAACCTCAATGTTTGTCAACATACAACTCACACATAATATAAAGCCATCCTGCTTACATTCCTGTTTTCCAAAGCCATTAGTGATTCAATTTTCATGAATTAATTATCTTCTAAGCACAGTCACATTTCCCTCATTCTTTCCTCAAACACAGCCGCAATATTCAAATGTATTATAGAGAATCTGATTAAGATTTCATATATACCTTGAGATGGGTGAAAAAGTAAACAACATCTTCGCGTGTGAGTCTTGGCTATTTGATAGTAAAAAATTCAAAAATATGTGACAGTTTGCCACGGTGCATTGCATATTCAGTGCATGGCCAAATTTTTGTAGACTTTTTTGGCGTGTAACAAAGCGCCGAGCTTTCCTGTTCAAATATTGAATTATTCTAAGATTAAAGTTGTTTGTTTCTTATTTAGTAATAGATGGGAATTCATAAAAAGCTTATTAAAAAAGATTGCAACTAGAAAATATATTATAAAATTTTCCACGAAGTGAGATATTTTCATTTGAATTCATATTCTTGATTTTGTATTTTTGTGAAACATATTTTCTGAAGAAAACTTATGTAAAACGTAATAAAATGAAGTTTCATAATACCTAAAAATAAAGAAAAATTGTCAAGTCGCTCTTTAAAAATTGAATTGATTGAATGATTCTCATGTCGTTCAAGAGAATAAGCGATGTTTGAAAGGATGTGCATATAATTTTCCTTCGATAAACCTAAAAATGTATATGGTACTAAGTTATGGCATAGTGTGGGGAGAGACAGCACCTGTGGATTGTGATTTAATAACAGATTGAAATGTTATTACAGGGCATTATCTCTGACAGTGCCTTGATACGGGGCTGCTTTAAACTCACTTTTTGTCGAGATTATTAAATTGGTTAGTGTCACTGACGACAAGTAAGTAAGTAAGAGAGGCCCAGAGAAATCGATATATAAACACACCCAACCCTTACATAACAAGCCAAGACACATTTTAAACTTTGAAATCTCGCCACAACACAGTGAACTTTTTTTTTATTATATGTGCCAACTTTTTCCTATTTTCGCCTTTATGTCTTGTGATTCGTGTGGGTTTAATTATTTCTTTTGCCATTATGTGAGAGGGTATTAGTTTTAAAAATGTATTCTCATATATGCACGCATCTCTTTCTTGGTACAAGGATGCAATAAAAGTTTCCAAAAGCGAGTTTTATACTTTAAGCAACATTCTAGCATACACATGCATTATACAAAACGGTATTATTCAAACTTTACACAAATCTGCAATTATAATTGGAATGTTTTAAATTCATCGCACCAAACTTATCAATACCTATTTTAAATACGATAAATTAATTGGAATAGAGCAGATGTTGCACATATTAGCGATTCAGAATTTTTTTTAAACATTCTATAATGAATTTCTGATGTTTATTTTAGCGAATTTAATTCAATGTTTTTAGTTATTTAATCGAACCGGAAATGATGTTTCAAAGTGTAATCCCTACGTCAAATTGTGGTCGTTTTTTTGAATCAATAATGGGTGTTTTAGGGGATGTTGAGAAATTTACAGAGAAAACCGCAAATTGTTTCAAATTGTATTAGCTCTATTAAAAGTGAAATAAAATAATTATCAGGAAAAGCAATGTCTTATTTAATATTACAGTCAAACATTATAACCGATTGTTTGTCTGTTTTGTTCTGATGAAAATTGATTTGTTGAAAGAGAGTGACAGCAGTTTATAATCAGTTATAGTATAGAAATGAAACAAATTATAAACGATATAATTTCAATTTAAATACGAAGAGAAAACTTGTAAAGTACTTATTTCTCATTTTATAATATTATTAAATTTTGAACAAGTTTAATAAGATTCATCTAAAAAGTCTATTTAAAGTTTAAAACGGTTTCAATACATATAATATTATATAAGGAAGATGAAGATTTTCGGCTTGATTGATGAATCATTTTATAATTTATCATCATTCTTTATACTTTGTATATCTCTCTTTCTGTGTGATGATGAAAACTTTAATTTCGTAGGTGACTTCACCAAGTTGTGTTTTGCTTGCAGTTTTTCTAAGTGAGTGCACAAATTTCAAATTTACTATGACGGCTCTCTTATTAAAGAATTATTATAATAACTTTTGGATTTGTTGATGTTTTGTGTGTTCTTGTGGCCTTGTTGATGCACTCTACCATAAAAAATTTAATAAAACGGAAAATACATGGGCTTAAGCTTTAAAATTGAAAATTTACTTCCAGCACCCATCGACCCAACTCTTTATAATAATATCGATATAGAGTTAAGACATTTTTTTCCACTTAAACGAGCACCTAATAAAATCTAATGAAAACATACCTTTAGCATAACTTTTCTCTATGTTATATAGATGAATGCATTATTAGACATTCCAAAGACTGCAGATGAAATTAATTCTGGAACAATGTCAGAGACGTCTGCTAAGTTACAACTTTTCCGGAAAAACTTTTCAAACCAAATTTAATTACGTTTAAGTCGTGTGATTCTTTTCATACGCTAATCATTTAATTAAAATTAGTGTATAAATTAATCTATTTATATCCAGAGGAGCAGAAAATTCATTAGCAATTCTTGGAAAATATTAGAGGGAATTTCCCCCCAGTGTGTCACGCGGATTATTGGAAAAGGTAGATATAGAGAGACCCCATTAGATTTGTATTGAGGAGATGAATGGGAATGGCATCACCTTTCTCATATACAGTCAGTTGGAGAAATTGGATCCGTTATACCTAAATCAAAGGATTTGGGATGCCGCTGCTGATGATGTGCTGATATAATTCGTTATACGAATCTGCCAATTACTTACAAATTATTGACAAACGATTCACCATACAACACCATACGATAATAATTTAATTTTCCTCTTAAAAGGATTTTCTAGTCGGCCAATTTTCCACTTGAAAACGATCCTTTAGCAGTGTTATAATTTCATAAAAAATTTCACACATATACGTATAATTTTTATAAAGATAGAAAGTGCAATCAATCACAATGGCTTATGATTTGTTGAGATCGTGGTAAAGGCTACCAAAAACGTATATTTTATATGAAAACTGGGAGAACGGATGTGCAAAGAAATAATTCATAATTCAGTTAACAGGAAATGAAATCGTTACATTTCGGTGCTATTTCGACGTATTAATAAAATATATTGTTTGTGTCTTTTTTACGTTTTTTTAACTAAGCACCTAAAGGTATACAGTTGAAAGAGATTATTTAAACCCCCATCGATTATTTCCGCAAATTTTCTTCTTGTTTCCACGAACAAAAAAAAAAACGATTACTGAAAATTTTATTATTACGATTTACTGGAACAATTCAATGTTCCATGTATATATGTGCAAGATAAATCCTATGGCCATTTGTTTAGAAAACGGTCTCACATGTGGAACAATAACAGTCTCCTTCTATCTGCCACTATTTATAGCCGCACTATCAGTTTTTCATGTGCACAATTTTTTAGTAAAAATTCGCGACTAATTGAATTTGATAAAAAATGCACATACTGTCGATGTCACAATTTGCAAATATTGATTTTCGTGGAAATTAGTGGTATATAGTGAAATAATTACGTTCCACTAAATATGCGTGTTGTACGCCATGTAAATCCTTTACCATTTTGCGTCTTATAATAGGTGCAATCTGTTCTAATCCAGGATTATCTGTATAAAGCGCAACCTCCAATGTAGTAACATCATTAAAATCGATTAGATTTTAGAATGTTGGCATAAAAAGCGTATTCCACATCTTTATAATCTTGCCATTAAAAACTACATTGTCGCGTGCTCGTCTATCGTATATCCACATGAAATTCGGCATGTTTTTGAATTTAAATTGATACATTAGTGCGTATAAGAGATTGTGAATGTATTTGAAGAAAAGTGGCGAAAAAATGTGCCATTCATTACAAATGGATTTCGGCTATCTTTACATTTATAATACATTAATATTGCATGTAAAGGCGATTTGAAAAGCCGTTTAAAAGAGCACATAAATTCTTTTGAATTTCTCGAATTGACAATAAAAAGTTTATTAGACGATTTTTTCAAGTTCGAATACTACATTTGGCCATACTTTTGCGAGAAACGGGCCTGGAAACTATACAAAAAATATTATTCGCTGCATAAATATTCATATATACAAGAGCGCGAATGGTGCGCGTAGAAGGAATAAAATATTGCTACGTTTCTTTTTTATGCACGGCCATAAAATCGCTATTACTTAAAAATAATAACGACTTGAAAAAGGACATTACTACTAGTAGTCGTGTGAGATTGCAAAAAAATATCTTAAAATGTGTTTATAAGCTGCGTTGTCAGTGGGATAATTGTTATTGGCGTTCGTGGAGTGAATTATGCCCGCAATAATAAAAAACAAAAGGAAAAAATTAATTAAATGTACAATATAAATGGAACAAAGCACTTGATGGAACAATTTTAGGTACATTTCAAAAAGTTGGTCGTAAAAATTATAATAAAAAATTAGGCGAAATAATTAAAAATAAAAGAATCTCCCAAAAGCATTTTGCCTTCTAAACTTAATTTTAAATGAAAGTTAACAAGAATTTCTTTGATGGCTACCATTCATCCATATATTAAAAAGTTTCGAAAAAAAACTTTAATAAGCGCCAATGCTAATTTTTAGGCTTTATACATATTTCAGTCATGAAAAAATGAAAGTGATATCATCATAAAACCATATTATTAAACATCTACACACAAATATTTAAAACTAATAAGAATAAATTGATTGCGTTCTTTAGAGTCTGGGAGCTTTTAGAAACGAAAGCTTTCTTTTTTGTATAACTCAAACTATAAAATAAATTATTTCAGTATTTGGTTTGCCCTTTTTAGAATATAATGCATACACACGAATAGCAACCCCTCTACATACATTTAGAGAGACCAAAATGTAATTTGAGGCAGAATCTCTCGAAACTCGTCCGCACATTCAGATCACGAACGAATTTGAAATTTATAACATTATGATCACAATTTCAAATTGCGCACTTTTTTCTCCTATTCCCTTACACTGTCATGCACATTCAGCCTTTCTCTATTTGCAAAATTAACTTTTTTCAAATTTATGAACAGTTGTCTAAGACCGGTATGTAAAAGTAACCAAATAAATGTGTAAACAAGTTCATATTCGATTGAGAAAACTTTTCAAAGAATTATGCTGTAAAACCGGAACGTATGTAACACATTAAAGAAATTGATGTAACTAGCTGGCTATTGAACGATATTACAGAGTATTCGATTTGATTGGAAATAAAAAAAAACTGTACCGTTCTAAAGTGCTTCACTCAATCTCTTATAATGGACCCAACATTTCTAAGATATGAGATGTTTAAACACATTTTCATAACTACGTAAATAATCATCTCTCAATGCTATACCGATACCATAAAATTTATTGCGTAAACAGAATCAAAGAATTCGTTATAGAAAAAAAAATATTTTTCACAGAACCTGTTTTTCGTTTGTTCTGATTGAGAGGTGATTATTAACGCGTGCTGGCAAAACAGCATGCAACAAGAACAAAGGTCTGTTTTATGTTATTGTTGGAAAAATGTTTTGCCAAAATAGAATCGCACAAACACCATTCAATAATAAAAAATGCAAATAATGGACGACTTTGTTTATTTTAAATGGTACAATTATGTATGGATGTTTTGGAGTTGGCAAAGCACTAAAAGTTGAAATAATAAAATACTTGTCATAATGAGCACAAAAACAATGTGTGCATGTACATTATTGACAGTGTTTGTATTTTGTTACAATGGGAGCATATTTCAATAATATAATATTGTAACTGCCAAATGAATGTCAATAATGCGAACACAAATACGAGATGAATTGTGTTACACTTGTGAAACTGATAATATACTCACCTCACACAGATGTATTGAATCGTTTTCAAGAAAGACGAGACGAGTTACAATGCAAGCTTAACTTTTAATTTTAATGCTAATATGTATAATTTTTTTTTATGTGAGATTCAATGCATTTTACACTTGAGTAGTTTAGTAAATTATTTCACTTGGTTCTGTAGTGAAACGGCAGCTATATTGCTATGAACCGACCATCCCCCCATAAATAACCATCTAATCCATGCTAATTTTCATTATTGCTAAACACCAAAGAATTGTAAAATTTATGGCTCTAATAAAACTGTCATGACACGAAAAAAATAAAATACAAATGAAACCCTTTTGAATTCCTGTTATAATAAAATTTTAACGACTCCTTAATTGAAAATACGAAAACAATAAATTTCAACTGTAATTGTTTAAACGATTTTTCTTTTAATGTAAATTCTTGGCAAACTCTCCGTTTACTTATTCTTTTGTCGAGAAATTGAGCTGCTGCACACACAAGTATAAAAGGGAAAGAAACTAGATTGAGTTTAGGGCATAAAGAGCCCACATAATAATTGCGAAAGGTATTCGTGTTTCCCAACTTTAAAGCAGCAATACACTTTTTTTTCTAAGTAGGGATTTTTCTCTGGCAAAAATATTCGTAAAATGTCAATGTACGCAATGGTACACAAAAATAAAGGAGAGAGCAAATGTACCGAAAAGATATCTACAATTTGAATTCTTGAGGAATTTTTCATCATTTTTACAAAAACGCAAATGTCTTTGGAATTTCCATGTAAAAATTTCATAAAGTAATGCTTACTTATTGCGAAAACCGATTGTACGCTAAAAAGTGGAAGTCAAGAACAAATGAAGTCGATATTTGAAGTGGTGGTGGTGGCCTTAATACGAGACCACTCTTCATTCTCCTGCACCATTTCAGGAAACTTTACCTGTTTTTTTGTTTCGGGGAAAAACAAGCCCATATACCTGACGCATAAGTTCAAAGCATCCACTCGTATCTTTCCAACCCGTTTCAGCACTTCCTGACAAACTTACGAGAGAGTATGCATCCGAAGGGTTATAAAGCGCCTTCCAACACACACAATGGCGAGTGCAACTGCTCTCAAATGTAATAATTAAATAATTACTCCACCTATTTCATGTTCGTTCCTTATGTTTTTGTTCCTATCTTTGTTTATATAAAATCATTATAGGCACCAAGAGGCTAGGATGCCAAGTGTGGGTACAGCGCGTTGGTGGCTTTATTTGAGCCATTGTTAGATTACATGTAGTTTACTAACTCTTGTTTATTGTCGGGGATGGATTGTACGTGTTTGTAGCTCGCCTTTTTTCCTATACCTCAGATTAATTCCTAATAAAAGACCATGTTCCGAACTTTTAACATTTGGAATAAAAAAATGTTTCAGTAAATTGTGTGCTGAAATGTACCATAAAAAATGTCCTATACAAATACCAAAATAATGGCAAACATTTTTAAGGAGATTTCTTGGCGAGTCCCTTTTCAAGAAAAACATCAATCATGCGACGTTATTTGGATGCAGTGTTGACGGGAAAGTGCGATATGTTTGCATGGACAAACCGAAGGATTTGCATACATTCAGTGTTGGCGAATTTAAATAAGATGGGGGCAACTAAATATATATTTAGTTTCAATTTCACAGTCGCCTTCTTGCAATCGAATAATGTGCTCTTTGCTTCGACCAATATTGAACCGAGTGCAAATATTTGCTGGCAAATGGGACTAATGGCAAAATATGACAAATAAACATAATATCTGAATGTCATACTAATACAACAAAGGAAAGTGAAAGGATTCGAAGGGAAATTTTGGACGATGGAATGTTTTGCCTTTGCGAGTCAAGTATCTAATCGGTCTGGAAGCTATTTGGTCAGTTAAAGGTAATAATTAGCTTCTATCGTGCTATTTGCCTTTGTTCAGTCAAATCAATGGAATGGAAATATTGCTCATATACAGTTATTAATTTTGTATTTATAATAGGAATAGGGTGGAAATGATTAAACTCGTCAAATTATACTTGAATATTCAATATTTGCAAAATGTGGAATTGTATATTAGGAGTTTGATGCGGGTTTAGGATGAATCAACTATTATAAATCAAAGATAAATTGGCCATAAGCTAAAAAAGAATTCAAAATGCGAGCTGTGCTTAATGTTGGGCTGTTTTTAAAACTTTTTTCATTATTTTTTTCTCTTGATGTTAGACAAAAAGTTTTCTCATAGAAAGAGAAAAAATTTGCATGCAAAACGAATACTACATGAAGAAAAAAATTAAATGTGTGGCACACAAGTTGTAATATTTATGCCAATTACATGTAGATATATTACAAAGTCGGAAAGAGGAGAGTAGAGAGTAATCCGAAAGTTTTTGGCTTCATATATTGTCACAAAGGCAAATTTAATATCCCTTATTACTAGAATATTATATACCGAAGAAAGTTTTTCGCAATATAAATTATATAAAAGCGTTAAAAGACGAAACATAGCAAGCATAAAAGGAGGAACGTTAATATAAGTAGTAGCGGCAAAAGAAGCAAATGAGAAAAACATTTTAAATAGAAGGCCACCCTGAAAATACCACTCACAAATTATCATCACATTATGGGAGATAATCTCAGTGTTCCACATCACTTAAAAGTTTTCTGTGACTAATAGGAATTCTGAACTTTTAAAACAATGATATTTTGAAAGACGGCTGCTTAATATATGCCGACCAACTTTTACAAACAAGACTTGGAGAACTTCCAGTTATATACATATATAAGAGCTTTAAAGGAGCAGCAAGAAATCTTACAAGAAGAAGAGAAAAAAATTGGACCATTTCCGGTTGTGCAACACCTGTGGGAATAATATTATTTATTTGCTCTTTTAAACAGCCAGGGATGTGGAAATAAGAATAAGAATTTTATATGTAAGGATGAAGTATGGCATTAAAGCAAAATAATTCTCAACTTTTATAATTGGAATTTATTGTTGTTTGACACAAAATATATTCACTTGAAATTTCTTTAAGTTAAAATTTTCCCGTTTTGTTATTCAACTTAAATTAGGTACCTATATACATCCACGAAAGTAATCAACGAATCTTTTAGTCAATTCCACTTATTCATGTATCATATACCTTATGTATGTAATAGGAACGCTTTTCCAGCAGTATAAATGCCCTTGACTTGAAGTGAAGAGAACTGGGAGAAAAGGAGAAGCTTTAGACGACTATTTTTAAATTGAAATGTTTCTCTCCATGTTTTATTTATAGTTGGTAGAGGGATGATGTGATGTTCTATTTTCCTTGGAAACTACCCCAAGATTTAATTTCAAGTTTTATTCCCGTAGTGGCTGTTTTTTTCCAAAGCGAATCAATCAGTTCCCCTTTTAAAAGCCGTACTTCGTTAGTGAATACGTTTAAGTCTGACAAAAGGGCAATTTGGAGATGCAATTGTTTAGCACTACTATTTTATTTTCTAATGGATTTTTCTTTCACTATCCTATACATCATCAGCACTTCAAATTCTCACATCTAATTAACTACTCTTTCTCCTCTTGTATCCCTTTGTCATAGATTCCTGAATCTTTGCATACTTTACCCGGTCCCCTTGATCAAGGGATAACCCACCTGCCTCTTAAAGGACAATTACACCTAAGAGACTACAGAAGGACTTGTGTCAGGATATAAGTATGAGTAAACGACACACATCCCCTGATACTTCAGTTTACCCTTTGCAAGAAAGATAATACTCAGGGGATAGACCTACGTGTCAGGTGGTGCAGGATAACGTCCGGTGCATTGTATCCGATCTTCTCCCGAATCCATATTTTCCCCAGAGAAGGGATTCTCAACTGAAGGATTGCTATACTCGCTGTTTGCTCGCCACTCTGCTGCCTCTCTCCCTCTTTCTCACTACTGTTGGGAGTTTTAATTACAAGTGTTTATGAATAATAAATTATGCTTCCTTTTTGTTTGCAAGACGCTTCATTTGCTGCACTTTACTATTGAAAGAATAATTGGAAGCTAAACAAATCTTCCCCACAATTGATTTAGATATGTTTAAGAGTACTTTCTCCGGGGATTAATCAAAACTTCTTCATCATATAAAATTTATTCTTAATTTGCCAAGTTATAAATGTATTCCAACGAAATTAACAAGGACCTACAAAAGCGAATAAAGGACCACATTTTATGGAAATCGTCTTAATTTAATGACAAATAAAAAAACAGCATTAAACTTATTACGTTGAATTTTCATTAGGAAATTGAAAATACGTCGAGAAGTGTGTGATATGATTTATTTTCGGGTGTGGTGAATGTTAGATCCTGTGCGATGCGTTGGTGGATTTTTCCTGTCAAAAAATATAACACCCTTTGGAAAACGATTTCCAACACTGAATCGAGTATATATAGAAATACGTGACTGTCTCTTATATACACGGACCAATTTATTCTAACACAATCACAACACTAAAAATAGAATTTAAAAAATCATCAAAACGAAAAATTGTAACTACCCTACATACAACAATACATATCCACTATAAATCTTTGTGAAACTAGTTGAATTTCTATATAGACATTGATTCAATTGGGAAAGATTTAAAATAAAATAAGGATGATGAAGCCAGAGAATATAAATGCAATTTTTTCTTTCCAACATAACAGCACAAAATACTATGTCGTTCATCAAGTTTATGTTGCCATCAAAATGAAATGGGCCAATACTAAATAAGTGTGTACAATAAAGTTTGTTCTAGTAGTAATTAATTTCTGACTGCTGAGTATACTAGAATTAGGGCTGTTAAGTTGTTGATTTGCAGTAAAGACTTAAACTAAGGTTAGTTACCGACAAGAGAAAGGAACCGGTACTAATGCAATATTATTTCCGTTTTAAGAAGTTGAGGACACCGCTATATAAAACGGATATGAGTTGGAGTGTTTCTGTTTCCCCAACAAATTCACTCTATTTAACGTGAAACACAACATCATTATAGTAACTTAATACTCGCATTAAATAAATTCAAAAACCATGAGAAAATACTAAACAAAACGCTCCATTTCGTATGGAACGAAAAATTGAATATAAATTTTCAAACAGAATGCATTATTAACATTCATGAAATGGTTTGCATCTTTATTCTAATTGTATAATTTACATAAAAAAGCATTTTCTGCATTACTCTCGCGAAAGTTCATTCTCTTATTTCGTCACACGTGTAGGTGAATACATATACATTGATCTGTGATAAGAGAATAAAGAGAGTTTCATTTTAAAAAATAGAAACCTTCTATATTTATATAAATTGGATCGGTTTTTATTGTGTGTAAGTGAATAATGCTTTATATAAGGGAGAAAGAAATTTTTTTTTTTTTGTCGAGACAAGAGGTGGAGAGATAGTTGTTTATGTGCATCCCATCAGGAAATCGTCCCTTGTGATCAGTCGACCTTAGAGGGGGTCCCACCAAGAGCAATCCATTCCCCAAGGGTGGCCATCGAGGTTGTTTCCACTTTCGATACCATTATGGTCGAATGCGTACTCATATATTCCACCACTTCTCTTATATGTGAACCTTATCTGCATGTGCAATATTGTGTAATACCTTCGATGAATCACTTCTATATTGAAGCTGTCAACGATACAAGATGAAAGAGTGAGTCCGACTAGAAAACAACGAAATTTCTTTCATTGTTCTCAATATAACTTATTATGGAGTGAAATGATCATTAATTTGTGAAATCTTATTTTAAATAACAATCTATAGCAAAATCAGCAAATCAGCAATATTTGTCATTTGTTCCATAAATAATTAAAGTGATTTGCACCATATCCTCGAAAACTAATATGAATGTTGTTTTTTAGCAATAAGTATTTATAATATTGCACATGTGGCCCTTCTCTCTGTTGTTATATTTCCATTTCAGTTGAATAATAAATTATATTCGTAATATATCGCATACGTTTTGAAAATTTCAAAACGATGTTATACGCCGTTTCATTTTCTCTTTCTACCCTATTCAATTTATATCTATGCGAATGTGGTGGCAGTGCGGTGGTAATAAAATCTGCAATGTTCACATTTTCTCTGGGCAAGCATGAGTAATACCATATACAAGTCAAGTGTGGATTTGTAGAATGCCAAAGCAGTAAATCATCCCCTTTTTGAACGATGCATGACATAAGTTCTGTTCGATCCCTTGAATTAGATAATAGTTGTCTCCGTACTAATAAGGAAAACACCAATGGAAGTGTGAAAATAATTTTCTCAGTGAAAAATTGAAGGGAATTATACATTTATATTTAATTATGTTTCTAAAAGAAGAAAAAACGACGAAATCTTCTTTTACACGCTTTGCGAAATCGTGAAACACTTTTAACGAAGGTATTGAAAAGGAAAGCGTTGGAAAACATTTCACAATTTTCATTTATCTTTTTACAGTACGTTCTAGAACCCTTCAAAGAATCCCTTTTTAATTTTGTCTGCAAGTTGTGTAATCAAATATGTATATATGTATATACAAAACAGTATACCTATATCAAACTAAAAATGTTTCTTTTATATTCTTACAAGAATCCTTCTGGGCTATTTAATTTTCCTCATAATTTCTCTTAACAATTTCATTTTATTTAATTCATTTTTTCATTTGCTCACACAAAAAAAGGTCTAATCATTCAAAAGGGAAAAATTCCCTGCCGCATACCTTTTTCAATAGAGCAATTAAAAAACGAAATTTTAAAATCCATTTAATTACGACTTTGTGAAATAGTTTAATGATTTAATGAACGATGACGAAAACATTTTTTTTTTCAAAAACTCTACAGGAAAAGAGAACAATATTAATGACAGAAAATTTATCAAAAACGATACAAATCTGCTTATTCGGAGCTTTTGTTCATTCATTCTCTATTCTTGAAAATAAGCACAGGACTATAAATACATTTTGTTCTCATCGTTTTTGCCTCTAGTCCTATACGCGAAATTGAATCAGAAAAGTCGTATTCTTTTATGAGATATATCAATAACAAAACGAAGTGACAAGACTGAAAGTTGAGAGTTGAAAAACTTGCTGCATGATTTTATATATATATATATATATTTGGCGAATGCCTTCAATACCATGCATATTCACTCTCGTTTGCCATTGAGTTTTTAAAGTTTTTCTACATCAGTAAAAAGAAACTTTGCTTATATAGTGAGATTGATCAGTTTGGGTCCTAAATATTCATTCAATTTACTTACACATTCAAACTTATCATTATATTGTGTTCTCGGATTGCATATTCTAATTCCAGCCATAAATTACTATTAGTCTTTAAAACTTTACAAAACTAGAACTCTGGTGCTGTTGCTGTGGAAGAACAAATGTGACTTTCAAATCCCAAATGCTGACTCGTGGATATTTTTGTTTATTACTTCTATGCGACTTTTGTTCTCTTTTTTTATATGTGTTTGTGTGGAATGAAATTGTTTTTCTAATATTAAAATTTATTGTTGCCCCTTTTTCACTGCTGCACACATAACGACACATTAAGGAACCGCATTCACAATTTGACATTTTCACTTTGGCCTCAAGAAATCTCCACACACAAAGATATTCTTACGGTGTGTCCTTTTTCGGCGATAAATTGCAATACGAATAATTTATTCATGTGATACTGTGTGCGCGTCCCAAACTTTGTACATATTGTGGATCCCATTTTAATAATAAATTACGGTATGCGTTCGTCATTGTAAAAGAAAAGAAAAAAAACATTTTAGTGCCTGGGATGAGGCCTAATCACTATCCATTACTCAAAAACAAAGCTCCAAAAAGAAATCGAGCCGATAGTGCTTATAATCAGACCTGATATCACACAAAATAAGGTAATTTGTGTTCGAATGTCCCTGGAATTCAATTACACCGCACCATCACTGTTGGAATACGAAAAGTCACTCCAACTGTTGCACCAATTTGATGGACGTATGAAAATTTCCAACATACCTATATGTATGTACATAATTGAAAATATCACCTTCCGCCTCATGCCATTAGATAAAGTATTACATATTGGAACAGCATGAATATGAAACTTAAACGCTGTGTATTTATGTGCAATTTTTTTTCCTACTTGCATTCTCTTTACTCGCGTTGCCTGATATTGTTGTTGTATATTTATACTGTTTCAAAAGAGCCTTTCCTCTTTTTATTTTTCAGTTAGTTAAATAAACTTACATTACACCAGAGAATACCTCGCTATGAATAATTCAGATGCAAGTAATGGATTTTTTTTTATAATAGATACTGAACACAAAACATCTTTGCATTGGGAAATAGGGTTGCTATATAGGGTTTCTGTCTTCTCATTTGTAGGGTTTAGGGGGAGATTTTTTAAGAGGCGCCTGAATATTACGATTATAAAACAGTGGATTCAAAGCGTAATGATAAGTAATAAATATGTTGTCGCTGTGTGCGGCGAGGGGATGGAAATGTTGAGTGTAAAAAATTCGTTTTTCATTCAAATACGCCACTCTATATTTGTGTTAGAGGTCAGTTGGCGCGTAGAAAGAATTTTATTGCAGTGTACAAGAGTTATATGTCTTGTTTCAATAAAAATAACCTTGTCCCATGGGCTTCAATACCATATTAAAGATATCCCATGTTTATCTATACCTATACATGTACATCTATAAGTATGTGTAATTCGATACCAACAGATTGGTGAGTGTGTGAAAGTCAAGTAGATTCCGTTTTAATGAGTGGGATATGATCGTCTACCAGAAACAAACACCCCGGCAAACTTGTGCACACATAAAGGCACGCTTGCATCGTTTGAAGTTTGATGTGTGTAGAGTTTACAATTTGTATATAATAGTGTACACGATGACTGCAGATGAGAAAGGTGTCATAAAGCTGAGCGTTTCATGATCCCAACCCCTTCCGCCTGATAAGATATTTTAATGCAGTCGCCTCTCTTTATACATACATATAGAAAACGCGTCATACATATACTGTCATCATCATTAACATGAATAACAATGTACTTTGATACAAAATGTACCTAAGTTGTAGCAATTAAACACAGTATTAAGAGCGATTGGATCGAACAATACGCCAATAATATACATTAAGGATAAGATATATCGTATATATACTTGCAACGGTTTTATAACCACTATTAACTGTCCTCCTCAAGAAGACTAAAGAGCAAGCTTTTTACTATGTTTTTCTTCCTCCTTCTCCTTCAATCGAATACCCTCTCCTCTGCATTTGAAAGCTTTACTACAAATATTATACGTATACCCAGTGTATATTAAGTACAGCGAACGGCTCTGACTTTCCTTTAGCTTTCCACCCATGTACATTTACTTGTTAATGAACAAAACCTCTTCAAACGGACGTTTTAATTACTAGAATTTATGCACCTAATCTAAAATATCTTCCCAACCTTTATATATGTATATAAAGTGAACTAGGTTTATGTTGGCCCCTTCTTTGTTTATGAAAAACATTGTTAAAATATTTTCATAAAATTAAAAGGTTCTTGTGATAAAAATATATAAAAGGGTGACGTTAATCTGAGAATTGTTTGCTTTTATTTTGCGTTTTCAGTGCAAAACGCAAAATGAATGGAGAAAAGAGATCCACAATGTGGAAATAAATATGTAGTTCTAAACAAGCTATAGCAATGTTCTACAGTTTCCAATTAAATGGGCGAAAGCTGCTTTGAGACCAGACGCTAGGGTAGTTTACTAGGAGGCAGATTGCCTCAGGTTGAGGAAGGAAACGGTTTCTAGGAAGCCGGAAACGGGAAGAAGTGGGCCGATGGAGGATTGTGGAAAAAGAGATGTCGTTCATAGGGCTTCACTCAATATACATCGTCTTTGTTATTGGCATTCCACTTTTCAATCAGAACTGAGCATCAGCCAGCATACTCTCTGATGGCTCTCGCTTTATACTTGCTCCTCTCTTTCCAAATTCGCTTTATGATACATAATATATGCGTGTGCTGCTAGAATGGTTCAGTAACTCACAAATAATGCCCTACATGACATGCATGGCTCGATCAATTCAGAAATACGCACAAAATGGAATTGTCCGTGTTTTTTGGTTCCATATACATATACGCACATGGCGCTATATTCGAGACTTGCTTTATAAAAATTTGAAACGGAGGCACGCGGTAGTAAGTCCTTAGATCAAACATTCATGTCCAATAAATCTTTAAATATACCTAGTTTGCCCATTGGAAATAACCTACTTGAATTTAATGTACACATCGTTATGACAAAAAGCAATAAAAATTTACTACCAGTAATACCAATTTTATTGTAAGTTTAAATTATATACGATTGGATATAAATGCAAAATTGTCTCTATATAATATCCATTTCTTTTCACTGTTTGTGACATATTTCTACAAGGAATTCACCATAGTATGTGACATTGAGTTTATGTTTTACAATGATATGCTGCAATTGCTGTAACAATATATAAATCTCTAGATAAAATGTATAATTTTTGTTAATGTTAAAGCTTAATTGCAAGTGATTTTATATTCAACTGCCGTTTTAAGGAGAGCTTCTTAAATAGGAGCAAATGTCAAGCGAGTAGAATGGGGAGATAAACAAGAAACTCTAACTTCAAAGAAGAATATTTCCTTATCTCAAGTAACGCGTAATTAATCTTAATGACGCTCATATAAATATATACGTTGTAAAATGGAAACCAATGCCTCCAAGTATAAAACAATGTTGCAACATGTAGTGTTATTTTTGAGAAAATGAAACAATTTATAGACTTTTTTTCTAGATGTACTCCGTAGTTCGCTGTTGCTCTTATATGTATAATGAAGCAAAAGAAATAAAAATATATTGTGCAAAAGGCTGTAGGCGCCTATATTTTTATATTATGTATGAAGGAAGACCCAGAACGTATGTACTTACGCATTTTTCCAATATTGACTTTATAAGATATTTAAAACGTTCGAAAAGCTTTTTGCACCAGGGAAAAACTATCTTATAAAGCAGAGCACTACATATACCTTTACACTTTCCGAATCTTATGAAGATTTCGTTACGTATTTGAATGGAGAAAATAAAACTCATATATTTTTTCAAAAGCCCCAAATTTATACTCCGAATGAAAGATGAAATTTTGTTGTTAAAAAGCCCTTATGTGAATTTGATAATAAAGTTTGCACAAATTTAATTAATGAAACTGGAAAGTTAACGTTTTTGCCAATTACCTAACCATTTAATTTTCATTCGTAGAAGACAGAATTTAATTAAAGAAGAAAGTTCACAAATAATATAAACGATATCAAACACACAGTTATTAAATATTTTTCTGATTTGCCAATTAAAGTGCAAACTTTCGTACATCGCTTTTTTAGACACACACCCATACTTTGAAATTAACATACAAATTTAATAAACACTATTTTAACTTTCTTCCACAATTGAGTAAAAGTCATTTCTTTCGTGTTCATTTCTGACAACTTTAGTACTTAAACTTATCACAATGCAATACATCATGTTCTTGTACGAATATGTTCCCTATTAGAGCAACACTTTCAGCAAAAATATATGTTTCGTCGAATTTTCAATGACTCTCAAGCCCCACACATAATCCTGGTACATTCCTAATAACGTCAAGTACTTTGCAACAATTTAACAATGAGGATAAACAAATACCTCGACTGCCAATGTTTACAAAGCACACGAAAATCAACTAAATAGTTGGTATATAAATGGTGCAATGCACCTAATGTACATGTGAACAAGATCACTGTGTGCGCTCTTATCGTTGCCACACTACTTTAAATTTCCTCCGTTTTCCCCATTAGAAGTGAATTGAAAGGTGATGGGTTTGAATGTCTCTATATCAAATTTACAACTTCTGATATGTTAAATGCACTGTAAATAATTCTATATATGCAATTGTACAACTCATCATTAGATTGCAATTTCCGATGACTCAATATCGCTATTTAATTCGTCGAGGTAAAAATATTTGATATTTATACCAGAGTAGTTTAGTAGGGATTTCGGAATTACTTCAAATAGTTAGACACGTTATCGTTTACCGCTCTCTCCAACATCCAATACGGTCCGTCGCGTATTTTGAATAATATCTTCCACCGTAATGAACGAGATAAGATTCTCAATTTCCTCAGATAATTGCAAACCGTATTACAGGACTAAGTTGATAGCATTAGAACATACCGCTTTTGTATTAAGTTATGTACTTATTCAATGCTAGTTTGGGTGGTGCGGTTTTTGTGTTAGCGATTTTCACAGCATACCTATTACTGCTTATAAACTATCGTAGAAAATAAACAAATTTTATGGATGCATGCTCGTTTTGTTTAATCTGCAGCTTTATTTTGGAAAATAAAGAGGCATTCCAAGGGTATACTGGATATAAGTACGTAATAAAATATTTTAATCTGATACACAAGAACAAACGTGAAGGTAATAATTTCTGTTTGTTTGCTAACGTTAAATAACGTATACTCGAATATTAAATTTGTGAGTAACAGAAATGAGACTGCTAATAGTAATTAGGCAACTAAAAGCGTTGGAAAATTTAAAAAGATAATCTCCTGCCCTCTATAATTGAAATTTTAAATTCCCGATCCATTTTGAGTGCTCATTAAAAACTTTTAGTTATGTACAAACTTTTTTCAAGGGATCATAATTCAATGTTCATCTCTAGAGAAATTAAGCCAAGTTGCCCATCAACAGCTTATACATATGATCCAAAAAAACACTGTGGAAACAAAAATAAATACAGTTTATAGTTGTTTACGAGATGGCAGAAAATGTTTCTGTACTTGCAAACAAAATTTCAATTAAAACTAAACAAATTAGGGCAGAACATCATTTATGGGGCCTTGCCTATAAAACTGGGATATTTTGAATTAAGATAATGTGTATACGAAATGTTGCGCTTTGGAAAAGTTTGTCCTTTATATCATTATTGTTATTATTGCGAGAATATTAACTGTATAAGGGTTTCATGTTTATTAGCTGGGGAGGAACATATCATTCAATTTTATTTAGTTTGCAAGTAAAATTAATATTCAATATAAAATTTTTATTGAAGTAGTTGGTTTTTTACTTTTTTGAAATTTGGAAAATAACATAGTATTTTCGCTATCTGTAAAGCAGAATATTTTTCCGTTCACGTCGTTAGTACTTCTATCTAAAAAGAAAACTTTTATTCAAGATGCGAAAGAACGTGACAAAATTGACGTATTTAAAAAAACTCCCAAACTTACATCAGAGAGTATAGTATAGAAGAAATAAGGAGTTTACAATGAAAATGCGGTTGACTAAAAATAACGAATATTGGAGAGAAAAATATGTACGAAACGTAACACTGATGATGTTGGTCTCTCTCTTTTTTTCTATAGACAAGCTGTATCGAAAATGTTTAAATGAAAGTTTTGCTGTAACTTTTACATTTGCAAATAATGGACGTTTATATGTATATACTGCAAAGATACACAGCCCGGTCCATATATATTATAGTCAGCAAAATATTTGGGCTTGTGCTTATCAGGGTTTGTGTTGAAGGTCGACGTGCGCATTAGTTCATGAAACGCATTTGTCACCTAAGTGCAGTTTTTAAACATTCAGTTTTAAGTATTTACCCATAAGTGGTACAATAGTGATTTGTGCATTTGGATTTATTTATTTTGGTGTATTTTTTAGTTTTATAATTTGAAAATAACGAATTCCTTTTTAATTTGTTTGTTGATAAGTAGGTAAATTGATTATTCAAAACTTTGTGCCTCTCTGTAATGGATGTGCACAATAAAATATTCCAAATACAGTAGTGGTCAATAAGTTTTAACATTGCGCTATTATTGACAATTGGTAGATCTTCCTAAGTAAGACCACATATTAATATAATATAATCTGTGGTAAGACTGCTAGTCAATCGCCTGTATTTCCAAAAGTGTTGCCAGTGCATCGTTAAGGTCGCTTAACACTCATCAAGACGTCGGTGAGATTAGAATAGTAAAGTTCTCAAAATGACCATAAGGAAATCTTGGTCGAGGTACTTGTTGTTGTTGTAATGATTATACATTGCAACCTGCGGTTTTAATATTATAATAGTAATTAAAGATATGTTGGACATTAGAATAAATGAAATATAATAAATAATAAATAATGAAATTAAAGAAATAAGTCCATACATTTTCTTAGTATATTTGGGTAATTCACAACTGGTCCGATCATATTTTAATAGTAACTAATTAAATAAATGAGTAACGTCATTTTAAACTAACGTACTCTTTTTATATTCATTTACAGATATGTGGTTTTCTCCATTCAGAACCGGGTCTCTATGTACCTATTATCTCTGTTTTGCAAAATCTTGTAAGACAGGGGTTCGTACTTTTACAATACCGAAACTTCAAACACGCATTTAAGTAAAAAGATAAAAAATGCTTTTGAAAAAAATCCTCCAAACTTACCTATAATTTGCATGAAGAAAGGTCTCTTTTTTCTAGCAATTATCCTGCAACAAAAAACCCAGTTTGTACATCACACGTGAAAAATTACTTTATGCATTCTAAGTATTAGAAAGTTTAATATTATGTATTGGATTTAAAAAATTCCAAACTTTGTGTAAAGCTCTTTAAAGTTCTCTGGAGGGATTGTTCGAGGTGAACGCGTAAGTCTGGAGAGACTTAGTTGCACGAATGATAGACAGCTATGGGTTTTTCGGCTAGTTTTACCCACCAGTAGCAAGTATTTCACTTAAGACTTTTCGCCTTCGATGTTATGTTTACTACAACAATCAATAACAGTAATCCGAGTGTTCGCTTTTCAGTTTACGGACGATATAGAGCGAATTTTCAAGTTATATACTTTTAGTCATACGCTAGTACTTCTAATTATGGTTGACATTAATGTGATCCACATACAGATGTTGGTGTAGACAAGTTAGAATTAATGTTAATGTTAGTCAATCATCAATCCGGCTGCATCTATTTGCAGCATCATTGCTTTCATATTGTATCCAATATTGCGTTGGCCACCTTCATCATAACCAGACAGCTTCATACCTATATAAATTACAAAAGCACGATATAATATAACGTTACATTTACAAGGATTCACTCATTTTATACTGGATGTACGTAATTTATTAATTTCATTCTATACATTTATCCAATTTGTAGGCTTAATAAAATGATTTGTTCATAATTTATCATGATTCTTGCACTAATTAGAAACTGGAGCGCTTTTGTGATGCAATCGACTCTGATTTCAATCTCTAGAAAGTTTATTATTTTTAACAATTATATCAGCATATAAACACACCAAAAGAAGAATTAGATAAAACAAATTGTGGAAATACAAATAATAGTGCTTTATTATTTCCATTGAATTGAAATAATCACTCTTCTTTTGATTTCTATACATTATTAAACAAAAAATAGTTGATAGAACTTGCTTTGAAAATTTAAATGCCAGTTGAGATGAATATAAAACAACAAAGAGTAGTAAAAACACTAATAAACAAAATTAAATTAATATAACTTTAAAGAAACAATTTTATAAGTTCTGACAAGCATTAAATAACAATAGCCGCCATAAAACTCTGTGTGTATGAGTAAAATAAAAATTTCATCTTGCATAAAATGGGCTCATAACCGTCCCTCTATTTGCTTTGGTCTAAAATAATTGCTGCTTTCCGGCATCTAGTGATTTAGTCATAACTCTTCCATTAACTAGGACGCTAAAATCAAATTATTCGCTTGATAAAACGGGAAATCCCTGACCAATGGACACGCAAACATGTTAAAATCAGCCCTACATATATACGTATCAATAACGCTGCCATTATAAGCACTCTTTATCAGTTCCAACTGTCAGACGCTTTTTCGAATACAAATAATGGGCCCTGAATTATGTAAATGGAGTCCATTAAAATTCAGGAAAACTAGTGACTCTAAAACACTTAAAGGGTCGCTATATAGATATTTGGATGTGGAGGGATAGATGATGGTGCCATACATGGCCAGCAATCCTTAAATGTATGAGATGAATGTGTGTAACAAACATACGTATGATGGACCGTTGAAACGTGCTGTCAAGTCAAACAGGAATTTAGGGAAATAAGCTTTAGTGAAAGAGTTTATATGAGGCCTATGCCATTAACCATTGCCAATTAAGTAGAGTGCATTGTAAACACATTTAAAACGCAAATCTACTATAGGGTCTTGTATTTTGTCCTCCAATTCAAATTAAAAGCAAACAGAAGTCAGTGAATAAAAGGCGTGGATTTTTCCAATTAGAACCCAACACAAAAATCATCTTGATTAAAACTATCCTGGTATTATACATGGATATTGCAATACTTTTTTTTAATCAGTGATTCACAATATTTAAAATAACTAAATTTGAAAATTTTAATCTAGCTTCCTAATGAAATTTCCCATTAACAGTTTGAATATCCTCAAAAATATGACTAATAACCATATACATATTTGTATTATAAATAATTTAATGGAAAAAATACACATAAACCGCATCACAGTAGCTTTATATCCTGGAAAAAAGGAGACAACAATGAAATGTTTAAAAATAAATCACGATTAACCAATTGCTCTATTATTGGACATGGAATGAGGTATTGTTTTCAAAATAGTAGCCGCTTGTAATTGGTATATAATAGAAGACAAATGCTTTGGACGGTGTTTGTTGTCTTGTCCATATATATGTGCATTGGGATTGTCCTTCCTAAACATGACAGTTGTTCTACTGAAAGCACAAGTGATTAAATCTATTCTATTCACAATATACTGATTAAGTCTGTTCCGAGTCCACTCTCCGTGTATGGATGAGATTTACAGGGTCATTTATATAGTAAAGTTTACGAGACGTCATTCAATGCATTGAATTTTCAACACAACAAAAGTTTTTCTACATCAACATGGATGAATATTTCAAAAGACGCTGAATGATGGAGAAATGATCGCACGTATTGTGGATATGTCGTCGTTTTACCATAATCCATCAATTAACTGACTTATTAATTATTAAACGCTATTCGATTCCAATAAACATGATTCATATTGTCCTAATAGACACTAATATATTACTTTCAGGTAAACAATTAGTTATTATAGTAGACAATCCGAGAAAAAGCTATCTATTGCCTAGTAAGCAGATATAGCGGCCAGTTCTATATACACATCTGATTTATTACAACCTTTTGTAATGGACAATAATTAATCGAATTACCTTATGTCAAGTGAACAAAATTAATATTCCTAATTAACTAACGAACGTCGGCTATATACTAGTCGTAAAGCTATTTGATAATCAATTTTGTGAATGATTGATTTCCATTAGTTTGACCTTGTGGCAACCAATCAACGTCCCATTTAAGCTAAAATTCAACAATTCAATGCAGAGTCGGTATATTTGCATTATTTTCCTTTTTTTCGGTTCTGCAAGAGATTGGGTTAAGGATGAAGGAGAATGTTATTTGCGAAGAGGATTTCTCCAATTTTTATGTCCTGTGTTGAATGTCTGTGTAATACAAGATGTGCGTAAACGATGTGGTTGAACTTGATGTGTTTTACTTGGAAGATTAGAATGTACTTTCCAGTTTAGGGTTCCTACTAAGGATTCTCTCAAAGCTTATATCACTTAGGCGGTTTCAAACCAAAATGGATTAATATTACCGCACGTTATGATTATGAGCAGCAAAATGGGGCCTTGGCAAAAGCAAAACTAAAAGTGATGTTTCATGTAAACTATCCTTTATCAAAATTACAGTGCCTTCTTTGGGAGTGATGCGCTCTTTCCTGGGATCGACTTTACTGAAAGGCATTTTTAAGAGAGGACTATACAGTAATGGCTTTCTAATCGACGATACAACACAAAGCCCCAAGGAACACATTAGTTGAGATAATTTGCCAAGTATTTTATTTAGGACATACTTGGATTGCAGTATTGCTAACAGAGGAAGGAAGGAAGGATGTCTAAGAAATATGTATTTGTTCTGTTTGCATTCGAGGATTCGATTTCAATAAGCGAATGTGACATTTTGGCAAATTGAAAAAGAGAAATCTTATTTCCGGAGCGGTTTTCGAAAGGTGTGAACGACGAGTTTCGTAAGGCGAGACAAAAGAACATGAATTTCGTGTATTTAATTCGGAATCTGCTGTTAAATATCGAGAATAAGTATGTTAATTTGTTCGCATGCGACTCCGAAAAAATAAACAATATCAGCGCAAAATTTTATAGTCTTCTGCACAAGTGACCTAAAGCACACTCAATAAAGCAGAAATCGAAAAAATGTTAAATCACTCGCAAAAACCTATAAATCATTTCATTCATCATCCGGAAAAAAATGGCATGTCCACAGAATAAAATAGCTAATACAAACTATTCATCTCGAATAACAATCCAACCACTTTCTATCTCGCTTTTGTATTCTATTCCTGGCCCCAACTTTACCAACTATATACCAACTATATATAGAGACCCATCGCACAATTTTTCCTTTTTACTCATCACTGGATGGTGGATGTTCTATTATTGATGTTATAATCCGTTTCCACAATCAAGTCCATTTAACGAACATTTCAAATGGCTATTTACGTTGGCAGGTTTACACTGGAAATGGTTTCACAAAGTCCTTATAACAATATTATTGTAAAAAATGAAAGTTATGTGTGCGGGTGGAGCAGATTAATAAAAAAATGCCCCTTAAAAAATTCCTTTTATAATTTTAAATGACGTTAAGGAGGAACTTTTGTGCTCCATTTGCCATTATTTAATTAAGATTCACTGATATAGTATGCCCTGTGTGACTACATAAAGAATGTATTACTGTAACATTCGCCAAGAAAGCTAATTAATAATAAACGTTTCCTATTCTTGCTCCTTTCAGTTCCTATTTATTCAACAATACTTAAGATACTGAATACTGGAACGCAGCAACTCTTTCAAAAGATAAAATAGATGGTACAATTTAATTAGAATTTAATTGAATTCAAGTGCAATTCTTATTTACTGTGGGTCCACTGTAAATAAGTGTGTCTTGGATTTGTTTTTGCTTGTTATTGATGTTAAACTGTGTGTTTTTGGGAATCTAATTAATCCCATTCTCTCCACCGAGAATAAGGAAGCAGAATCTGCCCTGAATCCGATTTACTTTAAACTATACATATACATTTATATCTACTTCTTATTTGAATGGAGTTTGTTTGTATAATTTGACCCTTTTATGTAATTAGAGTTTTACTCAAATATGTTGTTGCCCTCTCCTTCTATTCCGCGTCAGTTTATTGTTTTCGATACTTTATTATTCAAATTACACCTACTTTAGAATGTCTTTTGTGAAGCAAACTTCCATGAAATAAGATTATCTACATTTTAACTTATTTGTTCAATTTATTTTTGTTGTTCTTTTCTAGAATCGAGTTTGAAATAATACTTAACTACCCCACTAATTATTACTATTAGGGCCGCTCGTTTGCTCTCCTTAATGCACAATATAAATTTACGTCAATACAGTTGATCATAATTAACTCTAACTAAACAATGACTACTATATAGGTACTCTCCTCTCATTTAAAATGATTTACATTATCTCTTGGAATACAATTTCTAGCATCGAATATATACTATAGTATATTATTCATTACGTCTATTTACGTTTGTTTATCAAAACACTCCAGCGGGATATTTGATATATGTTAAGCGAGTATGCATCTAAACAGCTTCCAGTCACTCAGCATAAGTTCCACTGTTCGCCTTGTACGAATGATCGATAATTTCTATCTACCTATAAATTAGTGGTTGCAATTACAGTTTCTGGTAGAAGATTATTCACATGTATTCTACCAGTAGATTTGTTATTGCTTCACTTGATCACCACGCTGCGACCGTCTTATCACATTATTACTTGTCATTAATTCCTCTTCTTTTTTCTGTAACTTTGTTTTCCAGCGATTAATAAAACTGCGTGAATACGCGATGATTCAATGGATAAACTTGAACTTTCGATTAGGTTCAGATGTACATATATGTATAAAAAGTTTAGCGCACAACTTTTTAACATAGAAAAATGTTGGAATTTAATGGAATGTGGGATTTGATTTTCCCTTTTTTACTTTAACTATAGTACGTCGTGGATAATGCATAAATAAGTACGCTGACTTTTATTGCACTTTCCAACTACCTGGACCTCTCTATTAACATAAACATGCAGAGTCAGTTTTGCATTTGCTGTTATTTAAGAAATTGCATTTTACGTAATATGCAGGTGTCTTTCATAGGCCAAAGAATAAATGAAATAATCGTTGAATGTTTCTAAACGTTTAATATGTGTGAATGTCGTCCATCATCCAAATATAGAAATCAATAAAATTGTGGTCCAGACCAATGCTCCGGTTGACTGAATCTGATTGCGGTTTATACAGTTCTGCATGATAGTATCCAAAATGACACAAATGCATCATACCAGTACATATACAATTAAATGAAATATATATCCACTAAATAGGACATTAGTTTAGCTTTCAAAACGTTTTCTCCATTGTTATGCCTACGAAATCTACATATTACATAACATGTACAAATAATGCGAGCAAAAGCGTCCAACAGAGTCTATTTCAATTTATAATTCTCAACAATTCAATAAATAATTGAATGTGTTTAGTGCTTTCTTCCCCTAGACAAAGGTTGATTGTTATTAGGTCCACACACTAAAATGGTTAAACATGTACAAACATGCAGTGGATTTAATCAGTGTAGAGTGTCTGTCGAATTTCCCATCATATAAACTTAATATTTATTATACAACTACCCCATTAACCATCATATAGCAGTATCCATTTATTATACCTATAGTCTAGTTAGTGAGATGCAAAAACAACACCATTTTGCCCGTTTCAATTATCTTCTACCAACAACACAGTCCACATCTTCACAATTAACTATAGAGCTGTTAATAAAAACAAAATAATGTTATTTTAGTTGGTATATGTTGTTGTTGTCCTGTTGGTGTTTCTCTTTGATCTGTGGTTTAAGTATAATACCTAAACATGCACAATAAAAATGTTTATTTCAACACACATTATATGTATGTATATCCTTATTACAATGATTAATTTGAATTTTTTTCCTATGTAGTATGATGATGAAATATTCATCAAAACACGATTCCAATAAATTGTATATCAAACATACGAAATTCCTGTACACAAACAGGACAAGAGAAAAAAATCACTAAAAATAATACACAAAGAAGAAAATATATATGTTTATATTTCAACAAATATTTTATCAAATTTATTATTTAGACCATGTTAAAAGCATCTACAAATGAATAATGAACACATTTCTGCCATAATCTATCACAATTTCATTATAATACGAATTTATAGAGATTTAATGCATTATAGGCATTTTATACGAATCATTGCATTTAGGAAATAAAATTTTATTGCGGGTCTAGAAACCGAACCAGATGAAAACATGTCCTGGCTAAAAAGAAGTATGATCATCCTCCTGCTTTTAAAGCTAAATACCTTTCTCCATTTTCTAACTGACTGTGCTTGTATGTCACAGGCTCAAAATGAATTGATTTATTTTTATCATCTTTTCTTCTTTTTAGATATACATACATCGCAGGAAAACATCGCATCAAATCAAATCGAATAACTGTTCCGCATATAAATAACACACAGCACATAATTTTAATTAAAATATGTCAAGAAGTTAATGTAATCCACATATGGCTGGTGTGCGTTTATTAATTTTCCCGAGAAAATTACATAATTTTCTGTATACGTATTATATGTGGGATGTATACATACATGGAATATGGACTCCTACACACTGATTGAAACCTATGCTGTTGGCCTGTTTACACTTTCATTAAAATTGATGGGATTTTAATCAGCTGCTATTTACTTTCGCATGTGTATGTTTACGAGAGGCACAACTACACTATTTTGAATGGCACTGCGAGTTTAATCACCCGAAACGCAGTAAACATTTGTTTTCCAATTTCTTAAAAATCAGTTCAACATCAATTTCGAGTCAATTTTCTCGTTTTGGGAGTATAGTGCTGCGCTGCTGCAGTTATTGCAAAAGTAGGTGAACGTTCTAGCTACGGGCGACAACTCTTGGAATAATTTATTCAATAGTATACGAAATGCCATTTTACGTGTTGAAAACGACACATACGTCTATTGAAACCTACGCAATTAGAAAATTTCAATACCCAATCTATCTTCTAATGTAATATCTGTGTAAATATTGAATAAAGTGCAGCCATATATTGCACATATTGTTCGTATGTAAATGAAGTCTGCCTACAGTTAATCAAATAAATGTATACCTATGAATTTGTTCCGGCCAAAGCAAACACCACGTTATTAGGTAACAATTTAGGACCAAAAATGTAAACTTTCGGAGGAGGATATTAAAACGTACAGCAAGATTTTTCCCAGGCTATAACTAGGTTAATTATAGCAATTAAAAACATTAAATGGGTGACGTAGTTTAGGTGGCGAGTTAATGTGCTTTATTATACAGAGTGCCAATCCTGTTCGCCCCCCGGTAGCCAACTTCCAAAAGAGGCCCGAATATGTACGGATATTTAATGTATATCTGAGCAAGTTAAATAATTAAAGGAGTGCTGTAGCAAGGCTTAAGACTACTAACTTTTGACCTTAACACACCATTCATCTAGAAAGCTTACGGGTTCAAACACCCAGCTTATGTGAGAATTTAAACGTTTATGTGGATCCCTTAAAACTTATAAATTATTGTTAGGACTTTTGCCTATTAACAGCAAAGACCCACGAAACATTATTAAACAACCCCTTGAAATATTTAACAGACTCTTCAATTAGATTTTTACATGAATACAGTCCCGATGCAGATCGTCGCCACACAACGAAAAAAATTCATTTAAATACAATTCACCGCTTTTTTTACAATAGTAGTAAATGTTTTGTTTAGCTATGTGGATTTAATTCGGGAAATTTTTTATAAAGCTCAATGTTTACAACTTTTTTAGTGCTTTTGTGTTGGGAAGTAATTTGTGTTTGAAAATAAATTTTATGTTTTGACAATTCTTTTTTTTCGACACAGTCGTTAAACTTAATTAAATCGCTTCCGATCATTATCATAATTCTCGCTTGCAATCAATTTAATTTCAATTGGACAATGTTAAATAAATTCAAAGTCATTTGGGGGGTTGAGGATGACGATAGGGACACGGAAGCCCATTACATATAATACCTATGCGAGTGTGGGGTGCGCTTTAAAGCTTTACAACTCTTTAACATTACACTTTTTGTTAAGTATGGGTATACAAAAATGTGTCCGTTGTGTGGAGCTCATTTGTCAAAGAGCGTATATCAAAGATTTAAAACTCTTTCAAGTCTCAGTTACCCCTACAAACAAAAAGTTCTAGTATCATTTGTTTTCTTTTGGTTTGACACTACAAAAAATTTATTTGTTTTCCTCTACCCCATACACTGTATGTTATGGTACCTACTACAGAATAAATATTATACCATTTGTGATCCTGTTTACTACTTAATCATTGTTTTTTGCATTAATTTTTATGTCGCACTTCTTGCCTCTGGTTTGGTGTTATTGATTTCTTTTGTTGTTTGCCTTTTTCCTATCCATTTCCTATTTGTATTATGCTGGGGGAAATCCAAAAAATTTTTTGCAAATGTTAAATAATTACATTCCATCAACTATACTCGTCCGTTTAGTTATAGGATTTGTTCAATGTTTATAGAACGGGACCCTTTTTGGATAATGTCTTGATAAGACTCCTTTCCTATAGGCAATTTTAAAAGGATAACTTTTTCATCTACAATATGAAAAAGTGGGCCAAAGTTTGATAGCTTACAACACGAAATTTATACAAGTTCATTTGTACACATTGAGACCCGATGGAGTAGAGTCCAAGTGGTTTCCGGGTTGAAAGCCCCCCGTTTGTTTATTTTAGAGGGTGGCAAAGTTTATGGGTAAATAAGTGCATAAAAGAATATAAGTGGAGCCGAAACCGGACCTACCTAAAATCTAGCAACAATCCTCTTAAAACTTCACTAAAAAGCACTTTATCGTGAGGTTTATAGGCCAAGTCCACGGCAATAGTTGGAGTTTTCCTTTTCCTGTATAATTTTTTTTTTATGAAAGCACTTTTCAAGTTTTGCAAGTAACACTAAAAACTACCACAAAGTTACATATAGCAAAAGGACAGATTGTCATCAGTTCAATCAATCGAAAATAGCGTGACAGTCACTGTCCATTGTTAATATAGAGGTGAATAGAAAGAGAATTAATAGTTGTGCATGTCGAACATGTCAAGTCATATGGGGCGCGGATAGTAGCGGGATTTTTGTATAGCAATATTACCGTTCCACTAGGAAAATCCGGACTGGGAAAATTCGCGCAATCCCTTCACGTTCTGCGACGATGCAATCGTGGTGGGAGAAAAAGGGCTTCAACTAGGTGGGGATATCATTATTTCCCAGCATCTGATCTTTCCCCAGCCCTGTGTGCTTGGAGCTTCTGCTGCTTGGAAAATAGGACCAATTCCGATACCGTATTTTTGTACCTTATTGTGGTCAGAATGAATGACACCTTCGTCTTTTAGCTCATTCAGCGTCGTTGTGTCGGAATATTCTTCGATAAAAATGAGCAAATATAATGCGATAGCAAAAAAAAAAAAATGAATGCGATATTCTCGTTTTCTTGACATTCTCAATTGTTATATATATTCTATTTTAGAAATGGGTAAGAGTGTGAAGGAAATGTGCCAGTTTTACAAACGGACACAACTTGAAACACCATCACTTTAATGTTAATTAGATGATTTTTCAGTTGGAACAGACATTTCTACTCTAAAGTCCATTCAGAAAATGGGGTCCTCTTTTTGGTCGTGTGACATATAATTTAATTATTTATATATGCCAGCGGTGCAAGTCGTAACGTTGAAAGTTAAGTGAATCCATCTTTCATCAAATGCTCGAGACAATTTGGCCAATAAGTGGAAATGGTTGGAAATTGTAGAGTGGGTAAGCGAGAAAGGGTCTAAGATATATAATTGTACTATGTACAAAAACAAAATTCTAAAATGATCGGTCAATGTACAGTCGGGGTGGTGGTTAGTTCGCTTTCGACCCTTTTGGCCACTTCAAAGAGAGCTTCTTCTTTGTCGCTCCATAAGGTTTGTCATTGTAATAACACGAATAATGTTTGTGTTGTAGAGCTATCAAATGCAACAAATATTATACAAAAATCCTCTAACCTCAATAAATTCGCATAACGAAAATATTCACATTGATCCTAGTACGGCCCAGACAACATTCCAATATAATTGAAAAGATAATTGACCGATTCATTAAAGCATACTAGAAGATTTTGAAAAAAGATTAACCCTATAAATTTAGTTTAATTGTAAATCAATCCAAATATATATATATGTGGTGTATGTGCTTTGGAAACTTAAGTACCCATCCCAAATCATTCATCAATCTAATACATTTTCGCACCCTCGCTCTTAATGTCTTTCTATTATTCCAGTCTTGATTCAATCATTTCGCTTCTTTCTGTCTTTCTTTATGTTCTGTCAACATGTTCGTAAACGTAATTTTTTCACTAACAGCAACTCATTCTATCTAGTACTCACATCAAATATCATCATTGCTTCCTTATTACGATTTATTGCTAGACTAAAAAAACAGTTTGCTACAAACACTTGTACTGCCCAAAGCGATACAAATCAATTTCATGTAAAAATATGTGTTGGTACATATAAATAAAGTATCAGAAATATTTGCAAGTGGCTTTGTGTTCAACTACCAGAATTTACTCAAAAATATAATAACATACTTTTGCAATATTCAAAACATGTTTGCTAACCCAATTTTGATTAAAAAAATATTTGTTTATTTCCATTTATAAAATGGATCGAAATGAAACATTTATTACCATACAAAAGAATAAAAAGTATTTGTGTGTTATTCAATTTGCTGATGGTGGTTTTTAATCATTTACAAAATTAAACATTTTGTTATTGTTATGTTGAAAAAATTGACCCGGAATTCATTCATAAAACTCATCAATAGAAGTAGGTATAGATACCTTCGGCAACAGAAGCTGGACAAAGATGGCAATGAATTTATGAAAGATAGTTAAGATGTCAGAGATGTTGATGGTTATCTTAATATAGTAGTCCGATGACCCCTGCTGGAGGTCCAATCGAGTTTGTTGGATGGGTCGCGTGGATCAAGTCGATTTATCGAACAACAGACACACGCTTCCATGAGATACAAATGCCAGTAAAAAGTGGCTTGGAATTATTTTCAATAAAAAGAGGACGACACGCATTTATCAGCAACAGTATTTACTGCTTTTAATTCCCTTGTTATGCATTTTCCTGTAAATCGATCTTCAAACTGAATGTAGGCCTTTATTTGGATTATACTTCAACCCTAATATAACATATTAACCATCTCAAATTGCGATGCAATTATTTCAACGTTAAACCGAAAATCGGTTTTGCTTTAAATTCAGCTTGATGCTGAAATAATTTGTTTGTGCACGAAAATTACTTTACTGTTAAATACCATTCAAACACGTACATCTCCATTGTTTTAGCAAATAAATAAAAAATACAACATACAAAAAAAATTGTAATAGTGTCAAGTCTTCCATTCCAGTCGAAATGTGTTACATTTCCTTAAAATGAATTAGTTGCCTTATTCTTTCGCTTTTTCATTGTCTACAAGAATATCTGTTTCCACACAAACCTATCAATACTTGTTATTCATTTCCAAAATTGCTACTCCGACAAAAAAATGTGTCACTTCAACATCTCCCATTTCCACTGTAATAAAGTAAATTACAATCTGATTTACTATGTATAGGCAAATGAAATTTATTGAAATTTCATTTCCACTCTTCCTATATGTAATAAGTATCGTTTCGCTTTATTAAAAAAAAGAAAGAAATTCAAATTACATAGACTCTATGTGGCAGCATATAAGTTGCGTAATGTCGTTTAAGATTCGTTAATTGGAATTCTCGTTGAAAATCAACAGATTTCACTATGGTGACATCGTGATATGTCTTATCGATTTTCCAAAACCCTTTTAAAACATTGAGCAATAACAACGATTTATCGTAGACAGTGTGTAACGGCACAATGTTAAGTATAGTAAAAAGTGTACCGTTGAATTGAAGTCGCGAAAGAAAACTTCTAGTGCATATTTTAGGATGTAGGGCGTATAGTGGTCCTATTTCCGTTATGTCATTCGACCACAATAAAATCTGTTATTACAAAGTTGTAATTTTATTCTCGGACCACACATATGTATGTAAGCTGGACACAATAAAAGGCGACCATCTTTGATTCTCTCTCCTTAGAAACATGTATCTTTTCGTCTTCTCCTTGTGTTGGTAAATTTCGAACCACCTTTTGTGTTTTCTTTCGCCACTTCCCTCTCTAACGAGTATTTATTGCCGTCGACTTGTTTATTTCTGCCAGACTCGTTTTCCATCGTTCCCAACTTCTTCTTCCAATGCGAAAGAGAAATACTGTCGAAATATCGCATAGAATTTTTATTCTTTTAGTTAGAGATCTCTTTTCTCATCCAATTCTAATGTAACTTAACTATATCAACGTTTTGCACAAAAGCAGTCACCATAAATGTGTCCTAATAACGACCATTTATGAGGGGGACAGGAAATAGTTTGTGCTGCTGCCGCTTGCTATTTGGAAAGGAGGAATTTACGAACATATTTAGTCTAATCATAATTACTTTACTCCTTTTAAGAAGTCGATATATGGTGGCCATTAACGGGAAATTAATTCGATCCCATTTATATATCGGAGGCAGAAAGATATAAAAAATTGTCTCGCATGTGAAAAATTGAAGATTATCACCTTTAGCCCCTCATTTGTTGTGCAACGGAAATCGTAACGAAACCAATAAAAAATATACGACAAAATATAAAAATATATATCACTTTTCTAGAGAAACTTTTACAATCTGCTTTTGTGTCATGAAATTGTAAATAATAAAATCCAACACATAAATGGGCGGCCTCCCCGAAAAACATTCTCGCACACAAGTAAAAAACTTTCAACTTAATTAATTCACGTATAAAATATACAATAAAGTGGAGAATAAATTTTATGGAATATGTAATATATTCTGGATGAGTGAAGGCTAATACTGGGACTTCGATTGACGATCTTTGTTTTCAATGGATTCAATTTCAAATAACTTAGAAGTGATAAAAGCAAAACTGGGTGTGCTGTAAAGGTGCGTTTTCAAGTGGCTATAGGTATGTGTTGGGAGTTAGGGGACGGGGGATTTATATTGCACTTTGCCACTTTAAAATTCCCGTATATATATAAGATGTAAAGTCAATAAATTTCAATATATTTCAACATTAAGAGCAAATCCGTTTTTTACATAAAATACTGTTTTCCATTAAATCATCCACACTTTATGATATACGCTACCTCTTCTTATATTTTTCTTTTATACCGTACAAAAAGAGAAATATTCTATATTTATCTGGCTATAAAATGAACGCATAAAAAGGCTTGATCATAAACAATCAAATGCGAAATGAAATTTTCTTTCTCTGCTAGTGAAATAGGAAAACATCCCGAATTACACACTTGCTTATTAGAAATAAGTGAGTGTGTGACAGTAAAATGTAATAATAGTTGGGCCACCTTCCAAATAAAATCAAATTTCATGGCCTACGATCAGATTAAATCACGATTGGGGAAAGAAGGAAAGAAAAACAATAATTCTGGACTTGGGCTTTGTGGGACCAGCGTAGGATTGGTGGTTGGAAGCTTAGGATGCTATTCCCTCTGAATAAATTGAAACTTAAGCCAAAGGCTTGATAAGGAGAAGTTATGTGTATACGCATCTTTGGCATGCAAACGAAAAGTTTTACCCAAAAAATATCGGCTTTTTCTCCATGTCCTTTAAGCAAAAACACACACACAATTAGAAGAAATCAATAACCACGCAGATTAGGCAATATCCGCGCATCTTCACACGTGCTCTTCAATATTCATTTTAAAATTTTAAAAGTACATTTAAAATTCATTTCCTTCTTGAGCGGGAAATTGAAAAGAAACAAAAGAGTTATTTCCCATCGGTGTTCAACTCTGGAGAGTTCTTCGTGGTTTCTATTGAATCGTGCATTTCCTGTGTGAACTTATCATGAATATCAAAACTCTACCTATGGTTGGTACACTGAGATATCATCTCCTCAACCGTTTCTTCTCTTTTCCGTCTATGAGAGCCTTTTCTCTTTTAATAGGTAATTATAAATAGAGCGAGATGGGCAATAATGCATTGCAAAAAGGAATGGTGTCCATTTGTATCTATTATCACCAGAAAGAACATTTGATTTGATATAGATAGAAGAAAAATAATCACTTCATAGCTTACAAATTTTTAAACTATTACTTTTATGAAGAATCATAATGTGAAACTATTTTCCAAGATTTTGATTTAATTTAAACGATATTAAAATTTGAGTAGCAGGTTTAAATCTCTTTGTAGCTCAACGTTATGACTTTAATCTAAAAAAGAGGTGATAAACGTTTTACAGGGCATTAGTTTTATTGGATATTTCCTCATGTGTCTTGCAATATGTACTTTTTACTATTCTTTCCAATTTTTTTTTTTTGAATAAACGTGTGCTGACGGCTATAAAGTATATCTGTTATAGTGGTAAACAATAATGTGTGGGAAATTTTAGTCGACAAATTCAAGAGACTTTTGTTTTATCGTTGCAAACGTATATATAGGTACTTTACTTTATTGCCACTTTGGATTACAAACATTTCTTTTATAACAATTCTCTTTAAAGTATATTTTTAGATTCATGAAACAACAAAATCTCTGTGGATTTGTTAACTTACATATCTTACCTCTTTTGACAATAAAACTGTTTCAATTAGAATTAACGGAGCAGCAATCAGCGACCCGTCGCTAATGATAAAACATTTTATCATTACCAACAATGCAATCTAACAATATGGCAAAACTATTTCCAGTATACGGCTTATTAACTAGTTTTCAAATTCTTATTCGGAGTATTATGTATCCTTATTAAATTTTGTAAGATGTGGATGGAGTTGTTGCAAGTTTTCAAATTAAATGGAACATGAATATTAGATTGGAAGCACAGTTCATAATAAAAATCAAAAGCTCGAATAGGTATGCTGAGCTAATTTTGAAGCAACCATAAACTAATTTCTCATATTAAAAATACCTACATGTTGACTTGGAGATTCCATATTGCAAAGTTCATTATTTCAAGTATGTTCTTGTGGAGAGACTTTCTGAATCTTTGATTTAACGAGGCAACATGGTAATTTAATATACTTTAACGGCAGTGAAAGGTGAGTCCCAGTTGAGTCTAGCTCTTCCATCAGAACACACTCACTGAGATAAGCGTTAGAATAATAGAGTGTCATCACAAGTTGATAACATTCAATATGAGATTAAAGTCCTCTTCCTTTAAAACTGTAACGATCGCCTTGTTTGTACTCCTCGATGGTCAATATTATTTAAAGTGAATATAAGTAAATTATTTACGACAACTCCAGGTAAACAAGGGTGTTGTTTTAACGAAACATCCGTTCTTCTCCAAACGAACCATCGAAGAAAAACATCCTGATTTAATTTTCAAAGAAAAAAGAAACTATAACGTCCTCTTTTATAAAAAGACCAAAATAGAGAAACGTTGTGTTAGCAAAACTTGAGTCGAGAAGTAACTGATTTATATTATGTACAATAAATACAATGTTAACTAAAAGTGCATCCGGCAAATTGATAGTGTGTAATCAAGCTTGGATCTAGGAAAATCTCTAGTCTACAAATCATGCTCAAAAGAGACATTGTTTCAAATGGCATTCAAAGGAGATATAAGATAAATCAGGAAGCATATATATCATTTTTTGCCAGATTTAAACATGTTATTCCAATAAAATTAATATCACTCAATTGTATCCTTCACGAACAATAACCGCCTTGTTCAATAAACAAAACATTTAACGCACACGTAAAATAGTTCCATCCACTTATAATAATAGAAGCAGAAGCTGATCGTGAACGCAATCTATTCTTTCTATAGATAAGATCCCATAAATAGTATTATGCATGTGGATGCGGATGGGGTGAGTTGTTGTATTGTGGGCAAAATAAGGGTTCGAAGGGCATTGAGAGAAACAATTCAAAGTGGGGGGTCTGATGAAATTAATATACTGAATAGGTGCACCAATTCCCATCAAAATGAAATATAAGTGTCCGAAGGGCGAGAAAGGGTTTCGCACTTACAAATGCCGCTATCAAAATCTATAGGATCTTACACAATTTACAGCAAATGTTTCTAATATTATTTAACGATTTTCCTTTGCACATTTCATTCAGAATACCTGTGCTATATTCCTATACCGTTATGTAGGAATTGAAAGGATGCGGAAACGTTTTGGGGCCGCTTATTTTTTTTTTCATCAAAGCCAATTTAGCGAAATTAAAAGAAAGGGGAACGAGCGGCGCTTTTACGTTTAACGAACAATGGGAATTAATTGGTGATAATTGGTAATGTATTTGGCAGGAACACGTAATGGAAACGGCCGCAAATGCCTAAGCATAACATTAAGGTGTTAAGGCAATAGCATTGGGGCCCCATTCCGATATATAGTATGCCGATGGCTCGTCATCATGAATATCGATCACGAACACCACGTTAAACCAATATTGCAGGGATACGGGTGCGCATAGAAGAGAAGTTAGTAGTGGATCAGTGGATAACATCCACCAGGAGCCCCTCTAATAACCTCTACAACAGCCCCAATCCCCCATACGCCATCACCAACAAACACGCACACAAACACACATTTTAGATGGTCTCGTATTTTCGGCTATGCCATCCACATACACTAAAACGTATCTGATGCCTCTATTACTTGTATATACCACCATAATTTACCAAACTTTGCACACTTTAATTTAATTCTTGACAAGAACTCAACTATATATGGCAGAATATTAGGCGAACATTAAATTTTGCTTTATATGGGTGCCCTAATATCCCCCCGTTTCATAAAGATATTTACTGAGCTAATTTTAATTTAATTTTCTTCTCATCATTATTATATAAACTATAAATTATTATGAGTGAAATTATAAATTTATGCCTTTGTTGCTTTACGAGTATTATGTGGAATTTTAACTTGAATTCCTTTTTATAAAAAATATGTTAAATGTTGCTTATATGTTGTGAGAGAGAACGGCGCTTTTATTATATATCAAAAACTTTTTCAATTATCAACCCTTAGGCTGTTTTTTCCTTTCACATGTGCACATTGTCGAGGTGAGTAAGGTATTTTACACCCAGTCTCTATATCATGCCTAACAAACTTGACGACAAATCAATATAAGGCACAAACACAAAAAAATCATAATTCAAGATTCTCTTTGCGAAATTAATGTATCATTATTTCATATCTCATCTACGTAATACTTTCTATATTTGTAAAGCAAATATGTGTAGTCTGTAACAAAGGCAATGTATAGAGAAAAGATATTTACTTAAATCGTTAAATCCCATCATACACTTTGAATTATTATTAAAGGAGCACAAGATTATTGAATTTTACACTAAGTAAATGTCTACAAGGTAGGGGTAATTAGGGCTAATTTTCTTTGTAAAAACACAAATCGCATTATTAATATTCGCATGTATTATGATCATGTAAGAAGGAGTTAAGTACCTTATATACAAAGCTCATGTTCGATATTTAATCAACAATTTTGATTGTGCACAAAGGAGTGATTTAACAAGGGTGCGAGTAATAGTGTAATAATTAACCTGCTCGTTTATAATGTTATAATATAGGAGAGAATGACGTCGATGTTGTAAGTTAAATTGATGCATCAACCACCACCTTGCTGGTAGCATCAGGTGTGCGATGGCAGCATACGAACATAAGTATTCATCTGCCATATTCCACGAGAATGCTTTGATACAACTTAGGATCCTTCTTCAAAGATCATCTTTGATAATAACATGCCAAATATATAACTTGCAATACATATACATATTATAGAGTTTATAGTTGCGTTGCTGACGAGTATGTAACAAAGGGAAACGCTTAGAACTTGTTTAGGCGTCGCTGTGATATTGTTGTAAGATAGTCGAACGCATTTCTTAGTTGTTAATCTACATGCATGCTTGATGAACTGTTTCAAGTTTAACCATATTGATTGTTCGTTATGCCATCCAAGTGTACCGAAATTGCTAATAAAGTTAATACAGAACAATGGAAATTGGAAAAATCAGTGATTCAAAGACGCATCTCCTTTACACTAGATAAAACATGAGACCGCACAAACCACACATGAAAGGAAATTTGCAATAAATATTGCATAAATTTTCGGTAAATAGTATATGATATTTATCTGGGCTGTATAATCTATTGATGCCCGCTTAGAGACGGAGTCAATGAGCACAAAATCCATTCTCTGTTTCGAATTTATTATTCTGTATGGACATATCCATCATCAAAGGGCCTATACGTATACTTTAGTTTTGCAATGCGAAGGCGATGGGTGGACAATTGTTTGAAGGTTTGTTACAAAGTGAAAAGCTATTACAAATACATCATCTGAGATGTGAAAAGCGATTCAACATTACACACTATACTTGACTTCCAATAGCGTTCTTCAGAGTTCAACTTGTCGACAATTCACACAGACTTACGTCAAACCGTTCTCAGTTTAGGCTGCTTTAATGAGCCTTCGTGCTGAATACGTCTTTTCTTTCCTTTCGTTCCCATCTTTAGTTTGTACTTTATTCTTTTTACACATTGTGCGAAATTGTGTTAGTTTTTACGTGTTTTCGATACTTTAATGAAATTTTCACATTTTATTTGACTCAGTGGCCTTCTTTTAACTTGTAAAACAACTTTTGCGCCAAGATAAAGTTAGTCGGTCTAATGAGAAATTATCGTCTGATGGCTAACTTAGCAAGTGAAAAAGTGTACAACATTTTGTTAAAAACCTAATGTCTGGAAAAGGTCAAAATAAACAACTGTAATATATTTTCCCTCCAAAAGGGTCGTAATTTATTTACTAATATTGGGGTGGTTCATTTTTTAGTTTGACCAGTACCTAAAGTTTAATTTTTCCTTTCCCTCTTTCTATCGTCTCAAGGTTGGGGTTGGCTAAAGGGGAAATATCTGGCTGAAAGATTTCAAGTATACAGTTTAACATCGCCCATCTATAGACAAATCCTAAACTAATACTTACGTTTTTCTCTGTCACAATTTCAAATTTATTACTAATGCTATTTTCACACAGTTCTCAAACTAGATTTCAATTCAAATATAATTTATTGCCATTCAGTTTTTTGTAAACCTATTATTGTATTTGTTTTTCTAGTTTACACATAATTAAGTTGTTCTATTCTCACTTTCACGTGTCAATTAAAAATTATTAGAAACAAGGAAAAATTTGTATTATTCTCCAATTAAGAACACTTTTTTATAAGCTTATTAATTGGCTACCGGGATATATTTATAATTTATGTTAAATGAGGAAGTGCAAAAAATTTATCATAAATCTAAAAATGAGCACAGTATGTAGGTAGGAAGGAAAAATTAAAAAAATTAAGAACCCAATAATACAGAAACATGGTAATTAAGCGCTATAGGCGCCACATATAAAACAGTTAAAAATCTTTATATGTGAAGAGAAAAACGTTTAATTACCATGTAATCCCAGTACAATATTATAAACTATAAACGAACATTAATGAGTGTCACATAAACAATATATAAATATTCATAAAATATTGAGTTTAGTACAGTTAATGGAATTGTTATATGTACATATGTTGAAAAATGATTACAAATAAGGGGTGTGGTGCTAATACATCTAAATCAATTAAATTCATGAATAATGGATTGAACTTAAATCGCATTCATATCAAAAGTTTAACATTTGAGTAATGCTTTCACCATTAATGGAATTTACTTTACTACTCGTTTCCTTTTTGTAATTAAAATTAAATATTCTCTGGCTATGCAAGCTTAGCTGCTGTGTGTTTGCAAGTTGTGCGTTTTTTCTGAAATTAAAATGAAATTAGATTAGCCTGGATTTAGTTGTCAAACGCAGAACAAACATTAGCATCATGAATGAAATAATTCATAAATAGTTTTTGTAAAGGCGTCCATCCTGTCCACGACGGCTGTATTATGTCAAAATCAAGCGACCGACCTATAAATCTTCTTGAAGAGGAAAATATGCCCTTTTCCATCTTTATATTCTGATTAAGGAAAGCGGATGATTTTGAGCCCAGATTTGTTCTAATTACATATCAAAATTGATGCTGACTTCATTTACACAACAAAAAATCAACAATTTTTAATAAAGCATTTATTGACTGATAACCGAACAATATTTGCCTAACGAATATTATTACCTCTACACCGAATTGGAAAATATGTTCATCAGATTTTCGTTATTAAATCTATGTATGTATTATTAACGATGATGAATTCAACATTATCAGTTATCAATTATAAATGATGTATTGGCAAAATGAAATTATAAAATATACAGATTAATTAAATGCATGCAAATGCCTCCAGCAAGTTTGTAGGTACCACAAACTAGTAAAATTTTATTTAATAAATGAAATATTAATAATGTTGATTAAATTGAAAACCAAAACTGCAGCTTCACTCTTTAATACAAATATATATCCACATATATATTAAACAGGCTTTAAAGAGAAAAAGTCCATTTGTTAACAAAGTAAATAACTCTTAATTAAAATAGATCATAATTTATATTCATAATCTTATCAACAATCTGGCGTGTTCTCCTTATATGCAAAATACAAATCTAAGCCATTGTGTCTGCATTTGTGTGGTATAGAACTTTCCAAGTATGCAAAAAGTCCGCACCCTAATCTGGAGACGTTCAACATCCCTAAATACACGGTTTCCACATTACGCCCTTATTTGTGTTCTGTTTTGTTTCTGAACACCCAGACAGTTCGAACATACATAGGTACCCTTTATTAATATTGTATTTATTCCCCCTTGCATTCAGTATTTGCTATGGACATTTCAATATACAACATACAACCAGAAACTTAACGGTACGATTGCTTTTCAGCCACAATTTAATGTGCCCCCATATTCATATTTGCCTTCCATCCACCACAAATTATAATTATACTGATTTATGATGTGATATTAAGAAATTGCCCCCACTTTCAATTTTGAAAAACCTTAGAGATTTGTGAAAAACATGAGTGCATATGTCGGAACGACTTTATAATATCAATCGTATAATTTTTCCATTATCTATTAATTAAGATAGTCTATTAATTATAATTTATTTGCAATTAATTTATTAACATTTTATTGTGATAATGAAAAAAGGCACATTTCATTTATTTTCAAATGGATATTATAATTAATAATTTATTTTTGTAATGCTATATCTATAAAATATAAACAAAAACGTTATTTATTGTACAGAATAAATGTTGAAATGTTCAATAATTTATTAATTTTATTACATTATTCACTTTCAGCTGAAAAAATAAACATCAAGGAAAATAACAATTTATTTTAATGAATTGTTGTCCTTTTGCATTTTGTAACGAATGTTATAATAGATTAAAGACAAAAACTTGGTGAATTTCTATTTTAATATAAATAAAAATACCGCACAAATTTTATGATACCAACTAGTTAATGAGTGAATAAATTCTTCCAACGCTGGTTGACGTTTTTTATACGAAAATTCACGGTAACTGTTTTCCTGTGCAAAAGTTAATTTCAAACTGTGTTATAGTTAGCGATAAAGCGAGATGTAATTATCGAGAATTGCATCAATTCTAACACTAATGTAGTAAAGTAAAAGAGTAGAGCAGTATTAGGATGGATTAATAAACACGCAAAACAATAATCTCATATGTTTAGCCACAGTTTGCAATTTAATGAATTATTTTCAATAGTAGACTGATGTAAAAACACTTAGCCATACCTAAGCTGGTAAATAAAAAAAGGGAAATCAATAAAATGAGAGAAGCAACATAATAAATAATTTGATTCTATTACCACAAGCGTAATTATAAAAATCCCAGACTAGCGCAAAAACTGTTATTACATGAGAAAAAATTACAGGTTCTGTTCAAAGCGGCAATTTAGTCCACCTAATAACCTCATGTCACGATAAGTAAAACATAAAACCCTTTTACGTTTGTTAGAATTGTGTTATTTGAGTGTATAATGCTGTAGAAAGTCTCAAAGTAAACCATTTGCCATTTTGAGGAGGGCATCAGTGGTCAAATAGCCATACGGACATTTGCAACACAAAAAAAACTATTTCGACGAGATACACAAAAAAGCAGAAATTACCTTACCACCAACTAGAATGTGGGTTGGGGTTGTATTTATTTATTACTTCGGTCGCAGGGTAAGCTTGGAAAAAGGCGGCTGTTTGTGCTATAAGGGAGAATAACTTTTCATGTTGGTTTTTCGTAAAAAAGAGATACCGGTATTTTTTATTAACGAATTTAATATCTTAAATTAAATAAATTGGATTTTTAATGAAACAGCTACACATTCATGCCGGTAATGGCCAATAATAATTGTATAGCAAATATATGTACACATATAACACAAAATTCACATTTTAGGAGATTAAAATGTTGTTTGCGTCAAACGTTTTATGGATTTTCAATATGGGGACAGTAAAATTTACGTTCGACATACACAAATCGCACATAATTTACGATAATCTAGATGATTTACTTTGTCGTTTGCTTTTTGTGTGTGCTATTCGGGGAAAAAAAGCATAATAAATTAATTCAGATTGCAATCGATCTATACACCCAATTTCGTACACTGTGCCATCGCCAGCATCCTCCACCCCTTTCTCTCTCTTCATTATATTGTTGAATAATAAAGCACAAAAAATGTTTATACACATACATTTTAATTTATTACATTACGGGATTCATGAAATGGAAAAGATGAAATACAAACACAAAGATGGCAATTTAAATTCGTTTCAATGAGTGGAATAAAGAGATATTGTTACTTTTTGTTTGTATATTATCATCGGATGCGATATATAAGTATATTTCTACTTATTTATAATTGGAAAATAAAATATCAAAACATTCGGTATATATTGAGTAGCTTATATTTGATATACCAATACACCAGTGCTTCCCCGATTTTCAGTCTCTTTTTTTGTCAATATTGAATTTTAATTGCAGTCTCATATTAAAATTTTAATTTCCTTCTAAATGTAAACAGTAAACTTTCTAATACAAGTAAAAGAAGTCAATTAAAAATTAACATGTGTCAAATTTGTATCGAAATCCCCTCGGAAATCCCCAAGCAAAAAATCATTCGTCTAAATTTGCGATCTCTTAAAGTGCAGTGCACTTTAGAAATTAGGTAATTAATGTAAATTGAGATAAGTAAAGTACCTACTCGTATGTACGTTTAATGAAAATGTGTACCAATTAATCACGATGAAGAAACGAATATGTAACTTGAAAGACTTACAAATGTACACGTAGGTAACTCTAATGTAAGCTGCATATATACGAACGTAGTCAATTTATAATTTGCATTTCGGTTTTTCGAATACACACGCTATACATTCGCAAAATGTTGTTTTCTATGTGTACTTTGTACAAAATAAACTATAAGTTTTGTTATTCAGCAGAATCTATCCCAGTTTTGTTGCTTATTCATGTTTCGCATTTATATATTTACATACAATATAATCCATCAAAAACTGAAAGAAATATTGCCGCGAATATATGAAATATTGTAGAATGTAGAATTAGAAATTCTTAACGACTAACCAGTGTATCTGAGGCCAGTACTTCTCTTCAGAGTGCACTTCTTTTAAAATTCTTCTCCAATATCATTCAAGTGTTCTCATTGCGCTCTTTTCTGTAAACATTCCATAAACTTTGTTCATGTAATGTAGCGCAAAATTCAAGCACTTGTGTCTTTCGTCTTTGCAATAATATTTAATCTACTTTCCTTCACTTCAAAAGAGAGACACATTTATTTTAATTAATAGCACGCTCCTCGGACATAATTGTAATATGTGTACACATTTATTATTTTGTTAAATTTTTTTAAATCCACTCTGATTAATTGATGGAAATTATTGTTTTTATCCCAATTACAGCACCATAATTATTGTATAACGCGTCAGTAATTTCTTGTGCAGTCTACATAAAAAAAATATATGGCATAATAGACTTTTTCCAAGACATTCTTTGCATATACCTGTCAGTCATTTGTAACATGTAAAAATTTCATAAACGTACAACTGAATTATTATTATAGTCCTTGAAATAAATATGCATTTACGAAGAAAACCGTGAATTCTTCCAAATGCACTCGTGCTAATGCACGTATTTTAATTAAATTAATAACCACTTGCAGAAATACGATCACAATGCGATATTCTGAAAAAGGGAAATATATATACATTTTTACCTGAATGAAATAATAGCTATTAATTTTGCCATTGTTAGTAATTGACACGTCGTTATTAAGTCTCTAATTCATGCATATCAAATGTAAATAATACTGTTGAAGAAAATAAGAAAACAAACCAGTCATGTAACCATATCCATATACATAAAATGTGTGTGTATTAAATTTGATAAATGGTTGCAAATTATTAGTTGTTTGTTGTTAAGCGACATTAATCGGTAATAACAATAATTTGTGAGATAGTGCACAAGTAATGTGAGAGAAATAAAAAAACTTTTAGGACAATTTGTAGATTAAACAAATAAATCACACCAGCAAGTCCATTCGGTTTTGGGCCATTGAGCGTTCTAAAAATAACAAAATAACATATTCAATCCGACAATACGCAAAGTGCTGAGCTCGCGAGTTGTTCTATACAATTTATTTGTGTTTTCAAGTACATTAAAAATGAAAAATAAATTACGAAACTACTTTCGTTATACGATATGGCCTGAAAAGTCCCTCATTTCGAATGTAAAGGGATACATGAATCCAATTCTGCCCAAAACCAGCTTATTCAAGACTCTTCAATATTTTATTATTAGAAAATGAATGTGTAGACAAAGTTTGTTATTATTAGTTTTAACGTATTCGTAATTGGCTGTTTGATATTTATAAGCAAGTGAAAAACTTGCACCACATACTCGCAATTCATTAATTCGTAATAAGTGCGTGGGCGGTTCAAAGGGCCCCTTGTCCGACCAACTCCTAAGGTGGTTGTAGACGATTTAACACATAGCTAAAAATGATGGTGTTAAGTGACCGGACTGGGTCATTTGTGAAGGTTCGAAATAGATGAATCGCTTGCTAGCCATAAATGCTGACCCCTGCATGTTCACTACCACCGACCGGAACGTCAATTCAATGTTGTAATCGTGTGTTTTGCACAAATGTATGTGTACGTGTCGGTGATACATTGGCATTATTTTAAAAATCACTTATACTACTGCAGCTCCCCATTCAATATAACAAATTGAAAACACTTCATTTTCAAGCATTATTACTGCCAATGAATCGAACAGATTCCCACTGATTGCCTAGAGATAGACGACAGGTTAATTGATCGAAAATATTTTTTTGCACACAGAGATTATCAACAATTTATGTTGTTGTGACCGGGGCGGGCGCTTCTCGTCTATCTCTCTTATTGAATTTACGCATAGTGCCGACAGTTTATCATTCATGTTGCACTTTATTACTTCAAATGTCATTTGGAGCTTATCATAAACACACTATAAGAAAATTGCACATCTCTCTCACCACAGACAGCATCTTATTACGAGCATCCGAAATGAGGTACTCATAAAATTGTGCACTGAAAAACTGTTTGACACTTTTACAAATATACAGTCTGTATATGAGTGTTATGTGGGTTATAGCGCAGTATTTATGAACAAAAAGCCATAAAAGTGCACAAACCCCACATACATATAATCTATCATATCACATATGGTTATAGTTTGTCTAAGGAATAAAGTGTAACCATCTTGACACATAAGCGCAATAAATACACGTATTTAATGGTATTAATCATGAAGCTGTGAATTCTCCAAATATGGCACTGTTTCGAAGATGCATTTCGCTATTAATGTATCTGATGTGGTCCAGCATATAAGGACACGTGCACAATCGACCAACAACTTGATTCCATAACACATAAAAACCGAAAACGAACTTGAACACATCATAAATGAAATGCTATAATAAAAAATTGTCCTCTATGCTGTACTACATGCTCTAAAGGAAATGGAATACATTTTAAAATGCATTTCCGTCCTTTGATGGATGTAATTCCGCAAAATATTTTCAATGCATACCGATTTAAAAATTGTATACCTATGTAATTAATTTTTTTTTCCGAGTTGAATACGTGCAATTTCCTATTAGCAAATGTACAACAATGTACAACAAAATGGCAACTAAACGCAAGTCCATAAAAAATTGTTAATAATTTACCATTTCAAAATGACATAAAAAGTATTTTCATAAATGATTTTACTACATGTGTGCAAACGTTAGCGCTTGAAAATTTATACAAATATTTCCGAGGGCACTAGGGAAATATGTGTGTTATATGAAAACAAGAAGAAAAGCATACCATCCACTGCTACCGACCATATACTTATACTGCAATGAAGTAAACAAACACTGTACACTTGTACTGAAATGTTAGACAATATATGCAAGCGAAAGCTATTCCAGTTAAAATTTTAACAACAGCCCTAATAGAAATCCACCGAAACGCATTGCTTATGTATATGTTTATAACATACCAAACAGTTACTTTTATTTTCATTGTTATTATATTCTGCCGTCTTTCTATTCACTCTCCTCCATGCAAATTAACTCGCAATACATACAAATGTATAATGTATAAGCATAAAGAAATTTTATAGTTAGTTTTCTTTGGCTATGCAGCTGTTTCGCATTGTTTTGCCAGCACTAATTGGTATTTCGTAACCGCATTGACACCATTTCTTCTGGTCTCTTATCTAAAAACTCTATATAAGAATTCACAATTGGGCATGAGTTAATTGGCATAAATAAGAAAGAAATCAAGTTCATTATTTAAATTTAATTATGTGCATTTGAAATAATCGTATTATTAATTAATATCAATTGTGCAAATTAAAAGTACGCCTACAAAACTGGTAACTCCAGATTAATTAATAAATGTTGGGAAGAAAAATTTATACAAGGCACTAGGTTCTCACGTTAATATCCAACCTTGGCTGTAGGTAATTGTAAAATTTGATTGGATGACGACTCGCGACTCGTTTTATTCTAGATCAGTGTATTAGTTGTTTTTTTTAAATCAATAATCGACTTACACTTGTACTATTCACATAAGTATGCATTAAAATTAATGAGAGTCCACATCCTGTTTAAAGGTGCTACACTTGTATGGTTTCTTAGCACTTAACGAAAAGGAATAAAACTGCATCCGGTTTTCATATATTAAAAATTAAAGAAGAAAAAAACATTAGTCTAATGCTAAGGAAGATTTTACTTCCTGTGATGATAGAACCTGGAAGGAATGTCATAGGAGCGTTTCTGATAGTGGAGCTGTGTGACAGATTTGACCAATCATCTAAGTAAGGCAAATGGTATGACAGATACCCTAGGCAACCACTACTTAACCTCAGTCTTCATGGAAGATTATTACTTTTCCTCCAATTCAACTTGTGTACTCTTTGCACGCCACTCCATATTTGTCAAGTTGATGATGGCAGCGTAGTACGCCTGTTGTGGATGGCACTTTAAGTATACACATCGACGAAAGCCAGAAAATTGTTTCAAATAAAAACGGCATAGTTGTAGAAGTGTAATCCTCCAACCCCTCCTAGAGAGAGTTCCTCAGGATGAGCCAGTCGAGTCGTTGTGACAAGCAGAGATATGAGGCTCCCGTTAAGCTTTAAATATGTTGTCAAGGCTTTTATTAAGTTGTCAGTTCGGGCATTTGCAACAGAGGCGTGCACGTATTAGTTTATATACACATTTTCCTCTAGTTTTTCCCGGCCTAGTGGCGGTTTCCCCCGCAACAAGTTAACCGCCCGCCGACCGACTCTCGACAATTCCGATGCATGTTTACATGACAAACTGTTAATAAATTTATAGAAACCCTTTGATAAATTGTTAAGGTGAATGTAAACACGGCAAATACATGGAATGTTGCGGCCGGTACACACTTGAGAAATGAAAGCAGCGTCACACTAATCTATTCAGTTTCTACTACTCTTTCTAGAGGGGCTGATGCTGAAATGGATTTTGTATGTTGGAAAACGGTTCCATCGCATCGAGTGCCGCGTCAGCAACACACATTTGCAATGTTTGTGGAATCAATGCTGCAACAGTGGAGGGCATCCTGTTCTATCTACGGTTACTGTTTGGGTCATTAAGTTCATAGGTCACTGTATACCATGAAATTTGTAGTTACACCGACATCACTCAAATTTAAGCAGTATATCTCACTTATCCTTCATTAAACGTCAATATAGGGAGTTTTGGGCGCGTTTTGTGACAGACAACTATGGCCTCGCACGTTCCACCATTGCTTCATTTCAACAGGAAACTGGGTTATTTAGTCCTGCTATTATTCGACATCACTTTGTGTAGATTTACTAGTTCTTCCAGTTGGAAGCAGAAATAATGACGGATTTTACAGTACGAATATTGTAGGTAATCTAAGTCGTGCTCTTACGGACATTAATTAAAAACTTTTATGCAACTTGAACATCAGAACATAAGTATGAGTATAACGTAGTACAAGAGAAAAATAGGAAAAAATTGCATCCTGCTCCCAGTATAATTCTTGCGAAATCCGAAATGTGAAAATTGAAAAAAGCTTTTAACTGCTTTTTAAACTATAGAAATGTAATTTAATTTTTGTGCGAATGAATAATTGTACCCGAACGCTTATTTGCTTTTCGTTTTTGTTATTTTGTTAAATTTGAATAATTCGGTATGCTTTACAATCCATTTAATTCATTTGCGAAATTAGTTTGATACTGTTAGATATGAAAATTTTATATTGAGTTATTCAATCAATATTTTCAGAGAGTGGTGTGTATTTATTAGGAAATTTCAGCGAATAAAATATTCATCGGCATGTTTTACATTAACAAGATTAAAAGGACGACGACACTTTCTTCTTTTTTCTCCTCCTGCTCGTCGCTTACGAAAAAAAGACGAAACAATTTTAATATACCTAAATGGAACATATACATATTGGTGGTACCGATTTTAAAGATTTTTAATTTATTAAAATGTGGAAGGCACCTTTGAAGCGAACATGAGGCTGAAATATGTTGCCATAAATTTGGCAAACAATTACGTAGAAGCTATAAACATTAGCATTTGATCACTAAAAGCTGTAATAACATATTTGGGTAGAAATTTAGAGAGAGCCTCGCTGGGAATGTATCCTTATATGAATTGGCATGGGACCGTAGGGATGGTCTGGGATCGTTTTGCAAGAAATCTACCACCACCGCCTATTGCGTTATATCTGCCCATTTCACTTTGGCAACATATGAAAACAAAGCGAACGCAATTTTGTCCAAATGGTAACTCGTTTATGTGAAATGACGCAACGATATCAACATACCGAAAAGTGAAAAGCCATTCAAAAATAAACGAAATGCGATATTATGATAGTTGGACGAGCCCAAAATTGCATTTTTCTTCGCCCTTTTTCGACAATTAGAATGCAATTTTAATAAATACCGCATATATCAGCCAAACACACACAACTTTAATACACGTTCTGTGTATAATTGTAATAATCGCCAAGCCCAGCAATGATAATTAAATTTTAATCTATTGTATAAATTTGCAAACATATTCTGATGGATATGTATGTAAATATGTTACTCTTTGTTATTACAGCCAATAGTACAGGAAATTATTATTTGATATTTTGCAAGTGTATAAATTTCTAATCAGTTGGGTATATTTTTATCATGTCTTCAAATGTCACATCACTCATTTAATTTTCTATTTCGTAAATCTTGCGGAAAATAGCAAACTTATAAACTCTACGTGTTGTACTATACAGGTTACTGTTTGTGTGTACTTTGTTAATTGAATATAATTTATATAATATAGAACGTGCGTCCAAAAACGTGCCTCAACATGTATCTTACCTACTGAATCCGTTGATTAGTTATGGAGTACTTGTATAAGTTTGGCTGTATGTTTAAATAAATGTCCTAAGGGATTTACAAATCCTTGAAACTTTATTTAGTGAAAATGGAAACTAGCGGAAAACAGGGAAGAGAAGTGGATCTTGATGATAAATAACTTTTGGATACCTGATAGTACGGAAGTTTCGCGGAAATAAAAACAAGCTGCGGCAAATACCGCGGCACCAAATTAAACGCAATGTTTTGGTTCAACTTTTAAATAAAATACTTAAAATCGCGAAAAATAGAGAATACATTGTACAATGGAAAGCCGAAGGAATGCCATTTCCCTAAAATGTCCACCACAATTTAGCATTAAATTATTGTCTTCTCGAAACAATGCCAACAAAATACCTTCCTGTCCATTCACATAATGCACTCATTAAATGGTCCGCACACAATATATTTATAACAAACGCAAATTCAAAGTCCGGAAGCTAGTTCTACTTGCCGGGAATGGTGCTGGAAACCTGACCTATGTGAGTTATTTCCTGTGGGTGTGCACTAAGGGACAAAGTGCCGTCGCACAGACGAGAAACCGTCTTAAACCAAACCTGTAGCATTACTCTATTGGGAACTGTAAAACATAAGTAGACCTCAAATTTCATCTTATAGCCCCTATTTGACCACTTAGCATTACTTTTTATGCTCAAATATATTTTATCGACTAATTATTCTATAAGGTACTTTAAAAACTTGCTATCACTTACACTATGAATATTTAAGGGGAAGAAAAATGCATGCCAACCCAAACACTCCGGTAAAATCGCATAATAGCCACATTATGTTGTGACTAATTCAATTACATGCACATTACAATTGCACTCAATTGGTCAATAGTTGCAAGGTCTAAATAGTCGAGCCAATATATTTCCAAGTAGCGGAAAAATAACAATAAGCCTATATAAAGCAATTTTAATTAGAGTTAAACTTATTATCTATGGTTTTGTTGTATTAAAATCTGCATTGACCTCATTAGTGTTACTTAAAAGTCATTTTACATGAGCGACCCATATATTTTTCCCTGCGAAACGATTAATTATAATTGCAAAATTTACTTGTTCAACAGAGTTATTTAATTACATCATTGGAGAGTTAAGCACATATAAAGTAACAGACAATCAAAACACAATGAAATGAATAATACAAAACACGTACGCAAATAAGTAATGGAATAATGGCATTTTTTCTTCATCTAATAATGTATGGCGTGCTATTCGATAATGAATAAACTGAGAATAGTAGAGTATATAGAAAATGTCGGCAACTTGTTGAATAAGGGGTAAAAATGAATAAAACGAACACATTTTCCCATACTTAAAACGTCAAGGATGGGTAAGTGGTCAGAATGGATAAGATAAGGGCCGGCTTTAGATAATGTTTGCGTGATTATCACAATTCGATTAAACACTTTGATTTTCTGCACAACTAAAGACAATTAAATTGATTGGATGCAATTTTTCAAGCATACTCCAAGCTTTTAAAAAGCTATTAAATAATAGAACTTTCCAGTACTGAAAATTTATAACACGCATTAGGTATTAGTACATAAATCAGGATTACAGTAATTTCTGTGAAAAAAAATTGAAATGCTTTGTAAATAAATTGCATATTGTGTCACAACAATTAGGTATTAGCATATATATATTATTTCAGTTATTTACCGGAATAATTATAAATGGCGAATATAATTCAAGTATTATTACAATCGTACATAATGTACATGTATAGGTATGAAAATAAATAAATTCTCTATTATGTTTATGATAACTATATCGGTAATAATTACTATAATCAATGATGGAGAAAACTTTTCAACTATTTTGATTGCAGCTGTGTTTGTACAGTAAATTATATTATTTCGTATAATAATAAATGCATAGTTAAATTAACAGTTTAAAATTTCGTAATAAATTTGTAATTAAACCACCTAACTTGGTAAAAATGCGCATATACTTGGAAGTGGAAATAAAAATATATTACGATGAGAAACGCAAAGTCGTGTGAAAATGTTTAAAAACGAAACAATACAAACGTACTATTATACACATTAATTAATAAGAAATCCACTCGTAGAATTACTGGTTTTAGTTAACAATCCATTGTTCTTATTATACATTTAATTACCCACTATCTCATAATAATGATAAATTTATTGGAAAAATTCATAACAACTTGTTGTCCATTGTAAAACTTTAAATGAAGTTAAATGACCTTATAGAACGACATAGTCTACCATTGTAATTAATGTACGCTAATTACAAATTTTATCTGAAAACACATTAATTCCTAGTTTTTATCTACTTTTAGTGAACAGTGACACAAATCAGATTGACCATAAAATTTTGTGTATTTTTCTGTAAATGGAAATGCATTGTAAAGCACGGCACCTGCACTCGTCCAGGTGCATATACCGCTTCGAATGTACAATAATTACCATTCTAAAGTGAAAACAAAACGCTTTCACTACTTTTGGCACACGAGTGGTCCGTTCCAGCTGCTCTCTGTAACTAGATTTACAATAAAATTTGAGGATGATTGAGCAGATGGCTTGTAAGTTGACAGCAGCTGTTTGTCTTGAGAATTAAAGGCTCATTTTCATCGAATTTATCTTTGTAGTACCAGGAACTGAAAACACATTTTTTTCATCTTGTGAAAATTGTTAATATCGGTTATATCACCAATGTACCAATGTTGTAGTTGTAAATGTACATAAATTATGGGGTTGCAAAAAAATCCATGATTAAATGATTGACGTTCATAGAAAATTTCTTAATTGGATTAAATTACCTTAAATGGTATGTGGCACAATTTTTATTCTTGTATTCGATTTACTATGCACAAAGAGTTAGTAATCAAGAATAGTTCTAACAACTTGTCATCCAAGACGTAAAATTTTAATTCATCTTTTTTCTTTAGAAAAAAAGTAGATAATATGGCGGTAGCTGTTGTGGAGGCTGCCGAGAGTGCTATAGTTTATAATTATTGATTTAGTGATGCGACAGTTACATTATAAAGTTTCTTGAGCATAAAAAGTGTATCTATTGTGGTTAAAGAATGGAATAACGAGTTGTTCATTTATTTTGTTCATTCAAGCGCAATGTCGTAAAAATGGTTTATAGGCTAAACGGTTATACCTTTAATACAAAATCAGCAGAAAATATTGTATAAGAATCGCATTTAATATAATACACTGAACAAATTTGATTTCTTAATTATTTTGGCTTAGTACAATATGTCATGAACACACCCGCTGATGCTCTCAGTTTATATATGAATGTTTCTGAAAATAAATTTGATTAATGAAATGGGATAAACGAGTAATAAGGGAAAAGAGGGGAAAAGTCAGATTCTCATATCACATAAATTAAATAAGTAATTTCAGAACAATTTCAGTTCAAGGATTATTTGCTCGTTTCTTGAATGATGTCTCCGGAAACACAGTATATATATGTGGGGGATGGTATTTGCTCTTTCTTGGGGTGGTAATGAAGATAGGGTCTTAGTGATGCGTAACAGACGAGCCTCGCGAGATACAACCTCACTACATTTAACAAATGAGTGCCCCATTGTGGATCCTTTAAAGTTTTACAACAATTTCAATCAAAATGATTACAGTATTAGTTTTGGGTGGAACTCGATTCTGATTTTCAGGATTTACTATCTTGGCATAGACAATTTGTTACAATACTGACAAAACATTTAAGAATTCTGTGCGTTTGAGCGACGGAAGCTGTTTGAGATGGGTGATTAAATGTACGATTCCATTGAATTCGTATACGTTATTTATACTGATTGAATGGCGCAAGTTTCACAATTTAGAATATTGTTATATGAAACTGTTTTAAGATTATTATATCACTTAAAGCTTCTATATCCGTTACAGTGCGTAAACTTGTCGCAACAATGTTACAACTTAGATGCTGTACTACAGATACATCTTTGTAAGTCATGAGCGCTAATTTACCGGGAAATTGAGGTAAGAGTGAATAAAAACAGAGTCACACCTTAGTCACTTGTTTTGTTATTGATTTTTCCATCTCGGTGTGTTCAAGTTTATTTATTATCTCGGTTTCTAATCAAATGATATCCGATATACCGAATGTAATTAAAGTTCATTGTTTATTGTGCAAGAGAAAAATACATTCAAGAGATTACCATATTTGCAAGTTAATTAAAATTATTATCGTATTAAATCACACAATTTGTGACACTCTCTAGTTCAATTGAAATAAACAATAAAACATTTACTTAAAACTTTTATAAATAATTAATATCATGAATATATGAGACCTTGCTTTTTAATATTCACTTTTTCTATATTATATCCCAGTGTTATTACTTTGATTAATCACCATATCAAATGTGAACACGTTCTTTTAGATTATATAGATGCTATTTTTATATTTAATTCTTGATATTTTTATATGTATACCACAGAAACTATCAAAATATGCACCTTTCACTCGTTCATTACCTACATCCGTATAAGTGATTTTAATAAAAAATTAATTAGTAACTGGGTTAATCAAATTGATTCAAGTCTAATAAAAGATGTTTTTTTTTTCAAAAGAATCGTCCCGAGAGTAATAAATTTATTAGAAATTTATTACATGAATTTCTTTAAAAGAAATCGATAGTTTAGAAAGTGCTCTTTACGTACATTGGAAAATACTTATAATAAATACGACTTGACATTTGGAAACATGAAAAACTCTTAAAATAATTTAATTTTATGATGTTTTTCTGAAAGTAAGTAGAATTTATTAGCACTTTTAAACTTTGAAGAGATCCAAACGATATCATTTTACGTGATAATACTGGTAACTTTTTTCTGCATTATAGGAAAACAATAAATTACAATTAACCTTTATCCGCATTTTCTGCAACTAATTACCCATTTACATAAAACAGTAATTTAATTGGCCTTGATTCACAAATTGTACACATTCGTGACTAATAAGATCTCACTTTTTAACAACCAACAATTCCATTTTTCACATTTTTTAGACAAATTGTTCAACTTATATATGCATGTATATATTTCATAAAATAATCACACACAAACATACATAGGTATAACATATACCATTTTAAATCATAAGGTGCACTTTATGCAAATGTATTATTACGTTAATTGTACTTTGTTAAAGGGGATTTTTAAAATGCAGCACGATGAAAATAATTGGGTCTCCGATATATATTCATGAAAATAATAATAAGGATGCAGATTATTTGCCAGCACACAGACAGCTTCGACAACTTAAACAGTTTCTAGCTAGAAGCTATTTTGGAAACAAACATTTTTTACGATCTGTCTAACAATTAATAAAACGATAATAAATTGTAAAATAAGCACCTTGTTTTGCGGTGGTGGGTGAAGAAGAATGAAGCAATAAAACCCCAATGGGCGCAAACGAATCGATTTTTCTGGCCGAATAAATTATTTGCAATTTAATTCCATTGTTTTTATGGACTTTATTTATTATGTTGGTAATTTAGATATAAGGGCTAAGTAAATAAAACTAGGTAATGTAGCATCAATCTCTGGGAAGTTTATATACCTGCCTATTAGGTACCTAAAATAGTTCAAAGTAACATGTATTAAAAATAATTGATTTAAATTTCTTTTTATGAGGTCATGATCTCAATGTCGATGATTGTTGTCAGACTTATTAAAACTTTTGTCACTTACCTAATATTTATTATAAGTATATAAATTTTTTAATATAGGTACCTATTCGCCTGTTGCTCACCAAAGTGAGACAATTAATTAATTGAAAAGTGATACAATTTCATTTTATAAATGGAGATTTAACGACATACGATTTTATTTGTTAAATGAAACGAGTGCAGCACCTCTGAGGAAAAATGATATTCTGAGAGGGTTTTGCAAATTAACGTGGTATAAAAGTGTGTTTTATTGTGACATAAAAAAGTAAATTGTGGCCAAGGTGGTGTAAACGTGGGGGTGTGTTATATAGCAAGAATAGTACTCGCCCCAACATTTTAAAGGGTCAGGAGGTCTTATTCACGGAATTTGTACAGCTGGCCCTTATAAATGCGTAAAATAATGGTGGTTTGCTGCAAAAAGGCTAATAATAGAAGAGAATAATATTTTGGTGTGTTATACACACAAAAACACTCTGGCCGAATTCAACCGTACAACAATTAGCGCTAACGTAAAAACACTATGTACGTGATCGGAATTAAATCCGAGTTTTGTATGGACTTATATTTTACCCACGAAATTCGTCTATTTCATTAAAGTGGTTTATGCTGACGAATTTAACGGGGAAAAAGTTTAATAGATGCTGTGTGGAATAAGGAATTGCCCGCTTTTTGGGGTCTTGTTACGACACAATGTCGCACTACCTATTTCCACTGTTTCACCGAGAAATACAGAAATATTACTGATTAATTGAATTTCAGAGGAAAGTTTGCTTTAAAAATATTAATATAACAAATAAAGCTTACCATTTTGGTGGTTTCAGCATTTAAAACTCTGCAACATAAAAATGGAAATTGTTTAGTGAAACATTGTCTTTTTTGAGTTTTTATTCACATAATCAGAGTGTATACATTTGTTTGTTTTCATTGAGTTACATTTCACTTTTACGAAAATATGATTTATTGATCTGTTTATGTGAAAGAAAAATTGCTTGTTCAACAAAGCGAAATATTTGATTTATCTGATGGATGTCCACTGTGGAAGCGAATCATATTTTCACAGAGAGCGGGAAAAAAACTGTTGTCCCACAAAAAATGATTATTGGCGTGATTATAGGCCCGTATATCATCAAAGAAACAATGCGAAATCATTGCGATTTATTTGGAAAATTTCAATTGGTCCTTTCACCATTTGACTAACGACTATGTGAAGCAACATAAAGTTTTATGTGTGAACCGATCAAAAAATTGACGTAAAGTTTGAACATCTGAAAGCAAATTGAGAGAATTGTTCCGCTGCCAATTTGATTCGAATTGAACATTCCCGACAATCTTCTCGCTATTTTAGGATTGCCATCAGACACAGCAGTAGACTAGAAGGGGTTGAGATGCTATCATCCCTTTAGGTAGCCCTTTCACAGTATGAATGGTTACGATGACATTTCCATAACACATGGCACAAGAATACCATTTACAATAGTATAAAGAGCAGTTTCATATTATGAAATGGACAAAAATAAAATTCAAATAGACCCAGGCAGCATTTAGGTTTTTGCAAAATTCGTTTTGCCCTTTTACCTTATCTGTATCTCCACTGAAGAAACTGTTTGTTCAATCAGTCTAAGAAAAACCATAAGCATTTAAAATTCAGACTTGAATTAATTGTAGTTGAATGAACAAATACATTAAGAAAACTATTGTCTTTCTTGAATTCACAAAAGAAATACAATTAATTCTTGTCGTTTAAGCAATTTTTCAGGTCATCGAATATACGAGTAGTTGGAAAGTAAAGTAAAAAAGGAAATGCGACAGTTGAAATGATTTTAAAAACACACACCAATGTGTCGTCATTGTTTACTGGCAAGAAAACAGATATAAAAGATTGAGAGTTATAGAAACAAATATGAGCCACTTTTAGTGCTGTGAGGTGGATCGATGATCATTTCACTATAAATCATCAAACTGAATCAAATTTGATATAAAACTGAAAATTTAATCCAATGGAATGTTTCCCACCTCTGTATGTGAAGGAATTTATGATGTTACATAGATTTTTGTAAAGGGACAGTGCATCATTTATCATCTTCTGCTATCTGACTTCATCTATCAATATATTACGAGGATATAAGTCATATTTCTGGATAGAACAAAAGGTGACGACACCCTTCATATTACCGAGTCAGAATGGATAACTGATAAGAGCCGTTTCGCTTTTCAAATCGCCGTCTAGTGATAGAAATAAATTAGATTCCCCCTCTAAAATAATATACTACAGCGAAAATCGAAATTAACTAATTTCGTTGACTTGCACAAACATAAATCGGAAGTGAAATACACAACAGGCAAAAAAACGGTTCCTGAAACGGGCATTTATTACATCCTTGTCAGAATTCCAAGACGTACACATTTCAGTTATAATTTCGTTATTTATAATCATGGAAAATCTGTACCTAATAATTTTCTCCCTACGCATATACGAGTAGTAGAGGCACATATTCCTACAATATATTCCCTTCTTTCATACACACATCAACTACACATATAAAAATTCGAAAATATATCCCATACCCTATTCAATATCATACAATCTCCCAGCATGAAAATAGTCTAAGATGGCAATCTGTAGAATGTAATATTTATTTTGTCGGGTGTGTGATGGCGGCGGCGTCTTTTCCTTCCTGTGCAGACTGCGTACGACAGGTAAATACTATTATGACGGCTTTACCACCAAACACCTATCACATCCAATAAACATTATTGTAAATAAATTCTATGCATGTTATTTACATAACAATAGCAGCGAAAAAACACATTGGAGATAGCAAACTCTCTAAAGAATTCGATTTAATTAAACAGTGAAAAAAGCGCCTCTTCTATATAAATTAAGTTCATGATGCATGCATTCTGGACTAAATTCAGATGATCTAAATCAGTTTCTAGAAGAAAAAAACTCTTACACCGTCTTAAATCATCTCACTTGCTAATAAATTGAATTTCACATGAAACCTACAATTTATGAAAGTTTATTTAATATTTATTTTATGTCACAAATGTAGAGCAATTTATGATATTCTTATGTAGGTATACGAGTGTTTTTTTCCTTAATAATATTTCAGATATCATCGAAGATAATTCAATAAATACAAGGTGTGTCATACTCATTTCTAAACTTAATTAATAACTTTAGAAGCGGTTATTAATAGCCCCTCCTTAATTATAGTTGGTAATTGATTAGTAAAATTTGGAACAGAGTGATAGTAAAAAATGCTCTTTTATTAATAATAAGGGCTTAATCGACTTTTCTTTTTGCTGTGAAACTAAAAATATAGCACAAAAAAACACACTAAATTTGCAATAATTGACAAACAAATACAAAGGAACACACCTCAGTGCCTTGTTTCCTATTCGGATATCGGAATTTATTGGTCTCTCAGGTATTTAAACACCTGCGTCTTGCATTGCAAATAGAATTACCTACAGCACAAGAAAATTTAATGTTTGACGGCCAAAACTCAACAGTACTCTTCGTTTTAATATCAATTTAAACTTGAGTTAATTACTTGTGTAATTTCCATTTTACACCTGTTTTGCATTTGAAAAACATTACTATTCTTGGGATGCAACAATTTTATTACACACCTAGTCATTTGAAGATAATAAAATTCCCAGAAAAAATGTCTCACATTAAAAAATAATTACCACTTAAAGAGATATCATTTTTTTATAAATAATACAGTGTTCCAGTGATTAACGTTTTTATTGTTTCAATTCATCAACATGAAGCTTGGTTTGGCTCTATTAGGTGTTGTGGTGCTAGTTTCCGCTGAATCCTATACTACAAGATATGACACCACTAACATAGAAACGATTCTAGGTAACAGTCGGATATTGGACACTTATTTTCGGTGCTTTAAAAAATTGGGTCCATGCACAGAAGAAGGAAAACGACTAAACAAAATAATTCCCGAAGCATTGATGAATGGCTGTGCAAAGTGTAATGAAGTGCAAAAAATGCGAGTGAAAACAGTCATCTTGTATATCTCGAAAAATTATAAAAACCAGTGGCAAGAATTGTTGGATATTTATGATCCGAAACGTGAATATTACCACAAATACGAACATTATTTCAACATGTAACAAGCTTTAAGCCATATTTGAAGTTGACAATAAATTTTCTTTTTATACATATGTGTTTTAATTTATATCCTCTAGGATTATTTTGATATGAGATATGAGAAGGTAACGTTTTAGTGAATCCTATTACGTTTAATGATTTAAAGTGACATATATTCGTTTATTACGGTTTTTCATATCAATTGAAACATAAATCTCTGAAACTATAATCGAAGCAGATTAACATTTTTCAAATCGAGAAAAAAAACCAATTGGCCGAAATAAAGAATAATCAACAAGCAAATATATTGGATAATCATCTGTATACAATTCGATTTTCATTACGAGCGAAAACCATGTAGATTTATTGCTGAAGCCTCTTTGTACATATAGAATAAAGCAATTTAATTAGAAATTCCACCAATCAGTGCAACAAAATAATTTAGTATCAATTATTATTTGGGCGAGTAGACGAGCCTTATTAAATTGGAATATTGTTTGGATTATTTCATTGGTAGGTATATGATTACATGTGTATAATACTAATTAAAATTTTAAATCAAGGCGAAATACAGAGAGAAAGAGTAAAATTTTGTGGCATGCCTCAACAGTTAATTATAAATGAGAGTAAACCGGCTCCCTTAACTAGCTACATTCATAAACTATACCATGCATTTATACATACTGCCACTATAAAAAAGCTGACAGGGTAATGATCTGGATCTCTTTTATTTATGGTAGAAATGTAGTCAGCTCATTTATAAATCCATGCTTGCACATATAGAGGCATTATTTTTTCCACCAATTTTTCACACAACAAATGTATATTTGTGCACGCAATAAATGAAATACCATTTATTATATTTGGACCAAGGACGCGATTCTTATAGGTGCACGACTTGCATTTAATACCAGTATGCATTTTCAAACTTATCATTAATTTATTAATTCAATATTGCATTACTGTTTCAAATGAAAAACGGACATTTCTATATACTTTCTAATATCAAAACTAAGACCTACAGACATATAAATGCATAATAATTTGAACATGGAAAACTCACTTTATGCATTGTTAAATTTAATACAGAAAACTTTTCTACTGTTTCCTTGGAAATGATGAATATGCATTCTTTAGAAGCGATCTAGTTAAATAAATTGAAGAAGTTCGTAATGGTATTCTTGCACCATTTATTACAAACTCTATAGCAAAAACATATTATTTTCTCCGTGGAAATTAAACAGAAAAATAAAAAGAAGTAGAAATAGTTCAGCAAACACAAGTGACAACATAGAACGTTTTTCCATTTGACGAAAAGTTTATTTCAAGATTTTCCAAAACACAAAATTGCTTTAATGAGTGAAGTGTTTGCGCATTTTTTATTTGCTGTTGAATGGAATGCTATTTTTCATAACATGAAACTCAATGATGGAAATTTTAACTTTAATTTTTAATTACTACAAAAAATGATAGATTTAATTAATTTTCTACAACAAATTTCATTTGGATATGGCACAATAAAATGTTGAAAACTGTATACTATGTAATTTGTGTATATTTTGCATATTGCAAAACTTTAGCAATTATATCTCCAAACTGGTTAATATAATGCAGAGAGTAAAGTAAAGCTGGTTAGATGCAATATGCAATTCAACACCATAAAAATGTACATACGAAAACCCGAACTGCAATATACGAGTATACCATTATAATTCTGCATATGATCAATGGACAGACTGTTAAACACAAATGAGATATTTCTGAATTTATATAAGGGCATCATAAAATTTTATGGTACACAAGACATTAACGCTCCTATTAGTTTTTAACAATTTTGTTTTATAAGTTTTGCAATTGACATTATTCTGCGAATTTATTTAAAATTGGTGTAATTTGCAAACGTAGACAACCCGTATCACATCATCACTTGAACGATTCACAAAGTTTTCGAATGAAATACGAGTTACTTTACAACAAACTATAGTTCAAAGTGTTAAATTTAGGCAAGCAGAATAATTAAGATACTGAACTTAACTTGACGCAATTTTAATATAATGCCTTCTTAGATCAGGAAAACACTCTCTGAAATTCTGAATAACTTTTAATGATAGTTGTGATGGAAAAACAGTCGTGGAGATTAATTTATTGTTAAAAATTCTTCAACTATCTAAGAGATGTTGGTGGGAAACTTTTCGTCTACAAGAAACATTTAAAATTCCAATAGAATTAATAATTTATTATAATAAATCGGCGCAATATAGCGAAGACATCCAAAGTGGATGAATGTTTTTTCTCTGATGGTGTAGGGAAACTTTAAAAATCGCACGTCGGATAAAACTGACCCTCTCCCAGTACCATTTCCTTTCTTGTGTGCAACTTCTATCCCTACTAGGCTAGCATCTTCTATTTCCTGTAGAAATTTATCGCGGATGACCGAAAATAGCAGTAAATGGAAACAACTAATGGCAAGTGATAAATCATGGAACAATATGTAGTGCGCGCTTTAGTTGAACTTGCCGATAAAACAGTACAAACTCACTCGAGTGAAATGCGTTATTTCCAACTTTTCCGATTAAAAAGTATTTTGCTGGATAGCATATCTGTTATCTTTGAAGAAATGCGCCCAATACAGGTATGTAACAGCAGCAAAAAACTTTCATTAAGTTTCACATCGGATAATTATAGCATTATTAGGAGTCGGGAATCAGGATTATTGCCTAGGTATGTGATTGTGAATAAATCTTGCTCTCATTGACTGCTCTCCCGTCCTTTCACCCATATATATCACAGATGGATGATTAAATAGGAAAATAAATATAAAGTCGACTGGCTGGTAGGTATATGAGCACAAGTCGATGTAAATTGAATAAATGGAAGCAATATAGGCCATTTATTCATGTTGACTGTCAATTTAGAAAAGCAAAGTACATAGAAGCTCTCTTTTTATAAAGAGAGACTCTTTTGAAATTTGATGAATTGTTTGTATTGCCCTCATGTTCGTTATTTTAGTGTGTGGAGATTGAAAAATTGTTCAGATTTATATTAAATTCTGGCGTGTTATTTAAGTTTTCAAGATGCTCCATCAGCATGCAGCACATAAATCTGTGAATTGCGCTTTAATGTTGATAGAGTTAACAAATAAATTCCATTGTTTTTCGGATGGGCGAATTTGTTCAGAATTTAACATGAAATGATACTATTGTCTATTTGTGTAAGGGCGAGCGTTTCTCATTCAATAGAACATTGAAGCCATAATTTATCTTGAAAATGTATAAAAAATATGCTTGTAAATAAGACAAGATAAGACTGTATTTCGTGTATAATTTTCCTTCCTTTATACCTATATACCTATACACATACCTTACTTCTTATTATTTACTGTGTGTAGAAAAATTTTGATAAATTATTTTGTATACTGCTTGTAGAAATGATGGATGAGGCAATACATTGAAAACTGAAAACCGTATACGTCACGCCATTTTCATCTTCATTGTATGTTTTCATTAAACTTGGCAAACGGTTTAATTTGTACAGTAGCAGACGCCATCATCGATAATGAAACTACATCGTTTTCGTTTTACACTTATAATAAATTCAATGTTTTGCTGTGGTCGCTGCTGGTTTCGTCACCGCTTTATTTTATTCAATATCTGCATGTGTACAATTAAATAAATTAATTTTATTTCGAAATATTTGAATAATGTATAGCTAAATTGTGTTTAAGCAAGAAGAAAAAAAGGATAATTGTGTGCAGTGATGCTGTTAATAAAAATATGAAATTGAATTGCAGCATTATATGGTATCATTCTCCTCCTTCGAGTCTACTTTTAGCAATTTAAAGAGTTCGACATGAAAGGGAAGACAAAGTAAAGTTCTAATCAAAAACACAAAGAGTCTCAAAGGTTAAGAAACTTTATGATGTACATCGTGCTTTGCATTTTTAGTTGATATTTTCAACGAATCCTGGAAAAACTTTTCACTTAATTCAAATGCTATCTAATTATTGCCACTGAATTTTTTATTAATATATCAATAGTGGACTCGGGATAAACTATATTTCATCCCTCTTACACTTACATATATCCACTAAATAAAAGCACTTTTGCAAGGTATAATAAAGAGATTGCTTGTTAAATTTTTATGTAACTTATAGTATAAAGTTATATACCTGAATATTCTGGCAAGAATCATCCCTTGTTCAAAATATTCCAATTTATTGGAACTTTTTTTTCTGAAAACCGCCCTGTCTCTTCATAGTCATTATCGAAAAAATGTTTTGCGATATATTTTAAAAAGGAGCATGATATATGCCGGATGATATATCACTAAAAATGAACGACTCCGACTCTAAGCAAACTTAAAGCTACACAAATTTAGTGTTGCAAAAAGACGACAGCCGCGTGATGGATGAATCTGCTGTCGTTCTCGTTTGATCGTTTTTAAGGCTGAATAACGTAATTTAAGCGACAAATATTTTCTATTTCATTTTATATTTATTTTTTTCTGTACCTACCTATGTAGGTACATACATATATGCATGTATGTCTGTTATATGTTATAGACTGACGCTATTTACAAAGTGAATTTATGTTCACAAGAGAATCTCATCTATAGAAATATATATCTAAACATTTGAAGTAAAAGTTTTCAATTGGCCGCTGTATAGTGGATTTTTAGTGGAATTTTAACTGAAAGTTGTCAAACACAAAACTTTCAACAAATTTTCCACTCTCTGTCCAGTTGTGTCCCCCGAGGAACAAACAACTAAACAAATACAAGTCTTGAGTTATCTGTTGAACTTCTTGCTACTTCGCACCAAAATAGTTTCCTATTTCTATTTTTTTTCTCTCTTCATTCATGTCAGCGTTATTAAATGACAAACAGGATCTGGTAAAACTTAATATACAACTTGATAATTGATTGTATATCCTAGATATTTGGATTTTTAACGTACATTACAGGATAATGGCTAATGAATGAAAAAGTTCCTGTTAGCTGTATGCGAATTCATGGGTTATCTAAATCCGGATGACTATAAAATATGCCTCCATTTTAAACTCGATCACGTTCCAATTGAATACGGAACGAACATTTCCATAATAAATTTGTAGAAACGTGTCCAGACTGTTCGGCAGGCTACCACAAAACTAACATCATCCCCGATAACTTGAAGGGTCTGTGAGAGTTGTTCGTCCACCTGGGACGCGTATTTTTCGCCCTGTACCTTTGACAGTAATGCATTTCATTATAAACTTGTAAGATAATTCTGTTAGCATGCCGAAACTAGCAGACAAATATGGATCCGAAACGGATGGTGAAATTGGACCGTTTTCTTAGCTCATATTGGCTTGTTATAACAGCCTGAAATTGTGTTGCTATTGACAGTTTAATGGCATCCCAGGAACTATACTTATTACACAATATTGTGGGATTTTTATATGCTTTCTCAGCAATTTTTATTCTTTGTGTGTATTTGTGAAATTGCATCCGCACAGTATTCTTTTGTGTAAGAGGAAAATGTGTAATATCCGCAAAGTCCTAATGAATCCTGTCTTCAGTATCAAGGCAAGGAGAACTTACTTGCCCTAAAATTAAATTAAGCGAATACATACATGTTAACTCTCTAGTAGTAAAGATTAATTAGAAGACTGTGTAACTTGACTCGTTTACTATTTAACTGACCTCCATAAAGTGCCCGACGACCTATCAAGATGCAGCCATCCCCATATTTAATACGAAAGCATAGCAATAACATAAGATATAAATTTAGCCTGCACACAAGCTTGTATAATTTAGTTTCCTCTTTATAGGTTTTACTATGCAACTGTAGTCTGATTTATATTACGTTAAAGAAACTCACTGCTTGCCTCTAGACGAGTGCAATTTCACTCTAATTAAGGGCTTTTGAGATGTGAAGCACTTAGCACAAGAGATAATCCAGATACACTAGACTGTATCATGTCTTTTTTATGATTGTTTAGTGGAGTGCATCCAATAAAATTTACAGGGCAATATTACATCAAGTTAATATCGTTAGAGGTATTTTAACAATAAATTTTTTCAAGCTTATGAAAAGTGAAATATGGTGAAAATGTCGCGTGCTTAATTATTTATGCAAGTACCTCGCTGAATTTCTATAGCTTTTATTCACAGTTATTCTTTTATTATACAACTGTTTGTTCTAATTTTCTGAACGAAAATCACAACACTATCGAATGCAGAAGTAGATCCCAAATAAATGATTTTCGTTTGTCGTACACAGCAGCACAAACTACCAAGTAGTCATTCATTTATTGTTAATTATGCGAATTTGAGATTCACTAGGTTTGTGTGTTTGGAATTCGTGATAAACGTAATAATTGTTATTAAGTACTGCGTAATTAGAATTTAATGTTAACATCAGTTAGAAGTTATAACACTTGATGTGTTTCACATATATTTTAGACGGTTTCGCGTTTCATATAATTACATTTGTACATTCAAATAAATTTATTGTCACATTATAGATTGTAAGCAATTAAAATTGAACATCAAAGTAAAATATTGAAACCTGATGAATATTTAAATGTGATCGTAATGAATTTTTGATTAAAATTTATTCGAATCTGAAATTTTAATGAATGAGAAAAGTATTAAATGAACGTAGTATAGCTTTATGTGTATATATGTGCTTCCCGTGGTGGCTGAACATTAATTTTCTCTAAAAACCGCAAATATTCGGGGATTTTAGGCAAAAGTCCGTCATCCGTTGTGTGTTTAAAAGAAAGGAAAAAATAAATGGAATACATTTGCGCAACTGTGTCGACCTAACAACACAAACGCGTAAATAAAATTGTTGCATATTACGTGATACATTTTCATTTCAACGGTAGTGTTAGCAAACTTATACATAATATGTACATGGAATCCCCTCAATTCTTGATAAACATAAATAATGTAGGAAAAATTTGAATATTGTATCTCTGTTCGGGGATTCGGGGAACGATGCGACGCATCAACTGAATTTATAATTGTCCTCAAATACATAAGGAGCATGGCTCGAAATCGCGTTTCAGGAACGTAAAAGCACACACTTATATTCGAGTTGCATATTAGACGGGTTTCCTTACGGGTAGGTATTACATGGGAGGTGTTTTGTTTAGTCGTTTTTTATCCGTTCACGTTGTATCTGCAAAGGACATTTTTAATTTGTGTAACGACATGGCTGTTTAGAATGCCACTGTGTAGGGAAATCCCCTTTAAAGCACCTCCCGGGATAAGATATATTTCAGTAAGCTCAAATATGCCAAGATCTCTTAGTCTCTCGTTGTTCACAGGGTCTTTCAAGCTAAGGTAAATACTCCCTCTGCACCCAAGACACACGTTTTTATAAATTGTCTCTACGTGTTTTTCTTGTGTATATTTTTGAGAAAAATGCAGGATTTATAACCAAAGTGCGTCTCTGTGGCATTCTAACGTATACACGAATATACCCGCACCTAATACATGAAGCAATATACAAAGCACAAAGAGCCAAAAGGCAGAAATACATACGACATACGAGTACCTATATACGCGCGTATTTATTTATATGAATGTGTTTGGGTTGGGCCCGAATTTCGGCTTCCAGGTGTAGATTAAACGACAAATTTTCTACCTAGCAACACCACCTCAAACGGAAATCTAATTCCATTCCATTAATAAATAACTTCCATCATACATTAAATAAAATCATGTCACTAACAGATACACAAGGATTTTAATTCGGATTTTTTCTTGAACCTGTACGAGGGAAAATTGCTTTGAAATTTGGTTCAAAGCTACAAAAGATGTGGATGTATGTATTATGTACACTCTTTTTAGTGGGCAATTTTATTTGGTACATAAAATTAAATTGGTAATAAATTAAACAGTATAAAGTTGTTTGTTACAGTGCAGGAAGAAAGCAGTCTAAAAGCCCATCTCGGTCGAAGTTAACCCCTTATAAACTCCAAAATGCACACTAATAATGAAACTATGCATTTTTACATTTTGCGACTAGAAAATTGTGATTTACATTATAAACCTAACTTTCTTATTAATAATTAATCATACCTAATAGTTGTCTCTAAAAATCGCCTTGTTTAAATTTTGTGAAAAAAAAATTAATGTGATTTATATGAGGACGAGAATTTATAAGCAAAAGAAAAAAATGACATTTTTTAATCGACTTTTTAAGATTCATTTGAAAAGGAATGCGTAATTTTTTTCTATCGATAAAAAATTAGTATGAAAATAGGCCAGTTTTCGAATTAAAAATAGAATAGAAATTACAACTAACTGGGCGGGGAAATTACAATCGATAACATTTTCTGTAAATGGATGGAAATATTAAGCTTCCCTTGTTGCCTGTTGAAATGTTCGTTTATCTCATTCAACATATTAGCTAATTTCATGTTCATGTTTGCATTTGAAAAAACCTATAGCATACACATTTGTTGTGATATTTAAAAAGGTCATTTTTACACATCAATCAACCCCAATACTTTTTGACAAAACACTTTACACACTATGGTATATAATACAAATACCGAAAAAAGTCCCTCTTGGCACAATTAGACCATTTCAATTTGAATGTGAGTGTGTATTTTCCTTGTTTCCGTTGTTCGTGTTTAGATTAATACCTTTGATAGCATTTAGAATTTTCCGGCCTAGCTTCATTGCGACTTTTAAAGGGGACGCTCTCCTTCTTTGTTATACGTATACGCCTTTATTTACGCATTTATTATTTTTACATATGCTCTCTTTGAAATATGGAAATCTTCTCGAAATGTTGAGCGAATATCGAAAATTTCTTATGCATTGAAATACGCCGTAGCGGAAAACAGAAATAATTTGCTATTCGGAGAACACTGATTATTTTGAAAACTATTATTTTATTTATAATTACAATATGCATATCTATGTCTATTGTTTAAATACATCATACATCATCATCATCTTTGAAATACATCACGGTTCATTGAAAATAATTACCACAATATGTGGCAAAATGAAAATGGAAAAGAACAGTTTCATACAAGCACATTCCTCTGTGCATCTTTACAAACATATTCGGAAAAATTCCTTGCATTTCCATACCCACAGAAAAGAACAAAACTTATATATGTAGCACGTTTTGCCACAAGCATGCGAATTTAAATTGTTAAATTACTCTAGGAATACAACATAGAAGACATGTACGAAAATGTTGTAATTTTCTATTATTCCATAGAATACAAAAGTAGCTAAAAGAATAGAATTTCCTACTTACCCATCTACTTTTCATAAAAAAATCAATTTTTCTATTAAAATACTTTGTCCATTGCTATATGTGGGAATTGGTCAAAAATAAGAAATAAGAGTCGTATACATTGTCGACATGTGCGTAAAAGAGTAATGGATAAGCGCAAATACATCTTGTAGCTCAGTGCAGACATAATGGCCGCTTATCATTGATGGATCTCCATCGGGAGTGCAGACTCTTGTAGTAGTCTTAAAGAAGCCCGTAAAATCGACCTCGCAAGTAAATAAATCTTTACACTTATTTGGCATTGTCTTCTTATATGCAGAAAAATCTCATCTAATTTATCTTGTGAAGAATATACCTAAAAGTTTTTATGCTCATGTTAGCGACAAGGACCAAAACAGAGAAATAAAAAGACGGAAGGATATGTATGTTAGACGGTTGTCAGATTGTTAATCGGAGGAAATATTAGTTTGATTACTAACTATAGTGTGCAAATGCAAGCAGTCGTAAAAAAACTGTATACATATGTCGACTGGGTAGGTAATAAATTATGAAAAAAACGGAGATGCACAGCATATTGTTTTGTTACTTTTATAAGCAAATTAAAATTTATGGATAAGCATAGCAGATATGGTCCTTGCATTGGGAAACTGGGTATATATAATAGAAACGGACAAGAGTTTGCTATTCTAAGATTAAATTTGAGATTGTGCCAATTTAATTCGAATGAAATTTATTGCTCCTTCTAAAGAACTCCTCCATGACTTATCTTTTGCCCAACAAAATATTAAGTTGTGCCTCTCTTTCTTTATGCGCTTTCCCTCCTATTTCCTTCACTCATACACTCATTTAATGGTTCAAGAAGAGCAAACCATTAACTTTTTTCCACTCCTACACCCAGGATATTAGTTAGAATTATACTGTTTGTGAATTTTAATGTCATCATACATCAGCAATTTAAAATGAAGAGATATAATTTTTGTATGCATCGTCTACTATTTTAATTTATATAATGTACCCTCCCCTCACCCATACTTATCCTCCACCCATTGTATTAAAATTTGTTTCTTCTTTTACGATCTATTAATTTCAACTTGAATTGTGTAGGGACGTTAAAATTTGTGCACGTTTATTCCAATATCCATTTATGGTGTGTCATAAAACTAGCAAATTAATGAAGAAAGTGCTAAGACAGGCGTCGATAGCGTAAATAAATCAGCGAAAAATTACAAGAGAGAAGAGAGCAAGAAAAAAAAATTAAAATTCATGAACAAAAAACTGTATCGATTTCATATCGCACTGTGGAATATGGATGACACATTTTATAAAACCGATCACAATCATAAATCAATCGAAATTAAATGATATTTGAACAACCCTTCTAAATAATTATGATCATTAAACATCAATTAACGTTTAGTCGAATATAATGTACATTATCATATATTAAATATCTTGACATAGTTATAGAAGGGTAAATAGAACATGCCAAACACACCCCGATGAAAATGTTTGCTGTTCATATAAACAATATCAAGGGATACAAAACGGTTTAATTCTCCAGTTAATTTATTTAATTTCACACAGCACACTCACATCTCTGGGTTATAGGGTTCTTGTAATTGGATTGGTTGTCTTTGTTCTTATTATTTACTCTGGTAAACTTTAAAGATTAAAGTTAAATATTGCATATATATAGTTCAGCGACAAATGCTTATTCCTTATACAACTAGTAGCACAACGAAAACCCGCCCTTCGGGCCCGTCTCCACCATCTACCTACCCGTTGCTGGCTGTTCGTTCGTCGTTTATTATCTCTTTCTTGTTTATCCGTTTGCTCATGTTATAATACAGTAACAAATATTTCGAAACAGGCCTAATTACACACAATACTCCTACACGCTGCTTGCTTTTAGCTTCTTCTACTCCTACAACGACACGAAATCAAGATATTATTATATTTAATTAATATTGTAGGAGGGTGTAAAAGCTTCCGGACAACAGAACCATCTGGGAAACAGAATAACACACAGCATCGCAGACAACACATTCAAGGGATTTGCTATGGAATTAAAGGTTTTGGTTTTGCTTTTGGAATGTATAGGTATCCGTTTTGAATTCACTTGACTATTATTATAATTCGTTATACAACATAATTTGAAACAATTTAAAATTATTGTTTTGATGACCTTGGTTTTGCTGAAATAGAATTTGATCAACGAATTTCCCAAATTAATTTTTGTTTTGCAGAAAATAATAACATCAACCACAATATTTATTTTATTTTCATAGTGGTTCACTAATAATTTAGTAATGAAATTTTAAAATATGCAAAATATCCAATTTGATGTATGCATCTATATGTAATCTATATGTATACACATAAAACATATAAATATGTATTATATAGCAGATATATTTTGATTGAACATTTGTGCACACAAACAAACAAAATATATATCTCATTGCCTGATTAGCATAAAGGCAGGTAAACATATTGATTTAATTTACAATAAAATTAAAATCAATATAAAACACGAAATTAATAAATTATACGATAAATTCACAAGTGAATGCACATTAGTCAAATGATGTGGCTTCGAGTTTGATGTAACCCAAATTGCGTTACATCAAAATAATCCAAATTAATCAATACATTTATATAATACATAATAACAATGATAAATGATGATACCTTGAGCTTTTGTACACTATCCAACTAGGTAGAGGTATAATCTATGTACGTAACATGAAACGTAGAATAGTCGTATATCCAGCAACAGCAGCCCCTCTGAAAAGGCTTTCCGTATCTATTTATGGGACACAAGACTGCCATAAATTGTGACTAGTACGAAGTAGGTCCCTCACAGATATCGTATATTTCAGGAAAAATTTGACAAGTCAGGCAATTGAGACTATGGGCGCGTTTGGCCTGTTGCAAGTTTTAGGAAAATGCGACACCCCCAATGCACCGTTCAATAATTCTCTCTCTATGGGGATATTGTTGAGTTTTTGAGGGCCCCCAGTGAGACGTTGTTTGTCCAACTTTTGGCTACATTATTGGCGAACGATCATAATAAACATAAATTCCCTTTTTACCGCTCTTAATAAATCAGTATTAAAGCTTCATCTATCAGAGCCGATTGATGATTTTATTAGCACATAAAATGGGATCGACCGTTACAAAAGACAAACAGTTACGAGTTACGGTTGATTTTTTTTGCTCCCTTTCTGTGGTTTCACGTGTACCGACTAATATGCAATAAATTTTTCATACCGTCAAATTTGTTCAGTACTTACGCTTCATTTGAAACCTTTCCTTAGTATAACGTGATTATATTGAATGTAGCAGTGACCACAAATCCTTAATCTGTCATAAAAAAGTTTATGCCCTTTTGAAGCTCTTTTATAGTTTGTCGAGTTAATGTAGTGGAGCACATTTTCCACTATCAAATAAAGTATTATATGCACACATAGGTATGTATTTTTTTATAACAATAATCTTATGGGATAATATTTTTCTCTATATACTTTATCGCATATAAAATTTGACGTATGTGAGGAACATCTCTTCACAATAAAAATGGAAAAAGATATTCTTGTTTGTCTTCCATCCGAAATACATTCATCTAAGCTTTTATTATAACAAGTTTGTGGTACTTAAAAACCATCCGTTCGGAGCATTTAATTATTATTCAATTTTAGAACGAAGAAAACAAACACAGGGTAATCAAATCATCATGGAAAACTTATAATACCTACAAAGTTCTTAGTCTCAATTATTTAAAGCGTTTGACACACGATTTGAAGCTGAAAGTATTTTTTAACGATTTCTTTTGGTTTATGCAAATTCAAATTATTAAGTTTACCGGTACAAAATAATCGATACAGGAAATTTTTACTGAATATTCATTGTCTCAACTGCTTATAAAAGATTTCCTTTCCGTATTTTAAAGAAGCCGATTTTCCCTTTAACAACCAAGTTTCATTAAGTTTCCATATCAATGTAAAAACTGCCAAGGTTTGTAGCTTCAGCTTTCTCGCCTCAAGACAGAAAATGATCTCAGCTTTTATATTGTTCGTTAATATTTTTTTTTGCCTTACATTTTAACATCCACTCGTAAATGGTGCCTGATTTTTTTGCTGAAAAAGCAAAAAAAATAATAATAAGCATAATAATATAAAAATGTTACATCTTTAAAAATGAAACAACAACGATATATAAACGAGGATATATTTCAACACTTGAATAATGATAAGCATTGAGTTATTAAAAGTGTCATAATTTCTAGCCGCAAAAAGTGTTCGTGCATGGATGTAAAAGATGCTTGTATGTTTTTACGTAAATTATGTAGAAAAAAAACCGAGTCACTTTGAACATGATAAAATAGCTCAAAATGTATGTTTAGTATTCAACAGTGACAAAATGAAAAGTGTACACAACATGTATATAAAAACGGCTGCTTTTAACAAGTTTAAGTATAGCTGATAAGAGAGTTCGTAACTGCAATTTTGTTACAATGCATTATTTTATCATGACAACCTATAGAACCGTATAAGTATATTCTTTTCGGGTTGAAAAATTGGCATAATTCCGCTCAATACTCGAATGTAACGAAACTTTATGACGCACATGTAAATTTATCTTAATTTCTTCAAGATATGACGCTGGCATTCTGCAATGTAATAGACAAAGTATTAACCTGGTTCAGGTAGAGAACTTTCCTTTAAAAGTCCTTATCCTTTCTGTCCTACTGCTGCCGTCATTTCTATACAAAAAGCATACCCGATTGAAATTAAATTTTTCCCTTCGATATGTACCTAATATAAAAGACGTAAAAAATTATATTGTTGAAACTGCGGACAAAGGCAATTTTTCTTATATAAAGCATTATGAAAAAGGGCGTTTAGACAGATAGACATAAAAAGACTTCAAAAATATATATTAACTCTTTTGTGTTGGCAGAAAATGGTAAAGCAATAAGGCGTGTGGGGTCTCAATTTAAAACAATAGATACTATTTGAGTTTGAATAGTATTCACTTACATGAATACAAACTAGCTTGTTTTGGCAATTTGCAGAATATTAGGACGTGCTTTTGGTAAAAATGACCTCCAGGGTGTAATAAGTTGTTACGTGCACTAACTTCCTTTTTATACCCAAATCATTCTTTCTTTAAGTTTTCTTACCTTTTAGTCCTTTCAAGTGTCAACTAACAATATTTGTGGACGATTACTATATATTTAAACAATTGTTCCTAAAAAAACAGTCACTTATTGTATGTTTGTTCGTTTGTCATTAATAACTTTAAGGTCGTCGTTTCGAATGAAATGGTGTAATGATACGAACCCGAGTAATAATAAAATTAAAAATTATTTTAATTATAGTAACTCGAACTATCACGTGACCAGGGTTCTAAGATGGAGTAAGACCAACTGAAAGAAAATAAATGAGTAATTAGTTAACGAGATTAAGTGAGCATTATTAATTATTAAAAATCGATTACATATAAACAATAATGATTCTGTAGGTAAATTATACAAAAGAATTGTTTACAAATACAAAATTTTGACGACTAAACCTACCACGAGACTTTTGTGTGTCAATATCGCTTTAATGCGTTCAAATTAATCCCAACTACGTCTTGGAGGGTATCAGACGTCCCTGATAATATGACATAAAATTTATGAATGACAGTTCCTAGTACGGATACCTGTCAGTACTCATACCCAACTAGTACGACGGAATATGGACTAATAAAATAAGTACATATCGCGATATCGATACACTTTTCACCTTTGGATGTTGGATGTCCTAATCCAATCTGTAATACAGAGACAACCCTTGGGTTACAATACAAACAGCAGTATTAACAAATAAGAGTAAGATATAGGTATGTGTGGCAATACGATCGTATGTAAATTTTCAATATAAAAGAAAGTGAAATTATAACACTCACATAAATATTCAATTGAAGCAAATAAATAGCACAAGATTTTAACACTGATGGCAAGTACAGTAGCTTGTGCTGTAGTCAGACTGAAACTAAATGGTCCCTTCAGTCCCTAAATCGAAACATTAGAAAGTGCATTTCAGCAGATACTTTGTTCGGCTGTATTTCATATTTTGTGCGTCTTAAAAACGTGCATATTATAAAGCAACAAAATAAACAGGCACGGACTAGGTCCCTTACAGTGGAAAAAGATCTTGTATTAGAGCATTTCTTGTGATGCGACGGTCAAAATCATAAAAAAAATTCCATTGGAAATATTTCATTTAATATATTTATTTCTATATTCCATTTATATTTATTTCATATTTAATTCAAATTTTCTTATTTGGATTTTTTTTATGTAAAAATGCTGCAAATACGAAATATACATTTGTTGAATTAAAAGCATGCAAGAGTGGAAAGAAAACCCTTTTACGTGTAAATGGTGCTCCTACAGCATGTTTAAAACAATGCTCTTGCTTTTGTTTAATGAAACTGTTAAATATTTTAATATGTATAAGAGTTGAGTAACATTTAATTGGAGACATTTGATTGCAGATGAGCTTGAATAGCGATTCTTTAGTCTTGTACGTTAGTAGGTCGGCGCTATAATTACATTATACATGCAAAATATGTCATAAAAGGGCAGTACCCTTTAGCACAACTTCTAAAATTAAATTAATCTGATACACACTCCCTGTGTTACATTAATAGTGACTATTTATTCGCTATTTTTAGATATACTACTATAGGTATTATATATGGGAAAAACCAGATCTGCATCTTTTTAAGTACTCATACTAATTATGAATAATTAAACGAATAGATTTCCTTATTTAGCATATATCGACTTTCTTTGATGTTGAGATTGAAATATATCGTCTCTGTCGTCTGTCTTTTTTGTCTTTTACAACCACGAGCAATTTGTGACACAGACACTATTATCAAAGCAAACACATTGTAAGCAACCATAATAATGTAGGTAAAGTGTAAGAGCAAGTTGTAGGTATTAGTATATGGATGTTCAAGTCACTTATAAAGTGATGTACCTACATTTATTACCTTACATTAGTTATCCTTTGACACTGAAGATTGAAAAACCAACCCCGGCTCTTTATGAAACTCGGTTTACATAAATAGTTGTGAACAGTTATAATTAATGAGTGGTATTTTTATTAAATTTCATATCAAATTGCACAGAGGAATACTTTTGAATTATTTAATAAAATGTTATTACAATAGCAATTTGCCTTGAGACTTAAATTAGTTTTCGAAAAGCGCTTCTGATATTTTTTGATCAAATTAATATTTAATTTATTCCACAATAGGTACATACTTGTAGAAACGAAGAAAATTTTGAATAATTAAAACACCCGCTTTGTTTCAAAATTATGTTGCCTAATACTTAGAGTAACAATCTCCCCGAAACCCTGGGTATATCTATGTACCTATATGTGATAATATATTAATTAATCAACAAAGTAAAATTGCTGACATTGTAATATATTAAAACACGGGACGGCCATAAGTACACAGGTAAGTGCTGCTGAACCTTGAGTATAGAAGGATATTTTCTATTTCTTTAAAGCGACTTATGGTCCGGTTATATCCATTACAGTAATCTGTTGTTGTTTCCTCTGTTTGATTTACAAGGAAGGTAATAGTGAACGTTCTTTTAGTGGTTCCTATTTTAAACTTCAGCTACACTTTAATTCACTATTATACATCAAAAAGGACACGAAAGAGTATCGTTACGAAAGGTGACGGTTAAAAATCATCCCTTGTATATATAGAAGGACTAGAAAGAGTTCAAGTCGTCATGTTCGTGTCTGGAGGAGCATGAAATAATTTATTTTAGGGTAACAATATTTTAGAGTATATATGCAAGTGGAGAAAAGAAATTGTAAGAAATACGAGGATCACTTTTGATCAATGATTCTCCTTTTACGACTACCATTCACATATTTGTTTGTATTGACAGTTTGACAGCTCTTTGCTTCCACACACTTACAAGTTGCAGTTTGCAATATATTTCAGTCTTATTGTCCTGATCAAATATTCGGTAGTCACTTCATCTTATAAGGAGGTTGCTTTTTAATTTGTGGCGAATGCGCCGATACTGAACGCTCTCATAGAAAAGCAAAAGCGCCCATTTCTACCAGATTATCCTGAATATTTTTTGCATCGCTCGATAAATTGCCTCCTTGTGTCATACAAAAGGGAATTTATTTGGAGCACCTAAAGTCATTTAGAAAAAAAACATCTTGTTATACATTTTCCGTGTACAAAGTCAGTAATTTTGTGACCTTTCTGCCCACAACTATTTGGTATAGTGACCTAAGCTTTGAATATTTTAAAAAAGTAATCCTTGGATCGGTATTATTACGGTCGCTCTCTGTGAAATAACAAAACTTTCTGAATTGTTTGGCTGCGATTTTGAATGTCCATGCTATTTCACGCATCGTAAATTTCCATACACACACACAAACTTGGACACTCGCTTATATAAGGGGGTAAGTTTTTGATGCTATTTTCTCTTTCGCTCAATTTTATTTTGCATAAATGTAAGCAAATAAAGAATCTGCGCCAGCTTATTTACCATATTTTCTACAACATTGTATAGAGTGTGTTATAAAATAAACAAAAGCAAGATTGGCACTGCATAATAAACAATTTCGTGCAATGTTTTATTGTATATGGTTTTCATTTATATTCTTGTGTTTATTTGCAAGGATATTTCGTTTCATATTGGAGGCGTTTTACTCTGTATTCGTGCTCTTATAATATCTTCCTTATTGAATAATTTCAAGAATAGATATTCGTATATAGCAAAATTTTTGCACTATACATCGATTAACAGTAACCGCCTATAATAACTAAGTTTCGAATCCAGTCCCACAGGATAGTTTGAATGAGAGGCTCAGTTTGTATATAACTGTTATGAGGATACACGTGTTTATGACAGATAAAGATAAACGAAACCCTAGAGATAACAATAGGCAACGATTATTACTGAAATCCAATTGCTATCGGAGCACTCAATAATTGACCTACATGAATTTATTGACTATTTTCATAATGTGGAGAAAGCTCATTTACAAAATCAATATAAAATAAATGTGAAATATTCCAAACTTTTTACCAAAGTATATTAAAAACAGAAGCTCGGTGAGTTATATAAACTATTTAGAAAACTAATTTTCCAAAAACTCTCTAGAGTAAATAAGCCCCACAAATGAGATTATAATATTTTTTTTTCCAACAAGCCCCGAAAATCAGTTTAAAACTTTCAAAGCTGATATTTCACTAACAGATTTATGACACTCGTAAAACAACACTTTTGCCCTGACGTTCATGTAGTAGATTCATAAATAATATTTTACTTTATACACGCAATTATTTATTAACATGAAATATAATACATTAAACTAAACCAAATTTAAGAACAGGATAATTTAATGACTGTTTTATGATGAATAGTTAGGTAGCAGGAGAACACACCAGTGAGGGAATTTTTTTCTAAAAAAATCCTTTAAGGAAATTGCTTCAAATGTAAGACAGTTTTATGTATATTTAAAACATCTTTTTTAAATGTTTTCTTGGTTACGTAATTTATTATATCCACTAAAGCAGAGAGAGGCTAAACGGGCAACGTTTAAAAATTTACCAATGCGGAAAATAAATTACGGAATGTGCCTGTTTTTGTGCACTAGAATGAAATTTCCACGACATTCAGGCCAAATGTAGGTACATAATACTTAAAGGAACGCAATAAGCAAGTTTTGATTGACCTATTAGGCAAATTATATTATAAATTTAACGGTTAGTGATATGAAATAAAATACTTTGGACAATTTACAATTTTATACGTTAATTATTCTTTAACAAGCTCCTGAGAGCAAACTCTGGTTCTGGTGACTGGTGATGTGATATAATAGAAAGTGTAGTTTTGAATTACTGCAAACACACTTTTCACTAATTGGTGTATTGAAATACAACGTTATTAAATTGCAAGAGTTGTTGGGAAAAATGAATTAAAAAGTTTATATTTTAGTTGAGTTAGAGGAAAAAGTTCCCTTTCAAATGAAAAAATATATTCAAATTTATGAACGGCAAATTTGTGTAGGTAGAGGTTTTAAATTACTATCAGAAAATTTTTCTTACAAAAAAACACACATATTTATACCTTATACATATGTACAAATGTACATATGTATAAATATAAACCGATAAATATTATTAATGTGTTGATAATAAACACGATTAATCATGAAAATAGTTAAATCTCCTTAATATCGCATTATAAAAACGACAGATGAAAAGAAAAAACAAAAAATTTGCAATTTAAATAATGGAAAAATTTAAGACCCTTTTCCTAATTATGTACATTTAAAAACTCTTCGTTCCATTATTTTAAGATTTTTATTAAGGATTGCGTTTTCCGCTTTTAAAACATTAACATTTTCCCTTCTTTTTATTTTTATATACTTACAACAGAAGAAACACAGGAGAAGGGCGAGGCGAATATGTACGTGAAATGCATGAAAACGATTTAAAATTTTGTTTTATACATATTTACCTAAAGATGCATATTTTTTCTGGATTGAGTGTATCGTCTGAAAAAAGCTAAATCATATATACCTACTTACGTAAAACTTTTCAGCATTCGAATTTCAGAATGTATAAAGCAATTCACCATACACAGCATAAGGATTTGCCTAATGTTGATCGTATTAGGGATAAAGACTCCGGGAAATAATGCAACATTTGATTGGGACTGTGTCGGATTTACATAAACTCACTTAACGAAATCATAACAGAACCATTATTGTTCGAGTCGAATTATCGAAAGAACTTAGTTCCAAATGTACCTTAAAAGTTTCCCCCAACAAAAATGCAGCTCACCGATTCTGTTGCAAAATTATTGAGAAATGAGAGTCATCTAACTGATATTTACGTAAATAGAAAAATAAATGTACCTACACCAAGAATAAAAATTTGTGTTTAATAAAAAATTCCTTAATACATATTTAAACCGTTGTTGCAAACTTTTTGCATTACCCTCTACATTGATTATGTCTAGTTTAGTTTGAGATTGAATATAGTTCCAACAGTAATTGAAATGGTCTTTATAAACAAACCCTAAATAAATATACATATGAATATGTGTTGGGCAATGTTCCAGCCACCGGCATGAATAACAAAATAGGGCAGAATTTTGAACAAAAATTTTGTAATTTTATTGTAACAAGAAAAAAATATACTGTTGGTCACACAGTTACAAGCCATAAAAGTTTCATAATAATATTGCAAATGTTTTAGAGGAAAACTTTCCAAATTTAAACTTTCCTATAGTGCATGTGAAAATGTTTTTCCACAAGTACATGAATTTTAGTGGTACGAGAATGACCGCTTTTTATTTATCGCGTTCATACAACAAAAGTGTGTTTATTTTCCGAAAGTAAATTATCATTAAAGTACTTAATAAAATTAAGCAATGTGAGGCATTATTTTTTACACATAATTCTATAAAACAATAATATTGATGTAATTTAATTTGAAACCATTTTAACACAAACTCTCTCATTCCAATTACTTGATGCTAAAACATTTCCATAAATTGTAGTACTATTTTATAATAAATTTAACCAAACCGGATTTAATTCTTCCACAATAAAATTTCAATATGATCCAGTTCTATTCCAAATTAATTTATGAAATCGCCTCTTTTTTAATTGTGATACAACATTAATTACAAAAAAGTTTTACAAAAATTATCCCAACTACCTTATACAAACAGCAAAACAAAAAGAAATAAGAAGTTTTTCTGTATAGCAAACAAAATTTCAGTGTCCCTAGTTGGTATTCCATTCGGATGTGTTTTCCCTGTGTTTACAATGTATAACAGCTCCCTTCTAGTTAGCGCAGTTTGTATGAATTGAATATGAAATTTCCCTTTGAGTTGTACGCGACGAAACGCCGAAAGTGTACATGTATACACAGCAGTAGCATCAGCAGTGTGTGTACAAGGGCGGATTCCATCAGGCAACCGATGATGACTAGACGGGGGCTTTGTGTGGCCCCATCGGACACTTGAAATTAAATTAACACGCCTAATCATATAACGTGTTATTTACATACTAATTCGATTAGAGGCTGAATTAGTGCATTGAAACGACTGCAAAATTTAAATGCACACGTCAAAATGCGATTGCCGTCACTACCGTCTTTCTATCTTTACATACCCGTCCCCATCCGAGACACATATAGTGTTGGGGTTATTAATACATGATAAATAACTTAATCCTTCAGAAGCACTCCTCCACACTCTGGCAAACAAAACATCGCCTTAATATACGACCGCTTTTATGTGGCTTAATATCCGGTAATGTACATATATGTAGGTGGTGGAGTGAACATGTCGATCGTTATCCACAAAGACCACTCCATTTTAAGTATCCAGAGACTGTGAAGAGTGCATTACATCCATCTAAGCCGACTAATTGATCCCAAACCAAAACATCAGATGGCCAGTTGCGAAGCATTATATTGGCCAAACTTAATGGCTCCGTTTTCAAGTGCTAATTTGTGGTGAAATTGTGGATTCCACCTAATATCGGTGAGCAGTCCGATGATCTGATAATACTGACAAGATTATACTTCACTATTCAATTCGAAAACTATAGGAGAGTAGCGGGAGCGTTTCAAATTCTACGATCACATCAAGTACGTGGTTCTTTAATAGACTTTACATTCTATGTACCTTTAAATACCGACTACTCACTTTGTTGTTTGCAGTTGGAAAAAGTTTCGCCGTGAAAGTTGAAGCACGCATCTGGAATTTCAATAATCCTATATATATACCTTTATATATAAGGACATTTCATTCGCTTAAACGTATCCCTTACTAACGAGTCCCCTGGCCCTGATGTCAAGCCAGGCCTTTGATAAGAAATTCCCTTTGCCTTTACTTATATTTTATAGAAATTCAACACTTGACGAGTGCATTGTGCATTATTTAGTAAAGGTCTGTCCGTTTGTTTGAATTTTATATATTTACTATACAACTTTTGTGTTTCTATAAATATTTAATTCGCACACGTTATTAAAGTTGCTCTTCGTGAATGTTGCTGCATTTATGCAATTTCGTAAATCGTCTTCATTATACCCATGCATCCACTAGTGGATTTCAAATCGCACATCCCGCAACATTGTAAGTTGGATAAAGTTGTCCAAAGTAGATCCACTTTCCTAAACAACAACAGAAAATCCCTTCACTACGTTAAACTAGTATACATGCCCTAAGCGTATAAACAAAAACTTTGAATTAACATACAGACTCTGTTTAGTAAACTGAAGATGATTGCTTTGTCGGGGCTGGTTTGTAATTAGAATTGGCACAATTCTTAGGTGTAATCGACGATATGGAATCTGGCTGTACAGTATTTTTTTTCCTGGACGCAATCTTCCCTTGGGGAGAAATGGAACTGAAGAAGATCTAGTCCACAATCAAAGTGCATTGAAAGACTCCAGGAAAGTATAAGCAGAATATAAATGGAGTCATTTATTACAAGAAGCAATTTCTAAAAGAAAAATAGCTACATTCTTTTAATATCCCTTCTTTATCTGTTTGACAATTTTGAACAAATTAGTTTTCCAATAAGCGAATTTATCTTGTTAATACGAACACACTTTGCAATAAATAAAGTGTTTAGACAATTAAATATGAATCATTGTTCCCAATCGGACCGGGACCATTTTTTCCGACTTTACTAGCAATTATCATTTCATCTCGTCACTAATTATTCAACTAAGTGAATATTAAAAGGCTCGAGGTATGCAGTATGAGAAATTATATTACTTGTGTCTTTCTTGGAATATAATAAAAACCGTTTTGGCATCATTCCAAAAGACTGAATCTGAGACATCATAATTTTATACAGATATCAATTACAGAATGTAATTAATATTGTACCATGCAACGGTTTCATTTGCATTACGGAATAATCGAGATCTTATTTAAATGTTTAAGTTTTTAAACAGTGCACTATCCAGTAGGGTTTAAAGTTGTTATAAGCAAGTGTCGGCGCCCCGATTTGTAATTAATAATAAAATAGCATTAAATTAATGTAACACTTTCATTGGTTTATTTGTACGAAAGCTTCTTGGCTTTGATTCTAATTATGCCGCTAGTTAAACTAAATATACAAGTCAAATGGCTGAACACCTTGACAGAAATACCATACAGAAGAGAAATAGAAACAGAAAACAGGCGCTCTGTGAATATCTGAAGATAATATTTAATTAGTTTGTAAGGCAATGTCCCACTCTATGGAACTCCCAATGGAATGCCAAGTTCAGCAAAGTGTTCCAAGTTGGTAACTGGCTCCTGTCTTACCTTTTCTAAAACCCAACACCGAACCTGCTGGTGTGCACTTCTTAAGAAAACTTGCAAGTCTTGTTAAGACTTTCCATACTTTGTTAAATAAAACACGGGGGAATCATTTTGTGAAGTCTTGAATTTAATTACCGCATATCAATGCCTTGGCTATGTACCTATTCGGAAAATCGTTAAAATATCTTTTCAATTTTTTTTGGTGCAGTGTTTTCCGCTTTGCATGTTCATCGACACGATATCATCAGTAAATAATATTTAATACTCTTATGCACAGGGTTAATAAGCTTATTTAGCACATACATATACCTGTCTATTTAATTTCTGTTTTCAATTAGACTTTGTCGAAGATCTATTGTTAAAGCGCATTAAACATTCTCCGAAGTGTATATATGCATTTACTAACATCCTGAATGTGCAGGTACACGTGGTTTCGTGATATAGATTGAAGCTTTGTCATCGGAGCTGTTATATAAGGGTTAATTAAATTTCGTTTCCATTATACAATCACTGTATTCTGATATGCATACACCTGCCTAATTAAATTTCAATGCAGCCGATTTTTCTCTACAAATTTCATGTTTGTCAAGCTTCAAGATTTTTGAACGCTAGATTTTCCAAAAACCACTATCGTGACGTAGCATTATCGTCTTTGAGTTACGGGGTTGCGAATGAAAATCATTAACGAACACAAAATGTTCATTTGTACAAGTGAATTTGAACGTTTATCTCGCCAATTTGCACCAACATAACAATTTATAATGGAAATAGATCAGAAGCAACGGTAATAGGACACTAACGCGACCGCATAAACCTAAATCAACTTTGTGTAAACATTTTCTCTACAACAAACCAAACTGGATTGTTTTTTATTTGAAAAATAAATTTCATTTTGCACAGATAAAGGCTTTTTGGTGTACGTTCACTTGTAGCCAAACTAATACATTTAAGTGCACCCAAGTGACCGAAGAACTATTACTTTTATGTATGAAATTCTTCAAGTAAAATAAGACACCGGCGTTCTTCTCGCGCTTGCCAGAAACGAAAAGAACGCCAAGAATATTAACTTTTAATTCCTTTGAGAATATTTTAATACAATTTTTTGAATAAATAATGTACGCTCTACATGAAATATTAATAGATAATTTCATGTTGTTTTTGATGATAAAGCAAGAACTGAGCCTATATATTGAAGAAAAGTGGTGTTCTACTTGAACTTCACATAACTTTCCGCTCTTCTGTGTGTAGCAACCACAAATCGAATGAATTTTTCATTCTTGGATGTTATTTTACCGCACACCCTTGTTACTTTTCAATCTAGTCCGTTTTTCAAATATTAATTATTCCTGAAAGTTAATCAGGTGTAACAATATTTAAGTGGAACACCCTCTAGTAGAGTTACACACTATTGTATTTTTTTCTGTTCAATTGATTTATGCAAATTGCCTTGTGCTGTTGTAATACAACCCCACATACATACTGCTATGTGGGGCATTTTTTGTGATGCGATTTTTTCTTTCCTTTTTTTCCTGCATACATATAAAGTTTTCCAGTGACAAAACAGTGGATTTTATTTCAGTTTGAAGCACTTACAGCTTGTATTTGAGTAGTTGTGGTGGCATTGCGGACTTATACATTGGCACAGAAAACAGTAATACAACTTTTATATGTACCATCTGGTATAATACAACTATATATAAAGATACTGTTTACACAGTCAGGAAAATCGTAATCGTAAAATTAAAGTTAGCAAAGAGTTTATTTATACACGAGAATCGCATACACACTATAGTAACAAATTAGTGAAAATTATTGCCTGTGTATTACCTGGTTTGTTTCTGTTTATTTTCAGCAAGCAGCGAGAGATATTCTCATTAATTATGTATTTTTGATAAAATCGCCAGCGAAATATTGGCATTACAGCTTTAACTTTAATTGCAATTTCTATTGTATAGCAGCAGTTGATAATAAAGTCGAAAAATACAATTCATATCATAAAATGATACCAACAATTCGGAAGGTAGTTTGAATTTTTCACAGTTGAAAAACGTTTTATTATAATTCGTACATTTCCCTTTTTCTGTACAGTCAATTTATTTTAATTGCTTATATACAATGGTAAATAAATTTTATTTGATGACCTCTACATTGGCAGGGGTAAGTGAGTGATATTCCAAGCACCAGATGAGCTGAATTGTAAATAATGCTGCAAATTTATTTTATTAAGAACGCTAATTAATATAAAAGTGTTGTTCTCATTTTATATGTAATTCATTGTGGAGTCTCTTTAATAAGGTGTATTTAGTCAACGAGAAAATATCAATTAAATCACTGGACAATTTCCATTAAGTGGAAATGAAAATTGGGGAAAACCCACAGAAAATATGAAAATTGCATTTCTATTTTCGATAGGATATATATTTAATATTGAGTGCTTTTATAATGAAATTTAATTAAAACATGTTTTATAACGGACGAACATATCAATTGCTGAATGAAAATCGCATTGCGTTGTTATCGTCTGTGTTTATATGAAAATTCGACAGGCTGATTATGCATTAAATGTTTAATAATGATGAAATTTTTACCTTTTGTTTGGTTAATCGTATTACGGATATCAGATGCAAACTACAAACGAAGTGGGTTATTTAATAGTCTAGAATTACATATACATATGTATATTTTAGTGGTCTATAGCACAATGATTTTTAAACACCAATAAGCTTATTAATAACAAGGAAATAGAATATGCATTTAATGACTAGATACAATTTTTACTAAGACATGGTAAACTGAGCAACAACCATTCAAAACTGAATATTACTTTGGTAATATGTATATCTACAATACAATTCGTGCGCTGTATTGAAAGCTCGCCCGACTTTACAGATTTCGATCTCCACAATCGTCCTGAGATCCTTGCGGCAACTGACGTGTACAAGTTATCCTTGCAGGATTCATGCAGAAGTGTGGTTTGCGCACGTCCCGAAGCCCGTTATTAACCCCATAGAACGGTAGAAAAAGCCCCAGTCCCAGTATAACATGTACAATATTGCTGCGTATGTATTGTGTTGTTTTCTTTTCATGTAATGAAATCCTATCCAAAGATGAAACTGAAGTAACCCTGCAAAACTAGCATCCCCGCTCGTCCACAAAAGAAAAACTGAGGTTCTGTTAAAGGATAAATCAAACAGCTATTGACAAAGCAGTTTAGATTTCAAAGAATTCGATTGGGGCCGATGTTTTATTAGCTGACGAAAGCTATAGGGTGTATTTCTTTTTACGTCTCTTTATATAACGTGTGTGACACTTTTGTTTGATGTTATAACGTTTACTTGATTTTCTAATTCTTATAGATGTATGTTGGTGGAAATATTTTGGTCATTATTTTCGTTTTTTTCGTTTCAACAATTTCCAATCTTTTGTTCCCACTTTTCTTTTCAAATGAAATATAAATACCTACTAGTGCCGCAGCGTGCTTCTTCCTATATAGAGTTATGCTTAATAACGCGCTTTTTTCTGTTTTTATATTGCACTTTCCGATTCCATTGTCATAAAATTCCCAACTTGGATGAAACAATGTGAATTATAATCATACCGAGATGCAATTGTACGATTTTCAGAACTAATCCGATTATGTGATTTCTTTTGAAATATTATGTCTATATTGCAGAACAAAAGTATTTTTTTCAATGCCCATATCAGTCTAAATAATTGAGACTTTTAATATATGTTACACAAGAAAAAAACTGTCAAACAAAATAGGAAATCACAAATTACTTTTCGAACTTGAACTGTTTACTTTAGGAAGAACCGATCCCCCATTTCCTATGTATTTGTTAAATGAAATTCAAAATCGTTTTATAGATTGCAAGTTTGTGCATTCATTTAAATATGTACGATTTAAATCAATTACTTTGAAATTCAATTTCGTATGCACTCTTTATCGACCATCGCAAACTGTCGTTGTAAGCATAACAGCTATGACATATTCGAAGTAATAGAGAATTTTACTAAGTATTTGTCTTCCAATGTGACAAATATCTCGCATAAAAGGTAAGAGGGGGCCAATATCATTCCGGAATCGAAATGGTCCACATATGAAGGCAGATCATAATACATATTTTCAATGACATAATACTATTTGGAGCGATTGCAATATACGACAACAGAGAATATAGGGAACTACTCGCATAATAATTGTGGATGGAGAATGCTGATCAGTGTTTTATCGTTTCTGTATTACAGCAGTACAATAGATAAAATTGGAATTGATCTTACATATATCACAATAGAATTTAACAATTGTATAGAACAGTACTAAAAATCAATAATTCATTTCAGTTTATAATATAGTATACCCGTGTGTTATGATTGCGAACGACAAAATGGAATGTATTTCTTAATAAAAAGGGGATACCGATACCGATGTTCATATTTAGCGAAATAACTCACTTTTATTGCTCAATACAATCCAGTTGTAAATGAATTAGAGTTTTTTTAAAGGTTTTATTATAAAAAATGTCCGAACTTCTTAATCAAACTTTACAGCCGCACCCTCAAGATTGATTACAAGACTGACCCATACACTCTTTATGTACAAAAAACAAAAACTAGCATAAATGTATAGGAGAAAAAATAAATTATACACTAGACGCTATTTTTTATACTGTCGCTGTCCGTTTAGTATATTAGCATCAACGATAATCGCATTATAGCCGGCGTGCTGCTTATGTGTCGGTGGTGCTATTGTGGTCGCCACAACATCCCCATAATCTAGCAAAAATGGGCCGGCTGTACTTGGGATTACATGTCCATGATTGGCATTATTAATAATTATCGGTGTTGGAGAGACACTGACATCACTATTACTACCGACCAAATTTCCATGTTGTCCATTTAAGACAAACGGACTAATTGTGGGCGTTGCAAGTCCATGTCCGCCTCGATTAATTACTTCCGGTGCTATTGTTGATGATACAACAGCACCATGTGGTAGAGTCGCACCGCTGCCGCCCACCTGGTAGTCTTTGATGGTTTTCACGTAATATGCTGGAGGAGCGCCTGTTGGCGGCACGTAACTGCCAACGGTGTAATCTCGTGCGTTTGTCGTGTAAATTTGCACTTTTGGTTGAACAATGGGCGGCAATGGAGGCGATTGTTGCGGCCTGTTTACGTATAATGGTATGGCGGTGGTGTAGGTGTTATACGCTGATGGTGGCGGTGAAGCCGTGCTATAAACCACGACACTGTCGTCGTGAAATGAAAAGTGCGGTTGCTGCGGCTGTTGGCTCTGTTGGTAGTAATCGAATTTTTCCTGTTTCGGTGCGATCGGTTTCAGTTGTCGTACATGTGCTGGCTGGATCTGAACATCTGAACTAATTTCGTTTCCCTCATATTTGACGTCCGCTTTATAGCCATTCTTGTCGGCTGTATAGGAGACTATTTGAATTCTGCCGTCAGGCAGTTTCACCCTATATTCACCGTTTGTCGCTTTCGCATTTTGCGATTGGCTGTGGGAGAAATCGTCGCCAGTTTTCGCGTCCACCACTTTGTAAGAAAATGCGTAGTTTCTTTTCTGTGGAAAGAATTAAATGGCTTGTAAAGTGAAATTCAGTTAACTAAGAGGACTTTTTTTGAGTTTTTTAACTAGTGCCAATTAGTAAGGAAATTAATTAGTTTCTGAAATGATTTACTGTTGAATAATTAAGTCATAGTGTAATGCTCACTATTTGAATATGTACTTACAATAAATTCATTGGGATTTGATGGAAGTTGGTTATTTTTCAGATCTTCAGGTTGATATGCAAGAACTCGGGCAGCATGCTTGGCCAATGCTTGGTAAATGCGAGGATTAATGCTGCGTCCCTAGAAGATTGAAAATTTATTAGAATTATTTATCAATACAATTTCCTAGTAAAAATCAAATCACATAATATATTGCGTTACTCAAATTGCCTATGGTGGTATACAGCCAAGCAGAAATTACTCAAGCGAACAAAATTATTTTAAATAATAATAAAATCTGAATGTAAATTAATATGTTTGGGGTTTACAACTACAAAGTTTGTAATATCTGGTATCTAGTGCACAAATCATAATTAAATATTTTCCACTGTTTAGTGGTCGCAATAAAGTGTAGGTATCATTCTGTATCCAAATGTAGGAAACGGTTTCCGTAATTCCTTCTTTCTATCTTGAAATATTAATCATTTACTTTATTTAGAAACAAAAAAACAGTGAACGGTTTCTCGTATTGTGTTGGAAAACTTTGAAAGTGGCTAATTCGAGTTAAATGAAAAGTTGTGTATCTTTCAGTCAAGCATCTTATTGTCGCCAAGAGAAACTTTGACGTACCTACTTGCTGTTGCTTTATTAGAGGTGAATAAGCTTAATGTTTGCGGTTGTTCAGATTAGATTATAATAACTTAATTTTCCAGTTCCTTTGTTTTCATCAAACTATTATATGAAACAATGATTTCCTTCATTTCTCTTTATATTCCCCTCGGGATTTAATCTTTTTATTAAACATATTTTCCTACAAACATTGAGATATTACCTACACTATAATATGAATAAACATATTCATGTTTCTTGTTTGTAGTTATAATAATTGGAAAACTTTACAAAAGATTATTATAATAAGAGAACCAACCTTTCACCAATTTTTAATTCGACAAGCTGTTGAAATAGCCTGTAATTGTCTCAAAATCGCTGTAATATTCACTAAAACTGGTATTTATTTTTTTTTATCTTCTCTAAACCGATTTAATTCATTTACAGTCCGACACGATAACAACGGAACACATTAAAATAATTAATGGGTAAACCACTCATAGGCAACTCCATTCAACCAGAATCATGCTAATTTCATCTCCCGAAACTAGTTTATTCATTAAACTTTTCAACAAACCCGTCCGTGGCAATAATGATTGCTTTTTTTTAATAAATCAAACCTATGCTGTTGTATCAGAGTTTTCACTAACTTGTAAAAATTAACGAACCTTATTATTACATAACGCAATTTATATCTTTTCCCTGTGTGCACAGCACCGTTTATCTACTTGTATTATCATTTAGCCGCTTCTTACTCTTAATAAGGTTTTATTATCTTGCAGATGCTTTTGGAATGTTTCCCTTGTCATTTTTATCAACATTTACTCTGCAGCAACATTACTAAAAGTATTTTACACTACATTATAGCAACATTTTTGCTACTTTACTTTGCTTATTACCATATAAAATTATATTTTGTAGCCGTAAAATGAGAATAACAAAACGGAATAGGAGGAGAGGAAGAAAAACTGGCCTATAATATAAAAAATTACAAAGGAAGTTTAATTTTTCACACTACCAAGTACATATAATAATATTATATGGAAAGCATCCAGCTAAGAAAATTTTCGTTTGTAAAACACAGAGAAAGAATTTCATTTTGTTGTAGAGAGAAACCCGTTGAAAACGTTTTAAAATTGCATAAATCTGTCCGTCAAAAAGTTTGAACGAATGTTGGAACTTTGTGGCAGAGAGAAGGACATGGTTGCCCTGCAGTTGCCACCGTCCAGTGGAGGGAATAGGATTAGAGGCCTGAAATATTCATAAGTTGGACATTTGAATATATATGGGGCGGCAAGCTATGGGGATGGGGAAGTTGTGCTTTTTAATTCCCGTTGGCCCGAATCGAGTACCGGAAAGTGCATTACAGTCACGTCAGACTGCCACAACAAGAAGAATAATAGCCTAAATACGTGGTCGACTTAGAGAAGCCACAATATAATATATACATGGAAAATTGTCTCAACTCCTGACCAAGACAAGACGCATTTTAGTTGACACCCACCCCAGCAAGATGTTTAAACTATATGCAATTGGTTTATATTACTCTTTCCATATATACAGAGTGTCTTTGGTGAATGAATATCGTTCGGAAAATACTAAACACTTTCCCATACAAGCAAGTATTCCGAAAACTCGCTGATAAACTGTATAATTTTTCGTTAAATAAATACCACAGTTACACTTTGTATGATTTACGATTTCCTTTCAGTTTAACACAGAATGTAAATTGTAAATATTTTATAACACACATGAAATATGTTTCTGACTACAATTTTGAGTAAATATTTCATTGTCAAAGAGAAAAATAAATTGAAACAGGCACAAATATAATATATGCACAGTCAAATTAAATGAATATAGTATTTAATTAATTTGTAATAAATTAAACAATTGTTACAGAAAACAAACTCGAACGAACTTACCTAATAACCTAATAAATATATAAACAAATGAAATTAAATTGCGTTAAAACTGACTCTCATGAACATTTAAATTACTGTAATTAACTGAACAAATAAATTCTGTAAAAATGGTCGCGAAATCGATTAGGACATACACTGTGTTCAGTTAATTGTTCTTTTTGTGGAGGAAATTTTTGAAATCACTTTTTCTTTCAAACACTTTACGTACATAACATTTGACCCAGTTCAAATTAAATAGCTTTACTGTTTTACTCTTCAAATGACGTGTCTTTTGCTAATTAATAGTGTACCTACATAATCCACGTAAAGTGTCATCCGTTCCAGTAATTAAGAAAGTGTGCAATAATATGTTAAAAACAAGGAAATACATAAAATTTTTCAAATATAAATATGAAAAAATTTATTTTATGGCAAATTAGTAGGAACGTAGCTAAAAAACTTTTTTACTACTTCCTAAAACTTGTAAAAGTAAATTTAAATAATTTTATTTCAGAGATACCAAAATATAATATTTAAAATTGTGCACTAATCATTATTATTTGAATTGTAAATGAAAACCCGTATTGTAAACTTGCGATGCGAATTTGTATAGCATTTACAATTTAGGTGATGATGAAGAAATGTAAATGATTATGTCGACCGAAAAAATAATCCTTTGAATGATTTTACTTTTTACAACAAACTTTGGTGCATAATCTAAATTTCCCCGGCTGCACTTGTCGACTCTCTCGTATATGCATTAATCCCATTGCAATTAATGCAGCTGTACAATTAGCGAATAAATTTGAATTTTAAACGGTTTATGGTTCGCAATTAGGATAATCACCAAATATATATTATATGCGTATGCACAAAGTTAATTAAAATGGTTTTTTTCCTATTGAAAAACCGCTATTTTCCTTCTATAATTTCCCTACAAAATATAATTATTCAAAAACCATAAATTATATCAGAGTCTCAGTAAATTGGCAAGAATTTAACGCAATTAAAATAATTGTTTTAAAAACGCAATTAATGAGATTCATAATGTAATGTGTTGATATTTTTTTCAATGCGACAACAAGAAGTCAACGTAGGTTTGCAATTTCGTGGGAACCTTATTTAATACCATAACAATATTGCTGTCTCATATTTCATATAGAATAATTTTTTTATTGCACACGCACATTCCCAACACATCTCGCTGAAGAAATAATGCAATTATGAATAGTTGAATACCACTTTTATTCATCGCATTTACACAATAATAAAAATGATTACGGAGGCAAGTATGCGGAAAACACGCGCTTTTTATTTAGAATTTTCGAAAAAAAACAACTGTTAACTCCAGATTAATTAGTGTTTAATTAAATAAAGTGCAGGTGTTTGAAAGAAAATTAATGATTCTTCCATAAAAAGGGATTCATTGACTTTCAAACCGTCGCGTTGATTCATTAAAAGCCGGTCCATCCGGTGACAAGAGAGCCACTCACCTCGGTGTGATATTTTCCCGGCAAACGATACTGATTCTTCTGTGCCACTTTGACGTAAGGATGATTGTCGACCGGATGATTGTTCCGCGATAGAGTGATGAAGTTGCTTTGAACTGGCTGTGCATTGTCTTCTGGATTGGGTGGGAAGACGGCTGGTCCAACATTATTGTCCGCCCCCGTTGGCTCAATCCCAGCCTCATAAGGATGCGGATTAAAGTTCCGCGGCTGTAAATAAACTTCAGGTGCTACCTCTTCTAAACTTGCCACCCTTCCAACTATTAGAAACACAGAAAATACTAAAGTCCTCCATCGAAATGTGTCGGATTGCTGCAAAAAAACAATTCTTATGTGAACAATTTCTGGTCTTGGAGAATTTTTACAGGATATTATTGTTATAGGATCCTCCCATCATTGTATTATATAACTGGTTAAACTTCACTTTACTAACTTTGATTAAAACTTACAAGTTTATATTGTAATAAAAAGTTACGGGAAGAAGAAAACTTTCTCAATTTAATTTGATATTATATTAAAATTTCTCTTATAATTGCAAAATGTGTACCTTACTGACACCTACCCATACTGATAAAGCGATACTAAATTCTTTGTTAATTTGATTCTTCCATACAATCTTGTTACAAAGTTACTTATACCTAAACGTACACCTTTCTATAGATTGCTAATTGTACACCCAGTGGCAATTTTTGCAACAAACACAATAATTTCATAAGTCCTCACGCTTGTAAAACACGAATCACCCTACAAACCCACCGACAAGCCCCATAAGAACCCTCTAAAATTCACTTAAATGTATACCTCTTCAGACAAAATGAGCCAGCATTTCATTTGATTTATGACAGCTGTGAAAATGTAAATGTTCCTTTTATTCGACTAATAAAGTGTTAAACATTTTACTGTTCAATTGATTCAATCAACATGTAGGTGTAGTTTTCGGTAAAAAATATTTGATTGTAATTTTATGAAAGTGTTACCACACTTATCGCACATATTAATAAAAAAAGCCGCGGAGATGGAGATATAAATCAAAATCTCGACAATAATTCATAGAAAAATATATACCTTGTACTATTTTTAGAAAGGTGTATTTTTTTCATGTGAATGCTGTTTCTAATAAATTTCCTTATACATTTTCGATCAAATAAATATGAGTGTATATGAAACGGTCTAGTGATTTTATGACCCGAAAAAAAAACCGTTCAAACAATGTCTGTACTTTAGTCAATTTTACCGAATGTTCAGTGGCAAACAGCTAATTAAATATTCATTTCAATAAGAATTTGTCACGATAGTCTCGGTAAATGACAACGTTTTACTGAGATTATTTCAACTTGTGTAACAATATTTCACGATTGTGAAATTGCAAATTGTTATTTATAAGGACAAGCAATTTTTCATTCAACTCACACGCAGTCGTTATTAATGGTCGCAAATGATTTTTCAGCAAGTAATAAAGAATTACTTTACGTACGGCCAATAAGTTTCAATTTAAAACAATACCATCAAAGGGAAACAGATTTTCATTGTTCCAATGTAGTTTATATCTGTGAAAATTTACATAAAAATATTACACAAATCTGTGTGGTATTGTTTTCTTTAAGGCTGTCGACTTGGACCCACATTTCGCATTTCGGATTGCCAGACAAAATATTGATGTTTAAATGTAGCAAATGAGGCGAACAATGCTGTGGATAATAATGGTTTATTGGTTGTGTATGTAAAGCAGGCTAAATTGACGATTAATGGCTGATTTTCTATATTAGAATTTAATATGAACAATTTGTAATATATTATTTGCCGCACAGTTTTTCCAATTAATAAAATAAATTGGGAAAATTTAATTGTTGTAATGAATTTTTAACTATACTGTTTAAAATATATCTATAGTGATAGATCATTAATTTTTCAATCACATTAATTTGAATTTTCAATTATCTACCTTGAGTGTTTTGTACATTTTCCAAAGTTTCAATTTGCACTCACTATGTGAAAAAACGCACCCAATTCCAAGACATCAATGGAACAAACACGCACTGGTATTATGAGAGCATGGTTTGTGGCGCAGTATAATAATGGTCCATGAGGAAACCCCATTCCACATCTTATACCTCATTATTATATCATCCCACTACTTATTGCAATAAATCTCAGCATTATTATACTTAATATTGCCTTCATACAATAAAAATATGTTACAATTTCGTATTTACGTTCCAAACTAATTACTTGCATAATGTTGACAAATTTAAGAAATTCAAATTACAAATTCCCACCAGACAAATTCTAATTGGCAATGAATACAGATTTAAGTGGAAAACTGGATTATAGAAGCGATTTTCATAATATTGATCAAACAATTTTCCTTTACCAAAGTAAAGTACCTTACTGTGAGAATCTATTTTGAAAGAGTTTTTGCGATGGACCCGTTATTCTAAGCAATTCAATTTTAAAAATTGCTAAAACTACCCCATCGGTGAATTTTAAAGGTGCGCTTCAACTCGTCTCTCTAGTATTCCAATAAAAGTTTTTAAATTTGAATATGTGCAAAAATGTAACAAACAAACAACAAAAAAACTTTCCCACTAAATTAAACATTTAAACATAGTCCGAAAATAAAACATTTTCTTAACCTACTTTCTACAAGAATAAGATTTTGCAAGGCGCATAAAATTAATCAGACAAACATTAATAATAAAATAATTAGTAACGATTATGTCACGTTTTTAAGCTTGTTTTAAATCATTATTAGCACAACAAAGTAACCCCAACACATGATATTAAAAGGGCGAAAATTGCGCCCATTTACGGTGCCTTAAAAATGCCTTTTTATTTTTCATTTATAATAATTTTAATATCATTTTTCTTACAACCAGGAATATTAGGATAATGAGAATATAAATTGGTCCTAACGACACACGTAAATATAATTTCGTTCATATCATGTTACATTTAATTCAATTTATGTGAATAGAAAATGAAAATGTAATTTCATTTTAAAAAAGCTGCCCAGCTTGTATATTCAATGTGCAAATTTAATATGTACATAGCAACATAACATTAAAAAAAACTCATGAATTTTTTTTTTGTTATTTATCAAGAAACATAAAAAAGGGATGTTAAAAATGTATGTTCACTTTTCCTCCAAATTCATTCTAATTAAATCAATAATTCAATGAAAAGTATGCTGTCAATTAAATGACTGAAATAAATTTTTGTTTTATATTTAGTCATGAGTGAAGAACGTTAATTCCATTTACTTGTCTTTTATTCAGTCCCATTGTTTGCCAATAAGAAAAATTATGTAATTTCTTTACTAATACAAATTTCTTTAGTAGTGGTACAATCCAAACAAACAATACCGTCTTTATGTTCTCATTTATAAAAGTGTGAACATGAAAAATAGCTTAACGATCAACAAAATCGTGTAATCGTCATTTAGAAGAAAGTCGAAATTCATCGCTGTTCGCTATTTCAGTTCGATATTAAGTCCTTTCTACCAGGAAAATCGTTTTGAAATACTTTGGAATATTTTTTATTCTTAATAATTATGTGGACCACTCCTTGTTTCCTTCTATTATTTTATTCTCATTTATCGCTTGCAAATACAGCCTTTGAGGCATTATTCCGTTAATTAGACTTACATGCATTTCTGTGATTTACTTACTAACAAAATTAAGTAGATACTGTTATTCCAACTTGAACGTTATAAATTGTTGGTGCATTATCTTATGATCTCTTTACATGTTCACTGGACCAGAAGAGACTATTTACTTTTTCAACCTCAGGAAATGTTTTAAATTTCCTAAAAACACTTTTTAAAAAATGGGAAGTGCTAAAAGTTCATCTAAAAGCTCAATTTTCGTCCTGTAAATAAACAACTTCCATGAGTTGATTACAAAATGTTTTGATTACAATGAAGCAACAAATGTTATTTCATTATTATGTTTCATTATAAGTTACAGTTACAGAATCAATATTCAATTTCAGATTAAAATAAAAAATAAATTTGATGGAGAATAAAAAGTTTGAAATTTCTAGTTAGTACTATATAGAGGTGTCATCTATGTAAAGAGAGGAGAAAACGTTTCAAAATTCTACCGAACAAAAATAGAGTGCTGTCTAGCAACAGGTCCAGTTTGGTTGCGCACATTGGAGAGACCACAAGTTGGATAGAAATCACGAAACAATCTCACGTTGTTACGTTTTCAATAAATGTGTACTTAAATTAGGAACATATAAGTGTCAAGAGGTGTTGGAAAACCTCGTCTATTCCATTTCCCTTTCCTTAAACTCTCGTTCTTAAGTGAAGGCAAATAACGCGCTCTTTTCTATTTTTGCACTCTTTTGTACTTAGGAATCCAAATTGAGACTACAGATCGATTAATTTTCGAAATGTAATTTATTTTTCTAAATATAAACTTCCTACAACTATGAGTGAATGTGACAGGATTGGTTTAATAAGGGCAAGATGGGGCCTGAATCTGTGGGCCTATCACATTTTACAATACAATACTTACAATACCTTGACAGCTTTGATAAGTTTTGCCGTCTCTTTGGTATATTATTACACACTTTACAAAATTAAATAAATTATTTTAAAATAATACTTGGAATACTCTTTTGTTTTAATTGAAAATGTCCCTCTCTCTTTCACATACAGTTACTTTGTAACTGGAGCAAAAGATTCTTCAAAATTTCATATATACTTAATGGTTAAGTCAATTCTCAGTTAAGTACAAATTTAAAAACATATTTTTGGTTTACATATTACAGCTTACATTATACATAACAAATACATGTCAAGTATATATGAAATTCATGTAACATTTCTTCAGAGAACACAATTTCTTTTTTTTATTGTAGATAAAGTACGTTTCATTTTCTCTGACTAGTTGACAGATTGTGAATTGATTTTCTTGTTTTTTTCTCAATTTGCATAGCTTTCAATTTAGGAAATTTTAGTCTGTCAGGTAATCATTAAGTTTGGTGCAAATTAAAGTCGTATCTAATACAAAATTAAAAATGTACAAAATAATCTACATGTAAAACATTGTAAATTACGTCATAATGATATGATAAAGTGCAGATGAACATAATCTTACAGAAAAAAATTATCTCTTTGGTGTATCTTACTTTGCTAAAATATATAATATAAAATAATATAATATGATGTCTATAATAATAAAAAAAATCATTTAATAAATCGTTACAATGTAATAAATAATAAACATATTTTCGTAGTATTTTGAGACCAATGTAATTTATCTTACAAATATTTTGCATTATTTTAAGGACTGTACTTTGTTTGCTTTATTAATTTTTTCATTATTCCTCGATATTTTACTTTCAATTTAAACCTAAACATTTTTTACAAAAAGAAATTCAATGTATATTTACTAGTTCTCTATGAATAAAAATATCTACACACTTATACACATTTTGGGAAATTCAGTCACACCTTTAAAAGTTCATTAATCAAATTTCATGTACAATGTTTTATTAATCCAATTTCAGCCCAAATTCAAATCGTGTGTGAAAATGTTCTCCGATTTCAAGCACGCACTGCCGCTCTCTGTTGGAGAGTTAGCCGAAGCCAAGGAATTGGCTCGCGTTGCTGCTAGAGGGCTTCGGCTACTTTGTTCGGAATTTGAATTTGTTGTGGTTGTTCCAGTTATGTGCGATATCCCATTATTCACCGGAATTTCGTTGTTACTGTAATAGTACGTTGAATCTACAAAAAAGAGAATGTAATTAACACATTTGACTACAACAAACACCAAAAATATTATTGAACCTCAAATCAAGTCAATGGTATAGTCAATGAGAGCTGAGAAAAATCAACCCCCATTCGAAATGTGAATTGTGATGACCACAAACCAGTCACAATTACATTTTATAAAAGTCCATCTACAATACTCACTGTTTACTTACTGAGTAACCCGCTGGACGCACTTCCATACCCATAAGTCCCATACGCGGCACCGTACTGGCTGTACGCTGTGCTGTACGCATAATCAGTTCCTGGTACCACGGTGGTTCCTGCTAATACACAAAAAAAACTCATTACAACCAGAAACATTCCAAATTTTTTACGTAATTGGAGTTAATCCTACAATGTGGTAGCAGGGTAATGATGCTGTCGTTTGTACTCTCATCAAAATTCGTAATAAAATACAAACTTCAATCATCAATAAATAAAGGCACACAATTGATCATTGTCACAATTCACAATTTTACCTGTGGAATACCCGAAACTTGGTAACATGGTGGAATAATGCTGTGAGGCACCATTCGATGGTTGTAGAACAGTCAAAGCGGCCGGATCCGGTGATCCGGTATGGGATGTTGGTTGGCTGTTTGGTTCGGCTGGCAAAGCGAGTGGTAAACCGGGCGATGCCCCGTCCACTGCCGCCCCCATGCCAACGACACCACTGTACGGCGAACTAGTTTCAGCTAACCATGCAATAACAAAAATCATTAGCACAAAACAAATCCAAAAAAAAAAACATGCAATTGCTGGCCTCCCAAGGGAAGTCCCTCAATATTGCCACCGTATTAAGCAGAGGCGGTTCGGGAGAAACCCATTGCTACTTAAATATGTAAATTATTCAAAAACTAAATTCATGCAAAACATACCACTAGTGTTTTCCAATGTTAATTACGGTAATAAAGTGCAAAAAGGTCATGACTAAAATATATGTGCGTATCACTAAACAATTATTTAATAAAAATTGAATAAAATAGCCTGGGAAAAGAGGAAGGGCGATTGTATTAGATACCTAATGAGATGGTTTAATTAGAGGATTCAATGCCAAATGATGCAATAACAATACAATAGCGGAAAAAAAACATGCGAAATAAGTGTAAGTATAGAAATAATTTATGCATGCAAAGTATAGAGTACAGTGGCGTTGTGGTGCAATTTGATCAAACAATTAATATCCCTTTTTACCATTGACGATGATTATGAGTGCGAAAAGGTCCCAACAACCGACCAACCCCGCATTAGTGTAAAAATCTCACCTGAATGATATGGAGACATTGAAGGGTCCATTAACCTACTGGTCTCTATTTTCATTTCGTGCATTGTAATGGGCGCTAATGGAGTTAATGAGCTCGTTCCTGAATAAAGTTACGATTTCTGGTTTAACACATTCAAACAACAAACATACATACTAATAACCCGACACCAGTACCAGTTTTTGCATTTGGGAATTATAGGAATTCAATTATGGGGTTATGAAAAAGAGGCCACTTACCTAAAGAGCCGGCCAGCGGTGGTGTATAGAGATTTTGGGATGTCGCTTGACTCATGGTATTGATGGTATCGTAAATATCCGCTGTGGAACTGGCAGTACCAACACTCGTGAAACCGGCATGTGTGTCATAGTATCCTGTTTGTCCTGTTGTTGTCCCAGTCCCGCCGAGTTCAGACAACAGTTTGTTATGTTCATCTTTAATGTTCCATTTGCTTGACCAAAGCTGCAATTTACAATTGAATTAATCGATTTCTATTAATTGATTCCATTTTTTTTCTCATTCTCCAAGCTATTATGTTTTAGTGATGATAGAACAGATGGAAATCTGAGCCCGATTTTCTCTCAAAATAATTTCTTTCAAAGTAGTTTAATACAGTAAGTGTAATAAATAATAGCCACCGTAAACAACAACATAAAATCGTAAACATCAGTTTATTGAAAGTTAATTACATTTTAATGAGAGCAATTTACTTACATTTGAATATAGCTGATCTCCATTATATTGTGATCTCTGTCTTTTTAGGTCATCCTCCGGATGCCCGTTTATATCTCGATTTTCATCTGTAACAAAAATATTATTTATATTAAAATCAACTGTAAAATTACTCTACAACTGGACTTGATCAAAACATGTTTCTATAATTGTAAAAATGTTAATGTGACGCTGAGAGTTTTTCAAATATTTATTTCTATTCACACTTTCTATATCCTGTTTGAGAGTCAAAGTCGAATCCTTTTTTTTCTTATTTGCCAGCAATTTGTTTAATACTTCCCACTTTACAAAATGTTGTATCTCTCTTTTATTTCAAATAAATAACTTTTGCTACGCTGTGTTTAGAAATTTCAACTATTATTTGCGTACGATTGTTATTGAGCTGTGTATATTTTGGGGTAAACTTAGGACAAGCTTTATAGTTGCGGAAACTAAGTTCCGGTTAAGCAATGGCACCCATCTCAGAGCTTATTGTCAAGTGAACCGCTCAAGAACAGATTGTACGACTTTCGAACAATAGCCAAAAGCTAGAACACACATATTTAAATGGTGTCTGAACTAAAATTTATTATAAAATAATTCGCCACAATTCCATATTTATGCAATTGTTGTTTGGTGTCCTTTGTCTAAACTATTATTAAAATTTGTCATTAAATATCCAGTTTAAGAGAATTGAAATAAAATCAACTGTATACCAAGCTACAGCATCAGTAACTATAGAGATTTATAATTCATCCCGCACTAACGGAAATTTCAATTGAAATTCTATTTCCAACTAAAATGTTATTTACTTTTAACTGGCGCACACAACAATGAACATTGTTTCATATCTAACAAGAATTTGAATTGGCCTGTCATAATTGAAATTAATAGAGAATTCTCTATTGATTTCATTATTATATATGTTGTATGAAAATATCGTTTATTAACTTTTAACATTCAAATAGGGAAAATTCAATTTATGTTCCACAATGTTTTCAACTAAATATTAATAATCGACTAAAATTCAATTCACCGCTGCTCATCGCAATACATCGACCAATTTAATTATATTATTTCCGATAATTAAATTTGTTATTTTTCGATATTATTATTCTATGCTGGTAGGCTGTATTATGTGGAATATAAACACAATAACGACATATTCCAATATTACACCAGAGCGACTCGCTAAAAGCATTTAATTAATTTTGTTTAAAATGTTTATTATTCCAGACCGAAATATCATTAGAGAGTAGACAAGTAGAATGTCCAAACATATTAATCAAAAGTACTTATATTATGTGTATGAAAGTTATGTCAGTAAAATATATCGAAACGGAGTCCTGAAAGGACACTGTTTCACAGCATGTCTCCAATATGAAATCACTGGACCGTATTGTTGTTACAATGGTTGCTAAGTTAGTGATTAACCATCACTCATCCTGTGACGTCATTGTTCGGTGATTAATTGATTAACAGATTTAAGTATGCATGCTATATAATTCCTGTATAGACATTACACGGCGAATGATTTTCTCCATTACATCTAGACGAACATGTTAATTATAATTTGTGCGGAAAAGAATATTTTGGAATTTTAAAAACCGACTATACATAGCACAGCAACATCTCCTATATAAAATGCGTAACAAAAACTTGATCGCAATTAATTTATAATTTATGGTAGACTAAACATCTGCATAGTTGAAATGAAAATAGTTGATATGATTGTATAATTTATTAATCAATTATTATTGGAAAAGTATACCGCTGACCGATGGTGGACAAGTTCCGACATGATGTTGTGATTGGTATTGTGCGTGTTTTTTGCCATCGAAAATACGATTAAGTACCGAATAAAATAACAAACATAAGCGTTTCAACCGCTCACCTTTGTTATAACTTGTGACATTTAAATGTTGCTCTTTTTTTGTCCCCCTCCGTATAATTTTCACCCTAATACTTTTAGTGATGTAAAAGCCTATTATAAACCAAATAAATACTGAATATAAATTAACTACCCTTGTCAGAGATTTGAAATGTACAAAAAATTACACAAGTTAACGGAATAGTTTGAAGTTTTATGGTTTTTCAAAAATTCTTCTCAACATCGTGGACAAGTCTGCGATCGCCAGTTGATTTGTGGAGAGTATTTATTTGGTCGATTGTAGCACACACCAGGACGATGTTATTGCGATTATATTGACTGGTCCATGGGGAGAACGAAGGGTACATTTAAAATAAATCGACTAGTGTTGTCGTATAGTGAAGTCAAGCATTGTTATGCTAGTGATGACCATTTCTGGTCCCTTCAAAAGCGAATTCAATTTCATTTAACGAATTGAACAGTTTTACTGTGTGCATTATTATTTTATTTTCCAACTAAAATCCCATTTCACTATACAATCATAGTTTCAATTACATTTTGCCAAAAGTTTTATTTGCACGAATTTACAACGCATTAATTTAATTAAAACAAAAGCGCACACTATAAATCTAATTAATGTTGTGTAGTTTTAGGAGGAAGCAAAAAGGCACTAGTTGTGAGTTACATTTGACCGGAACCGGAGCTTAACCGGATTTCTAGCTGGACTTATCCTTTATCTTAAGTTCTCTCTCCGTTTCCACTGGAAACTGTCTTCAGACCCTCAACTTGAGAAACTGGTCTCTTATTTCCTTCACTAACAATTAACATAGCCATTATTAGACTATTATCCAGTCCAAAGTATCTTAGTGCATGATTTATTATTATGTCTTAATTTGTTTTCGGGCCACACACAAAAGACCAACACACTAATTTACAACAAATGTTGGAACGATATTTATTTATAAAGTTAAGTAAGCGTTACGTCTTACTGCAAATTTGTTGAAATTTCTAATTTTGTAACACAAAGGTCGATCTGTATGCTGTGTGTGTGAATGTTGTTGATTCTTAACTTGCCACAAATGCAATCAAAATTGGTGCGATGCACAAAATGCTAATTTGGCGCTACAGCCGACACTTCATTTAATAATAATATCACTGCTGTCTTTTTGCATTTGCGTAACGATTTCTCTATAACGAAAATAGACTTTGGCTGCAACACGAAACTAAATTATATTGTCACTCGTCGTTGTCTTTTTTTTTCTACACAGAGTGTAAATGCGACACCCCAACTATATTAACTGTATAGTAATAAACCGCCTAAGAAATGTATTATAATTAAGACCAATAAAAAGCAATCAAATGTAATCGGATAGTCCGCAAATTCAGGCCCCACTTTGCATTGGATTAGATTACCAGGCAATAAATAACTCCCCTAAACTGTAGTATGAAATTGTCAAAATATAAATTTATAAATCTCACGGTCTGCGCTCCGCAAAGGCCATCCATAGAGCGCCCATGGTTGCTCACCATGCGTGAAGAATCACAATAGTGCATGTGTTCGCGACTTGTACACCATCAGAAAAAGTCTTAAACGACAATATTATGTATACTTTCAATTGTGATTACACTCATATCACCCCACCGAGCAGTGTCGAATAAAAAATTACTTTAACTAATATTCATCCCCGAAATGGTAGCAGTAGACGCGGCGCTTGTCCCTTTTTTTGGGTCCGTTTCCATGATGAGTAAAGTGAGCATATGCACGGAATTGTATATCGGTCGGGGGCATGGCGTCGGTGGTGGCGGTTTATTTGGGTAGATGTGAGGGGTTTCGTGGTCGCATAGCAACGCTTGTGATGTCTTCATAACCCGCCACCGAAGCGCTGATTGGCCGTAGAAGAGGCGGCGGTACAAGCGACTTGTTTTCACGCTAATCCTATTTACACTAAATGCAATCAAGCTGCTCAACTTGTGGATTCCGAATTTTCGGTATTCTTTCAGAAGATTTTATCAAATTTTACTCATCTCCCTGTATACGACGCCGGATGAGTATAAACGAAATCAGGAAATAAAAACAGAGATGATGTGTGCTTTGTGCTTTGTATAAATTATTAATGAGTTCATCACCCACCGTGATCGTCTATTCTCTTCCGTTTAATGCTATTACCATTCGGATCATGTTGGAGACCCAAAATTCCATTAATACTATACGCTCCTGATCTAGGTTCAGGTAATTGGGTTGCAGGTGCATGCGCGATCACAGATACGGGGCCTCCGGTGGCCGATGCCGCCGTCGCACCACTAGTGGCTACTTGGTGGGCATGTTTCGCCTTTTCAGCAGCCTTATTTCTTACAATTCTGAAAAAGAGACAATCGATTACAATCAGCATACAAACAATTAAAAGATATAATATGTAGAGAGGAAATTTGTCGCCAGATAAGAATCACTAATAGATTTGCCACTATGCAACACCCATTTAATTACACACACGAAATATGTTGCTACTAATTTAATTTGGATTTGTTCTATGTTATCGGAAACAGTTGTTGGGAGCTTATTGCACGCCAGACTAAGAGATAAGTAAATATCAACAGTAGTTCTATCTGATATTTATTAGTATTGTACAATAATTTTGTACTTGACTCATGAATTTACGATAAGCTGTTACAAAACAGATTATTTAGTAAATTTATTCGATAACATATTTATTTATTCTTTAATGTTATAACTAAAGCGATAATTGAATAGAAAATTGCCAGATTTCTGTAGTAATTTTCGCAAAATTATCTATTATAGAGCAAAAACTTCTTGAAATTTACATAGAAAAAAGGCAATCAAGTGTATAAACGCATTGATTGTGATTTCTTGAATTCCAGTTTAACAGTAAATGGATTATAAATAAGAATCATAGTATGTAACTTATTCAATGATATTAACAAAGTGAAACTAATTTATCCAGTTCCACAACTAGTAATAGTAATAATAACAATTTATACTTTATCGAATATAAAAGAACATACACTTGAATGACAGTAATTTAGTTACCTCATTAAAATAATTTATTACAGAAGAAGCAACTTAAACTACGTGTTCAATTTCATTGAAAAATCCAGAAGAAAAACGGATTGTGAAAGAAGCTAGTAGAATTCTTGGAATTATATAAGACAAAAGTAAAATAATTTCATTAAACATAACACTTGAGTGATTTTTGACAATAAACCGGACCACCACACGGATTTTACCAATAATTTCTTGAAACAATAAAACCGAAATCTCATCATTACTTTTGGTGACAATTTCACACTCTCGAATTATATAAGAAAAATTACTACAAACGCCATAACGAATTGTGTATGAAGTAGTTTTTCGATGTATCTAATGCGTTTGGATTAGATTATGGGAGTTAATATATCACAGGCATTGTTCTAATGAGTTTTGAACGAAGTGTTAGGCCAAAGCACGTGCTGTTTTTCGCCCCTGGTTAATAGAACTCCGTCCAGACACGTGCTTAGTAGTGCCACACACCACCACAATTTCAATTTAATAATCGCAAATAATTTATCGTTGATGAGGGCAATAAAAAGCGATTATGGATAGGTTGAGAAAACATTCTCGTTGAGAAGAATTCATGTCTCGCTTTCAACTTGTCAATGATAAAAATGTAATTCCTTTTGGTACAATTTAAATGAGTGAAATAAAATTACAATAAGCCGGAAACCACTTAATGCATACTAATATTACGGTCCCACTCTTCTATACTCGTATATAGTTCCATAGATTTTTAATCCTAGAATTATTTCGAAATTACATTTTAAAATCCAACCAACAACAGAGTCCTAAGTTGTTCGTGCCGGCTCTCTCTCTCTATAACAAATCTAACAACTATACAATAGACAGCAAACAATAGTTGACACTTCAATACGGCAAATATTTGCTACTGTAGTGTCTTTTGCGTCCTTCTCCAGCCACTGTACCCATCCAGTATGGGCATCTCTTTTGTATGGAGCAGCTGTACATGTCATTGTCAAACAATATTCAGAGTCTATGCTATGTCTATTAAAATAGACTCTCCAGCATTATAACCAGAAGTGGTATACTTCATTAAAATGTTTATGTGATACATGAATGTAACTGTAGGGGGTCCTTTCAAGTGAGATTTCGTTTAGTGTGCTGTAATGATGGGGTCCGTGTGAATCAATTCATTCCATATTAACCAAAGCGCTTTTTTTACATTCGATGTGAAAATATTTCAAAAATTCTCTCTTATCTGTGTTAGATTTTATATGGAAATTGTGACTTTATGTAGGTGGCCAAATGATTTTTATATTTAATCTGTTCACGCATCTCCATTGTTCTCTCGATTCGATAAAGTCATCTTCTTTTTACATATTTTTTTTGATGGTGACTACATCCGCCACTTTCACTCTGTATACAATAAAATAAATGTGATGCAAGTGTTCTTTCCGTTATTTTTTTGCAAAAAGTACAGTTATTAAAAGTATGCGCCCGGGCTTCCAGCATGTAAATATTAATCTAGTTCGCATTTGAAATATGTTTGTAAAGTTTACAAAGAGCGCCCTGGCAAAGCCATTGCAAAACGTGTTTCCATATATACCATCAAAAGCAAAGGCTACAGAGTTAGCTGCTGCATACATCAAAATAACCATATTTACCTCACTGAGAGCTTATAGTTCTATCCACAAATATAATTTGCGGAACAATTACAGCAGCACAGAGGAAGCCGCAGTTAAGTGGCCATACCGAAAATGCGCTCAATTCAATAGTCTACGTGAATTTCGTGCTGAAAATGGGACGTCTATGGCGACTAGTCATTTTGGCGCACCGAGCTTTCTACTGCTATATTAGCGAGGCACAAAGCTCTGGATGTTGTAATCTAATTTGCAATGAGACTTATTAGTTTGAGTTTGCGGTTCTGCGTTTGTTTATAAAGTAGCTCATTGATGTTATGATTAATAATGTCTTCACAAAGGGAATCTTTTATTTTCATTGTAATTCCCTTGGTGCATGCAGCAGCGCTTTTATTTGTGTTTTTATATCCTCTTACATATGTTACAACATGGAATGGGCACGTTAGTGAATGTGTTGGAGGATTATTGAAAGAAAGCTACGACTTTGGCCTAATTGTCGAGTGAAAAATCATTGTTGTAACGGCACTAAGCATCAAGGTTCAGTGTTGAGCAGTTAAATAGTGTAGAAACAAAAAGAGCAAAACATAAACAACCAAGAAACAGTTCCATGTTATTATCACAAAAGCTGTTGCGGTGGCACAAAAGCCCCCCAAGCTGGTCGGGGTCTGCTTGAAAGCTCAGCGCAGTAAAGCGAGTGGCGCATTAAGCTTGTTCATTGAGCTTCAGATTATAGCTTCTTGTCCTATAGCGCTCGGTGGCTAACATTGATGCACTTTTATACCTCTTTTACGAGCGGCCATCTTACTTAAAGCTTTTTATTGAGAGCCACCAATTTCACTTTATTCCCTTTTTCGGATTTTATGACTCACAAACATTAATCCAAGTGAATATTTTCTTAAAGAACTTAAACATGACACACACCTGAATCTGTACTGCACTCATATGCACTTAATCGACAATCAACATTAAATGCTGTCTGGCCAATTATTCCGAAATTAGTGGAAATTTAGTATGGCAATTTGTGCGGGGGTGCGGTATCTTTTAAGCACATTATCTCACCGACTGCCTTTTATACGACACGCCCTTGCCAGATGCTTGTAGCATTCTGCATTACTTACATCCCATTGCCTTATTTCACTCACTATCCATTCACATCCCCCTTCAACTCCATATATGTATATGTTATCAAGGATTTTTAGAGGATTGTAATTTTATTTGCACAATCATACCTAGGGGTTGTAAAGACCCCTTCATAGATTTGTCACTTAAATAATCGCGCAATATTTTTGTTAGGGTGAAATAAGCTTCTGCTACAAATTTCCAATATTCCACTTGATGAATACGTAAAATCATTTTTTTCAAGTTTTATTAGCAGTTTTTAAAACATGTATACGCCTCCAAAAACCAATTTTCAGAAATTACACTTATTAGCTATAGTTATATGTAAAAGGGGAGAATGAAAGGTGTCATATCCAACCCCTAGATGGAATCAATACGGAATGGATTGTTGTCCTTATGAGTGCCCCCTTGGGAATGTTTCACTTTCTAATACTTTAATTATACACAGCAGTAGTAGGGAATTGATACTACTAATTCGATTAACTAGTGTATGTATGTGACAAGTTGAAATTCTTGTCCAAGTTCCTAATACAATTTATCTAAAACGATGCATCATTGTGTGTTGTGGAACAGAAAAATAATCTACCCCCACGAAATAATAATAAAACAAATAAATGCGAGGGCACTTAACCTTGTACTTGTGATAAAATTTATTGTTGATTTCGGCAAAATAAACTCCTAATGGTAAATGTCATCTTAAGTTGGGCCAATAAAACAAATGATAAATTCACATGATGGGTGCCCGCCGCCCACAGAGGGAAACCGGAAACGGACATGACGCCATGCTGAGTAGAAACAGCGGAAGACTACTCCAAACAATAGCTTGGCGCGCGGTGTTTTTATGTCATCGCAATTAGAACGGCGGAGATTCAGAAATACTGTTTTTCCAACTTCTAACGATCTCCGTCCTGGTTTTTGTGGTCTCTCCTATCTGCTTCGTAAATGTCATTAGACCAAGTTTTTTTTTCATCCCTTTAAAAGGTGAAATGGCTGTTGTTGGCAATTGCAAAAAAGAGAGTCATAAATATATAAGAGTCCGAGAACATGGAAAATATGCACTCATTTACTGGATCAATTCCACACAGTCATGCAATATTTAGGGAAGAATGATGTCTCCACCAAACACACACAAGTCCCAGCAAAAATCCCTCAATTATTTCTGGCAACGATATAATCCCGGTTTTTCTCGTGTTATTAAGGGAACTTTAAACAGCCAAGAAAATTCACCCCTTGTTGTATACAATCAGAGGCGAAGTAGATGCCGTACGATTCGCTCGAGTAACGCGGGGGGTGTGGCATTCTCTTGAGGGGTTTCGATCAAGTGGTGATTTTATAACTTTTCCCCAGTTACATGTCTCTTAGTTACGGTTAAGAGTAATGGAAGACCAAACGTTGATCATGTTTCAGAAGCAATTATTACTTTGAGTATATAAGATAACGTTGTGGAAAAAGAAAATTTTACATGATGTTTTTTGCAAAATTTTCCAAACTAGTAAAACTGCATTCAAACTCAATGAAAAGATGAAAAAAAAAGTTATTGTCAGTCGCCACATCAGCTTATGCAAATCTGACAGTTGGTCGAACATAGTAGAGTTCCTCACCATTTTCCAGCATCGCCAAGCGAAGCGGATATCGGTTTGAGCTCGATTTCACGAATCTGAGAGTCAGCCGAGCGTTCCGGAACCGGCTTTCTTCTCTTATTGATTTTCTCCTGTTCCATTCTCAAACCGCCCCCCAGTCCCTCATCCTTGTCAAATTCCCCTGCCGCCGTACGGACGTCTTTCTTTACTCTATATACCTTAAGGTTTCCCATACAAAGTTAAAAGTTGGTTCCAACTGCCTGATCGTCCATTCTTAATGCAGAGAATACTTTATTGCCGCATAATTTTCAAATGTGTGTGTGCATATGAGTTAAATTTCAAGGAAACTTTTATCCACTTTACCAGCTACACATTTACATAATTTGATGATAAGTGAACTTAAAAATGGCATCTAAAAATCTGTTGCACTTTATGTAATATGTTATCGAATATATAAAAGAGAATTATTATGCATGATCAGGCACTCTGCTGCTAACACTAAATAAATCATTTCATCTATGTTAGAATAGAGAAAAAGGAGCACCGTATGTTGCACTTTCAAACAATTCTAAAGAATCGTTCATCTGATCATAATGTCTTTATAACTGACCCCCTAATGCACCTCTACATAGTCGGTGACATTTTTATTATTCGATCAAATTTCCAACTCTAATGTAATGTGCTGTGTGACAAGTGCATTTCCATATATCCCTATAGCTGGACCCTTAATAGGTGGTCAGTGTTTATTTTAGCAATAACAAAATGTAAAGCGAAATCACATCTGTTATTTTATTAATCAGAATGTGGGGTTCTCCAGTGATATGTATAGTCGTAATGGACAACCCTCGTGGGACGACCGGTCAAATTAAATGTGTCAAATCAACCCCCAACACGCCTGGCTACTCGATGTTATCTCTCTATATATTATAATAGGGGGTGGATTAGGATTGCGCGCGATTGTTTCAAATGGATTGTGTTGAGTGGGCCCCTTAGATTATTATACTTATTACTCGAAAATGGTTTAAATTAAATAAAGCATTTATAATAAATACTCACCTATTTATTGATGAAACACTAGGTACATTATCTTGGGAACAAATGCCCTCTGCCAAAAGTCTGTCACGAATTTCCCAGGCGAACATTGTTGGATTTTCTCGTTTGTAGTTTGCTATTGCATCTACGACTGGTGGTGTTGCCACTTTCGGCTTCGATCCACCAATTACTCCTGCTTTAAAGCTACCCGTTTCGTAATACCTGAAAGCAAAAGAGCCAAATATAAGTATAGATACAACTTTACGGTTTTCACTGTGAACAAATCCAATTAAAGAGCATTCATCAGTCGGACCCCAATCCGGCCCATAATTAATAAATGATATAATTCCATTTGGTGGAATATAACATTGTGGTGATGGTGGATGGAAAATATAAATTCGTCACGCTCAACCCACACATATAACTGAATCAAATTTCTGCAGTAATTCACTTATAATATATTAGCAGGAATGATGATATCATAAAGGGGTTTTGCATTTACTCTTGGGACATTACACATAATATTTTGGCTGCTAGAGAGATGCATTAGTCCTCTCGTGTTACAATTGACATAGAGCAGATTTCCTCTGTATATACATATATATTAGAGATCTTTTCCCCTATAGGCAGGAAAACAGTCGACAGTTACGATAAAGTCTTTGAAGTTGTTGTAGGAAATTGCGTCAAAAAGAATAGAAAAAGTGCATCATCGTGGCTTAACGTATGAAACGCATCATAGACTAAGCAGTGAAAACGGGCATTGTTTAAGGAATTTCGGTATGATTAACGAGAGAAGATGCTATACCAGAAATACACCTCAATGAACCCTATTATATTTTCTACATGTGTTTGCTGTTCACACATATGCGTTACGATGATGTGAAAGAAGAGAGTTTAGAAGCCGCCCGTGACATGTGTAAAATATTAAAATCATCACTCCACTCTTATTTGTCAGAAAAATGTACATTTGGCCGATTGCAAAAAAAATATTCAAGAAAACGGCGTACAAGTGTAACCGATTGTAAGCAATGCAGATATAAGAACATTAATATTATGTATTACTCTAATTAGTTGCTTAGTTATGGATGGATAGTTATTTCAGTCTGGTTTATTGCTTTATTTTATGTGCATTTTACTTCTTGTGAAACATATTAATTTTGAAGTGAGAGTGTGTTTGTAAATAATTTGTTCTAATGTGACACGCGCTAGATTAGATTGCGTTTATCATAGCAATGCTGTGAGATTAATAAATATTTTCAGGAAAACCGTTTGTTAATCAAATAATAAATTAGTGTGATAAATATTTAAACAACTTTTCTAATTCAATGAGAGTGTTGTTAATTAAAAATTAATACAATTCTTCAATCGAGTTTATCTCTTTAACGAAATAAGCAACTTGTAGAGGCAACTTATACCTGAATCTGTTTACCTTACGAATTGCTAACATGAAAATCAGAATTTCATTGAAAGTTTAATTGGTACGTCCATGAATAACAACTGTATCAATATATCTCTGTATAGTAGCACAAACCATTACGTTATACACAAGAATCTATTGTCATTGAAATTGATCTAAATAGCAATATAGCAGAGTGTACATCTCCAACTTATTGTAATAATAATACAAATACAATGTTCTAATTAAACAGGTTCGTGGTATGAATAAGATACTAATCTGGTTTTGTACAGTAAAGAGATGAGACGCAATTTTTTATTGTCTGTTTGTTTGTGGAAATAGAAATAAGAGCTTTTTAAATTCCATTTCCACAAACAGCAGGTAACTAATTACCAAACAAGAGAGCCATTTTAATTTGTTTATTCTTTTCCTGTTGAAGCGGTAAAGTTTTCAGTTTCAATTAAACCAATTCGATTTCAGAAAGACAGAAATCATACAGTGTTATATATTTTCTTTACTTGGGCCCCCACACAAACTTTCGTCTGTCACCACACAATCAACTGCAACCGTTGACAGGAATATGCAGTTTTCATGTAGTTTTTTTCCCGCGGACACGTGTCGCCTATTCAATATCAAATTCTAACCGTCCCATTACAATATCACATGTATATACAATCGTTTTAATAGAATTGAGTGCTCTTTTCATTAAAAAACATATTTTCCTCTATGTATTTATGGACAATTTTAGTTATGGTTCCATATATGAATGGTTATTACTTCATGTGGACACACGTTTCTCTTCGACATGTATTTATTTTAATAGAGACCATTTCGAATTAAGAAAATGAATATACCAAATAAATATTACAATTAATAAACAATTTTCATTTGTGCAGTAATCTATAAAAGGACATGTTATAGAAAAGTTGGAATCGTTTCTCTTTTTACACTCTTTATGTGGGTTTGAATCTTTTTTAGACTTTATCTATATGGCAAGTTTGCGCAAAACAACTTGACTTTATCGTTCCCGCTTTCTTCTTCAATGTATGATTTCGAGCCTAGCAGTAGCACAGTCCCTTCACCGCCCCCCCAAAGGCACCCTGGTTCCGGCGGCACTCAGCAGGCGCAACTAACACGATCATGCGACCTGCTGGTAATGTTTTCCCGTTTTTTAGTGTCCGCTTCCCAAAAAGACGGCCCTTATTTCATCTAGCCAAAGACCACATGGGGAATGATGCATTTATCATTTGTATAACCAGCGACCGAACGACATGAAGGAACTTTTAACCGACTTTTTGAACATACCTTGAGAGAATTTTCGATACACAGCCGTGTGACACCCGGAGCTGTCTGGAAATATCGCAGGGTCTGACTCCATTATGTGCCAATTCCACTATCCTCTGTCGAACTACATCCGGTAGTGGTCTACCGTTCACAAATACTCCACCCAATTGGTTCACGCCTCCATGACCTGCAAATAAACACAAACAATTACAATAAATCATAATTCAATATATAATTGTTTGAAATGCGAAACAGGCCGGTATACTCGTGCACAGTTTCTATAATAAATCTTTTACTTTTTTATCATATTGGAAAATTGTCATCTTTACAATTTGTTTACAATTATTGCAGATGAAAGAAATAAAACAATTGTTAATTGATTATCATGAGGAAGTACCACTGGATCACTTTCTATCACTTATTATTACAAGAGTGTGTCTATAATGGTTACAACATTGTTAAAAAAAAATGAAAAATGAAAAACTCTTGTTTGTGATCTCATTACAATCCTTTGTATATTATGAAAACACAATGAAACGCACCATAACTCTTAACACATTGTTACAATAAATAATAATAGAAGGCATATAAAACGGCTGAATATTTTATACACTGACCCAATTTAAGAATTAAAATCAAAACTAATTATAATAAGTTATTATAATAGTTAAAGCAATATGTGCACAATAATAATAATAATAATAAAATGAATTCGTATTATAAATCTTTATATAGGTGTAAGTAGTATTTTAGTGCGTACTTATATCTACCTCCGCTTTATATGCGGACTATAAAACTATATTGAACAAATTAATTTTATGTGCCGTTCTTTCAAAAGATGAAGGTAGGTATACGTTTATATTTTATTACATATTATTGCCTAAACAATTCACAATAACTGAAAAATATGTGACTTTGTGTGTTGTAACTTTCATATGATGCTATTGAAGATCGAATGTAATTTTGGAATTTCGAAATAATTCTTGTGGTTTTAATCAAATGGTAAACAAGTCCATAGAAGAGAAAAATCACGTTATTAATGACTGATTAAAAAACTTGAACAAATTTCAAAATACTTTTGGATTCGTTAAGAGATTGATTGATTTTCGGTTATTTCTACACATACATAGTTTCTTTTTAAGACTTTGTTCAAGTGAAAATTAACTGACTGTGAAATGACAATCTTTTTTTCCGGCACCTTAATATATTACAGAGGACAGAGAGGACCGGTTGTAATTAATTTTCGACTAGCTGGTAAATGTTGGTGTGAAATTACGTGAACCAATTATTACCAAATGTAGTGTTTTAATGAAATTTTCATCATTATCAGTAATTACATGCCACCAAATAAACTAATACCCAGATTAATTCGAATGTCTTTCAAAAACGGAATTCTGATTTAACGATGCATATATTTAAAAACTGAAACTGGAATAGCGCGCAGATTCAATAATAAAAAAGAGAAAAAATTATCTAGCATTTCTTCTGTTAACTAATTGCTCTATAATATATAATTATTATAGGCGGGTATAAGAAAATAATTTTGTACAGATACCAATTAAATTGCAATAAAATTGAACATGCCATTAAAGTGGAATTCTCCAAAATAGGATTATGTTTTCATAATGAACCGAAACGGCTCTAAAACATTAATTAAAATACTTGGCAAGTCCACACAGCATCCAGAGAGCGATGCTGGCATTTTTCAGTGAAATTTATATTTTGCACTTTTGTTTTTATGTTTCTAAGCATTATATATAATAACACTATATGATGCTGTTTAATTAACATGTAGATGCACTGTGCATGTAGGTAGTAAATACTATAAAATAACATAAAAATCACGATAGATATCAACCTCATTTTCAGCTTCCGTTAGTGTGACCTGTATTTCTGACATCCACAATACGTGCTGCGGTGGAGTATTTGTGTTATTATTATTATTGTACATATAATGTCTTTACACTTACATATACATATATAACACAAAATAGTTTTATTTGACTTTTTCCAACACTCTCTTCCATTGATTGTTGCTGCAATAGTTGCACTCCATTCTGCTGCTTGTGTATTAAAACGGAATCTCTTACCACAAGTATGCGATCTTTTCATCACACTTTATTTCAATTAAGTCGAATAGAAAACATTTTTTTGGGTTACTGTATTTTTCGAAACATTTAAATTCCATTTTACATTTAGATACCAATGTTATTTTCATTAATTACTTCTTTATGGTAAAAATCCTCTTATTAGCGTACATTTCATAGTTCTAAAGCTTTAAAAGCAGTACCTACACATTTTTTGATCAAGTAAAAGCGAAAAGCCAAACCGTTTTATTTAGTGAAATTTGTATTGTTTATTTACTGAAATTATCCACGCCAGCAACTTTACTACATATGGTGTATACAAAATTATTTTCAACAATTATTAATCTCACCATTTTTCACGCTTTATTTTATTAGGATTGTATAAATTATGAAGTAGACTAACCTGCGGTAGGGCAGTAAGAAATGATACTTTTATGTTATTACGTGCTTCCTTTTGTATATTTCACGTTTTTTCAAGAGAAATATTTATTATTTAATAAACGCCGCTCAACACTCTACAGTTAGAAGAATGAGGAACTGTGTGAACATAATCTCTTAATTTAATTTAAGAATTTACTTTTTTCAATTTAAGTAGCGACAATTTTTTTCTCTCCTTCAAACACTCATTATTACAACTCAATTGACAGTTTAATTGGAAAAAATGCCACCCAAACTAAATTCCTGCCTAAACCATTGTGGTTTTGTTAATTCCAACTAATCCTTATGCCATTGTTGCAAATCTGTATAATATACGGCTTTCCCGAGTTGCAAGGGTTAAATAATTTATCATCAAATAGGGGTATTTTGCATAGTCATGAATCTGTTTGTGTGTGGACCACCACACTATGTGTATAGAAAATTCCACACCGAATCAATTCACTTAATTAAATAAATTCCAAGAGCCGCATTAGCGGTTGCACAATGCAAATTTAAAAAAAAAACACATTATCGAGTGGAAATATTGATTGTTTTTCGATTGATGCCAAAACAACATCCACGATGATGATGGAAATAAAGTGTAGGGGGATGAATGTGAGGGGATTATGGTGGCACGTGTCCACCACGCGACTTTTGAACGATCAGCGGTTGTCAACGAGTGATAAAGTGACTTCCGAAAAAAATAAAAAAACCTACTATTATTGTCTTCACGTCTGCAAACAGCAGAGAGCGAAAGAGCGCTCCCAAAGAGGCATCCATTAGTTAATGCACTTTCATCGTCCACATTTTTCTAATATTAATTGAATTAACATGAAAAATACACAAGAAAATCTGGAAGAAATTTGCTGAAAAGTCATCGAAGAAAATTGTATACAAGTTTGTTGGGCGGCAAGAACAAAGGCACTGGGATGTCTACTAATTGGTGGTAGTTTTAGATGGCTAACAATGTAGAATGGATGCCGAAAGCGAATTTATTCATCTCATTCGCAGCATGCAGGTTTTATATTGTTAAATATCATGTTACTAATTAACTGTATACACAGCAGAGATTTTCCTTAAGCCTGATTGTAGTTTAATGTAATAATACACATTAAATATATAATAATAGTTTAATAGCTTGTTTATTGACAATATATCGGTATATTTTGCTTGATAGGCCACTACATCATGCGAACATTTCAAACAAAGAGGAATTTTTTTTAAATCTAAATAGAATTGATTGCTCGAATAGTTATTTAAATTGTAATTGATACTGATTTAATTTAATAACTATTCACCTCAACGATTGCAATTAATTTAATTAATTATATTAATAGAATGTAGAACTACTTATACAAGAGATTTACTTATTCGATAAATCATCCAAGACACTGAGAAAAACATTGATTTAATACAATTTAGGCAATTTCATCTGTTATTGCAAACATAATTAACACTCAATACAACAATTTTCTTTGTAATTTTTATAATTTATCAGCCTTTGGCTCATTTTCCGACCGCACTTATGATTTATAATACTCGCAAACACACACAGTGTTGTTTTATGCCATTATTCCTATGTTCACAACAAAACGAAATTTACCAATAATTTTGGTCATTTAGAATGTAAATGTTTAACTTATATTAGCTACAACAGGTATAATTTATTCTGCAAACGTATACGTATATATGGTTTTTAATTTTGCTAATGTTCACGAATTGCTCGAGGCTCTTATATCCACGTATACATATAATAAGTATGTGTGTTTCCAACAATGTTTAAATATACTTAAAAAATCCAGCTACTGAATACAATTTTTTTCTTCGATGGTAAAAACACAACAAGCCATTATAACTAATATACTGTTAATTCATTTTCAATTAATAAAGTAAATGATTTTTGTTTAAATGTCTATTTTAATAACGCCTTGTTATTAATTTAAACGACCTGTAAATTGCAATTGAAATGAAAAATTTTGCATAATGATTTTATTCAAATTAACCGATTTCAACATGTATCCCTTTAACATTTAAATTAGAAAAGATTTGTAAAAATTGGACACGTTTATATATGTTTTGAAGTTTTGTGCAATTATTGAACATTTATTTACTTTAGCTATAAGAAATAATAATTCGATGTAGTTCGATTCCAAAAAATTCGCAAAATAATAATTTATGTCAAAATTAGCTAGGTATTCAATAAGTGAGCCCGTAAATCAGGTTTATGGCTTGCGGTAATTAGTATAAAACCATAATTGATTGTTTGAAACTTAATACTGATTTATTGCAAACTCTGGACATAAGTAAACATGCCACATGTATACAACAACAAAGAATATAATATGTGTGTGCACGATATATGTAATATAATGAAATAGCAAAATAAAAGTATAGAAAAAAAATGTAAGAAGTGATGTTAATCTGCGGCTACTGCTGTCGTTTATTTGCAAACAATTGTATAATTCACTTCGTATTAAGATATACAAGGTAAAAAAGCGGCATTATTTATCGTTTTGCGTTGACACTTTGTTGATTATTATTGATGAAAAGCGTATAAGAATTATCCATAATTTCATCATGCGGCATCTCATACTTGCCAATCTGGTGCTGAAATGCACACGTGGATTTTAATAGTCATTGGAACAATTCGAAAAATACAAGAGAAAAATTTTAATAGATTGGCGCGGTGTCTTTCTTCGACATACTATTCCAATAAATTACATTATTAATCCGGCATAATATGTGCAGAAAAATGTGTTTGTCGGTGGAAGAGGAAAAGATTTTATCAAAAAATGTTGAACAAGTGGCCAGATGTGCAATGATTGTTATTAGATAGAGAGTTTGTGTGGATTAAGGGCTTTATCGGTACGTCATCAGTGGAGAATACACACAAGAGGAGGAGGAGAGCAAATTTCCTATCTGTTCAATTTGGAGTGGCTGATATTCGTTTCAAATTAGCGGTGTTGAGGGGGCGGTCCCGTGCCGCCATTCAACCGTAATCGGATTAAAGCATTACCAGCGGTTTTGATACCACACTATGTATTATGCATGTTGTCAATCTGCCATTTACAGGCGATATTTCATTGTTTATATTATGAGGAAAAAAATTAAAAAACTGGTCTCTCGGACACACTAAAATTAGAAGAACTAATGCAATTGACACTTGAAAGTGACAGTATTAGGCACTTGTGCCCACGCGTACCCATTCACTAGAATCTGATAACACGAAACGAGATAAAGATCATAACATGTGTCGAGTGTTTTTAAAAGGCGGAAATGTAACACGGTCTAAATGAGGATTGAAAACACCCTACACAATCGCTAGAATTGGTATTAGTAGTTTGATAGGTTCTACTTAAGATGGAAAACCCCGATAAGAAATGTTTGAAAAAAAAATTCTGTCACATGAACAATTTGCACATCTGTTGTGAAAATTGCAGTGAAGCGATAAATCGCGCTTTTAAAAATTAACCGAAATAGGCATGAATAGATTCCAGAGTCAATTGTGCAGTTTATTTACCTGAAGAACTTTTGTACAAAGTTTATATGAAGTGGCTCTTCTACCTATAGCCACTTTAGATCTTTGCAAAGTTTATTTAAGTATATGAGAAAAAAATATCCTATATAAAAGCGAATCATATCTTTTCCATTATCAATGGAAGTCAACATTGTGAACGATCGCTTTATTAAATACAATAGCAAAAATATAACAACCACCCAAGCACGAAATTCTTGGACACTATTAAAGTGCTTCTTATATATAGGCCAATTGTCATAAGTCATTTTGTTGTTTTGTCGAGCTTTGCCCATAGATTTCACAAGCAATGTTATATATAGACACATAAATTTTTTTGGAAATCTTACAGGTATAATATTCCATCATATTTTGATTATATCGATAGGCCGTTGTGAGGTCCATGGCGGCCCCAGCTCTTCTTAATGTCAAAAGTGATGCTAGACTTGTCGTATCCAGTTTTGCACAATTGTTTCACAATCACTTAACACACTCTAGTCTAGTTAAAAATATTTGTATTGGAAAAATTGTTTAATCCGAATGTCGATCATTTCCTCGAGAACGCGCACACCCTCTCCAGACGCGGTCAAAGTCAAGCGTCCAAGAGCATTTTCGTTAATTAGTGAAAGGGTCCCACTGACTAGTTTAAAATGTGAGAAGCGTTTGTGTCCGTCGGATGGTGGCGAACGCTGTACCCAGACGAAAACACGTTACAAACAGGACTACTGAGTCAGATAAGCGGGTCCTGTCAGTCTGGAGGCGGAGTCAGGATTGTCACAGCGGTTGGGAACTAACATGAATGTGATATGGAATACCCAAATATACATGGGGTGTGGGCCACTGCGGAAGGTGTTACTTGACTCTTGTTTACAGAGTCCGACGAGGTATTGCTGCTTTTTAAATTGAACTGCAAACACTATTGAAGAGTTAAGGGCTGATTATGGGGGCATGAAGGGGTGAAGGTATGAAAGGGAAGACTTTTTGCTGATTAACTTTGTTTAATCCCAAGTTATAGTTAGAGGATCATGAAATTGTCCACTTTGTGAAAAAAGTGCACAGAATAAGTGAGAGTGGATTTTTTTTCTCGAGTTAAGTTAATCTGAGGTCTACATTAGGGTCGGTTGGATGCATTAAGGGCAGTTTAAAGGCGCCTGCGTCCAAAAGCCCATCCCTCACCAATCAGTGGCGCGTTCTTGACGTATAAAATAGACGCTTGCGCTACCCTCCACAACTTAATTTTTGGCAAAGATTACTATAATCCTCTCATTCCGTTCACAATTCTGCTACGAATCACAGTCTATTTATTCCCCGCCGCACTATATAGACACTATATATTTACGAGTTGACTATTTTCCATCTAAAGTTGGAGCCTTTTATCGAATTAACATCGGTTTATCGTAAAGTTGTTAAGCGTATCATACAATACTGTTATTTCCATCAGCCGCATAAAATTTCCATATATTGTCTGTGTGTTCTTGTTAAAAGTCCTTCCATCTCCCCCTAAAATTCCACCACATTATTTGATCCTTTGTGAAGATCAAAGGCAAAGTTCACTTTATATACCGAATGTGTATGAATATGAAAATCCGCAATAATGTACAGTGCAATTTCAGCTTTCCACTTTTGAAATTAAATCTCAGCGCGCATTCAGAAACACAATTTCCATTAGGTATACTTATGCACAGTTTGTCGAAAATGAGCAGCAAGTTTCGCTATTATCACCAGCAAATCAAGTATAAAACTAAAAGTAAAACGAATTCGCTCTCTAGGTATACTCCCTACTCCATGAATGAATGGATGAAGGGCTTCCATTAACAAGGAAAATGCCATTCCATACCTGTGTGACTAGGGTTACTCACTCACAATATCAATTACGGATCGGATTACTAGAAACGAATTATGTATTTCAGTAACAAGTGTCATAATGTGTGTTCTTTAATTACAATACTAAATGCTGTCGTGAGAAATACTATTTAAAATAGGCTTTTAGTGTTTAAATTCGGCTATCGTTAGGGTAAAATTGATTGGTGGTGAACTTATTGGCACGAACTGTTCGCATACAACTTGTTGTAAATGTTTGGGTGCGTGGACTTATGGCCCGGGGACGACTCCCAGGTGGAAATTGATACCAGATTCGAAATTGATATTCACGTATCGTATAATGGGAATTTACATAGGAGTTTTTTTCAATTCCACAATCGATATTGTTTTTAATTTGAAATTGAAAGAAAAAAAAACACCGGAAATCTTATGTAACGTCAAACGTAATCCTCAACATTAATATCAATGAACACCTCATCATTGGAGTTAATTCCATCCTGAAATGTAAATGCAAGTCCATGACTGAGCCACCATTATTAAATGCACTAATGATTAATGGAATTTGTCAAACGATATTTCGAAGTGAATTTGTCCCATGATCACTTTTAATTCCTTTGGGTATTTACCATGAGTTTGATTATCATCCCCCTGATTTGCATATACTCGACTGTTTTTACTCTGGGACTTGTCAACGTATTAAGATAGAAGAACCCTTTTTTGTTAACAAAGTATAATCATTCCAAGGATTTTCAATAAAAACAAAATTAAACGAAAACACGCAACATTTATGTTGTGGTCTTTTAAAATAAATATATATAAATCGTATTTTTCCAAATACATTATTATTATATCATGATGACAGTGTGCAACACAATAAAGAGTCTAAAACCCCTCTAATGTTATAATAGGAAATCGGCCAGGCGTATGACATGTACGTTTTCCTTCATTTAACTAAATAATTCACAAAATAAAAACGCATTAACTGATTACAATAACAAGTACTTCATTTAATACCGAGCAACTTTCAACGGATAATGTTTATATTTTATTTTTGTTATGATTACCCTAATCGAATTTCTAAGACAACTCCATTACTAGTGTATAATAAGTGTTATTTTTTACTTAAAACAGGGGCACGAGAATATAGTGATAAAAAAGCCACCGCACCCCATAAATGAATTCACTGAAATTGCCAAATAAATTAGGATCATTTTTCAAACAGATTTATAGTCGTCATTTCGTGTTTTTTTTTTCTTTTCTTCTCCGTACTCTAAAATGAGAATTACTAAAAGTGCATTTACTTAAAATTGTGTCCGTTGTATACAACAACATTTCATCAACAAATAGAAAGTATAAAGAGGAAAAAAAGTGGCCACATCGTGGTATATTAAATATCATCATCCATATATGAATTTGTGCATCATATATCCATACATAATTTATTTGAGCCCAGGTTTAAAATTATCTTGTTACGCTCCAAGAAACGTTGTATTCGTAATTTACGAGGCTGCCCTTTACGAAAATGTCAAAGCCGTATTAAAATTGATCTTTAACATAAATATAAAAATTCATCCCTCCACACTTTCATACTATATATGATGATGGGAATTAAAAACGGATATCCACACACATTGAAAGTTTTAATACGTTAGTAAAAAAAATCAATCACTCGCTATTATTACTTACCAGTTTGATTAAAGTCAACAGTTGATTCTTGTTTACTTTCATTAAATGTAAAGACTTCTCGGAAAACACACACTGGGCTGTTATTGTTTGAGTCATTCCTATCAAGTTTAGCACTTTTATTCAGCCGTCTACGTTTCTTGCAACTCGGCTCCACAATAGGATTTTCTTTCTCATCGTCATTAAAAATGATATCGTTTATTAGTTGAGCTAAATCGATCCTTTTACGTTTCATTTTGCCGGAGTGAATGGTCGTTTGAAGCGACAACAAAACAAAAAAAGACACAATTAAATTCGTAAAATCGTTGGCATTTTAATGAGGAGTGGGATTTGGCTTTAAATATTGCCGTTGATCGGCCGCCGAATAACAGCATCTAATAAAGCGCAATGAATCAGTAAAACATCGTCGGTATCAAAAGGAAGCAGTGTTAAATTTGTTCAATGGGCACGAGCGAGTATGGGTCACACGCCGTTGCCTCTTGGCAAAGCTAGGTCCTAGTCAAGAACCGTGGAGACCACACGCATCCATACTGAAAAATATTAACATTTCCTTCAACATTTATCATTGCATATATATGTATCCCCGGCTACATTTGGAAAAGGACGATTAATAGACGATTATTATTATGGTACTTGAATTTTTTATGATTAATTTCCATCGAGTGTTTCAGTAGCTAAAAATCTGCTTGTTTTATGTGAACATTTATACTAAAAGAAAAAAATGATTTTATACAAATGTTATTGTGTATATGGTGTGGCCGGAATTGGATGTATGAAGGCGGTATGGAATTTAAAAGTTGTTATTTTATTTATTTATGGGTTTACGTTCAATTAATATACCTAGTTGAGTGCTGTATAAAGCACTTTATGAAAAGTGAAATTGAATTATTTCTACTTTATGCATTGTTTATGCTACATTTATATTTAATAATATTTATATATCAACAATTTATATATATGAGTAGGCTTTATAAACATATATTGCCAATAAATTTATGATGAAAAATCTATAAAGAATTGTGTTGGGCTCGGTTTCCTCTTTTGCTACTACACACATTATGAACTGGTGCTTTTTCTCGACCATAAAAGAAGAATTTATGTAGTTGAAAGTGTCTAAGATGTGATGCCGACTAAGTGACAATGTATTACAAGAGAATATTAACGTTTTACACATCTGTGATCTTTTATAAGAAATGAGCTTTCCACCACTTCCACAAACACTCACTATTTCTACAAATAAAACATCGCATTTATATTATGTACACGAATAAAGTTTAGTTCTTGTGACTGCAGGAGGGCAGAAAATATGTTAAACATACATCAAGTTATGCATTAAGTTTAATTTCCACGAGGAATAATCGCGTTGAGAAGGTGGTAGGTACCTCGTACATAGTGTAGTCTCCCCCTTCAAATATGCGCTCATTTTGTTGAGACACCAGTGAAGATGAGAAAATCTGCTGGAATCCCGGGAAAGAGATTGATATTGTAATCTGCTTAGTAAAAATTGCCTGCCCTCGAGTGTGTACATATTATCATACTATTATGACACGTCAGCGGATGATATATGGTGCAACTACCAGCCAGTCGACCAGAAAAATAATGTGTTTAATACTATAATACGACAAGCATCACGTTTATGTAAACTTGGAACTTTTTTCTATATATAACATTGTCGTTCTACACTATTGCTTTCGAAAATAGCATTTGTCCATCATAAATATGTAATGTAATATAATAACATACATTTAAATGCTATGCTAGATACGTACATAAAGACACAGATCGGAGGGCGTTTCTGTTGCATTTATTTCAGCACGGTGCCAATTAATCAACCGTAATTAGCAATTATGTAATGAAGGTTTTATCAAGTCCTGCAAAACAAAGTGAAAAAGCCACACAAATGGGCATCTATTCTATTCAATGGCCATGCCGTCCTCTTTCACATTGTGTTCCGTCTCAGAGTTTTATTGGCTGTTTGTTTTATTTCAGTGGATTTTCAGGAGTCTGTGTTTAGGTTCAGTGGATAGCTGGCCGAGTGTATATTGTGAACATTAGATGAGTGGTGCACTCTGACGGCACATCCCCGAAACTACCCACCGTGAAATATGAATAGCAGGATAGCAGGATCTCCCGTGACTACTTTTCTTTTTTTCCAAATAAATCGCTTATGTATATTTTATGCGAGGGAAAATTACAAGTTTTTTGAGAAAGTTCAAAACTTTTTTAAATCTCAATACATAATTACTTGTCAAAACTATACTATTGGAATAACGGCAATATGATGTTTTAGAAGGGAAAAATGAAACTAAAAAAGTATTGTACTGAAAAATAGATTTTGATGACAATAGAAAATTAGATTTATTGTTTTTGCAGTAGAAAAATATCTAGAACGGAACTGATTCTAAAGCATGAAAAAAGACAAACGTGAAACTAAAGACTTGTTTCTTTATCATTGTATTTTTTTCATTAGAAATGAACATTTTCATGGAGAGAATCTAATAAGGTAGTCCTAATAATAATAATATAAAGAAAGTTTATGTAAATAATGAAATTAAATTAGATCTCTTAACATATAAGAGCGCATATATCTATCTAGTTAAATACCTAAATAAAGTAGCCAAGAGAGAGAATAGTAATTATTGTTTGCCCGAACGAAACTATTAACCTTATTCATAACATTTCCACCATGTGATTAAACCAATTACGAATTTGTGATTTAAACAAGAAAATTACAGTGTAAAATAGTGTAATACAACATAAGTGCAATGGTTAGAAGATGAATTTAAATCAACTATTAATAATTATTTAATTAGTACTATCTGTAATAGTGTAATGTCAAACCGAGTTAGGTAACTAATTGTTCATTATTATATATTGAAACATTTATTGATATTAAAAGATTAACATACGTAATGTGAATGGTAAATTTGTTGGATTAATTAGGATTTCGTGTAGATTTGTTAAAAATTCAACATTTATACCAAATAGTAAGCAATTTAAATTTACCTTTGAATAATTAATCATTACAATTATGCGACTGACTTGTACTATATTTTATTAGAGCAGAAAGGATATTTTTTTTATTGTTAATTTTCATAAAAATTACCTCTGCCACTAATTATTTTATTAAGTTTATGGAATAATTAAGTGGTACATTTACATGTAAATTGGCTCTTATCGACAATGCAAATCTCTGAAAGGTTACATTTAAATTTAAGCAAATCGCACTTACTCAATTTGTCTATTTCGTCGCATTTACTATTATCCTCATTGTCCTTAGACTTACCTAAAACAAAAATAAAAAAAGATATATAATTGCATTTTATACATATATATACATTCCAGAAATGATGTAAATTACACAGATGCAATTATTTAATAATTTATATTCCACAACATTGACAAATTAATTAGTTACATAATTTTATGAGTTTAATAGACTTTTCAAATTGAAATAAATATCAATAATAAATTTGAGTTTCGCATGCACATGCATAAATATGTCCATTTCAGGAATAGTTTTAATCAAGTCTTTATTAACTTGTTGTATCAACAATGTTTGTTAGAATTTTTGAAAGAGAGGAAATCAGGTACAATCAATTGCAAATGATTATACCTAAGTAAAAATTGTTAACTGTCTATAATATTTCTGTTCACTTGAATGAAAATATGCCGGTAAAATATTATATTAGAGTCATTATATTTGTCAGTGTGTGGACTCTAGAATGAGTAAAAGAAATTTTCGAATTAGTTTTCTGCTCGGCAGGGGATCCAACGTAATCGTGGGAAGTTCAACTGTGTATTTCATTGAAAAAATGATAAAATTTTTGCACCACACTGAGTTAACAACTTATCAATCTATTTAGGATTAAATTTAATTAGAGACACAATATAAAAATTGAAAAGTTTCGGTGTGTGCCATTTTTTTAATTGAATATTTTTGACCATTATGCAACGATTTTCTTTTTGCTTATCTATCAAACTGAAATCGGATAGTAAAAAAATTAAATATCAACACTTTTAAATCTTACAATGTAGAAAGTTATTGTGTGTTTGCACAAAAACATTTTAAATCTGCGGAAATACAATTATCATTATTATGGCGCAAAATTTTTACATTAATCCATAAAAGCGTAAAATGGTTATATAAATGGCTGTATTCTTTCAATTAATTTGAAACTGGGTAAATTTAATATTCTACAAAGTTAAACACAAAAAACAATCAACACACTACTACATACAGCATAATTTTGTTGGGTTTCTCTTTTTGTGGATTATTTATAAACCAAAGTAATTTTCTCTTCACACTTTCCTTATAATTATAATTACCTTTAAAACACATTCGTATAGATACAAAAATTGGATAAATAATTTAATTATTATTACCTTGTAGTGTAATTAATAATTAAGCTGCACGAACGTTTTGTATTTGCACAGAATAAGGAAACTCTTTTAAGATTGTTATTAAGTAGCTGGTAATTTGCACTGTAATTTGCCACAATTACATAACACATTGGCTTAAGGGTCCAATGCGAAATTGTGTCGCACGTTAATAAATTGTTGCGCGACAAATAGTTAGAAAAAAATAATAAAATCTCCTCTCCAGCTTCACACTGTTATTAAAGCGTGCATATTTCAGTTGAGTGCAAAAGACTTTTATTATATGTATAAATCTAGACGGGTTGATAGAAATCACATTATTGTAACAAATCCACTCTCTGAACATGTGGCTCTGTATGAAATCGTGAACAAATCGTTTTATTATGAATTTAAAAGACTTAACTCTGTTATTGTACTTAAAGCTCTCCGACTCAATAATATTTCCTTAAAGTGTATTCCAATCAAAATGTACAATCAGTGTACAAGGTGTAAACGAATAAAGCCGGTCTTATATTATATTGTGTTCAAGCTGGCGATCGCGTGTCAGATTCCATACACTGTGAGGGCGTTAAAACAAGGGTTAAAGGTCACACTAATCGCGAGAAAGTGAACACGATGTACAACCTCTAACATAACACCTTCCATTTTTGCTTTTTTTAAATCTCTGCCTTCATAGAAGACAAATAGAATGCCGACACATGCCACAAATGGAGATAAGGAGACTCTCTTTGCGCGCTCTTGGTGAAATATTGATCAGAAATGGGCCATTAATTCAAATCTGACGAAGAGATAGAAGAGAGGTGGACGGATTTATGGTGAGCTTTGTAGTCCCGCAAGTGGGTAAAGGTCCCATTTCCCAACATCCTTCATGTAGAAAAATCCATGAAAAAATAATCGAATACTAATTGTTGATGTTAATGAAAAACGGTAGGGAATAAAATAAAAGACTTTGTAATTGTTTCATTGGCAGTAAAAAAATCATTCGCAATGGAAAACAATAAAATTTTCTCATTAACGTGTGAATAACTTTTGCTTTTATACAGACTGAAATAAATTCTTGAATAATAACAAACCTTACCTAGACCTTAAATTTTAATTCTCATTACAAACAATGGAACTCGATAATAATGCGAGACTTATCTCTCTCATGGGTGTTTGTCATTTTATTATTATTTTTTTCTCTTGTAACTGAAAAATATAGGCTGTTTATATAACAATTTTTATGATTCATTACCGAACAAAAGAAGTGTAAGTGAGAAAATAAGACAATAATAAGTACACGAAAACATTCATTTTACTTGTTAACATGCAAATATTGCCGCTTTTAGTCTTAAATAAGGCGTTTATAGTTTTTCACTTATTCTGCGCACACTTAAAGTTGAGTTTCACAAGAATTTATCTAAAATGAGATCGTCATAATTTATAATAAAGCTATCGGCACATTTATCTACTATTTTATATATATTTTGTACTTAGTCTGACATGTACGACTACGGTGTCGTTTTATTTTAATTTCAGTAGCCGTATTCAGTTTCTGATAACATAATTGTATTTGTAATTATTTATTGATGTAATTAACTATATATATATATAAATCGCATAGTTTTATTTTCCACGTAAACAGTTTCCTATAAGAGAAATTAATTAACACTTTAACTCTTGCAGAAGATAAAAATAAAATAATGTGTGCATGGACAATTAACACAATAAATAATCTCTTGAAGGCATATACCTATTATGAATCCTCAAAAAGCTTAACAAAGCGCGCATGTTGGACATTTTTTCCCTTGGAAAAAACAGCAAATCGTAACTTTTACCGGCCACTTTTTAATATAATATTTCCGTTGTATGTAACTATACAGTTTAATTATGAAACCGTTGCTGATGGTGGACTGAATGGACGATCTCCGGTCTGCCAAACCACACACACACACACACACATTTATCCACCAGATATTATGTCCTGATGTATTCATTTTTTTTATTAGGTATAATGGAAACAAGTTGTTGCATTTTGAAAACACATGAATAAAACAGCTGCCCACATGAGATTTATTTTATTATCATACGAAAATAATAATAAAGCTACCGTTCACGACGAGAAATGTGTGTTGAATTTTTTTCTTTTATCAATCACTGTGAAATTGGCAAGAGCCAGTTGTAAACGAGGCGCTCTTACTACACTAATTTTCATAAAAAGCAAATAAATTAATCCGAAACAATTTAGCCTATCGGACACATCTTGACCAAGTAATGGTATTACAAGTCCAGTACACCGTCATGTTATCACGATCCCCACGTACACTTCGTGTTGTGATTTGCATTTGGCTCTTATTCTCTTATAAAATACCAAATAGCATTGAGTTGATCAGAATATCGTTTGTTTTCACTAATTTATATCGCAGTTATGTCGACATATTTTAATATATTTATTATGCATTTGTGTATACTGTGTATTATATAGTTGCATTTCGAACTACTTTAGGGCAAATATATAAATAAATATATAGTGAATTCATGTTGGAATAAATTTCAACTATCAAGTACAATTTACGTTCAACGATGACATTGAATGGGCTTTATTGCATAATTTTTTCACTTTATTCACACACAAATGTGCATTGTAGGGAAATCTGACCCACTTGAATGGATTCAGTGAGAGAGATTGATGCATACGGTTGACATTTAATGTCATCAGATGCTATTTGCCGTTTTACAATTTCATCTGGCCTGTGTGCTCTTATAAAAATGTTTTTTATTCACTGAATTCCTTCAGGTGTACAACCATAGGCTCATAAAAGAAATGAAATTTTCAGGTAAATATGACAAACACATAAAAGAGAAAATTAATGACCGTTCTAGTGAGCATAAATTATTTTCCATAAAACTATAAGACAGAAAGACCATCATTAAGTAGATTTAACACCCACACAGCACGTGTACACAATACTTGAAAATGGAGTGGTAGGCAGATTGTGGGGCATTTGAAGCACGATCTAACAGTACACAGAAAAACAGACAATCATTATTGTTGTTGTCAGAAAGTTGACAAAAATCAACACACAATTTTCTTAATCGTTTTTGCCACCAACTGATTTATACATGATGGAATGTAGGAAGTTCTTTGGACAGCATGCAGTTTTGTAGCCGACATTGGCACTTGTTTTTTTCTTTTTCCTAGTAGATGTTATACTAATTTAGCTTTCTTCAACACATGGAGAGTAATATGGGAAAGTAAGCGTAAATGGACCATTATTTCATGAATTTTTTTTGTCGCCTTGCCGTGTGGAATTGGAGCATTTTTCAATTGAAAAAGCACCATGTAGTATTGCACGATTTGTGCATGTTATATATATTTGTGTACAATGCACACAAGTAAAAGTGTATAGAGAACACCATGAAATATCTGTCTCTTTTTGCATTTACTACATTCGCTACACGGCCACAAACTTAAGTTGTCTATGTTAATTTAAAGCGGGGCCCTACATAAGTATAAATAGTTTTATTCAATATAATTTCTAGTAAATAAACATTCTCCACTTAACCATTTAGAATTTCTATCGTACATTCCATATACAGAGCAACACTGGTCACATGTTTAGTTGTTGTAATGTTTGCCACCGCAGCTATTCAATTCGATTTTATTGTTATGTTTGTGACGATTGACAATGTTTAAGATAAATAGCAATTTCAGATATGTTTCAATTGGATAATCTACATTTATTGAATTTCTGTCCGCCTTATATTACTATACATATAAATGCACACAACAAACCAAAGTAATTGGTTTGTCATTATGTCTGACTGTTTAATGTTTTAATACACAGAACACATTATTATTATATAGAAAACATACCGAATTAATTGTTCCACTGTATGTGCGTTCCCATTTAATCGCATAGTTTTATACCAAACCATAATTATTATCAATGGAGAAAAATTAAATCACGAACACAGTGAGGCGAAAGCACAAAAACGCAACAAAACTTATTATACAATTCGTATATGTATCTTATACTTGTATAACAAATCTAAATTGAACCACATTTATTTATTTCTATATTTCTTTTTGAATTTATCTTAATGGCATTGTTTTTTCTTGTCTATACAATTATTTTGTTTGTACATAAATTGATTGTTGTGTTTTGCATTATCCAAATGCAACCATTTCACTTGTACAATTATTAAAGTGTGGCATTTTTTTAATTCCTCATGCAACGTTCCTACGACATTCGTAGATATTTCGCAAAAAAAAACAAATCTCAACATGCAAATGAAGCCGAAGGTTGTGGATGGAAAAGAAATCGCCTTGAATAAGTTAGTTGAATGAATCTTCCAGTTATTAGCTTGTCATTGATTCTTTTTTCAGCGTCTCTTGTATAACCATTGAAAATAAAATGTTTTCGAGGTGAAACGAATTGAGCATTTTCTGATCGTTTCCCAGTATTTGTCATTTGCGCTTGTCAGCTAGTTAGCAATTCTATAAAACTCTTATTCGTACACAAATTACATTAATAAAATGGATATATATACGTACACAGTACAATATAAATAATAAAAATAGTGACATTGAAAATCGAGAGTGGCTCACTGTGAACGGATGTACAACATGCAGATCAAGTGTAATGATGGGAAGAACGGACCATTGTTAAAGTCAGGCGTGGGACAATTCGTATTACACTGCCTTACTGGAACAAAAACGCCACCTTAAATTATCGGGTGGTGTTGGTGGCTTAACGTTTTCATTGTGGAAGTAGCGGATAGAAATAAAAACTAATGTGTAAGAAGATAAGAGAAAAATGAGCGTATATAACATCGAAGGAGGAATTTATTCCCACAGGCCCAAGCATTTTATTATTTTATATGTGTAGACAGTGAATGTTATTATAATTAAGGCATATCTGATGAGGTATGAGAGCAGACATTTAATTGCGGTTGACTGTTTTATTCAAAAGAAATGTATTTATTTGTAAATCACGGACACGAATGGACGGAAACAGTTTTTGAAGCAGCAGGATTTTACATGACAACACAGGAAATGGAAATTGGATAATTATTTTCGGGGATAAACGCCCAGTTTTATAAAGTACCTAAACTGAAACAGTTAATGTTATATTAACAACCGGCGAATTTCTTTTTACTGCAATTAGGTATTCGAAATTAACTTGAGATCCTGATGCAAGTTTAAGGATCTCTCTTGCTGTATAAACAATAAAATCTCTTAAAAAATATGGACACAATCAAGAGTGAAGATCGGTCGCGCCATTCAGCCTTACATAAGGACTTAAGACAATGATATAAGCCATTAGAATAGGTTCACACGTTGACGCTGTCAAGGCCATTCCCAAGAGGTAGCGTCCATTGCTTAATGCGTCCCACGCCATCGCATTGTTAATAATATTATTGTTGCTGATGGTATGCAGCAAAAGCTCTTTTCGTCTTTTCTAACCTTGACTTGACCCCTGATGGCTTCAATTCCTCTGTGTCCAAAATTTGTTTTGTTTTTCTTTCCTTTTTAACATCCTCATCATGATTTCTGTGTCATATCATGAAGAATGGATGTATGTGTTTATAAAATTGTTACACTCTACTTGCTGCCTCTGCTATTTGTTACACTCATCAAGAATTTTAATTGTACGTTGGCGTCTAATTGGTATTGTATTAGTGCAAGTGAAATTTTCAAGATGAAATGCGAAAATCGCTTATTTTATGTGATAAATTATTGGAAAAAACCGTTTGAATCATATAGTTTTTTTCTCTCTTTGATGATAATTACTCGGATACTATTGCCCTACATGTTGCATATTAGCGGCTAAAAATAGCTGCAATCTGCTCTTACATAAGAAATACAATCATAAATGCAAACTGCATACTTAAGTTGCTTAACTGTATATTAAAGGATGTCCGATATATTTATAAACAGCAATAATTTCCATTTAAGAGTATTATGCAGTAGAAGAAATGATTTTCGGTATAAACAAAACAAAACTTGTTATATCGAATGTATAATAATTCGTTGCAATTAAATGTAAAGACAGATTTTCGAATAAAAGAAAAACACAGTTTTAAAACGAACGTTGTTTTGCAATGTTTAATAAAAGCTTCAGATATATTTATATAAAATGCAAATGACTTTCTATTTAGTGCATTCCATTTGTTGTTTTTCTATTGAGGCTGCTTAAAACTATTATATATTTAAGTTATACCTACTTTTTCTAAATTGTCAAGTATTTTCCTGAAGCAACGAATTTAATCGCTCTATGATGTGTTTAAAATTATTTTCCTCTATTTTTCAATAACAATATAATAACATATTGTGAAATAATATTGATGTGTACGTTTAAACGTGTAAAGTAGTTAAGCGTTTAACTTCCTTATTTGATCCCATTGTATGGTCATTTAATAATTTCAGTTTCGATTCAATAATACGCCCGTCCTAATCGCACTAAAGGATCTGAAAAATTGTTAGACGATGTCCTAACGGCAAGGAGGCGAACTACTAATCTAATCCTGCAAACAACCGATCATTAGAAAAGCCTTCTTATCGACTAACCTGATTTCAGCACTCTCTCGAAAACTGCCTTCCAGCTGTTTTTCTATGAAAAAATCACCATGCATAATTTTTCTATTGTTATACTTATTATTTTACACCTAGAGACGATAAGGAAATAACGATATACTTATAAAATATAGAAATTTTATGACTCGTTCCAAGCTTTTTTCACCAATCACGTACTTTATTGAATCATGTTTTGTCTTTACATACCTAGGTAAGAATATGAAGCAATTATCCATTACAAATTATCTATTTTTAAGTAAATAACGTATTTTCGGGATCTTTTTACCACATTTCATTTAATACTAACTTACTAACCTGATTTTTGTATTGTCTAAACGTGAGTTGCACTTTGTAAAAGCTCTTTTTTCTACGAAAAATTTCGCATTTCTATATAAAACACTTGATTTGTTTTATCTACAAGTTTCTTGATTGATTTTTTTCATTCCTATCTACAACATTCACTTTTCTTCCTATTTTACAGAGAAAATCTAATTTCATTTTACACAAAAACGCTAAATTCGTTCTACAACGACGTTTATAACAAATTCTACGACTGTATTACAAATTGTGTTAATTTCTGAATAAAAATGAGGACAATAGGTATATATTATCAAATCAATTTATCACGGTTCCCGTTAATATTTTCATCCACCATTTCGTTCCTTTTTACTGCATAGACCACCACATCGATAATGATTTCCTATATAAGTTGCATCAGCAAATTACACCTGATTGTATATGTTTTAATAATTTATTTTCCGCATTCTTTTATTTATTCTAAACAGTCGTCTACTGTATGGATATATAAACATTGTCTAATGTTTATGTATTTGGAAATCATAAATGCCGTTTTTCACACACCGTAAGCGCAGATATTATTATGCAAATACTTATTAAAGCCTTAGAAGATTTCATGATTGCTTTCGGGGATACAAAAATGCTTCACAACAAGGATGCTTAATTTAGAGAATCAACTGCACTCGTATTATACTTTATCTATTATTTTACTGTGTACTTATGAAGAAATTACTTTGTTTTAGCCTTTCTAAATAATGTGAAAATTGCCAGAGATTTAATAAAATTTTCAGCTCGATTTAAAGCGTGATAAATCACGGGGATTTAAACGTAAATACAAATTAGTAGTTAACATAATTAAAATCGATTTTAGATAATAAAAATATTGAATTATATCTCTATATAGAATGTATATGGATAAATTTATACAATAAATTAATTTTTGAATGGTACAATACACTATGATGATGATGATTATTATCATCATACAGTGAATTTGACCTCCGGTTGTGATGCAACGATTGTAATAATTTCAGTTACCATTTTATATTGCAACTACATATAAATATTAGCTATACTATAGTCCATATACGGCCTACACGCAATAACAATAATTTTGTATTCTGCTAAATAATTCAATATTATTATTATAGAACTTAATAATTTTAACCTAAATAACTTCTTTGTGTATTGTGTGTGTGCTTGGAAAAAATATACTTCTTTATAATAGTGTCATCATCAATTTATCGACATTAGAAAAATGTTCACCGCATCCGGTAGCAGAAATCAATCACGTTCGACTTTTTCACCAGCACACCGTACGCAATTATCTTTCCGGATACCTGAACGACGATTCTATGTTGTTGATGATGATGACATCTCTTATTCTGTTGCCGTTGGTGTGCGAAATGCTGGGCGAGAGTGGAGATTTTCAACTAATGTACATATCCCATAATTTGCAGTCAATATCAATAAAGCAAGTAAAAAGCCATTAGTGGTTTTGCATGTGAGTTATCTAAAGAGCACCCCAGCATCCAATTGGAGCCGCTAACTCGGGAATTTCATTACTAGCCGCTTGGCACCAGCAATGAGAGAATGCCAATCGTAATTGATAGCCTGATAAATATGTCGCTACTTGTACTTAGCATTTATCATTATGTTTTGCCGGCTGATTGGAAGTAGTAGTATACCTTTTACTACTCAATCACTATACACATTAACTCGCTGATGAAAAATCTGCAATCTATTTATTTCGCATTTGCTTCGTATAATTGGTGAGACAGTTGCAGGCAACAATTGCAGCATCGTCCAACATCTGTGTGTGTTTAGAGAAGGAATTGATTCTTGGCTTCGATGCTGTGTGACTATGGAAAATCGGAAATTGGGGGGTTAATTTGCACTGCGTAAACAAACATAATCTCCCTTCTCATTGCTGGATTGGTTGGCGGTTCTCTCGATACACAGCACACAGGACAGGAGTAATTGCTTGTTTCTAGAAAAGTATAAAAAGCCGGGAATGCCACCTCACACCTCATCCTCCGAAAACAACAACTTTACATTGTTTCAATAGCAAAAAATGCCAGTGTAACCAAACACACAATCCAGTAGTATAATTATGCTACCTTTTACCTACAACAAAAAATTATAATTGAATTTATAAGATAATGCCGACATATATAGGTGTATACACACATATAAGTATGAGCTGTTATTTTATAATGAAATGTTAAGGTTGCTGCCAGAAGCCCAGAGCTCCTCTTTTATAAAATTGCTGACGGTAGAAAATTAGTCATAGTGTTTTTGTCAAATATAGGTACACCTATTCAGTCAATAATATCCATGTGTCTATTCATTTAAGTTTATCATGTGTTAACATGATGCCTTATTCGTTTACACTTAAATTGATATTGTGCATTTTGGAGATGCAATCTGTTACGGACTCTTTTGTCTTCTCTTCACCACTTTTGCAACAATAACGGAAATGTATAATTAGTTTTGTTCTAAATTGACAACTTAGCATATGGTACCCGTGCTAGATGAATAGAATTTCAGACAGATCAGTCAAAAGGTAATTTTTTACTTTGGCATTTTGAGGGTGGCCCTTATCTACCTGAAGGTACCATTTGTGTATGTGTGTGTCTCTTTGACTCATTCTTCTAGCCAATATACTAAAGATAAATTCTCGACATGATTAAACTCTGAACTTTATTGTATAGTAAATCACAATAATTCATAAGACAGTAAGCTGTATTTATATAAAAGAAAGGGCATTTAGTTGCAGCTGTAGTGCACACACTGATTGAAGGTAGATCGAACATAAATGATAGGACACGATCTACTGCTAACGGTTAAGTTTACAATATCGACTGTATCGATCACATAAGTACACTATCAGCCAATATCTATCAATATGACACTTTATTTTGCCATATATGCAATATAAATATGTTCGGTATGTTAACTTATTTACTTCAACTAACAAGTCGAACCCTTTTAAAGAATCATTTTAATTGCATGAATATATTGCATTGTTCAAATAACTTGTCAATCATCCGATATGTGATGTAAGTTTGTGTGATTTGCAACTATTTTGCCCTTATCGTTAGTGAAACTATAATCCATTATTTGCAAATATTTTTCTTATTCTCAAATGTATTATATGTGAGATCACAATTCAGCCAGCCAGTTGGACGGTTTTTTTCGCAACTTAACATATACTTGTCTTATATGCAGTTGCAACACGCATTTATATGCCTATCTAGTAGAAGAGAACGTTCTTTAGATCGTGATTCACTTTTGAAAAAATTATCGATCACGGCTAGACCACAACTCTCCATCTTTTAACCTTCTTACTATACAGTTGATTAGAATTGACGGGGCATCATAACCAGACTCGAATCTTGTAATTATTAGACTACCACGTTTAGAAATTGGTGAAAAAATTGCCCGATTGATTAAGGCATGATGCAATGGATCAATATTAACTTGATTACCATTGTTTCATTATAAAGTCGGTGCTGTGTGCATGTAAGAATGGGCGGTCCGTTTGTTATTGGGTTAAACTGCTATAATTGACTGTTCTTGATTTATATAGAAAACGATTATAATAAAACTAAACTATAGGTCAAGTTTATTAACTATGTTTGTTAAAAGCGAAATGAATTGCCATTTTTTCCTCTCTTTACTTTAGATGCTGAAAAAATTGCAAACTAGATTATAAGATCTGTTTCTTAACAATCAAGATATGTGCAACATGATTAAAGAAAACAAACACCTGATATAATTATCGGTTTTTAGTGCATCCGTTTCATGACTCTTCAGTTTCGTATCGGCTTCACTTGAATTCATATTTCTTCATTATAACTAGTCACAGATTCTAGAAATTAATTAAAGCCTGCAAAATATTTGAAAAGTGAACAACACAAGAGCAGAAAGAAGTGTATATTCGATTAGAATTTAATGCTGGTCTGATTATAAAACTGTCATACTATATTACCCCTTAACAAGTATACAGGTTGTGTGAAGGGAAAAGATTTTTTCCGATTTTTTCCAAGCTTGTTGCGCATTTTGCATTGATACCTAGATATAAATAATATATTTTTATGGCTTGACTTTGTTGCAAAATGCCAAGTTATAAAGTTTAATTGTAAAGATGTCAGTACTAATAACGTTGTGTTGTAAAAGTGTTTGTTGACCAATAAAATGCAAAATAAAAGCATTATTTACAGGCTATATGTTTGTTAAGACTTGGTGTACCACGGGGGTTATTAATTATTTAATATACCATTGAACAAGTGAGTATGTAATTTGAAAATATCAATCATATCCTTGTATTATCGGAAATTAAAACATTTCAATTCATAATCATTTTTTTAAATTTACGATTCGAACAATCTGGCAGGAAAAATGTAAACACAGAAGAAGAATTATTATACAAGTGCATTTACTCGCGTAATAACACCACCCATCAGCAATAGGTAATATAATTAAATAATTTTAAACATAATCGTTAAATGTGTAATTATAGGTTTTTAAAATTGTCCATAGATTGCACAATTTTCTCCAACACTCTAAGAATATACATTATAAATCCTTTACATAGCAGACAGGCAATAATAATTTAAGTCATACATATATACCTATGTACGTATTTGTAGTTAACTTGGCTCACATTTTCAGTAAATGTACAATTTGATTCCAAGCCAGTCATTACATGAGTAAATATGTTATTTACAAAGGTATGAAAAACAAGAAAACATTTACAGTTGAACGTAATCTAAAATCTGCACACATATATACCTTCAACGAGTCTGATAATAATATGCAACATCGACAACAACAAAATATGTGAGTATGTATACTGAACAGAGATCTGGACCCAATCGTATATATAGGAGAGGATCAAATAGAACGTTATAATTAGTTGTCTTTAGTTGGATTTCCTTAATACAAACTGAAATAATTGACTTTAGGTACGTGATTATTATGGATAAAAGAAAATCAGTCACTTTCTAGGGAAAACACAGTTGCAGATAAAATTTTATTTGATTTTCCTAAAGCTAAAATCAATATATTACATGTATATAGATAAGGCTATAGAATTATATAAGAGTGCTTTTGAAAAAATCTTATTGATCTGCATTGACGTGCCACAATTCCTCGACTAAGCAATGTATACGCAACCAATAATCATTCTATCGGTAATCCAGTCGTTCAATAAAATTGCCTAAATCATTCTTCTCCACTAGTTGACGTTGCATTTTATTGATCAATTGTGGTGCATGCATGAAAGTATTGCATATAAATGGGCAAAATTTTCGTTACGATGAATTATTGACTATGATATGAGCGATGATGTAGGTAGAGGTTGTAAATAAATTAAGACGTTACTACATTGTGGTACTTTTTTCCATGGAGGAAATTTATGAGAAAATCTCTACTTGACTATTTGTTTAGCAAGTTGATAGGCGAAAAGTCTTTCATAGTGACCTCTTTTACTTTTGCTTATCTTATTACCTGGTGTCTATATGTACTTACATGTATACTTTTACTTGACTTTAAGTTGGAAAAATCAACTACTTGTTTATTTGCAATTATCGCTCTTTTCAAATAACGCAAAGATTAATTATCTAGTCATACTCTAGTCATTTAGCATGCCAATATCCAATTTCTATAAAAGAATGCACACATCACAAAGCAATTTCCTCGTAAACATATTAATGACAACACACTTTGATCGTGGCTTTTCAACATTGCCAATAATTATTGATAGACCCTTAAGAGAAAAAAACACTTGCTTGTTAATAAGGATAAATACTTTTTTTGATTAAGGAAGAATTCTTTTCTCGCTCAATTAAATTCGCAATTAATATTAATTATTCACCACTGAATCTAATCACTAATATAACTGTGCATATCGTAATGAAATTTTTAAGCATTTATTGATTTGTCATGTCTAATAATGGTATTTTCCGGAGTTTCGATTACAAAATTCATTATATTACATAAGTCCATAGTTAAGTTTGCCGCCAACCAATTTGTGTCCATCATCATCAATAACTATATGTAATTGTGTATTGAATAATTGTCGTTTTGGGTATATTAACGTTCTATTCGTGTCATCGTGTCCCTAAAATTTGCGATTTCTATTACTTTATCTGATTGATAGGTTCAATGATGTTGACACAGAATTGCAGCGGTTGTTACCTAACAGAGGGAGGTGTAGGTCGCTGGTAACAACCCAGGTCACTATACCCACTACTTGCTTGGAGATTTAAGCTGATCACGCATACACGCTGCTTTCAGGCAGCTATTTAAATGCATACCTGCAAAGGTAACGCAAAATAAACCAATATGATATTTTCTGAAACATTATGTAACGTTTGAGATTGTATAGAAAAATAAACTGAAACATGAAACCACACCTGATCCTGAATCAAGTTGTGGATTTGAACAGATTTGAGCTTTAATTCAAGGTTGAAAGACTCATTAAAAAAAACAGAAGAATAAAACACTCGTGTGCAAGAATAAAGCCATTTACGTCGCGACTGGTTAACAGCGAGAGCATATAAACACTTTTCGTATAATTGTCACCGAACCAATTTGAAATCAAACAAATTAGTTTTCAAGTGCATCGGAAATGGACATAAACAGCATCACAGACGGGTTTCAAATTACTATTAGACCACATTATAAAATGTAATGTGTTATATTTTCCATGGAAATTGTTGAGTATAGTTGGTAAAAGGTGGAAGAGAAGTATGATTATTGCATTGCAGTTGGATAAACAACGGCAATAATATAAAGAAACGACATGGTCGTATGCCGTGGTTTAGTTGTGAGGCGAGCAGATTGGACACATGTAATAGCATTTATAGACAAGGTGTTTGCTTATAAATGTTGACATGTAAATTATTTACGAACTTACAGCCACTCTTATTTGTTTTTGTCTAATAACAAGACCACAAATTGATTTCTCAATTGAAAGACACTATATGCTCAAAACCGGACTCCCTACACACAAATTTCAAATTCAAATTTATACTGTCTTTTAATTGGATCAAAAATTCATAATTATTTTGTTGGAATTATTAATAGACGCGTTTGTTGACTTACTAATCAGTGCTCTTAATATTATGCCATTGCTATTTATAATTATAATGTTGCTGCTTAACTTGTGGTTGTAATGATTTTCTGTGTATATTATTATAGCACATAAATCTTATAGAAAGTATTTTCTTTTGCATTATCCTTGAACATCAATCGTATAGATATAGAGACTTATAGATCGGTGCTCTGTGTTTGTTGTTCACAATACGAAATTACTGTTGTGCGTTATAAAATTTCTACATTAAACAATATTTTTCTAAATTGTACCATAATCACTGCAATTTAATAGTTACATTTGGTTTTTAAATTGCAATCAAATGAGTAATCATGCAGGCACAAAGTATAGACTTTCATTTTAGATGTTAAAATGTATTGGTCATTACAAAAAAAAATTAATTTTTTTCTCTATGACACTCTTACTTCTATATGTAATGTAAAGATGTGCTCTTGTATATAATCTGGAGCTGAACAAACACGAAATCCTGACAATTACCGACAGATTCAACATTGTTACTCAATTGTGTTTTACATTTCGTTGTAGTTTGGTTATGAAACTTTCGATATTCACGATATACTTAGCGAAAGAAATTGCCTTTTGTTTTTAAACACGCTCTTTAAACGGTTGGATTTTTTTCTTCTTTTCTTTTAGTCTCCACATAATGAAACACAACAACGCACATAAACGAATTTTTCAAGAAGAAATTACGAAACTGCCTCTTTCTTATTATTAAACACAATCCATTTAATTATAAATGCTCTCTCTAGATGGAAATTATACAAAAACTGATAAATATTTTCAGGCTAATTATTTATAGCCATCAATAAATCAAAAAACGGCTCGTAATTGTTTATGTGAATTCCTCGGCCGCAAGAGCACAAGTGAAAAATTGCATTTATGCAATTGTATTTATATTTATATTATAAAAGAGAAAACTCTAGTATATAAATCATATGTAAATTTCATTAGCATTAATCCAACTGATTATTGGCATACCTCATAAACTAGTAATTAAATTAAATTATTCAAACATTTATTTCAAACTGGTAGACAACAAATTATATGATGGCGTATATAATATTATTATTATTAGGTGTAATAAAACCATTCTTCTAAATCGATTTCATATAAAATCGCATCTCAATAAATTTTATTTATTTTATTAAAGTGGAAATGTGTTGATGTTTCATTTCTGTCATTTCTGCACATTTAATATGAAATAAAATAGTGACTTTAAAACACTTTATTTAATATTCAACTTGTCCATAGATTTTTACCTTATTATTATACATTTCCAATATTTTATCATAGCATTTTTACTCAGACACATTAAATTGCATGCACACCTACACATTTTCCAATAACTTAACGAACACTTTGCAACGCTTTGATATTATTATTGCAAAATTTCATGACATTCATATATTCTCATTTTAGTTTAGCTTAATTGATAAAGTAATTAATGTCTTGCATGTCTATAATACCTTTATATTTAAGGCAAAAATTCCAACTTCTATACGCGATCATTTTTATAGAAAAGTAATTAAGTTGTACATGTTTGTTTCGTGTGTAAAAGAAAATATAAATATGAGACACTTGATTGAATACAGCAACTTGTTAACAACGTAATTATTAATTTTATATCCACACAAGATGATTATTATTTTATAGAATAATCGTATAATTGGACAATTGCTGAATTTTCAATATATTTTATATAATACTTTAACACACAGATATTTGTTGCATGCCCAACATCCATCTTACTTACATCCAAGAAAATGCAAGCTGTAATTTATTATATTTTTATGAGATGCTAAATTTATTGTAATTTTTCCACAATAACAGGTGCCTGTCATCAATCAATAATACTTTGCTTGCACAAGCAAAAGTGCGTGTACTAACGTATAATAATGAGACTTTAAATATTGTGTCCATCAGCCACACAAATGGACCATTTTTCTCTCTCCTCTTCTCTCTCCTCTCTTACAACACATCCTTAAACAAAACCGATTTGTTTACTTTCTTTCAGTATCGATAAATCAAAACAGTGTGTGAAAACTCCCACCCGTCGCCTTTATAATTTGCATAGGAATTTCTTATGCAAACAATTCCCATTTGGACGCTACAAATAATTGACATACCCAATTCAATTTGTATCGCCTATAGATTTTGCGCAACACCTAATAGTATTTGCTAGTAGATCACATTTTCCATGTACATATGTTTTAGGTTCGTGGTAATAAATTAAAATTTACCACCTGTTTCTATTGGCTGAACGAGTTTAACTCAAGAAATCTACATTAAGTGTTATAAAATTAAACCGCCTCAATGCTCTTATTATGCAGTGTAGGAGTCATATAAGTAATTAACCATTTAAGACAGTTAGAAAGTGATTTTTGCATGCCTTTGTACGACTGCAATAAGATCAATTCTTTTCTACATGACCTAATAATAAATCATTATGACTGCATGCAAAAAAGGGAGATTAGTAAAAATGTTATTAACGTAAGTAAAAAAAAAATTGTTGAATGAATAGCAGGGGAGCCCTTTTGTTGTTGTTGTTGTTGTTCTTGTCATATGAAATATCGGCGCCAGGAAATTCAAGCAATTTATATGGTGCAGTTACTTTCAAATTGAGTAGTATTTACAGCAAAACAAATTTAATGCATTTCTGTGAGAGGTATTAATATAGTCGAACATTGTGAAACATCTCCATTAGTCGAATATGTGTCTTAAATGATGTTAGATATAGGTATATAGTATGTACGTAGGTATATAAGTTGATATATAAAGACACATAGAAAGGAGACGAAAAAAGACTATAACTTCATTAACTCCCTATGCAAAGTCTTATATAAATTGACAGCTATTACTGCTATCAAAGGATTATCATTTTATTGAATATTCATTATATGATTTATTAGAGCCTGTCTTTATTTATGTCACATAAAATGTTATGGAAAGTTGAAAACTATTATGTACTTTAAATCCTATCTAATAATTTATTTATTCTTCGTACCTTAATGCATACCTTAAAGGCCCTTAAAGATCCTGCTTATTAAGACAACAAAGGGCCTTCCTTTTAATGCCAGCAAATTTTCAAACAATTCACTCTATAGAATTAGTATGAATAAAAATAAATGCCCCCGCTTTCGAATGATGGTCACATAACAGAATTAACACTTTTTTTCCAAAATTTCCCTATCTAAGAGTCACATCATAAATTGAATAGCAGTAATTCTAATAAATCGAATCACTTGTAATTACAAGTTCTATCAATTGATTACTTGATTATTTCGTGACAATAGCATTAAGAGTACATTGAATGAAAGAATATTGCAAAATTATACTTGGCAACGAATTTTTCTACCTCCATCCACTGTGTGTGTTTGTATAAAATTAGTTGGTACACAGAAAATCGCAAATAACCAACTATAGGTACTCAAGTGATTGCACCATCTATAAGTAGCATACAAGTCCATGAAAATGAGTGTGTAGTTAGCATAAATTGATATTTCTTTGATAGTCAGGTATACTTGCGAAATTTATTTTCTGTCTTAAACTCGCGAGGTACAAATACACACAAATAGAATATACGAATGTTTTTAATGAGGTCTATTATTATTTCGTATATGTATGTGCATTTAATTCACAACTGAATAATATGTAATTACTGTGCTAAAGAAATAATTAAAGAACTTTTCAAATTGTTATTACCATTTGTTTTATAAAAAAACAATATTTAAATATTATTCACAACAAATATTGCAAAATCCAATTGAATGACATTGAATAAAAACATTTTTTTATCAATCTTTTCATGAAAGCGTTGCATTAAATACTTAATTGTTTCTTAAATTGTTTTATCGTATATAGAGAATGTCGAATTGCATGGGAAATAAATACGTTCAGATAGAATCACATAAACATATAGGTACACAGTGAACAGGGTTGCGGTTTATGCTTAACTAGCCAATTAACTGGCCCCTAATTGTACTTGTAGCGCTACATTTGTTTTGTAATTAGCCATCGCATTAAGATCGCAATATGTGATTATGATTTGTGTTTAAATTGAAAGCATTTTGATAACTTGCCCAAAATTAAACCAACGTCCAAAAATTATGAAAAATAATTTTTCAGTTGTGTGGTTGAAAAAATGGCTAGTTTTCATTCGCTTCTATTGAATCGTTTTTGTTTTTAACTCACCATCGCCTGAAGAAGATCCTACGTGGGAACCTCCGTCCCCTGAAAAAATGAAATTCTACAATCAAACTTTAACTGTTAAATCATTGGCCAATATTGGGCTAGCATCAAAAATGTTTAAATCGTGAATAAGTACGCACAGACCTGTCTCTTTTGTGTGGTGAGTGCATCTTCTGCAGCATCCTATACCGGACTGTGGCTTGTAACAAGTCTGGCATTCGTTTTTATTATTTATGAGTCTAGAGAGTGCACAGTTCAGTCTTATGTGCCTTTTAAAAGCCGCTGACATATTTCAAATAACGCGAATGGAGCATTTCACGTTGCTTCGTTTTACTTATTATACACAGGGACGATTTTGATCGTTGTATAAAAGACTTGCATTTGGCACAATTTTAACTCACTTCAACTACGAATACCATTAAATAACCGATAAATTGTACACAGATGGGAAGCTTATTAAATATTAATTAATACCGATTAGTTTATGTTTGGAGATAATTAGTTTTATTAAAGTCCATCATCAGTTGTGAATACACAATTAATTTGATTAATTTGAACAAAGAATAATAAAAAAAGAAACGAAATTTACGATCAACAACAACACAGTCGCTCTTTAATTCGAAATTACAATCTCAAAGTACCAATTTTAAGAATGGTCGGTGTTTTCATAAAGGTCACATTGGCACCGATTTACAAGAGATTACATGGCTCTTTTATATATCATATTTCGTACAACATATACACAGAAAGTGTACCAATTGAAGCAGAAAACTCGTTTTGTCTAGTAATTGTTGTGGAATAATCAGTTGGTCCATTTATTTTACCATGTTGAAATTCGATACCATAAATTAGTGTTGACTGTTGAAGATTAGTTCGATTTTTTTAATATCGTGTGTAAACGCCAAAAATCATTACACGGGGTGGATAAGTTAATTTTATTGTGGGCGGACGGGTACATAGGTACATTGAACAATAATCAATTGATCGATAAAATAGCAGGTCTACCATAAAGGGAAATTATTGAATGTTGATCGATTCTTAATATGTGTACGATGGGAACGTGTAATTTCGCATTTAATAAGCAGTCTTAATTTCATCTTTACATTGTTACATTTTTCTTATGTGTGTGTGTGTGTGTTGGTGAAGCAAAAACGCGAAAATAAAATTGAAAATGCTGCAAAACAGGCTATACGCCTGTTTTACATACTGATATGGCGTATAGAAATTTTTTCCAGAAATTACGTATGCAAATGACGAAATAGACGATATAATAATGTGTAAAATGAATGAAATTTTTCACTTACGCTTCTTCTTGTGTTCCTGTTCCTGCTGATGAATTGCACCGCCTGAGGGATCTAACATCATGGAGTGCCCCAGGTGCCCCCCATGACCCCCTGGTTGGCACTCCATCGTAATCATGCTACCCTCAATGATTGGAGCACACTGCAAAAAAAAAAACAGAAAAAACTTTAATCATTCTCTTCAATTTTTAATAAAAGTTTTAAGATTGCATCAGAGACCTCCTACACACGTTTAAAAACCATAATAATTATATAAAGATTACTAAATAGTAAATTTGACAAAAGTGCATAGATTCAAGGAAAAGGAAATGATTATTTGCCAAGTCTTAGTAATTTAGGAAATTATTAGGAACAACTTAATCCTACCATCATAAACCACAATAAAGAAGTAGCTAAACAAACAATCAAGGGAGAAAGGTAAGCGTGTAATAATAAACGACGATAAGAAGTCGACAGTCCCTTAAATTTCCCTCTTGCCGCCACTCAAATGAAGGGTAGCAATGACATATGGTGTTTTCGTTAGAAAGACCGCGCCAAGAGAAGGGCTAAAGTGGCGCTCTTTCTGGTGTCTCTCTATAGACATGTCTGTTTATCAGATAACTTTTTTTGTAATAACGCGTGGCATCAACAGCTGACCGTCACGAACATCATTAATACTTGCTAGTAGAACAATATTTTTTTCTTTATTATTGTTCGTGTTGAACGGTTTTAAACTTTCACTAACACACCAGCACAACAATATCTAGAAGAAATATTTTATATGTAAGATATTTGCATGCGCTATAAAATTGATTCGCGCATTTAAAAGTCGTTTAGGAGACAAATAAAAAGTAAATCCTTCCTATTATTGAAAGTCTAGACCTTAAATGCTCATTAAAATCACTTCAAGTGTCTGGATTTGAACTGATTCTATTGAAGAATTTATTTATATATCGGTTTTCTGCTGTGGTCGTGTATAAGGCCATATGGTAAGCGTATTATATGTATATACACTTATTGCCCATGATTTACTGGATGGATTTTCACTTTTCCAACTTGTGTATATGTATGTTTATTTTAATATCATTTATATGACAGTTTAAGATCATAATGTATCGGTCACGATAAGGAATGGCTGTCAGTGTGCTCTTCAAACTAGTTTAAAGTGCATTTTATTATAAAATTATACTATATAATGTAACGGAATTGGGGATAAGAATAAGTGAGAGAAAAATACCTCAAGTAGTACCTCAATTGTAAAAATATCCGCTATTATTCGCCTTGTCATAAAAACATGCTGGAAAAAAGTGCACTACTCGGGTATTTATTGTAAAATTTTCAATTTAGTTTAATGCTAATTATACAAGGCATCACGTTTACTATTTTTTCCTATGCACTAAGAATATAACTTTCTAATCCAATACAAATTTAACATATAAAACTAAAAAAATCTCGCATTATTTTACGCTTATTTCCTTTCCAACATTAAATAGGTGTTTTGTTTTCATATTTCTTTTTCCTTTTATACACTTCTTTCAACATTAAACCAATTTATTTATCGGCCTATCGTAATATTATTAATGTAGGAGTATGTTTATATTAATAATCCCCATTGACATTCTGTCGTGTTTAAGTTATTGATAGTTGATCAAGATATTGTTGACTTTTGTAGTAAACAAGATAGTGAAATTTATTAATTGATTGTAATTATCATAAGAGTGCTCATATTAATGCTTAAAAGTGCCTACGCACACACAGATATTTCGTTAAATTAAATCACAAGAGACAATAATCTTTATAAACAACAGCAGGGAGACAAAAGCAGGAACTCTAACTGTTTTCCAGTATAATTTTACTTTTAACAAGTCGATCGTTTTATGAATGAAATTTAGTAACGTTTCATTTCTCGGTCTAATAGATGATGAGGACGATATAGTAAAGAGAAAATGAAATAAATTGTAAATAAAGAAGTTGGGACACGGTTTGATGAGGTGGTGTGAGAAAACGTATAATAGACAAGTTTAATCATGCATAGACACATAGTTTTAACGGTATCCAATCTATTCTTCTTCTAAAATGTACATGTAATATAAGTACGAGTAGATAGGAAAGACGCGGTTATTGATTTACAGTAGTTTTGTGTCGATGCATTTGTAAATATTAAATCATTTGTCGTTTAATGATGTCAATGTATTAATGGGTGCTTATATTAACATGATTTATATGCGAACTATTAATAAATCAATGCATATTTATTGAAATCTATTAGTTGGATTTATTGACGGTTTCTAAATGAATTCAGTCACATATTAATAATGGAAATTGTTTATAGAAATTCTTCAAATAACACAAATAAATCAGTCATCAATATTATATCGACAGATATTGGTCTGATTTATGCAATTACTTTTAAGTTAAAAATGTACCATCACGCAAACTAGAATTTTCCTCAATTTACAACAAAATATTCGGTTATCGTCACAGCATAAACCGTTGAAAGGATAAATAAGCGAAATCCTTTGGGCATTGTAAATATTACAAGGTTCACCTACACGCCAACGATCTTATCATCCTCTTGTAGGTACAAAACGATTTTTATAACTATATTAATACGCAAATGTAATAAATTTATCCATCAACAGTAATAAAAAATTGTGTTCTTCGCTTTACTAACGGTATTGTAACAAAATAAGCAGTTACTTGCGATGTAGATCAATTATTGCACATAAAGATGGATAGATTACTTTATTATGTTGCTTTTAAGTGGACGGAATTGTTTTATTCTTTTCCTGTTCTCGGTACTTGGATTTAATTCGAAATGAGTCACTAATTAATTGAAAATTAACATGCATTCGATTAATAATAAATCACACACAGGCGAAATGCGAATGAAAATTTTATCTAGGAATAATTACCAGTTGGGTTCCGTGAAAGTTCTTATTAAATGAAAGGAAAATTCTTGTTACAATCCAATATGCTAATGCTTGCTGCACATAAGGAAGGAAATGGAATTAAAATTAGGTAGTTGTGTTATGCATTGGGCATATCTTCGTTTCTGAATTTATTTTGAAATGCTTAATTACACTTGATGTTTATAAAAAAAACATAGTGTGTGAGTTTGAAAAAATGATAAAATGTTACCAAACGCACACACACAATTTTCCTTTCGAATGCATTTAGTGGACACACGCAGAAATTATTTACAACAAGTCATAAATGTCGAAAAAAAGCTGTCTAAAATGGTACGGTTTGATTATTTTAATGCGATATTAATTGCTATTTCCTATTACATCATTATAAGTATCTCGAAATGCAATGATAGGTACTTAACCTTCTGTTTGTAATTCCAACATACACAGAAATCCATGTATTCCATTCGACATTCGGAATACTAATGGAAATTGATGCGAATCTCGGAACTTGTCAATCTGCATATTGACTGTCCGATGCACTCTTTGCCCCCTTACAGCACAGATCGAGATACCGTTTATTTAATTGATACGTTATTTTACATAATAGTGTAAAATCTTACAACATTCACAATCGATCAACCATAAAACCTACAAAAATGTTTTTGTGACACAATTAAAAATCATTCAAAATAAATGTTTTTATTCGATTGTACAAAAGAAAAAAATCACCGAAGGACAATTACAGAGTTTCTAGTATTTTTCTGTGAAATGGAACGAATTTCAGTTGTGATTCATTAAACAGTAGAAAAAATTACTTACGTTAAGTATATTCTTAAAATGGGTAAATATAATTTCTCGTTATAGATATTTTGTTGAAATTATTCACACTTGCATCGCATTTAATTGCTATACACAACTATTACCTCAATTAAAATATATATATGAAAACATTAAGCCAATTAACTATTTTATTATTGCCGTCGAAAAATGAAGCCCTGCCCTCCGCAATTAACTTTACTGTAGGTATATTATTCGCGCATTGTGAAGACGATTTGTTATGGTCTTCCGGGTAATAACCAAGATATTTATATATGAAAATTTTATGTATTAGAGGAAATTACACATTCTATATGTATATCTACATATATGGAATTTATTGTTTTAAGTGCTATACAAAAGTGAAGAGAGAAGTGTGTGGTTTCGATGAAAAAACAAAAACATGCACCGAACAATTCGTTCTAATTATAAAATAATGACGAAAATCTTTTACAGTTAATCCAATAATTACGTAAATGGATATACTTAATATTATGTAAAAATACTATATAAGTGAAAAAATATTATGCTATACTAGAAAGCATAAAATTTTTGTTTGGAAAATGTGTTAATAATTATTTATTGTTTAATGAACCGATTGTGGATTAAAAGGTTCCTATGTAATACTTATAAAGAAGACCAACTCCTGCTGTCCTGCTGACTGATGGTTATCGCACCATTCCAACATATGAACAATTTACAGTCTATAAAATTGAATTATTGTTGTTGTAATAGAAAAAATCGGTTTTATATGTATATGTGTGTGTTTTTTTTTCTGTGAGAACAAACAATAAGCCGCATATAAAACGGCAGGACGATACAACAACAACAATTGAGAGCATGAACGAAATAACTACAAACACAATCAACCAGATACATAAAATGGTATGGGATTTAAGGTCAATCACGTCCAAGTTGAAGTTGGACAGGCATTTTTCAACTTTAATACAGGTTGTAGTTGTGTGATAAAAAGCCTTGCAAACTTCCGGTGGTCGGAACGCCTCCAAGCGGGGGAGTACACAACTACCGATGATGGTATTATGGTCTAAAGTTCAGAAACACTTTTCCACAATTACCTATTTCGATGTAGTGTTTCCATCCTGTTTGATGATAGTTTTGTTAAAACATATCTATCAAACTAGCAACATTTATAATTGCTTGGTAACTTGGCGCTTTTACACTACGTACGTAGGTACTACTTTATCCATTTAGTGGAGAATAATGGTATTTTTTTAGTTCCCACAGTTAAAAATTGAAAATATCGTTTACAATTCGTGTGTTTAATTGCGAAACGGACTCGATTAGAATAAATGCACACTCTTCAATATACATAAAGAATTTTAATGGGAAAAGTGTCCACAAAGTACCCGAGGTAGTACAAAGATAGAAAAAGAGGCAAGCAATAAATGTGCGAAAAAGTGGACACAAGATGCACTTATTGGTTTCTCATGTATACATTAGACGACTTTTTTCACATGCTTTATAAATAATAAAAGAAATGTGATCAATCTGTTTTATGTGTCTATTAATGCAAAAGACTATACCTATATATCGTACCTATAGAATGGTGCGTGACAAGTTGGAAAATTCCAAACACGTACAAACCGTCTCTAGTTATGAAGTGTTAAATTCCGGGCCTATCATCATTTAAATGTGAATTAGAGTAAATGCACTTGGCCATAATAAATTTTTAGCATTCGTACATATACCAGAGGTTTCCGTTGTTTTTCTTTTTTTATTTCGCTTTCGTGCTAATTAGTATAAATTTAATTAGCCATGTCGAATACTCTTCTCCGACGACACGGCAAATAATGTCTCGAATTTCATTTTTCAGAATATATTCGGATCCTAAAAAACCGGTTACTTATTGGGCTTTATTAATGTTTACTGCTTGTGGATATCCGCTTTTCTATAATTTGATTATTTAAATCGCGATAATTGAATGTTGTTTAACACTTTTTCGACAAGGAAGTGTTTTTATTTCGCAACTTGGAAATCAGCACAGCGAATGACATTTTTTCCCAAAAACTGGGCAATATTTACTGCACTTTGCATTCCATTCACACCACAGAAACACACACAGCTTATAATAAAATATAGTGGACAGTCTAGATTTTTAAGAGCGTTTAAATGCACCAAGTGTACAAGTTGTTGAAATAAAATTCTAATAAATCTCGCCATCGAATAATTATCGACGATGTCAGTGTAATTATTGGCAAGAACAAAAATATGTATAATATTATTAAACTAGTCGATGTACACAGGTGCATGTGGGAATGGAAGGTGCAAGTATGATTTAATCGCGAATTTAATAAGGGTAAAACAACTTTCTGATATGCCAATGTTGCATACCGGGGAATTATTACTTATATATATATATATTCTATATAGTAGTGTTCGTTAGGCACTTTTTTTTTCTTTTGATTGTATATCTATAAATATCAACAACTTGACTCTTTGCGTTGGGATGAGATGGAATCGGTATGAAAGTATGAATTATTGGAGAATAAAAATGACAGTCATTACTTTTCTATAGAATTTATGGGTTTATTGTGAAGATGATTTATAAACCAAACGATTCACTAAAATCAGCTTTTTACGCAATAATCACTTAAACAGAACAAACAAGTTTAAGTAATTTCCTTAAGTCGATTTCAAATTTAATACTTTTTGTATATTATTTAGTTTGTGTATATGCAAAGTTTTTGGTGTTATTCTAATGATAATATTTAAATTTGGCTAGGTTTTTTTGGCAAGGCCTCTATAATTCAATATTCCACGGATATTCCATGTTTGTTGAAGGTCAGTTCGATAACCTTCATTGCAAACACTAATAAATAATATTAAACATTATACTTTTTGAATGAATATTCTAATTTTTCAACAATTATAGATAATGTTATACAACGTTGAATATTGAAAATTACACATGTATCTTCGTACATACAAAGTATAGAAATAGTAAACATGTATCATGATGAATTTTAAAGTCAAATGAAGCACGAAACTGCCTTTTTTTTCATCATATACTCGTACTTAGAATACTTTCAGTTGCATAGGCATACAGAAATTCCAGATTACAAGATATCTCATGGTTTATATTGTATTTTTCTTGTATTGTTACCATTTTTGCTGGTATAAAGATTTGTTCCTGCATGAACATTTACGCTTTTTAATAACAATTAGTTACAAATTGATGTAAATAGAAAAAAGGCGTTGCATAATTTTGTACATTTTTTCCAATACTCCTACCAATTCCGAGATTTTATCAACTAAATCGTAAAACAATTACCTTCAAGTTATACCTGTGAAGGTTGTTAATTTCAAATTGAATTAAATCGATTTGATATCAGTGTTTATTTTAGTGTTTTCATGCAAAAAAGGAAAAGAGTCTTCTTTAACCACTGTGTGCACATATAACATTATGCAAATTAACATAAGATATCGATTTTTTTATTTATACACAAAACAAATAACAAAACTCATTCCAAACAATAATTATTATTGTACATATATATACAATTGAGTAACTACTTCAATATTTTATCTATTTATCTCTTTATAACTAATTTTACACATTCTCTCCTGGGTATATATTATTATTTTATCCACATTTTAATCTAATATGAAATATAATTTTCATTTGTAGTGTATAAATTTAATGAAACCGCAACTAGTTTATTATTCTACACAGATTGTTTAATTTTTCACTGTACCTATTGATTTTTTAACAAATTCCTGAAATATTTCTAATTATTTAGTAGATAGGTTTATATGTGTAGTACAAGCCAGCGAATCGAAATTTATAATGCCTTTATTATAATCATCGTGTATAGATAGGAGTATATCGTAGATATACGTCCAAGTTAGTATCAGACTTCATTATAAGTTCGTAGCTTCAAATACGGGCAAATATTTGTATTTATAGAAATTATGTATAAAGTATATGAAAAAAAAACACGAATGTACATGAATAATCTCTAATGTCCAGTAACATAGAAATTCACGATTGCAACGGAAATTAAATGGTAGGTATAACATAATAAAATTAATAGCACTAACAGATAAACAGTTGCTTTTCCATACAATTTTTCGATGAATTAACTTATTTTAAAATGATGTGTGCCTATACAATACAGCACTTATACTTTTTAACAGTACATTAAATGATAAATCGATTTAAGTGTACAATGTTGTACACTTAAATAGAAGTGTTTCATTCTCTATTGTTATACTTTCTTTGCGTGCTCTTTGAAAATGTATCTATATATGTAATTTATTTGTAATAAGTCGTTTCCCGTATATCTAAATTTACTTTTTGCCATCTACCCATACTTAAATACTATTAACCATTACAATCGGATTCAATGAGATTCTAATTTCAAAATCATTTAACTACTATAGTGTTTTTTTTTTGTATATATTATTGAAACTATCAGACAATATATTAATATTAAACGTGTTAGAATTGGAAACACTGAAACTGGACTTACCTGAATAATTTACACAAAAAAATCTTGATCACTTATTAAATTTTTTCCCTTCGTAATGGTCACTTTAACAATTTAAACGAATGTTCATCCAATAATAGATATCATTAATATCATAACATAATTAAAGTACTTGATCAATTGTATTTTTCTGTTTCAACATTTCATCGATCACACAAGACGATTAATTTTCGATGTCGGAGATTGGATCGAACGATTGCGGCACTAAAATCAATAACCCAATCACTACGATAATTATTGTTTATAAATAATTGTTGCTTTGAAAACATCAAACTGATGAACGCATCATTTCCAACAGCATCTCACAAAACTTTATCAAATGTTACATAGAAATAAAAAATGTTACAGTTTAATATATTTAGATTTTAATTATTATTTATACATGCAAACACTATAATTTTAATCGATAAAACAATCAATCTAAATGCCAGACAAGTCGTTGTTTCATCCAACACAAATTACTACTAATTATTACACTGGATTTTCTTTGGAGACTCCAATAGACGCACAGAACACAAACCCGATTTTCGTAAGATGAAAAGTTTGCTGGCAATCGTGAGAGGGTCTGCTGTTGGTACTCGTATTAGTATATTACTAATTCGTTTAGTTTTCAACCTAGTAAGTGTTAAATTTTCCGGAACTTGTGTGAAGAATAACACGCCGATTATAGCATCTAACAGGATGCGATCCACTGACTTCTCTGTTCCGACTGTGCCGGACGAGTGAGTGCCCGTCGCACTGTTATGCTTCAAGAATTGCGTACACCTGTTTAAGTAGAGGGGAGATATTATTTACCCCTCCAACAGGTACCATTGTCATATAGTTTGATATGAATTGTAGGAAATTATCGGAAATTGTCTCGAGAGAGCATAATTGGAACAATTTTACATGGAAAGGGGGTAAAATGTTAAAAGCGCTTCTAACGAGTCTCAGCCACTTGTGGCGCGAAAGGAGACACTAACGGAAAACTCAGAAGCGTTTCTGTTGTGGTACCGATTGAATTCCACTGAATTCTATTATCAACATTCAACAAGTTGTTTTATCGAAATATTGATGAAACTTGCTGGAGGTACCACTGGTACCAGTCTTAACGAAAGAATTGCTTGTTTCAGCCCCGATTTCAGTTAGCCTTTTCTACATGTAAGTTTAGTGGTTTATTTATTACATCACCTATAGTGTGTTCCAAGGAGAGACACAAACACAAAACATCAGACCATTATGCAACAGTATGCAAGTGCCTATTACAATGTTTAAGAGAGAAGAAAGTAGTTGCAGCAAATGCAAAATACTTAAGGAGTGAAACTTATAAATCACATAACTATAATGTACTCATGCATCATTGTATTGTGTATGAATAATTTAATGATTATGACTTATACGGTATGTCACGCCTCATATCTTATTCTCTATTGTGATTGGTTACACACTTTTACACACCTCCTGTTCATATACTTTTCCAAACAATATTCGGTGCTCTACCTGGATGTTTACATTAATGCGATATAGCCAGGTAGATTATTCATAAGGTCTGAGTGTTGCATGTGTTTGTTATGTGGCGGATTTTTTATTATAGCTTCTATTGAATAATTCGCAAGGCTGTTGGGTTTATATTTAGAAACTGATTGCTGGCGGCAAGACTGTTTTTTTTTGCTGCCGTTTTTTTAAAACAAGTAGCTAATTGATTTTTTTAGCAAATTTGGTTCAACTAAATAAATTTGTATAATTACTTAATTAAATTTAATATAATTGGATTTGATAATAGGGTTCTTAATATTTAAATAATTTATACATTCAAGTTGATGAATTCATTCACTTATTTCCATTCCTATATCGACTACCTACTACCAAGTTGCTTTTTTGTGGTGCCGATTATGCGTGTGCGTATAGAAAGTATCTATAACACTTTATTGTAGAGGATTGTTGTGCTTTTCGTGCCTCATGTGCGTCGACTATTTTCCCAATGCGTACACTAAACAGTATTTTCGTGACTAAACATAATAATCAGCACTAAATAATTGCCTTTTTATGTAATAAGTCGAAAATAGACGCAGTTCTAAATTTTTTTCAGTAAAGTTAAATTAAGGTCCCACATGTGGAATAACTGTAAGAAACTGAGAACTTTCAATTAGATGCTCGCCTCGTAATTACACAGGAATCTCAAAATTCCAAAAACTAATTGATAGTTTTTCTTGCAATTTACTATCGGAATTAAAGAACTGTCAATCAATCATATAATTGGATCACCTTATAGTTTTGACTATATCTATATTATTTCCAGTACCCTCATTTTTTATCGAAGATGCCATTTAAAAGAGTAACACAACATTACATAGAAATTCGTAAACAAGATTAAAGTTAAGAGAGAGAAAAAATAAATTATATTGCATGATTGATGTGCAGATTGAAAATGTTACCTATATTTCCTATAATTATATTCTAGTTTTTCTAACTTTGTGTTGCAATGCGACGCAAAGTAAAGTAATAATAGCACGGGCAAGAAATATTTCATGGATATTAAAAATGATTTAAAAAAACATAAACTTTTCTATAGAAAATTAAGATAGTCTTGTGGCTTAGTTATGTACGTCTAGAAATTTGTTTGATTGCACAATGCGAAATGCTTTAAAAAGAAGTGCTGTTGAAATTCTAAGTTGGTGGAAAGAGTGACCAATGGTTCGTTTTCCACATCCGCATTTACGTTGTAATACAACCATTCTCTTCACTATATTACTAATGTGTATTTAGGTCGGAAAAAATCCCAGAATGCGCACCTCTAACAAGGCATTAACATACTCATGCTCAAATATGGATATAAACAGTTAGCATTTGTTTCGATTAGATAGCGATTGTTCCAAAAGAAAAAAAACTCGGCCTATCCAATGCAGCACCACAGCAGATTTTAATTTTTTTTTCTTTCATTCTCCACAAACACATAACTTAAAGATGTGTATATATTGTGATGAATGAAAGAGTGCAGTATCTGCATACAGAAAGGATTTTTCAGCCTCACGTTGATAAGTATTGGAATTACGAGAATGGGGGCGATACCCTACAAGAACTCGACTTCCTGGTGCGTGGTATTTCAGCTATTAGCCGACACGACTAGGCCGGTGAAGTATCTGCAGTTAATGTGTATGTCATTAGATTGTGCACGAGCCGCGGGGGGCTCCTCCTCGACTAATATATGCATGTGGACACCTGATGGCCCACCGGAGATACACAAAAAAGAAACAGATGACCGCTACCTGGATAAGATGAGTCTCGAACGTCAGCACTCCCACATTTACAACAAGCCAAGTCGATAGCGGCTCTTTAAGAACGCAACCCAATTAGTAGACACGAAACCGTTCGGAAGAAAGGGGCACTATTGCCTGCTGAACTTTGTTTTACGTTATATTAAGCCAAAGGCGGAATAATACTCGTAAATCATTAGAAAGACATTGTAATTTCACGCCCAAAGGGGCGAATTTGTCCTGATGATTTTTTTATTTTTATCAAAGAGATTTGCATAGTTGCCCACAAGTTGTGCATCGGTTAGAGGTAAATATGCAACACATTGGTATAAGTATTAATATGTATGTTTGTAAAACACAAATAATTGAGACGATTCTCAATTGTATAACTTAGATGGATGATCTGTTAGTCATCTTAGAGTGAAGAATAATTGAATATTATTACATGGTAATTTTCATATTAAATTGCATTTTTTAATTCAGCATTATTATCATTAATATTTATGATTGGTAATTATGCTATATATACTACATGTTACATAATTCCATTTAAAAATAACGGATACAGGATTTTCCTTTTTCACCGGGTTTTAAACCGGTTTTTCGTACAGTTTCATCTACTGGTAGTAACCAACAATGATGAGGAGTTTGCGTGGGCGGACATTTAATCTAGCCTTTTCCCATTTTCCTTATTATACACTCGTGTAATCGATTTAATTATCAATAATTGAAAGTCACTCACTGACTATATAAGCTTGTGTGTGTATATGTTGCTGTGTGATAAGAAATAAGAATGTTCATTACCTATTGAACTTGTATTCCACTGCGGAGAGTTAATAAGCAGATATTCTTAATGAAGTGCATAATTAAGGTACAGATTAATACTTAAGCACAGTTTCTGGTATAAAATTCAGGTTGAATATTGAGATAGTTATTATAAAATCGCAAATTCAGTAAGTAATTATAAGTGTTTCCTATATACATATGAGATGGCAGGAAGATCTTCTAGTTGGCAATTAATGAAGCATTAATAATTCGAGCAATTAAGGCCTAGAAATCCTAATAGTGCGAATTTCTTGCATGCTGACCAAGAACTCCATGTCTCACATGACCAACAAGAACTGAAACACTGCACACACAGGTGTTTCGAAAATCGCACATTCCACAACCCGATTCTCAAGGAATCAACATATTTTCATGTGTAAACAAGTAGCATATATATATTCTGGGCAACTTCTTTTGACAGAAATTTGACGTTATCGATGACCGGAAGTGGGTCCAGTTTTTATATCAAATAGCACGTCATTTATCTTCCTCGATTTTTAGCGTTTCACAGCAGAGTGCATTGCCAATTAAGAGTGAATAAAAGTCTCGTTCTTATCGATTCGATTTGAAAGTAAGAGTGCAATAAAATCAATTCAACATGTGAACTGATATATATTTATTATTTATTAGTTTAATATCGACTAGGTATTACATATATAGGTACATTATGGATGTTTTTTTACCAACAACTTCCTAATGGTGTATTGTTTGCTTCCCGATATGGACACAAATATTCAATTGGTAATTTATTAAGTGTTATCTGGAGATTTTGTTGTGTTAAAGAAAAATAGATATATATCTTATAAGTATTATAGCAGCTAGTTTGCTAAATGGAATGTGAAAACTAATAAGAAATTCTTCCACTACTACCACAAATATAAATTTTTTCCATCTTATATACCTATGTGTATCGCATTACGTTCATACATATACTAAATAGAACAATAAAACGACAATCTTATTAGCTTTTTTTCCAGTCAGATATAATATGATTTATTAAAATGAGATGACTCAAACTGGGAAAACATAAGCGGAAGTTATATCTGACTATATGCATAGGTACACAATACCGCAATAAATATAAAGCTAAAAAATAGCAAGGCCGTTGGTGTGTGCTGTTTGCTGTAGTTCATTCTGTTCGGTGTGTGTAAATTATGAATAGGTACAAACGATAATATGCAAGCAATTGAATTAACATAGAACTTAATCAATCATTTATTTACGTTCACTAAGAAATTATATCAAACAGGAGAATAAGAAAAAAAACATAAATAGACGTAGATAATAGTAATTTGTATGTGTTTGTTGTGGATATGCAAATTGAGACGCAAAAAGTTCCGCTGCTTTAATAATTTTATAGTAAAAATAAAGCAGCTAATTTAGCAAAAGGATTTTTTCAATAAATAATAATTTTATTAAAAATAATGATTTATGGCAAGGTTACATAAAATCTACTGATTTAAATAGTAATTTACCTAAACTTAATCATAATTAGACAATTTATGTTAGTGAGTGAGCGCATTTTAATTGGATTTTTTCCATTGTTAAAGAAAGTTTAACACAACTCTAACTAAACAAATCCAACTTAAATACTATAATTCAAGTAAATTACGTATTACAATAAGCCGATGCCTCAATTTATGGATATTAAGATCAATTTTATTAATTGGTAATAAACATACAGGTTGAAGGCATTGAAAATGTACCATGCTGGCTTTTTTTAGCTTTCATCCAGTTTTATAATCGTGATCTATTTAATTAAAGGGCAATTTAGATCAAAGTGAGCCGCGTGCAATAAATACTTGTCATAAATTACCCACATGGGTACGGATCCGGTCCATCTTCAAACTAGATTTAAGTATCGTTCCCGAACTCGGATTTTGTAATATTGTGCGATTTCTGGCGAAGGCGCCAGGATTTCGTTCACTTTCTTCGCGCTCTTTTCGACTTGATTGAAATAATTCAAGGAAACGTTGCTTACATGTCGCACCATTACGTTCATTTGCTTATTCCAATAAATAGGAAATCTAATTTAGTGCGGACATAAAATAATCAGATGTCATTTCACAACTTTTTAGCCTCGATCAGGTATATTAGATCTAAATGAGGCGATAACTTTTTATATTTGTATAGTATGATAGAAATCTAACGTGTTTCTATATAACATGAACTCTGATAAAATATTCAAACACGGGTAGCTAATTTTGTATTCAATGGTTTGAAGAAAACTTTATCTGTGTCCATAATAGTATAAAACTGTACTTTTCTAATAAAATATATTCTTGTGGTGGTGTACTTGTGTATACCTATCCAATACTTGGTATCGGTCTAAATATACACATTATACAAATACATGCAAGATTAAGTGACAGTTTAGGCATGTATAAACACAAATTCTACAGAGATTTTAATTAGAGATAAGATACAGAAACATGGTAGTTGGCAACTACTGTTAAATAACTAATATATGCATCTAAAAAGTGGCTATAAACCTGCTTTGAAATATGGGCAATTTCCCGATTAATATGTTTTTGGAAATCTAATTTATGTTAGAATACGCAAAAAAGTTAGGTATTTATACGATTTTTTTCAGAATGGAATCCCGACGGCTTCGTCACTTGACCGCATTGAATAACCTACCTTCTGTTGGAATCCAAAGATTTTTTCCAATCTAAATTAATCCCATAAAATTTGGAAATATTAAACAATAAACATTTTTAATTGTAGCTACGTATGATAAAATTGCAAAGTGATTAGTTTAATTAGAAGAATTTAATCAGTCATTTATTTCTCATTCTGCCAAATGCATCCATCAGTTTCATAAATCGCAGATTTATATAACCGGACGTAATTTATTAACTTTGTTACATTAAAAGCTAGAAATAAGGCACATTAAGCGCACTTATTTTAATTATAACTTTTTCCATTATATACAATTACATCCACATTGTTTTAATTATAAGGTGATAAAAATGCATAAACCCACTATAAGATTGTGATTGCTAATTAATGGATGTATAGTTTAATTTCCAGTCCAACACAACAAATCAGAGAACATTTTCTATTTCTGATTCTTAATGATAAATTATCACAGGCAGCATTCACCAAATAAATCGCACATATACATATTTACTACATTCTCGCACTCCACCCACACTTATCAGTACATCAGCTGTAGGAGTTATTTTCATGTGTGTGTGTAACTTCATCGCTAATTTTTTAACAGATTGCTGTGTTCCAGTTAGTGGTGCAGCAGTTATTAATGGAGGTGAAATAGTGGAGTGATTTACGCCGACAAAACCGGAGAATGACGCCTGGGGCTTATAAGTGTGTGTGCTTGTTCGAAATATATGCATATTCACACACAAATAATGCAAGCAACTAATTTCCAAGTGACATGCAGACAAAGGCGCCAGAACGGTCGCATTTCTAAATACGTTCACAAAATGAGTTTTTCTCCTGCAAAATGCCGCGTCCGCATTATACCTCTAGTTAAGATACAAAGTTTTATCCTGTCTTTTTCTCATTCCATTCTTGATGCACAATTCATTATTAATAAATATTTAATAATCTCTTTCGCGTCATCAAATAGCCATTCTCATTTGAACATAAAAGTTGTAAGCATTTCACTTAAGTATATGATTATTTTGTGTACAAGTATATGATTTACTTAACGTTATAAGTAAATTACAACATTCAATTACAACAGTATTTGACCTGAACGGACATTACTGTTTTGTGCACAGCACACAGCCACGCCTCATAAATAGATTCTTATGCTTCTATAAAACACTTTATAAATCATTGATATTGCACTGCATATAATACGATTTATAAATATACTTAAGCCTGTTGTATGGCCACTCATTTAATAGCCTGGTGCATTAAAGTAACCCAGTGGCCTATCACCCAGAGAACCGATTCGATTTATTTAAATTATACTCTCCTGACGTTTATATGGGCTTTACGGCTCACCTATGCGGAAGTGGGTGGAGAGTTATCATATTATATGTAATATATTGAATATTTGTTTTTATTTTCATCATCAACGTTCCGAGAATGTCTACATATCTACACATACTGTAATATAGAGAATTATTTGAAAAATCCTGAAGGATCTTACAGGAAAGGATGTGAGAGAAAAAATCACAACTTTGTGTGTATTTAACTGTAAACTAGTTTTTTTTCTAAATACAATTTAAAACAATAAAAATCAATAAGAAGTAATTTATTATTTTAATAGTTGTTTTGTTGAGTAATCAATCGTGGTGACTTGCATAACATTTTTCCTGAAAATATTTCTATATAACATTAATACACATTGACAAGAAAGGTAGGTATGTATTTCTGGAAAAAAATAACGATGATAAAATTATAAAACATACAAAAATCGTAGCCGAGTGATTCGTTCAGGCTGCTTTATTCTTAAACAAATAAGAGGATGATATATTCAGTCATTGAATGTAAACCGCATGCTATAATCGATTTTCAATCGACTGATTTATTTGGTCCAATGTTATTTGGTGTGATGTCGGCATTTTTCACTCATCGTCACATAATTTCGATTTTTTCACATGTCTTGTATTATTTTCGAATTAGACTTCTTTGTTACACAAGTTTAATGCCGAAATAAGGTACATCCGTGGAGGCTTTTTATAAATGATCACCTTCAGAGTGTCTTTATTTGCCATTTAAAACGAAAAAAATAAAATTAAAAGTGTTTGTGAGGGCCGCACGTGTAAATTTCCCAAAAAAAGAAAGAGACTTTTTCCATAAGCGACATATTTTAAAATGCATTCACATTTTCTGAAATAATTTATTATTTAATGACAATAAATTATTAAGCAAAATATGAACTTATTTGACAGTGAATTTATTTGCAATGTCGGCAATAAAGATCAATAGATCGTGTAGAATACACGCATTAGCAGCATTCCTTTCTCCTAATCCTATAAATTTCAAACGAGTACCCGACGACAATTCGCTTATAAAATAACATGAAAAAAATTTGTTCAACCTCTCCACAACTGACTAATAAAATATTACATGTTGTATGTAGGTACTTGTGTGCAAATCCTCCAAGAGAGTGAATAGTTTTCCAAATACCTACCTTGTATACACTATACATATAGTACTAAAAATTATTGCATATGGGCAATTCAGTCACTAATTAGTGTAGTTATAGTATAAGAGAGAGGAACGATGAATAACGTTGTAAATTATCATAATTTATCCAGCTGAGTATGTGTGTAATCGGGCTAAAAATGTCTTTTAGTGTTGATAATTTACCAGAACCATTTTATTATTATTATATATACCCATGTGTATGTGATTCTTTCATATATACTCGTACATTTATACTTTATGCGCTTGCTATGAATTTATGTGGGAAATTGTTTTAATTGAAAATTGCTAAGCTGTTAGACAACATAAATTTTCAATTTATATGATTTTATTGTGTCGTAAACTGTTTTAAAAACTGATAAAAGGGTCGTTTAGATGATCAAGGATTTCCTCAACTTTTCTATATATTAAAATGTTGTATACATATAAGAAAGACTCGACTGAATACAACCTTGCTGAAACGAGTCCTTTCTTCAGGCTACATCCAACCACTTTATTTTCCTCCAACATTATAAATTTTCCGATAGATAATTTACTAACCAATTAATATCCATTAGAAATATATCATGTTATGGAATTTGTGTACCTATATGTTAGCTATACATATAGATAGAGAATGAATTTCCATCATAATGTAAATACTCGTATTCTCACAGTTCACAGCTTTATGGAATGGTGAAAAATAAAACTTGGTCTCGCGTATTAATATTCTCAAGTGCCTAATTATAAATTATTGAATTCGAATTAAATAAATAATGTGTATATAACATTAATGGCATTATAATTATGCGACTAAGTAATTATTCATCGATGTTGGATGCATTATATGATTAAAGAAAAAATCCTACCTATAGAAAAAAAATGGACAATCTCATCTCGTGATGTTAAGAAGCCACACGTGTTACAATTAACACAGACTCGTTCAACTTCCCCTTGTTTATAAATTAACAACATTAGCGGTGGCTGACAGCAAATATTCTAACTAAATTAGACCCTATCATGATAAATTATTTATAAAATCTCTTCCTCAATATTTAATTAATGTTAAAATTGATGTCTTAATCGCGTGTGAATACCGTACTCCATTTCCACAAGAGATAAGTTTATTATTGTGAAATTAGATTGATATATTAATGGCAATTAATTTATAAGTCATTTACAGTATGCCATTAATGTAATTGTGCAAATTTAAATATTATTATTAAACAATTGCAGTATAATTAGAAAACCCCAAGTTCTTTGTGTGTGGCTTTTATATGCTGTATGATGATTAGATGCAAAAAAAGACTGTACACAATTCCAAACGTGCAACTGGTTCTCCATAAATCACTTTTTGCAATTATTATTTAATCCATTTTGATTAATAAACAGTAAGATTAAAATTGTCTTGGAAATTAAGGCGTGAATATACGCTATGGTTAAATAGGATTTTATGATTTGTTCTTATTATTCTCCTGTCTTTTGTGCTAGTGGAAGAAAACGTGAAAAACTTATAATACCAATCTTGTTTGGCATGGTAAAAAATTATTGTAAAATATCGAAAAGTAGAACACACAAACTCCTACACTGTCAGGTAAAATGTTTTATTGCACTGTTAGACATACAAATGTACCTGTTCTCTGATAACCACCTTGAAATGTTCAGTAATTGATTGCTTCACAATTAATTGCCATTAATAGAAAATGTATATTTACAGAAACTTTATAGGATTACTATTGTAACTTTGTGCTATTGTACAGTTAGATACTGGACATGTAACATGTTCCTCTTATTATTAACTCGATAAGAACGAAATTTGAAATTTTCATTTTTCTATTAACAATTTTAGTCGTTAAGCAAAGTACACTAATTAATGCTCGTTATATGCATCTAGGTAAAAGGTATAATTAATATGTTTATTAAACAAGCCATTTCTCGTGTTTATGTACATAGGTACATAAGGTATAACAACTTAATTCTTGATGATGACGATGAGGAGAATACGCCAAGTTTTCCTCTCCTTATTAAATATATCATCAAACAAACAAAAAATAAGTCAGTTATATGAAAGCATTAATAAAAGGCAAAATGGGATTGTATTACCACCCGCGGAATTGTGCAAGTAAATGCGATCCATTTCCCAGTAAATGGTAAAAAATTTGAATAAATAATAAGTCAATGTATGATAACAATATAATTCATTAAAGGAAATAATAGATTATTACATCTGCATTACATCTTAACAGTTACATTAAAACTACTTTGATATATATTTATTATGTTTGCTTCCTTATTGGGTAAATGATAAAGTATACGCTAAAATAAAATTGCCTTTGTAGCACACAGCGTTATTTTAGTCTCCATAGGTAGGTACACACCATTATATTCCGTCCATCTAGTTTTATTAGGTAAATATGAGTTTAATATGATTTTAATAATAAATAAGATACTCTACTTTTATTACTATTGCATACTCTATAGTACAATTACACTTTAATGAATGAATATAATATTTAAATGTGTGATAAACTTTTATTAGCCACAAAACACTGTACTTCTTTGGATGGTTGATGGTTAGGTACGCGTTTTACATTACAACGTTCCCTATATACTATATTCACTTTATCTATTTATATTATTTTATACATTGTTATTCTTTATTGTTATTATTCTTATATAATATTATTATTATTATTGCCTGAATACTGAATTCTTCAATTTATATTATTATGGGCGTGTTATACTCACCATAAATCACCGTTAGTGATAACGTATATTTTCTACATACAAGCAAACTTTTCTTAACTTGCAAACAGTATTATCGGCCTTATAGCATTGGTAATAAATGACAATGCCAATAAAACAAATTGTTTAATTATTCATTTTGCGGGTTTTCTTCTCTTTTCTCTTTATCTTGAATCAAGAAATTATGATCCAACCTCACTGCCTCTCCAGTTTCACATCTTTAATAGTCAAAGCGCAAAACTGATGCTGTCCACCAGACTGCCTATTCGCTTTATGCAGAGAAACCCATATGAAAAACTGCTTTAACTAAATATATTAAGAAGACGCTTGAAGGCTTTTCCACTCTTGGAACGGGTGACATATTAAGAACAACATGCTGTTCATAACAAACTATTGCAATGTTTGTTTTACATATAAAAGCAATTAGTAGTCATTGTAATTAATTGCCTCTGGCGGTCAAATAATTCTGTCAGACATGATCACTTTACCCGATGCTTTGTCTTTTCGCGTTTAGCGCAATAGAACATTGCCTATTTTTCATCTAATTTTCAGTAACGCATTATGTTTGTGCGCTCTATCGAATTTCTGCGTATTTACGTCCTTTTGGTACTCTCTCCACGTCCATGTTGCTGTTATTAATGATAGCAGATCGAATATCTGATAATATGATTATGAATTGTTTGTTTAAGATTGTGCTGTATACGTGCCTGGAAAAAATCGACAACGACACTGGAAATGGAAACGTAATCAGCAATTACATGCCTAGTAATTGTATTACGATTAATTATTGTCACTGTACAACAAATAAATGAATAGAATCGCGCAAATAATCACCGCAGTGTGCATTAATTGCTTCTTTGAGGCCAGAAAATGGAATTCTGTAGTACGAAGGCCGATCTTGTAATGCCGCTTTTGGGTAACATTCTTTGGATAGATGCAAATGAGAGCATAATTGAATATTGTATAATAAGCCTCTACAAATTGCATGTCATTGTCCTGCCTATAATCGATAGTTTGTCGATTAATAATTTGCTAAAGCGATATCAGTTTGTGTAATCAACACAATGCAATAATACATATAAGAAGAGATGATGAGAGAGGGAATGCCCCGATGGTAATTAGTGATAAGAGCTTTCGAGGGAATCTTTTTAGCCAGCCAGTTTACAAGCGTAGAGACAATTGCGACTTTTAATTATTGATTCAATAATGCACGACATCGCAGCCGTTGTGTTGGAGAGCCATTTAAAGGAAAACCGCCTTCTTTTGGTCTCCCTTCGAGTAGAGCGAAATTCCTGTCACCATACATGGCATATCAAGTTTATAAATTATTAACATTTAACGCGTGGCTGTTTTTGTTTTGCGCGTGCGTTTCTTTTTACCATTTCACACCCACATTTTAACAATACACACTTAACTAGACAATTTATTGGTATAATTTTCAGTCACATCACTTTATATCAATTTCGTTTCTTTTCTATTTACATGTTATTGTTGAACTCTTATCTTAGCACTTATAATATATGTAGAGTGAAAATGTCGTTGTGTGCTGGAGGTCTCTAGAATTATGAATTATTACCCGCTATTGTAGCTCTATAATGCACTTTGTGATATCGTACCATTTCAATCTCGTCACTCGACACTGATAAACTTGTACCTAATTTATTTTTCATTGCATTACTATGCGGATCTAAAGTCAACAATAACATTAATTTAATTATAAACAGAAAAAGCAGAAATGGCCAAATATATAACTGCACACTCATTCGAAAAACTGAAAACAGTTTTGGATTTGGGCAAGTCTCGATGATTGTATATGAAATTCCATCGTCCAGATCGAAATCACCATCAATCGAATATGTCAAATGATTTCATAAACGACCAGCACCATATATTTCCGTGTATGCACGTTTTAGGTCATGTCCAACGTTTTATAAGTCGCGTCTCTTCTTCCGACATGACTATAAACAGTAACAAATCTGAAGAAACAACGACATCGTCCGCAGAATACAAAACCAACAATATACATTTTAAAATGTACGAAAGAAATTCATTTCTGTTATGTTTAGTATAACGGCACCGAATTTTCCAAAGCAAGAGAGACACATGGAAGGAAGGCGATGTAAAAAGGATTCAAATCTCTCTAAACGCGTATACATATAAACTGTCGAGCACTTGGAATTGATAAATATTAGAGATATTATGCGTAATGGGACAGATATTATTTACTTCATATATTTAACTTGCCTTCCATATACATTATAATGCACATGAATTACAGAAATGGTCATAATTGGCGCCATATAATGTTGAGCACTAAATATTAGCCACAAAGTAAAAGAAAAAAGGTGCACACATTTGCTACTGTGTATGTGTGATTTCATTTACATAATTATTTATAACAGATCTAGAGGCAATGTATTTGAGCAATAATCGTTATTAAGATGTATATATAAACTCTCTCAATTTTATATGATTACTTAAATTGCATTAAACAGAAATGGAAATTTGATCAATGAAAGTTGTCGTGGGCAAATGACCACACAGAACCAACGACATTGGCACACTTCTATTGTTTCTGTGCAGAAAATTAAAAATAATTATTGCCAGCATAATAAATTAATTAAATAAGATGAAAAACGATGAGTGAAACTCATTATAAGTTAAAGTGTGCCTTGTTGAATTGCCAAGTGAGTAGTTCGTTCAGACTGTCCATAAAAAGGAGATTATTAGCAAATTTATTTGGGTACAACAACATAAAAGAATAAAGTGAATCAATTTAGTGCAAATATGATTGCAAAAACGAAATACTTTTCATTTAAAACTTGTATAGGATTTTTGTTTGTCATTATGAAAAACTCGAAATGGCAATTGCCTTTTATTGTTATGAACAATCTGTGTGCGTGTCTTTAATAATTTATAAATTTATTAAACGTTTAATTGCTAAGGACATCGAGTTGCAGGTGTTTAAACCGTAAATCATCTTATTTTGCGGCAGTACATTGGAAATTTATCATTCTGTAATGAGATATGATGTACATTTGAAAATTATTCAATTTTTTTAATAAAATTACATTTTGGAAAAATACATATTTTGCAATTCTTATATCCATGTAATAAATTTAATTGTTTTTGCAATGCAAATGTAAAGTTAATTATTATATAGAGTTATTAAACGAAATGATGGTATAAAAATGTTTATTAAAGTAGATTTTTCATTGGGTGAATATAGAAAGAGTTTTCTCTCCTAAGTAGTTAATTACATGTGTGTATCTTTTCTTTGTTAGCATCAGTCAAGAAATAAACACATCAATCTTTTGTGGTATAATGAAATATGGCAGATTTTAATCGAACATGCAAAGTAGAATCTTACGTATAGTAGTTGTCTATACTATACTCGTATTAAGCAATAGCTTAGAAAAATGCCACTAAAGGAGAAATTACTAACATATATTGGCTTTCAATCACTTTATTTACATTTTCCTTCGTTATAATCCCGTTGATTAGTTGACTGAAAATAAAGAAAAATTGCCATGTTCCATTTAAAATGATTGAATTGTTTGAAAAATCGAACAGTTTGCATAAAATTGCAATATTTGCGTGAGGTAAAGCCGTTTATTTATTATTTTAATTAAGGCAGTCTATGACATGAATAATGAACGAATAATCTTTTAATAAAATTTTTGCTGTTTTTCTACCATTTTATTTATTTTTTCCCATTTTCTATTTATAAAATGTGTAAATGAAAATGCTTTATTAACACATTAATCACATATCAAAATATTAACACTTATCTTGTACTTTCTTACAATAAATAAGTGGCAATAAGTATAAATGAATAATTCATTTAGTTCTGAAGATGTAAATTATGGTAGATTCACATGCGAAATGGTTCGATATTATTTTTAAGAAAAATAAACCAAAAAAAAACAAACTTTATCTGCGCCTCTAATACACCTCTAGTAGTTACATTTTAGAAAGTTCAATTTAAAATTTCTAATCGTTAAAACTACATTAAATTATATTGTCTAGTTAGTTTATGGTAGTAGGTATATAAAGTTATGCAGATATATCGAATTACTCTATATTTTTTTCTTATATAAAGGGGAAAATAAAAGAGATGAATGGAATGCTAGAAAGCAGTTCTCTTATTTGATTGTAGGTGGATTTGCGAGGTGAAAGAGTCAAATGAGACTAACATGAAGAGTTGCTTGAAGTTTCTTAGTTGGAAGTTGTTTTATTTCCTCCACAACACACAGTAAAAGAGCGACTTGGCAATAAATAGCAAAACATTTTAACTATTTCTCCCATCAAATGGAATTAGCTGAATTAAACTCGAAAACTATTATCCATTTTTTTTATTTCCTCTTCGCCTCTTCTTCAAATATAGCACGCGCTCATATAATAAAATATACACATTTCTTGACGCGTGCTCTCTACAACTTGGCGTAACTAACTAGTTGAGCTTTGATTATAAACGGCATACTTTTCTTTTTCTATTGTGTTCTTCTCGTGAATTACTTCCATCAAGACACAATAGTGCAAATGCAATTTATTACTCTCATGTAAACACATTCATTATGTACGGCTAATCTAGCAAAAGTGCGTTTTATGTATTGTGTTTTCTATGCTCATAATAATATAGACAAGCTAGAAAACAATTATTGCCACACAAGACAATAGAATAGTGAAAAAATTGCACTTTTTTAAAGGTTTCAGAAAAACATGTTTTGCTAATACTTTTTATATTTTTTGTTTAAAGCACTTATAAATATAGTCAGCTATACATTCATTAAGTTTAATTATAAAAGACGTATTATTAAGCATCATATAATATATGATTGAGCAAAATTCGCATTAGTGTTAGATATTTAAACGCCTTTTTTATTACACTCGTAAAATGATTGCGTAAAAAACCATCTACACTATATTAAGATTAAATTGTAACTAATAGATAAGACAGATGAGGACTAATACGATCGAAACACATAAATAATATCAGTAATCAGGCCAATAACATATAATTATCGATATGGAGGAGGTGTTACTTTTTCCTCAAGCACGAATACTTATGTGATTCTTTTGAACTTTTCTGTGCTGTCCAAATTGTACTTGTTGTGCGTTTGGATTTTTCGGTTATGAAATTAGAACATGTTTAATATATAATAAACAATGGATATTAATGAAAAATAATTTTAATGAGAGAAAGCACTCTTATGGGTCACGGATGTTGGTTTTATACCTTCCGCATAAGTAGCAATGAATTCCAAATGTGACCTCTTCGTATTACATATATGTATGTATGTATACACAGAGTAAAGTATTTAGAGTGCAGAGATAGCCGGAAACGGGCCCCTAAATTGTGTACAGTCACCCTTTAAGACGGACAAAACAAAATGCTATTTGTTTTTTGTTTGAAAAAGACCAAGACAAGAGTCTCATCCGTTAATGCGCATATAAAAATTAAATGAAAACGAATAAACGCTGTTTCATCATCCCCCATCAACCATCCGCACAGCATCTCCAATTCATATACCAACACCCGAAAACAAAACATTCGTCATAGTTTTTCGTAAGAGAAAACAACTGTGAAATAGAGTAGTTTTATAAATGTTGATGATGGAACACCCACGTTACACTTGAACAAAAATCAGAAATCTTATACCGGCATGACTTGAAAGAAATAATTTGATTGATAAAACTTTATTACTTGGCTCCACTTTTTTACTCATCATTACAACTTGTTCCACTTAAATTTTTCACTTTTATGTATCTTACAACTCGAAGGGGACGTGAGTTTCAAGGTTCATCTCTTGTACAAGTGTTTCTCTCTCTGGTCGTCCTTTCAACGTCCACACAACTCCCTTTTTTCGGTTTCGTTTTTCTTTAGCGTTTAATTCACAATATCGCTTACATTTAACAACAACAAAGTATCGAATTAAATATGAAATACAATTCTCGTAATTGTTTTTTCTTACTTAAAACAAAAGATAAATAATGGAGTATCAAATCAAAGCAGAACCAACTGGAATTACTTACTACTGGTCAGTGGAATACAATTTTTTGTTTGCTTCTTCTACATGATGTTTTACAAATAAAAATAATTTTTCAATCTGATTATAACCAAGGTATATTACAATACATTATTTATTATATGCCCGGTTTTCATTGAGAATATTAATTTTTTTTTTTCACATCGCAGAAAAACTCAAAATTAGACATGGCTAATAAAATTCATCGAATTATTACACTCCATACAATCGGAAAAAGAACACATTGTTAAAAGTTCAACAGTTTTCTTGTTGGACATATAGAACATAAGAGAGAAGAGAAGTGAATGCCGTCCTGGAATTGAGAAATGTGAGTCTATAGACTTTTAAGCGATTGTGGACACAATCAATACTGTCAATCTATGATCGGGTCCTATTGAAAAACGATCTGGCACGTGATCAGCACTAAACTTTTCTGTCGTGACTCAATATATGTATATACCTACGAATATATTCTTATATATTCTGTATAGATATACTTGAGATAATGATAATGGTCAGATTTTAAAGGCGGTCTGGGTGGTTCCATTATTAATACCATCAAATATAATTAATTGTTACGATACGCTTTTATGCCTTTTTACTACTTCCCAGTTTTATGTGCCTAATTATTATAAAGAGGATTTTAATGGGTTACTGGATAGTTGACAATATTTATACCGATTATGTGAACGTTTTACCATCACAAGGCAAACGATTGGAAAAGTTGTGTTTTTTTAATGGTTATACCAACGAGTTAAGATATTGTTATTGCAATTTTAATCAAACGCATTAACAAAAACATCCTTTTGCGGTGCCTTTTCCGCAACTGGAAACTGTATAGGAAATCAATAAAGGCTTGTTCTTCACACAGTTTCTTCGTGTATACCTATACATATATATTTAAAAGACACCAGCATACGAATGAAGATGTGATGCTCACAATATAAATGCATATTGCATGATATTGTATAGAAAAATGTTGATATTGCACAAAAAGAAGCGAGATGATAAACGTAAATCATGTCATTTTTTAGGGATGACCATTAAAAGGACTTGTGTGTCTCTGTTGTGTTGCGCTCTTTAGTAGGTACCTTATGCGGTACGAACAATCGATCAATTCTCATATACCTAGTATTCGATTTAGTTATTTCTTTTAAGATTATGCTTATTTCCTGTATCATTGTTCAAAGATGCTGATGTAACATGTCGGTGTTCTCATGTAATGTAGGTAAGATATATCTAATAAATAAGTCATTCCTTGATAGGTACTGACATATTGACTTGTCTTTGTCCATGCGCCGCGTGATTTACTAAGAAACAATATTATCGTTTCATGAAACACAAAAACATTGTGGGATTTCAGGAAAATGTCTGTTCCACTGTTCCAATTTACAATAAACATTCAAAGCTCGTAGTACCATAAGCGAAGCCGCACTTTCTTACCATTCTCTAAGTCATCATCAGAAAATTAATGCTGTAATGTAATCTTAACAAATCATGGTATGATTTTCAACGAAAATCCGCTGTGTGTTCATGGATGGACTTGTGTGTAATTGGCAAACTGGTTTAAAAAGAATTGAAGCTTAAGGCAATCGAAGTAATGATAACAATCTGGGGTGAATTGTGCTTTCTATAAATACATCCAAGTCTTCGTGCACTTGTAAAAAAAGCCCGATTTTATGCTACATCAAAGTGCATGTATGTACGAGTACCTATACGAAATAAATGACTCATTCGCGGAATGCCAAAGGATATGGCACCTATAAAGTGTGTTCATACTTAACTTATCGATATTTCCCATAACTAGCTATAAAATAAATTTTAATTGCTTCAGATACTTCAATTAACAGATAGGAGAATTTTTCTTACGTATCAAAGTCAACGATCCCGTGCTATTACATTCTAATAGCAAATGTTAATTAATATTGGTGTTAATTTCACTGTCAAATAAAACCAGCATTCGCTTACTTATAATTAAATCTTTTTATTTCCATGCAATCTTTTTTAACTAAGATTGTTTTATTTTCTATATACATTCATACATATAATATATTAAACGTGTAAGTGAGTAAAATTAATGTACTGTTAATGGAATTAAAATGCTGTCAATATTTTAAGCGCAATTATTTTTAATTACAACATATATGTACTGCATAATAATTGCTGTTGATTTGGATTTTTTTTTATTTTTACTTATGTAATGTAACATTGTTCTTGAATGCTGTTGGACCATAACCACGCGAAAGAACAAACCACCATATAGGTAGATAAGACACAACATTTATCACGTCTTGTAACAATTTTAATTTGTTTAAATAATAATTGATGATGGCAACGATAATCGAAATACAGTTCGATTATTATAAAGCAAGGATAAATTGTTTATTGTGTGACGATTTCTTCAAATAATTACTAATTGTTTTCCCAGTTATTGGGCCATTGTGTATAAAAAAAGAGAAATAATAATAAAAATGTCCAATACCAAAACGCTCAGCGGTGGTTCCTCTTTCCATTGATTGTGACTGAAAAGTTCCGCATAATTTCCTAACAAAATTGGACACATTATCAATTAATGTTGAAATATGTTCAGTTAGAATATCGCCAAATCGCCTGAGAAATGTATAAACAACAATTGTGACAATAAAATTGGTAAAAAACAGTAGTACCTATAGTAAAAGAAGAGTAAGAAAAATTTTTGTGTGACAGGAAATGCTGATTAGTTACACCTTTTCTAAGTTATTCCTCCACTGTGATATTAATGGATTAAGGCGTTTTGTGTCTCATCTAAACTTCTATGCAATATCGATTGTTTAACGCTTGATAGGATGCGGCTGTATTTCAAAAAGAGACGTTGATTCTTGAAAAACAAACAACGATTTTGTTCTAATTGTGGGAATTGTCACTCTCTGTGTATAAGTGCTGTGTTTGTTTGGAGAAAAAGAAAACGATTTGCATTCACTTAAAAAGGAAGTGAAAAAGTACACTACGTGATTTCCAACCAGCATCAGGGACCTAGCACTATAGCGAGAAACAAAAACCTTACACCAGCTACATTTAATTGCTTAATCGAATTCGGCCCAACTCTTCCTGAGACTGTTTTTGCATTCTCCGTTCTACATTCAATTTTCCATTGTGCAAATTTCAATTCAATCATCGAAAATCAAACTAAACCGGAATTGAATTTTATGGACAGAATCAATTTCATGTGTTTTATTTTTCAAATCACTTCGCCATCATATCGTTGTATTATGATCTGAAATTTCGCCTTCCAGACATATTCATCACATAATTATTATCAACGTTATGATTACATGCACGTCAATTGACTTAAACTTTTTATTGTATCGCTTTTATTCCATTTACTTATCAAACATTATAATACACTTATCATACATGTGATCTATTTAAAGGCGTATAGGTACTTTATATAAGGTACAAGTCAAATTCCAACATAGGTATATGTAAAATGAGTTATATATAGAGAAGAGCAGCACCAAGTGCCATCATCATATCGACAAATCTAAAAGTTAACAACTATTTAACAGCTCCAACTAGCCATCACACTTGTAATTGTTCGATAATACATAAATTGACAGCTACATATAGAGATATCTTCAATAAAAATGTGCCAGTATATGATTACAGTATGATTGTTTGCTGGTCTAGTCAAACTGTTCGCTTCGAGCTTGTATTATGATAAAACTGTAATATCATAGTGGTATTATACATATATAAGCTGTGTGCTTGTTTGATCAGATAAATTAGTCGTTCAAAAGATGGGTTTTTGACCGTGTGAATCGATAAAATGGATTATATGGATGTGTGTGTGTGCAATGAGACTCTGTGTATGCTAGTATCGAAAAGTTATCCAAGGTCTTCGGGTTAGATTCACATCTACATTTACTTGTACATATTTCTACACACATATGCACAAGAAAAATTGTAATAATGTATCTGGTGTGCGATACAAGGACTCTAGACACTCGCCACATTATCGGTATATTGTTGGAACAATTTCTTTTTCATCGCTTATGGGAAATGTGAAAATTATTATAATGTTTCTGCTGAAGGGTAGCTATTATTGAATGTGATAAAAATGGAAGAAATAACGGAATTTCCGAATCTATATTGATCGGCGGTCTTGTGGGACCCACCATAATGTTACTCGCATCTTCAGAGATAAGTATAGTCTTTAGTATTTATTAAACGTACGTTATTATAGTGACTCAGCTTCTAACATGGTATTACATTCGATTCTAATACCATTTCACCACTTTGACCAGACACTGATCAATTAATTACTTTATATATATATGTATGTTGAACAATTTATGTTTCCTATGGATTTAGACGTACATATACAGCTTACAGGTATGTATATGTAGAGAGAGAGACCACACTTACAATAGGATTAAGTAATTAAAGTTTTGTGCAATAAATTACAAAGTGGATGCGGTTTAATTGTTGGGAAAAATGTTATATCGCAAAAGGTCGCGGTTAAACAATTAGTACGCAAAGTTAATATGAAGAAACATTTATTAAATGATAAGAATTTGCATTTCCTTTCAACTTAATGATGCTAAATACTAAGCTGTCCATTTTTCACACTGGCACTAGTTACTGAGCAATATTAATCTAGTAAAATACGATATTAGGTTGACCTTAGGGTCTGCTTGGTGTACATTTTTTCCCTCATGCATGATGATAAACTCATTTCGTATGATGGTGGTTGATTCATAGCTAATATTGCTCGAAGAAATAGCGTAATGTGGCTGTTTTAGCAAAATGTATGTGCCTGGTGTGCGTTTGAGTGATGTTAATTGCTTTTCCAGCAAGTTTTGCGCCTCTACCTAACGTACATCTACACTTTTTTATTGCTTCCAGAAATGTTTTTATCTTTTGCAGGGCCATACAACGATTTGTTCTCACATATACAATTGTAAGTATTTAACAAAATCCAAATGCTTCGGGATCTTCTCAATGTCATGGACTGAATTTCAATTTCCTCTCGTTGATTATACTTTAAGTCTCTTTTTTTTTATTGTGATTCTAACACATCAAATCTGAGTAATTTTTTTAGTTCTAGAAACAGTTGAAATAATAACATGTCTTACATAAATCTAAAGTCCAATTAATTATTTCTAATTAAAGTACATAAATTAATTAAATTAAGATACAGTTCTTCTTCTAGGAATATATATGTATGCACACAAACAAGCCTAAATTAAAAACTTTACATTAATTAAACAGAATGAAGAAGCTAATAACATAATATCTTTGCAAAGTAATTAAAATATCTAACATTAAATTATTCAAACTTTCACGTTAAAGGATATATTTTTTTATAAAATGTGGATCGCTTGATGATCCCGGAATAGAATCGGAATTAGAATGTTGTTATTTCTTTTATTCATCAATCATAAAACTTGTGCAACATCCAATTTATTATTTTTCACTTTGATGAGTTAAAGAAGAGATGACAGTTTGCCTTTAAGGAACCATTCACATTAATTACTTAATTGTAATTTGTAGTGTTTACAAGAACGCAAAAGTGTTTCAGGAGCGCTCTTGAAATAAACTGAAAAAGCTCATATATGAAAAATGATATTAATAATAGCTCGTGTTGCATAAAAAGCAAGTTTATTTTCGGTTATACAGATTTAACAACATGAATCAACATGATATATGAATGAGTATGTAGAAGTTGTATATTAGAGAGGCAACGGCGCGTTTCCGCGAGGTCAACAGACTACTTCCGGTGCTCTAGTCTGCTTGGTCCGCACGCGCTTACTTCCGGCCACAATCTCATATACATCTTTGTCAACAAACGTCCCCATTAAATCTCAGTTTTATTAACAATATTAAAGGGAAGATAATCAAGTAATTAACTTATGTATGTATGTCCAAGCCATGCGAATGTTTTCGCCGGCATTTTCTCATGTGGTCTATGTACTTTTACAAGAAATTATATTTTAAAGATGTGTTATTAACTACCAAGGTCTACTTTTATTATATTAAATTACATTTCATTTGCTGGACAATATCAAACTGCTGCAATGAGACACATACCTACCTCCACACTGGGAACGGTTTCTTCTTCCATTGTTGAAAAGAGAAAATGTATTTAATCATGAATGTACAGACCGGACAGGAAAACGCTGATTTTCTATTATAATCATATGTACCCTAATTAAGTGTTCGTTTACGAGAACTATTTGTATTTCTTAGAACATCCCTTAAAAGTCATTGTTTGCTTTGTGCTTTTTTATTTGATCCTTGTCAAAATCCGGAATGACTGTAATTATAAGCTGCGTTTCTAATCTTCTTAAAAAATCAACAACTCATCAAGAACAATAAGAGCAGTTTTAACAGTCGAATAGAAGATAAAAATGAGATACAAGCGACCCAGCATCCTGTTTATTCAATCAATTTTATACAGTGATATGTAGATGTGATTAGCTAAATTATAGCAAAGGGATGACGGATTTACGAGACAAGGGTTCCACCTTTCTGTTGAGCGCGTATATGAAAAGGAAAAAAAACATCCGAAAGGTAAAGTGGCGGAAATCAAGCCGGTGCAATTGGAAACGCTTACCAGTCCTTTGCAAAGCCATCAATTAGAGTAGTTTATATCGAGAAAAGATATTAATTATAAATAATAAATATATTATAGTGCTAGTACATTTAAAGTGACTTGCAAAGTTTCGAAATCGAAGAAATATTTCAATGGCAAAGTGGCGCGGTATGAGGCATTCCAGTTTATAAAAAGCAGTAGAGTCATGATTTACTTTTTTCCTTACAGTACTTGTCACCCAGCACAACAAACATCAATTGTTGATTTTTAATGAAGAACCAGTGCTATTATTGTAGAATGTCTGTAATTTTAACTTTTCACAGATCTTGTTATTCAATGTCGATCTAATTGATATTGGGTTTTTCTGCAGCACACAGCAGATAAACCTTCTTAACATTCTCCTTTCTATTGCTTGATTTCAATTCTTTCTTCTGGGAATTTCATAAGGGATAATATACTGGAATTCCATTGCAGATTTATACATAAATAAAGAGAGCAATAAAATATTCAAAGTTAATTGTTGGGCGAGCGCAAAAAATTTAATATCATTTCAGGGTGTCTGATGACCTTCGGATCTTTTTATGGATTAATCAAAATTTCTCATATTTGTATATTGCTATATGTTATAATTAGTAAGAATGCAAACCCGTAATTTGGATCGATTTACAAACAATTTAAATAAACTTTGCGGTGTAACATGTATATCGGCCAATTTCACACAATTTTAATTCAACCTTAATATGAGCAGATAAAAAAGGGAAACCAATCAGACGGAAGCTATTTGTTGAGTACTGTCTACTGTGTGAGAATGAAGAACGGTGTGGTAGTCGGTGAAGATGATGATGATGGATCCGTATATTAGCCGAGTATAGAAGATCATTGTGGAGGATGTGGTCTTAGGTGGCAGACCGGATGTGGAATCAGGTAGCCTCAAGACCACAAAGCTACGTGAACCAAGTCGAAACTAACACCGTTTTACTCCTTTTAGACGGTCTCTTCTGAGAAAATCGCCACTCATACATTGGTACACCGATTCTAGTTTCATTGAAGAGGCTAGCGTTTCATGTGGCCACTTTATATACGCCATCATGCAATTTTCCTTCGAATATCTCTGATCATTGTTTTATTTACACAGTGAAACGTGTTTTTTTAACTGACATATCACATACGAAAAACTCGCTCTTATAAAAATTGTTTTGAGAGCTGCAACTTTTTTCCGAAACTACTTTAATCATATGGCGACTTATATTTTATTACTATATCTGTTACGAATAGAAATTGGCTCATTTCAAATTGAATGCGTGTGTTCTTCGTTAAGATATCTCCACTTTTATATCATAATTACGGAGAAGACCATTACGGAAACACCATCTTACGATGCATTTTCCTTATCGATTCGCGTAATATTAATTACTTGTTTTAAATGCGTGAAATTCCTTTTTATGTACCTACAATTTGTTCATTGTTTTCAAATTGTTCATTACAGTGTAATTTTGTTTTTATAAAACAACACCAAACATGCAACAAATAGAAATCAGATCGCACGTGTTTCTAACTTATTCAAATTAATTCGCGCTTCCTGCAAATTATTATTTTTCTTTAATTTTTTATGCTCTAAAGTAATAAATCTTTTTTCCTTTTTCAGATAGGAAGCAAAAAAATATGCAAATCTACCACTCTTATTATGCAATTGATGAACGATATGGAAGAAGGAAAGAGCGCTCCATTCAAGTCCATCCATCCACCAGGTTCGATGTCAAATGGTGAAGAAGACTGATGTCTTGTTTTATTTGCTGCCTAATGAGACCTGCAAGTTTTTGAACGTTGAAACAACAAACATTATTTAAACTAGTGTAAAAAATGTGGATAACAGTAAAAAGAAGTAATGCATTGTCAAAACAACAACACACAGTTCACAATTATTATTACTATAAGGAACTGGTAAAGTCCAATAATAATTATTTTAATAGCAGTAGGTAACGCTCGGCATTATCCTCGCTCTGCCAGTCATTTGTTTCGAACCATGACGCCACGAGCCACAACCAACTACTATAGTTCACCTGCTATCTTGCAGGAATATCTTAGATGAACCACTTTTCTTTGATTTATTATTAGCTTTTGCAGATAGACCTGAGATTCAGTCCATTGTTCAGTGGAATTAGCGGATTTGCATGTGGATCACTTTGAACTTTTATTCTAGCGACTGAATTTCGTATTATTGAAATCACAATTAGAAGCGCAACTTCTTTCAGCTTATAAATACATAGGTACATAAAATAATATTATTTATTGTACATGGCATTGTAAGGAACAACGCCCAGTAGCTAATATTTTTGCATTACTTGTAAAGAATCGAAAGGAGAAAGAGAGCCGAGAATTTTTACACATTGAAATATTTCTACTTTGGTCACGACAAATACACATATTATTTTCAGCCTCCGTTCTCTGTTAGGTATATATTTTTTAATTCGTCCAAACACATTGTTTATATCGCCATTGTTTTGTGCTCTTTTATTCGGACTGTGTGCGGTATCTAATATATTCACTGCTTTTATTTTTCCTTAGATAATTTTTTTTCGTTTCGTTTCTCTTCTCAACTTGTTGGTATTATCTATTGCGCTAGCGCTTTGCATTTGCCTTAAAATTCACCAAGACGTTATTATAAATCGTGTAAAATCCACTCGGTACACCACATTTACTGGTTACTGTTATAAAGTTTACCTTTTCGTTTTGTTGCTCTTTGGTCTAGAACGCCAACAAGCTCAAAAATTGCATCGAGAATGTCTCGGAATTCCTTCCACAGCAATATTAATTGGCCGACAAATAATTTTTTTCTAGATACAATCATTTTCCTTATAGACTAATTAATTCGATCCAATACATAAAATTAAATGTTGTAATTGTTATCAATATTGCATATCGGTAATTACTCGGCGAATATGCAAATGACTGAAATCATATCGCTACTTTATGACATGCTAATATAATCTAAATCTGTTGTAATTTCAAATGACTACAATAACAACCCTCCAACTAAACGATAACTATCTTGAATACTTGGTCTAATATAAGTTGAGCAATGTGTGTGATTTAGTATTCCGAAAATGGTACTTGCATTTTATTTATCCGCCAATAGGAATTATTGTCCAATAAACAATCACACATGTGCACTGCCTATTAATTAATTAGTCGCGAATAAATTGATAATTGTCGTAATAAAGCATAGAAAGTCAAAATACTATCACCATATGTATACATATAGAGGTACTGATTTATACATGGAAATACGCATTTTATAAATAAGCGCTTTTTCTTATTTTCTTTGCATTGTTTTTGAATATTAATTAAAATATTTTCATACTCATAGTAAACTCGTTAATCTTATAACAATGTTTTATTTATTATCTTGTAATTGTATTTCCATACTTTTTTTTGTCTGTTATAAAAAGAACTTTGTTGTATGCGTATTACACACAGAGAGCGAACGAAAAATGCCTATTTATAAATTATGTATCCGATTTTTTCCTACCATTCTCGATGATGGTATTTTAATTAATTTGAAATGATAAGTTTACTCATTAATATGCAATAAAAAATAATTAACACGTTACGTGGACAAATTTATACAGTTTTTATGTGAATCCAAATCTGTTGCCAATAAATTTAACTTTTTTTTCTCATGTGTGTCATTAAACCAACCCAGCAACACACTGAAGAAGAGACACACTCACGGCTACTAGTCTTCTCTAAATTATTATACTAGACTTTAAATTAGTCAGAGGACATAAAAAATTGTTAGCAATTAACATAATTTAGCATTAATCTACGCAACAATGCCATATCGGAATAATTCATATTAAAAATGCAATGAATATTTAAAAGGAAAAGTTCAAAGCTCGCAAATTGGTTCGATTAAAAGGATCTCTTCTCTAAATGAAACAAAAGGACTTGAAGTAAAAGTATAAGTGTTAAATTTATGGAGCGATTATAAATATATGGAGCCAATAGAAAATAGAATAAAAAATTTATATACCCATACATTTCGTATTATAACCATTAGTTTAATCGGCAAATATAAAGAAAAAGTCTCCAGGTATATACGTAGCAGTGGTGAATAAGTTATGATTGTGAAATGTGCATGAGTTATAATATATCTGTATATACCTAAGTAAAGCCGAGATATAGAGTGCAAATCATTGGAAACAACTAATAACAATGTATCTAACGGCCACCTACAGAATCACGCTTTTAAACTGGTTATTATGGGCAAGAGGCGGCCGTATTTGCCTTCAACAATCTAGAAGCAACCGCACTTGGCGGCCCTTTTCTCCATTTCTATCAAAAATCCTTACGTGCATTAACACACACACTGCTGTATAATAGGCACCGATCTACAATAAAGTTGGTAAAATAGAGTTATTAGACGGTATTCATCATGTGGACGTGCCTTATTGATATCATAAGCTCGTAAATCTACAAACATGTTGCCTTCAAGTGATAATATGGCCAGGCAGAGAAATAGGATGGTGTTGTGCCGTTGCGTTTTCATTTCACACGACTCTCTAATATGTTATTATTTCAGGCCATTTCCGTGTGGGTGAGACAATAAAAAAATTATTGTCAATATGTTAATGCTTTTATGTTGCGTACACAACACGCCAATCCTTAAAACCACTAACTTTATTATTTTATGTGCCATGCAAATGGAATAAACAACGGCCAGAAGGATGTTATTTGTGCTTGTATTACGTTGGTCACAAAGAATAAGGTGATAATTGGAGAATTGCCATATCAAATGTTGATGTCTAGTGTTTTTGCCCTCGATTCTAGGCAAGAATATAATTTTGTCTTATCCCCATTATACCTTTTCAGTTTCGAAGCCCCTTTTTGCGGTTTATCTGTGTGTGTGCGCCGCACCAAACAGGTGCTTGTATAAATATCTACACTTAGATTCGATTGATTTTATACAAATTTACTATAATGGGTAAATATGTTTGGGCAGTGAACTATGGACACATCACGTCCACCGCAGGTGGGCCCTAAATAATACCCGGTATCGTCTTTGATTAAAGTTGATGACCCAACACTTATTATCTTCTTGTATTCCACCCATTACGAATTGTTTATTTTTGATCCGTTCTGCTCAGTTCGAATTAAATTATCTAGTTTAAATGAGAAAATCAATTTTTTTCTTTAGCACCGTCTCTCTTTTTCCATTTTCGTGGCCAGTGTTTTATTTTATAATCGGTGTCCAATCGAATCGGTTTTTTCTTATTAAATTAATCTTTTATTTCTAAACAGCCGTATAATGTGGTATGGTATGGAGGCGCTTTTTTGTTTGGTTTTCCATTTTAATTTTCAGTTAAGTGTTTTTTATGTAACCATCTCAGTGCGACCTCAGCATCATCGGGCCAAATTGGTTAGTTAACTTCTTAAATAACTTATTAGAGCGACTTAATTGCTTTATTGGAGGTCTCGAAAATTGAGTTATGTTCGGTAACAAGTTGTTAATGCGATCATTAAAAACCATAATCCGCGTTGATTTGACTTGAGGAAGCTTGTTTAGAATTCTCAAGATGACTATGTTTTCTCACACAAGACCACTTCACATGCCCGACATGATACTTACCAGTTAGAGTTACCAAGATAACAGCTTACATAGGAATACGTGCGATAAGGAGAATTCATCTATTTTTTCTGCTGCAAATCGTGAACAGAAATCCAAAATGTGAAAATGTGTACAGCGCGGAGGTGCAGTTTTTTTCCTACATTCAATTTTTGATATAACTCAAGGTGTTTGGTGGTCAAAAACTGCAGAGAGAAACTGTCTAATGGTGAAACAGTAGCCGTTTGCCGGTTGATTGATGTCCAATGGAGTGTTGGGGGCCATAATCAGCGCGCCCATATTTATTGCCAATGTTGGAAGAATAAGGAGAAAAAATATTCACAACCGCCGATCACAAGACAAATTATAACCGTGTCCATCTAATACACAGTTGACCACCGACAGGTGGGAATATAGTTGGTCAGGTAAACAGTAGTCAGCGGTCTATAACTAATCCGGGGCAATAATCATAATCATAATAATAGCAGCCCAAGTGTGAATGGATATTATAATAAACTGTAGGTTACAATTGATTTGTTATGTCCTGATGCAATTCAATTAATTCAACTGATCGGCATATAAATAACGCAAGTCTTATGTGGAAAGGGCACAACTCGAAATGGAACTCTCTTATTCCTTTTTGTTTCTGATGAAAATCGTATATTACAGTATTTCAATAATAAATTTCCCTAACGGTAGGTTATCTTCATATTTCATCCAATATTAACGCCTGCTAAACCAGTATTTAGTTCTTTTAATTTATCTTGTTTCTCGTAATTATTATCGATCAACATGATTCGAAATTCCAATGTGCCGATATTTATTTTCATCACGATTTTTGGTATCTTCAACAAGAAGAGCGAGGAAACAATTTATGGTTTTTAACATCAACTTTTTTTTATTGCAGTTATCAGGTTTTTAACATTTCTAATGGTTGTTGATTGTATATAAATAATAATCATTTGTATGGGTAACTAATTTATTTTTGATTGAAATGCAAGTAATAAATAACCCGCTGTTTTAGAAATCATTAAACTCCTTTTGACTTTTCATTAATCGAATTACGAAATTGGGAAAGCACTTAAATCTCGTCTACTCAAAATTGCCATCATTTACAAAAGTTTGAGTCATTCTGGGTTAACAATAAATTAAAATACGATTTTAAGGCTCACATCCTGTGTATTAGCCAAGGACAATGGTACTTAATTTTTACAAATTTATTCACAAGAATTCCATATAGGAAATTTTGCCAAAATTGATAATTTGCATAATTATCGGGTACCTATATACGTTTTGTCCTTTAACTCAGATTTAAATGAAAAATCCTTTTTATGCGTCATACAACTATATAGATAATCACTCTAAATATATCCATTAACATGTAATAAAATCCCCAATCTAATATCTAATAAAAAAAATTAAATCTAGAATCGCTTTTGTTTCATGTTTCCGTTTGGGGCGCCGCATTGACAACCGGATATACTGTAATTAAAATGATTTCTCTTCTCTCGTTGTTTGATTTATAAAGTTTTATGGCATGATGTCACCGGACACTTAAAAAATCTATTGTGTGTAGGTGGAATATAGGTAGTTTTCAACAAATATAATTACCATTCCACATCATCCAGGTCGAGTTTTTAATCAAATTCACGTACCTTCACTTTAAGTGTTAAGCGAGTTTTTATTTTGCTTTGGGAATGGATAAACGAATTCATTGCGGTTCTCTCTATTTCCGCTGTATATGTACCCCATTTTCTCACAGCTACCTGTAACTAATACCATAAATGGTATAATCATATGCACCACTACCCCCTTCTATTTAGTTTTAACTGTTGATGTTAAACACACCGTAACAATTAAGGGTAGCGCAATTGAAATTATAAATAAACTGACTGACAGCCAAATTTATTTGTTAATTTACTTTGGTAACGTATTTTCTGGAATCAGGGAGTGGAAATATTAGTTTAGGAAGTTGGACTAGCTTAATAGACAATAAATTTTTCGCCTTATAAACGCAAATAAAGTTGCCATCAAATAAGAACCGATTATTTAGATTTAGAGGAAGGAAAAATGTTTATACATTTATATAACAATATATGTATATAAAATTTCACAATTCTTAACTAATTTCGAACAATAAGGTAGTCAGTAGCGTCTATTTTTTAAAATGACGTGTTCACTATAAATGAATGAATGACTCCACCTTCTGCCAGTTGTAACAATAAAATTACTTCACTTCCCTTAGCGACTTCCGTTCTGCTGTCCCTTATAAATCTCAATTGTTGTATAAACAATGCTATAAAAAATGTTTTAAGTGGAATTCCTGCACACTGATGGTCTTTTTTCGATTGAAAAAAAACGCATTATAAACTAACAGAGAGACGGTGTAACAAGAGGTGCAGAAAAATATGAAAAGGACAGCATAATTTACAATTATTATCTACCTATAATAAATTGTCAAGATTTATAGTCCAAGAAAATTGAACAATACCGACCTAAATCGTGAATGTTCATCATAATATATGATTATAGAAACAGTAAACAATCAAACACACATTTAAATCAAATGTTCTACCACCAAAACAAATCAACACAAACCGGAAGTAGTAAACTCCGCCTGCATTGACGTCAATTTTGCCGTGTTACCACATCCAAATTACCATTATTTTACCACTGTTACAGTTTATGGTAGGATCGACTTTAATATATTTTTTATGATTGTTATTTATAATAAGTTGAAACAATATATGTATGTATATGCCCTCGAAATCGCCTCCAATAAAACAATAAAAGAGAATTGTAGCAAATGAGTGGCAATTCCGTTTCTGATTGAAATAAAATTTCAGTTGAGAAATACGCTCTATCAAAAACTCATAAAACGGTTGCTGGAGCGTATTATAACGACAATTAAAGAAGATTATCCTCTCTCTTTCTTGTCTTTTCCCGCAAAGTACAACATCAATCTGAAATCAGAAGCCGTGAACATTGTTTGAAAAAAAATAACGCAGATTTCTCTGTTAATTAGTGAGATATATTATTATTTTTTATACTTGTATATGCTATTACAAGATTGTGGCGTGTGCCAGGTGAATTGTCTTGCAGACATAATTAGAAGCCTGATGCCACTAATTATTTGATTAGCATTAATAGACTTTAATTGTGAATTGGGGGAAGGCGCTTTATGTGTAGCTTTATACCATAGACCGAGGATACCCTCCAGTCGAAAAGAGTCAAATACAAAGACTCGCAGCGCAGCACCAACTAACGACATAGGCGTATTAAAACGGGAATTTTTTCCAATTGTTCTTGATTTGCAAATAAAAGAGCACGCGCTACGTAAATGGCCATAATGCTAGTTATTTATATTGATGATGTTTATGGATAGATGTAATGTAAAGAAGTCATCGGCCCGGGTAAGTAACGGATGCCATAGAGCGAACGAAATATAGTACGGGTGGCTGACTTCTTCTTAGCTACTTTACTAGATTTACTCAGCACGAGCCCCTCACCTGGTGCTCTTGTACACCTCCACAATACAATCAAATGAATTATTGTTTCCTCTAAAGTGTTTTTAATACCACATAAATTCTGCCACACACAAACACACAGTTATACATTGAATAAGTAAGTGAATTTCACCATTATTAGATGGATGATGAAAAATGACAAATATTTACTGACCAACTGCGGGAGTTGGAATTAAAAATAATTAGAAACTCAACAACACACACGTATACCTAACACGATTTTCTGTATTATAAATATAATGAAAGGCGTAATAACGATAATTCAAAAATAATTGTTAAAAATTACGTAAACAGATTTTCCTTGAAATGAAGTAAATAGCAACAAGAATGGAGAAAAAAGAGTGAAAAGAGACAACTATGCCATCATCATCATCAACCAGACAGAAGAATGAATGACTTGAACGGTAACATTATTATCCGAATGAATTCATCTAATGAGATACTAGAACAATATCATTAATGAACGTATGTATTAAATAAGAATGGATTTATGTAAAAGTGCTGTGGTGGAAGTGAGAATGGTAGAATGTTTAGCGGTTCCGGGGAGGTCTGAGAGGTGTGCGACGGGCACGTGCTGCAGGATATGCGTGGTGTTCGGTTCCGGACTGTGCTCGTGCCGGTGGTTACACACACCTCCGGGAGTATGAAGAGTTTATGAACCTCAGTACTGCCGATTCTATGATGGCTTTCATAACGACATCACTCCCTAGTGTACCATACACTCCCAATTATAATAGCAGGCTTTAAATTTCGCATGTTGCCAAAGAAATGTTACAAATTTGGCGCACACACATCAGTAGCGCTACAATTAGTTCCTTTATACTTTCTGTCGATCAGAAGGACTCATTACAGAGGAAAAAAATGATTTAGTTGTTAATGGCACGCGCGTACAAGGTTAATGATGGCAAGATTCATTTTCATATAGCCATTATACTTTATTCCCAGCTAATTCAAGGCTATTACTGGTATTTAATTGCTTTTCTATAAAAAAACGTGACTGTATTGTCGGAAAATATGGGTCACTGATAGGTCACAATTTTTTCCACCAACCATTACAGCGTACAAGTGATAATTGCTGACAGTTTTTCCAAATCACTGAAGATAGTGTTACAAAAACCGGGCGTGGATAGTCAGAAAAGCGGAAAATCTGCGGACCCATCACCATCATGCTTCGATTCTGAAACCGAAAATGGAATCGTTTTAAATCCACTGAATCAGATAATCACCTAGTTGGAATAATAAGTGGCAAGTTTTACACATCGCCGATACTGATAGTGACCAAAGATGGACCAAAACCCTTGATCGCTCTACAGTGACCACACATTAAACTGTTAGTTCACAGCATTATGGCTGCGGATGGTTAGTGATCCGAACTACCCTCGACCCTGACCTACCCAAAGTGTTTTGCCTTCACGCTAAGAACCACCCGTGTGCTTCGATATGCGAAATGGAACCTATACCTTCACACATCTCGTTTTTCCGTTTCCTTTTTTTCGTTCATCAACAGCTGATTGCTCGAAAAAGTCTTTTTTCAAACAAACTGTTTTAATGTGAAATAAGAACAGTATAGATGTAACTATGTAATTTGAATGGCAAAGAGGAGGAATTTGCAGGACATGTATGATTAGTGAGCAAAGCGTGATATTGCTTCAAGAATTGTGAACTTTGACCTGACACACATGCGAGCGCATTCCATAACTGCCACAATTGCACATATATGTGTGTTTGCCATTTAAAGGCCGGACAGACATCAGAGTGCAATAACAGCACAGCAGCCTTCATTTACTTAATGGAATTCCCTTAAAAATCACCATTGGCGAGTCGATAAAGTGAGTGGAGAAGGACTTAGAACCGTAAAACCTGAAAGCACCAATTTCAGTCATGATGTTCTTGAACACAAATATTTATGAACTGACTGACTTATTTGAATGCGCTTATCGTGACGGAAGTGATATAGATGATGTAGATATAAGTACATGCATGTGTAAAAACAATTATAGTTTGTACTACACGCTGTGCTGTTGGTTGGAAGTACTAAAAGTTCGTCAGGTTCGGGCATCTATCAAACATCCTTATGTAAAGGATCATTTTACTTTTTTTACTTATAAGTGAATGTGCATATACATAGATAAACTTAAATTGTTGGCGTTTTAAATAGCGGTTTTCAAACGAATTCTACTACTATGCAATTATGTTTTAACAACTTGTTAATATTTAATAGCTATCTATTTATATATGGAGGTATTGCTGAGAAAATAAATACATGGACTTTTTTTGACATCAATCTCGCACGACGGTCAATATTCAGTACTTTTTTCCTTTCTATGTATTTATTGGATATGAGGTGGTGCAACCCTGATGCAATTAATTTACTATGTAAATTCCTATGGTGTTTTGAGTTTTTCCCACAAGGAAAGCGGGCTATACATAATAGTGTAAATGTCATAGATTTTGTGAATGGGGAGGGAATTTGTAATATGCATGTAGTCCATTTTTATGCATATATGAATAAGGGAGACAATGAGAAATTAAAATAACAACGAAAGATAATTTTTTATCATCATCGTATTCTGGATGCAGAGAGCGGAACGTCCAGCTACTGACCAACTTGCTTATTTTATATGCACATACATTAAAAGTGGCTGTTTTAATTAAACAAAAAATTAATGTGTATATGTAGATGTTGGTTCGTATAAATAGGAACGTTTTTTTACTCTAATTGTATTGGCTGGATACAAAAATGTATATCACTCTCACCTATAAAACAATAAGAATAATTAACATTAAAAACATTCACTATAGAAATTGTTGTTTTGTTTAGTAGCTAAAGGGCACAAATTTATTATGCATCTGCTAAACAACTAATAATAATTGTAATAGAAAGTTGTAGGAGATGTTATGAATGTTTTAGAATATAATGGAAAAAAAAGAATCAATTCAAATTGCATTTGTCCATTTTTCAATTGATGAAAGAAAAGAAAATTTTCGAGCACTTATGCATTAAAGGCGTTTATCTAACGAAACGATTTACGATATATGCCAACATAAATCAATATGAGTGATATTTATATCTGTATAACATTTCAATTTCAATAAACTTTTTTCCCTCCTTATGCCTTATATCTTTGGAGTAAAACCTATATCGCAACATGTATAATAAATGGAAACATTTTACAATAACACCAACAACAACAGATAATAATTGTTTGCTATTGTTTGATTTAATAAAATTCTTTGTATTCCAACTGCATTTTGCACTAAAAGCAATTCATCAAGTCCATTTTAGGTCACTTTCCTTTCAAGTAGAGTGACTATATTCATGTTTTGAATAGAATTGTATATGTATACACACATATGTAGATTTAATTTACAAGCAAATGTTCAACATAAATTTTATATAATTTTCAAGTCATTTATAAAACTAATAAAGTATATATTCATATTGTATGTTGTGTATATAGAGATATGCGAGCATGCAACCAAAGCCAAAGCCACCATCTCTCACAACACATTTATAAACTTGATCATTTACTTAACTAATTAAACATTACTGTGTGGCTGGACTTGAATTAATTAGTCAAGCAAACCAAGAAATTCCCCACTTTTATGTCCAGATAAACAAGAAATATTATATGTAGATTAATAGGAGGATCGACATTAAATCATTTAGGAAATTTATTTACAGCAAGAAATTATTGGATATATATTACAGCAGACGGCGCGGTATTATAATGAAAACATTCTGAATATGGTCTAGTATTATGTTTCATGCCCTTTATCTTGGCAATCGCTGAGCTATGCAAGAAGCCTTTTTTCCTCTCTTCTTAAATACAATTAGACAAATGAGGTTCGTGCACAAACCTAACACGTTGCAGATCGAATGGCTGATTGGAAGCTAACAAGTGACGTTCACATCCATCGATGTCCAACTACATTATAAATGGTAACTATTCATAGTATTCTCCATCTATTTGTCACTTAACTATACGTGCCCAAGATAATCTTTTGATCGCAGGACGAACAATGAAATGGACTCTAAGGAGAATAAGTTGAAGGAAAAATCAATGTGGAAAAATGGTGTAAAAATGCCGCTAATTGTTGCACTCGTTCATGATGGAGAGTTTAACGCTCGATTTGTGTATTTATTGTTATATGGAAGAGCAAAAAGGTCATCGACAGAAATGTGTACAAATGGGCAGTTTTGTTCATTATAAACGATAATTTTTTTCTGTGTTCAAATAAAACGATCTGTTTGAGGAGAAGAGGAAAGGCACCTGTCCAGAGCAACGGAAGTGCCGTCACACTAGACGATTCTTCTCAATGGATGAGTCTAATCTCCACCGGAACTGGCCGGCCCTCCAGCCCTGTAATGTGTCGCACCAGAGGAAAGAGTCATTTTCTCCTAATATATGTGTGCTTGACTGTTATAACTATCTAGGGTTACCTACAGATTTAAATTCTCCATAAAAAAAGGAAAATGAAAAAAACCACTCAGCATTATAGGTAGATATTTGCATATTAATTTCAACTAACAATAATAAGCGCAATCTTAACGCAATTACCATATTAATGAATCCACTTTGAAAATGAAATAGCCTCAAAAGATAACAGATAATGTGTAACTGTTGTTTACACAGAAAACATGGAATTAAAAAACTTTCAGATTTTTTGCTCTGTTAAATGCACAACATGCAACATCTTTTTATCAGTTTAGTTTAACGGACTATCACTCTATATTTTACTTATACATGTATGTACATATACTGGAAATGATCTTATAATTTCGTTATTATTTATACAGTTTCGCTAAGAAAATGACCAACTCAACTCTAATGTAATGCCTTATATAGTACTAGTCAGTAAATCTGAGACTTACATATTATATTCTGTCCATTCTGTCAAGTGGTTTGTTTACGTACTCACGGAATGCTTGCGGCAGCATCCCAGCATTCTTATTATACCAACATATACTAATTATCCAGGATATGGCTTTATATCAATGCTGATGTCTCTTGGCATTTGTGGCGCAAAAGGGAAATTTATTGGCTTGGTGTGTAGGCGCTCTTTGGAGATCCACACAATGCCACACATACATTTTTCCTCCCATATATTCCATATACCTGCTTATTTAAAAAAAAAAAGAAAATTTCAAATCGAAATAGAGCGAAACCGAACAATGTCAAACAATAATTAAAAATCTAATAGTGTATAATACGTACATATAAGAGTATTTCGTGACACGATCATTCTTTTTTTTTCATCAAACACGTTCTCTGAATTAAAATCAAATGAGAACTTTTAACGGTACCAATACTTATGAGCCACTGATAGAATTCCTAACACCCTTCTGTAACTATAATAAGCTGTTAGTTTTTTCCAATTTAATTATAATGTTGTATAAATGCACATGTGGTCAGTTACAGCGATTGTGTTTGATGAGAGGCCTTATGACCGTAAGATGACCCTGATAACCCAACATATAGAGGAATGTATAGCTTCAGATCTGATGAATTTAATACGGAATAACATGCTAATATCCACTAATAGCCATTTCCATACTCTATTATCAACAATCCATGACGAAACTGATTATAACGCTTAATTTATATTAAATATACTCTATTGGCATAAAACTATTTAAAAGTTTAAGGATCCTGTTTAAGGTGATTGCGTATCGGAAATTTTTTTATTGAAAAGTGTGAGAACAAGGAAATGCGCAAAGAATTTCCTCTTTTTCAGTGGAATTTTTACAAATTGTGGTTGTTTCGGGTTTCCTTCTTGTGCGACTGTTGGGATTGCTGTGTGGTGATAAAACACCGACACATGTGGAATTATTTATGAATCGAAATATTTCTCATATTAGTGCCTTTTTAATTTACACAAAGCCCTTCAGTTCTCACAGAAGATCTCCATTCTCATCAAAACGAATGATCAGACCAATACAATTACAGAGCAGCCCTTGTGAACAAGTGTTTCCCGTAGCATTTCAGGAATAAATTCGTCGCGCTTTCTGCACCCACCGGGTGGCATGAACGTCGTTATAAAACTTTAGGATATCCTGTACTTCTCACCCATATACGAGTATGTAGGTACACGTAAATTTTTTAACAAAAATAAATGTTTCTTTCATATTTTAATTTTGTGTCGAGTTAATTTCCGCGTACCTAATAGATATAATAATAAATTCCCTCGATGCCGGGAAAAATACAACAAACTCAGCCATGTATAAGCATTTATTGGTCAGATACAAGAAGATGTAATTATAATAATATGTTGCGATTAAAGCGACATATCCTTTGTAACAGACAGAAATATATTTTTTTTTGCTTGTCTTGTTTTCATATCCAATTCTATATAAGATTTATTCGCCTTGAGATTCTTTTGTGTAATTTTGTAATTTGGATCATGCTCTCTACCGTCATCATATAAATAATATGTGACAATTATGACATTAAACGTGACTCATGGTAGCGTTCCTTCCCAGAATCGCAGAATGATTTCCAAATTTCACGTACCGCATTCAAATTGATAAAATAAGTTTGTTAACGAACTATAAGTAATTTCCTTAGCCATAAACGATAATGAAATCACTACTAGTTTGTTAGCTTTAATCATTTTAATGAGTATCAATAACAACAAGTCTTAATTTAACATATTGATTGAGGATTATTGCTACTATACCGCTAATGCAAAATTACCTCGGTGGTACTGCATAGAAGCGCGCGAGGATCTCTTCGGCATGGTCGATATTATACAGAAAATTTCCCACCGCCATCAATAAAAAAAAACTCTCAATTCCTAATTATCTTTAGTCTGAGGTAATTAACGTTAAAATATACTCGTATATGATGAAACATTGGTCTCATCGAAATAGAAAAATACAATTTGCGGATGCACACAAAGCGTACATCAGTGAAACTTGTCCATAATATACGAACACCTGCACTTTATATGAACATTGTTGCAAATTCTTCAAATGCCGGTAGTTAATACAGTCTTCACCGCCAACTCTCGTTAATAATTTTTCGCTTATATATGTTGGGAGTGCATTCCAACTATTTCATATAAATATCGATTGGTATACTTCATATGTGGAAGATTACGTTTCAGTTGGTGTTTTTCCACAAGCTCACAAGGAATAACGAGAGAGGTGAGAAGGTTAGCTAAAAACCATTCGACTTAATGGATTGTTTTGCCGCTATTTCTTTGCATGTCAAACAGAAGGGTCCGTCCGAAGAAATACTGACATAACAGCCACATTAAAGCACTGTAGACATGATGTTAAATAAATCATATTCCTTCTATTCAGGCATTATTTGTTGTTTGCAATAGAATCCGCTTATTTATGGTCTTATTATGCGTTTAGGATTCATGTGCACGCCACAACAAAAATGAAACATTTTGACAACAGGTTTTAGAAGAAAATTTAGCAAATCCCCAACTAATAACCCGAATTATTATATCTCTTGAAAAAAATAATTAGAATGAATAACGCGAAGAATTATTATTTGAAAATAAAAACTATAGTCGGTAACTTTATGTTCGGTAATATTAATTTCCGAGCCCAATCATAAGTTCATTTCCTTAGAGGGCGAGGTGTATTGTGTACTCCACGGTTCGTCAGCCAACGGTGACTTGGGCGCTTCCTGTGGGGCACGTGCTCTACTCGCCATCTTACAAAGATCTTTACCTAACTTGCTGATATTTAATTCAAATAAGTGCTTGTACCTACATATGAACACAAAGTGGAGGAGGAAGATGTGGAAGTTTTTTTCGCCTTAAACGTTTTTTCTTTATATAATTTCATTCTTACTCCAATTACTGACAACATCCTTATTCTAACGGTATACACGCTTTATAATATATTATATGTGCGATAATGTAATGTTTACATTGCACTCCAATTAACAAAAACATTTAATGAAAAACTTTACGATTTGTATATCAGTGAAATCTCGAGCGAAATGTTAATTTATCGGGAAAGTTTGCTGTTTGTGTTGTATGTTATTTGCATTTTTTTACACATTTTATATATTTTCAAATGTCTACCGTTCATGAAAGTTCAAAGCATTTTGTAAATTATAACTAAGTATATAAATGTATACGTTCTGAGTTAATTCCCTTTTGAAACGTACCATTTTTCCGCATCCTTACAAGAAGAGAAATTGATTGATCTGCGAATATCATGACTATTGCATGATGTTTGTTGGATTTCTTTTAAGTATAATTTTATGTTCAACACACAAGTTATGCAGATTTTCTGATTAATTCTCAACAAGTGTAGGTAATAGAGTAAAGTTAATGTGTAAACACCTTTGCAGACAGATACAAGGTTGTAAGGTCAACCGTGAGAATTCGCAACGGTATGAACAAATTGTTTAATACAGAAGTTGTACTGTATTATTGGTAGTGGTGTTATGTAAAAGTTTATTATATGGTAATGGAAGCCAACATCAAGTTGCACTTTTATATTTATTAGTTTTATACGTATATGTTATGTATATGTATATCTGTAGAAAAAAATCATACGTATATATAAGCATGTAACGTTTCTGCCATATGCTCTTGGCAAACGTGAACGCATAAATAAATTAATTAATTATACAGTGTGAGTGTAATGTTTATTGGGAAAAAAGCAGGTTATTGGTTTGAGGATGGTGAAATCTATAAAAACGGTTTTCTCTACCACACAATTTTACGTTCCTTTAATTTTCTTATCGCCAATAAACTATTACGATAAGTTTTGTTGTTTTTAATACCAAATGGTGGTTAAACTTACAATGCGTAACCTTTTACAGCTGCAGAAGAACTCTTAAAGGAAACCAACTGTCTTAAGTCACCCATCGATGACCACCCTAAGAAGATCACTAGACCAAACCCTTCTTTCCCATTTTTTATTCCTTAAAATACAAACAAAAGCAAAAAAAGGAACGCGTTATTTTATAAGAAAATTCACACAACTATTATTTTAGTTTGTGAAGTAGGTATAAGAAATTTATTCTTCACTTGCCCACAAAATCAATACATTCAAATCTAAATCGCATCGGGTGGTAAAGCGCAGCGCGAGAGGATCGAGTCTTCAATAAGTGTATATCTATCTAGTTAAAATTATCTTCGAAGATCCATAGTAGATGAAAGTGCAGTGTGGTATTATATAGCTGAAAGCTGAGAGAAAAGCACCATTTGCACAGAATGGCATTAAATAATGCGCCCTCCTGGTAGTAAACTACAAATAATTGTTGAAGATAAGATAGTAGCGGCTGCTGAGGTGCCACTTACTGATTTACATACGACTCATGATCCTTTATAGGTACCAATGGTGCTGTGTGTTTTAAAAGACCGACGACAACTAACTAAACTAATACACACACAAAATGGATAATATTGTATGTTTGTCGATATATCGGTATCGTCGAAAGGAGACTTGGGTGTGATTTTATCTGATTTGTATAGTTACGTTCGAATTGGATTTACGACAATTTCAACACATTTTCCAAACAAAACAAACAATCCAACAGCAGCCAGCGGCGTGTTTAAAACAATTTTGAGGAGTTGATTTATAAAATTATATTTTGTGGAAAAATATACGGGATATAATTATGTTAGTTCACACGCTGGCGAGTTCCTTATGCACATTTAATAAGATGCTTTAATGGCTATAAAATGTGACACCTGGATATGTAGCCCAACTGTGTGGTTATTATTTTGCACAAAGTTAGTTAAAATATAAGTAATTTTGATATAAATTAAATTACAACGTATGTGCAGGCATATATATTATAATGTTATTAACGGAAGCTGCGGATTCAGGACACGTTCCCACAGGACATTCCACAATAACAGCTATGGAAATCGTAAAATTGTAATTAATGCCTCAGATGTACGCGTACATGTATTATAAACTCGAAATTGTAACAAGTGCGAAAAAAATCTCTCGTGTTTTTTTTCTTGTTGTAGTAAGGAATCAAGGCTACAATTATTTTAGGACAACTTCCATTTCAACTGTAGAATTTTTTTAAACAATTTATTATTGTGTAATATCCCTTGCCCTTGACCTTCAAACCGTAAATTGTATGTAAATGGCACAATAATCTACAATTTATCAGCGAGAATAAAAAAAAGGTTTTATTAAAATTACTCTGCAATGGTAATTTCCAGAGATTTTAGGAAAAAAATCTTCATTGAAGGAAATTTAAACAATAAAACCCAATTAGCAGAACAACAATAACAATCTTGTTATTACATAATAATTTAATTTTATTGAAATTTAAAGAATAATTTTCAGTCTAGTATATAATAACATTTGTAAAACAATGCGTTTTGTTTATGTTTAATTTAAAGGGAGGATTTATACTGGAATCAGATAAAGATAAATCGTATATATGCTTTACTTATCGCACAATGGCTCACAATTCTTCCTTTTCAAATTGTAATAAGCATCAGAGAGAATTGTTGTGCCAAATTTGGAGAAAACAATAAATTTTCATTTTTCTTTAACACTTTTATCAATATTTAATCTGAAATTGGTCTTAACAAGCACAGTAACAGTCACAATGGAGAAATGTATCCTCCATAAGCATATAAAATAGCAATTGTTTCTTTTCGTTTTCTTCAAAAAGTTATGTATGTTAATGACATCCGCGGCAGACGGATAAACGGTTGGAAAAGAGCGACTGCAATACAGTTAACGTTTAAAACCAGCTGATTGTGGGTTATCTTAACGTCTTCTAGACTTAGTCAAGAAACTACCCCCTCATGCACCATATGCCATTATAAAAAGACATTGCATGTGGTGTGCGTACACGAATTTCCAAATGGGGGGTGCCTTTGTAATTATCGTAATTATACGATGACACTAAATTAAAATTACATTTCGTATGTACAATTTATATTAAGACGAATATTTACTATGCATTGCATAGGGAAAATGTTAATCGGGTTCGTTAATAAATGACCGTTAAAAAATTAATCTCGTTTATTTTTAGAATCCATTAAAACATAAGGATATAATTTAACAATTTCCTATTATGACTGCATAATAGAAAACAGTAAGTTAAGAGTCATGTTAGTGAAAAACGGTTCTTGAAAAGGGAAACTCTGCAGCAGGGTTAAAAAAAGGGAGAGCACGTGTCTATTTAAAAGTACAAATACACCTGTCACGTGACACCTGATGCACTTCCCAATCGAATAATCCGTTAACACTACGTTATGCATTTCATTAGATCACCAACCATATGGTCATTGAAAGTAAACGTGTATTTCAGGAGCGGGAATAGAAAATGAGTTCATTTTAAAATTTAAATACCCCAAATGCCTAATTAATTGTTGAACGTGAAATTCTATTGTATACGATTGTTTGTGGTACTTTTTTGAATCGTTTCCATCAATTTCAATAAGTCGACGGTGTTGAACTCCCGCCCAAAAGCGCACCACATGGTATTACTACGGAAGGTCATTTGCATACACCTGTTATATGCATTTTTCAACTTACGACTTTGTTATTCCATTGTTAAACTTGTTGACAGTGTAATAAAAAAATCACTGAAATTACAACGGACAATAATTAATTATGTTTTTGCAACATGCCCAACAATAGATAAAAAGAATTCAATTATTAAACAAACAAAAAAAAAGACAACAGTAATTAATTCATTAAAAATTTAATAACACTGGCCTTTTCTATTAAAAAAATATGAGTAATGAATTCAAGTACTATTTGTGGTCGACGAATTTAGAAACGAAAGAATTTAAAAAATCACGACTGTAATTTTTATAAACCGCATTTACAGACGATGGATTACGTAAAAATATCGAGTATCTTTCTCAAGATTTATTTAAAAACAATTACTTTCACAAAATTGACAAATTATACCATTACATATTTACGAAATAAAACACAGTGCAGATTTTCGATTTGACTTTAAATATATTGCCATAAAAAATGCTTAAAAAAAATTATTCATCTACACGTATAAATAGATATAAAAAAAATATAATACCATTTCACCTACTTAAAAACAAAAACATAAAAATAAAAAAAAAGTTACGAGATTATACAGCAGATTCGGTGACAGTTTTAAAGTCTGTTGCCGTTAAGGCCAGCACTTGTTCACAAACTTTTTTATAACACCAAGAATCACCTTTCAGACGCTTCCTTCTAATACCAACAAACGCCTCAACAGTTTCCACATCTTTCTTCTTCTGTCCATTGGACGACGGCGATTGAACATTCAATGGACCATTCTTTAAAATCGACTTTGTTGGTGTTGGTACTCCAAAACTGGGCAAATAGCAAATCTCCAATTCAAATGAACAACCACCAAAACGATGATTCATGCCCACATTTGGCTCCAATTTACCTCTCAACATAAACCTGTATGAAAATCACTACAATTAACAAAACATTTACTGAAAGTATAAAAAACGCAAATATGTTGTTGACAGCCCCTAGCGACCTTTCCTATATTCAACCATTCGACACTATTTTCATTATTCTGATTATAGTTTACTAGTTTATGCATATAATTGGAAGCGAAATAGCTATTTTACTTTCACAGTATGAACATTTCTCAAAATAAAAAAGATCTTTTAATAAAAATCATCGTTAACACTTAATTTACTAGACAATTATATGGCATATTGTGCCTGTGGAATTACAACGATTAGTAAATACCATCACGGCTTCAACTATCTTCTCTTATGTATTTCTATTCTGCCTTTATACATAATATCACATTCAGTGCATCTATTCCGTGCAAGAAGACGGTTTGATATGCGAATATCACGTCCGTCCGTCATCTCTTCTCTTAACATTTACTACAGGGCTGACCAACAACACATGCTTTGAATATTAACGCCTTAGGATATAAACTAAATTGACCACATTGACGGCATATCAATTAACACTTTATATATGTATGTATTTGAAAGTACGTTGAAAAAAAAAACAACTAAATAACTACTTTTATTACTAGTTTATAGGATGAATACTATTTATTATTTGCAAATACCAATGCCGGCTCCGTTTGTTGCACAAAACTGATAAGATTAAAAAGAAATCTTCTACAACCACACACTCATGATAAAATAATTAAGTCTTTAATTAACGAAAATGTTTTACTAATGGAACACTTAATTTATTATCACGCCTTTGAAAACGTGGAAAAAAATCATACAACTGCATACACTTATTGCAACAAAAATAAATCTATATACTTTTATGCTAAAAATCTTTTAAATTTGTTTTGATGTGCTGTTTTTTTATTATTATTAAACCTACAACGTGCTCCATTTAAGCAATCAACCAGATCATAAAACATCACACAACAAACTAATGTTGACCTCATATCAAAATATTAGAGGAATTTATATAAAACAAATTCAATTAAATAATTTTCGTATTTTTTTTTTTATAATATGAGTTAATGGAGCTGTAGGCTGACAAGTTGCATTTTTTCTTCCTTATTTATTAATAACTTAGTTTATTCCAATAATTTATTCCTAGTTTTAATATTTCGATGTTTGTTTATTATAAGCTTCTGGCATCTCAAAAGAAATTAATCATTTTACACAACAAACCAATAATTGTTGTAATTATATATTTAGATCGGGTTTAGAACAATTTTCAGTCACCATTCATTTAAAAATCCATTCTTCCTCCTCTCCCAAAAAAATAAATATAATTATTTAATTACAATATGTCAAAAATTATTTAAAACCATTTTGGTAGACAAGAAGAGGGCGCATATATTTTATTTGTCTATCAAGAGACAACTGAAATAATGTTAAAAAGTCTTTCAATAGACATTCAGTTTCATTTTAAAATAAAGTAGATGTAATTTATGCATGGGAAAGCATCTGTACTCGTTGTTTAACAACTAAACGAGTATTAACCTGTGCTATAGTCTGCATATATTATGCTTCTTTTGCTATTTGTTTTCTGTCAATGTTCCCTTTTTCAAATTTCATACTTATTTCAACAGCAAATTCTTCAATACTTGCAAATATCGACAAAAAAAACACTTAAACGTTTTAATTCCGCCTTCTAATTACATACGGAAATTCTATTTACTCCTTGGTCTATAGTTTAAATTAATTATATTAACAGTTAACAGACCTTAATTGGATTTTAATATTTACAATCGCACCTAATAAAATTCCAAGTCAATTTCATTAATTTTCATCTGATTTTATTATTATTTCCCATTATATTCGTAATAAATCTTGTAAACTATTCAAGTGATTATCTTGCTATTATATCAATTATGGATTATTTTTTTTAATCACTCCCTTTGAGATAATTTAGGTGCACCTACAAAGGCAGGCACCCTTTTCGAATGCACTAAACTAAATAACTTCAGCACAGCAGCAGCACTTAATGTTTCCATCTTTAAACAATATACATATGTGTGTAAGAATTAATTTCGCCTAGAGCGCCATTATATGAAAATTGTAACATCTTTTTCTTGGAGGTCCATAATTTACGGCCCTCAATAATAAACGATATTTCAACAAGTAATTATTAACATATACATGCGGCAAAATGTTTCAAATAGCCAATAACTTATTTACTAATCAGCTCATGTAACACATGATTATTTCTTAGTTAAAATAACATTTTAAATGAGTTTTACAGACATTTTTATTTTGCACTTGGTTGAAATTGAAAAAAAATTATTTGGAAAAGTCGACATTTATTTATTTAGTTAATAACAATCAAAAGTATTTCAATTCCGGCAATTGAAACCACGATCTTAACCAAACAGTAGCAAATAAGAGAAATGTTTTACGATTGGAATTTCATTCATGAGATAAACTGTTTTGTGTGTGTATGTTTACCTTCTTGGAATGTAATTCTTTAATTCTTTCCAAGTTATGTACAAAAAACCTCTAACAATAGTTTATAAATCTATCTCTGTTCGATTGACGAATGAAATAGAAAGAGCAGAGTTTAGGACAGGAAATCTCGGTAACCGCATTTTTACGTGATTCAGTTTTAGTTGAAAATTTTTACCTGTACAATTCGATGACTAACGACTACAATAACAATTTTAATAAGCCAATAGAATAATTATCTTTCTAATGGAGACATAAAAAAACCACAAACTCACCCTTTCCTTGTACATTTCACTCCCTTCCCTTCCAATGCTTTCAACAACTCAGTTACAACAAATTCAGGATCTCGACACTGTGTCGTTGAAACATTACACAAATCCTGTCAACAATATTACCAAATTCAAATAAAGAAGAACAAAAATGTCACAGTTCTGTACCTTGCCAGCTAATGAAACTGGTTGAATATTGGAATCGTTCGACTGTTTTTTAGGCGTAAGAACATGTCTCACTTTATGCAATGACCGTTCAATGCTACCCAAAACACGTCGTGCAGAGCCAGGCGTATCAGATAAAGTCGGTGTACGTCTCTCACTAAATTACAAAAAAAGAATTTAAAACGAATTATTAAACTCTGTATAGAAAAGTGTAATAAATTTTCCAACTCAATTAATTATACAAGTAAATGCTAATTGAAGCAGTAAAGTGGGGAGTATACGAGCATTGAGGGTAGTAAATAAAGGGGTTGTGTTTGGTCAACCTGCACACTGGGCTGGACATGTTTACCAGCATTGATTATCATAAACATCGGTTTCCGGACCGTTAAGATACGCGATTTGCTGTTTGACGATAAACTATTGTAAACGAGTATTTGAGAGTTTGGAATAAACGCTAAACTCGAAATCTGAAAAATTATTATTTTCAATGCGGTGCTTACCAGTCTGGTGTCCCAACAGGCGTACTACATCCAGGTGTTGCTTTTTTATTTGGAACTGAAACAAAATTCAACAGAAATTAAGTACGTATGTTGTAAATGCATAAACACCGTTCTGCAAAATGTAAGAAAGCATCAATAAAATAAATCTCCTCCACATAATAATAGTTGGAATGGTGCAGTAGGGTGACTCATGAAGAGGGGCTCTTAAACTTAAAACGGTTATATTTTAGAGCGTAGAGTCGGCGTACTTTTAGGTGAGGTATACTGCCCTCGGGACCACTTCACAAACTGCTTTAGCAATATTTTCTAGCACTTTCTTATTAGTGTTTAGGAACACTTTGTGTAAAGTTGAACTAATTTAAGAGTTTTACAACCATAAAGAAGAAGGTAACAGCCCTTGAAGAAGTGGACACTGATATACACATCTGCAGTGTTAAGATTTCTATACGAAATTACTTTATGTTATTGCGATTTGCTGCAGTCATTTAAAGTTTCTCGTTCTTGTTTCCAACAAGTTGTAAGACAAAAATAAAGAGAAGATTTAATTTATCTCCGAAAGGAGATTTACCAAATAGTTTGTCACACTATAATCAGTTTAACTTCGGTGAAGAAGTTAAATGGTACAAAATTTTGTGATTTTATTCTAAAAAGTTTTAATAAAAAAAGGAATTTTAAAAATCGCCTAATACCTCTATCGCCATCTACTTCATAACTAAAGTATTCATTTTAAAGGCAATGCAACTTTCAACTCTTTTTTATTGGAAATTAAAATAGAAAAAAACTCACCTGGTGACTCCATATCCAAGGTGGGACTCCGAATACGTTTTTGAGGCTTACGAATACTGCTAGGCCTTTGAGGCTCCACAAAACCATTAGATGCAGGACTAGAAAATTCCTTTGACTTGGGAGTATTTAAAACACTTTTCCCATTTGACTCAGTGGGAGTTAAAAGAATTTTTGGCGTTCGTGGTGTTACACACTGAATATTATTAATATCGGAAGAATTACTTTCATTTTGAATATTCAACGGTTTCAAAATCGGTTTTCTTCTAAGAGGCAATTCTTCCTAAAACAAGCAACAACATTAATCAATGTTAAATATACAAATATTTCTTTCAACAAATACATTTGATGCAAAAGACAATTTTGCTGGAATGTAACTGAGTCTTAAACTAGAACCACGTTTCTTCCTAGCAAGCAAGAGAAAATAAGTAGCCGTATGATAATCATACTTCCACTGTTTCAGATAGTTAAGCATCTCATCATTTGAAACTTGATAATGTTTCGCCATTGTCTGAATACACTCGATATCGAAATGTTTGCAATCTTCCAGGTGAAATTCCACCGGATCCAATATACCCAATGTCATCCAAGGATGGGAGAGCAGTTCATTTACTGTAATCCTTTTCTTCGGATCGACTTGAAGCATGGATCTGATCAATTGGCGACTCTCCTTAGACATAAAGTTCGGTTCAGCATATTTTCCACTCTAAAATCAAATAGGATCGTTGATCAAGCAAACTAAACTATGAAATATGTCAAGAATCAGTCAAATCCCAATTTCAGAAAGATATTCAAACGGTAATGTTAGTACATTTAATAGAAATGAAGCTATTTTATTGCGTGGTGAAGGAAATGTGACGATTTTTGGTTTAACAAATTGGTTTAGCTTGGAAATGCCCAATAAATTAATGTCTCGATTGGCGCCTGAAGAATACAAAGCAACAATTCTTCAAATTAATCGAGTATTAAGGAATCGATTAAAATATGAGAAGAATTTATTAGCGGGTTGTTTTTGTTGCTGTTGTACTTTAGGACTGTCCTTAATGCCAGCTGTAATATATCATAAACAGACGAAACGAAGAGTAATCGATATTTTAAGTAAAGAGAACAAACGATTGTACAATGATTTAGGTTTGAATTGGAGATTCATTAAATATTTCAATGGATTATCAATTGAATACATGCTTCAAATTGATTTCATTAAGAAAAATAGGATTGGTACACCAGATTAATGAATAAAGACGAGATATAGATCGTTACCAGTATTTTCTTGTATAAAATATCAATATTCAAATCATCAAACGGTAGGGAGCCGACTAAAAGGGCATAAAGTACAACACCCATCGCCCAAATGTCCACTTCAGGCCCAAAATATTGTTTTCCCAGTACCAATTCTGGAGCGGCATACATTGGCGAACCAACTGAAGTGTATAATAAACTTTCTAAACCGCCATCCGGTCTAGCACATAAACCAAAGTCAATTAGTTTCAGATTTTGACTTTTATCTAATAAGACATTTTCCTAAAACAACTCGTTTTTATTTCAAGTATTTTAAATTTGTTGATTTGATTTTACTGGCTTCAAATCACGATGTGCATATCCCATACTGTGTAAATATGCCACAGCTGATACAATTTGCCTGAAAAACATTCTACTATCCGATTCACTTAGACGTTTCTTCTCTACAATGTGATCAAACAATTCTCCACCTGAACAATATTCCATAACAAGAAAAAAGTGTTTGTCGGTTTCAATTACCTTAAAGTCAAATGGAAATTAGATCAATGGTGACAATATAGTAAGCATTTCGTTTACTTGATGCAGTTTGCATATGTGTTGATGGGAAAATGTTTGTAAAGCTTTCAGTTCGAGTTTAACTCTTGGTAAATCATCTCCAAGTAGACCTTTATCCATGATTTTAATTGCAACTTTCTCACCAGTTGCAAGATGTGTGGCTAGTTTAACTTTTGCAAAGCCACCACATCCGATCGTTTTCTCTACTTCATATAGGCCTCTTAAAGCCATGTAACGGACCATTTTAACGTCTTTTTGAGGTTAGAAATCGGTGGTTTAGCTGGTTTAGCAATAAATTTGCAATTACGCAAATACTACCAATAATTGAATGAGATTTATTGAAAGAAATTTATAACTTCACATACACTATTTCATTAATAATCAACTTTAAACGTATTTTACATTTTAATGGCAACAGGTTCGAACGGTTTAAATTTTGAATTGATAAACATCCTTGAAATTAGGCACATTTCTAATCTTGTAATGGACATGCGTTTAAAATTACGCGGGGAATTTAAAAACAATACAAATTCAAAAAATATTTTAGTTTTTTAATAAACCATAACCAAAAGTATAAAATAACAATGAATTTATTTAAAAATAAAGAATTAATCTTTTTCCACATTGATTCGAAAATCTAGTACTTGATCCAAACCGATATAACAATCACTTAATACATAAACAGAATATTTATAAACACCTAAACTTTGTGGAAACTGCACAGGAACTTCAATTCGTTTCGTATTACGTGAAAATGAGAACTTCCTAAAAGAAAATCCATCACTTTCGACAAATATTAAAAACCAAAACTCTTCTTTCTGCTTGTTAAACTTTCTACTAATCACATTCATTTTACTTGAACCATCCCTACCGATATCAAATTGGAAGACGCATTTTTCACTGGAATTAACTTTTAAATGCAAGCATTTATTTATCTTATCTACATTTAAAAGAATATTCTTCTTATTATCGGCAGATTTGATGTGTGTCTTTATAGTAAGTATTGGTAAATCTGAAAGAACACGTACTGCTTCCATTCCATTTTTCTTCCCAAAAACTGATTCAAAAATCTCTTTTATTTTTTCACCATCCTTACTATATAAATGTGCCCGTAACAAAGGCACCGAAATACTATTACAGCTTAAAAGACCTGCCAAACTGGTTTTTAACTTAATCATATTATCACTACTAACATTGGGCAACAGAAGTAAACACGAATCGGATAACAATTGTCCTTGAATCAGCATTTGGCATAAATAAATCAACTTCAATGTGCATTCAAACCAATTTCGTCTAGCAGCCAAATTCATCATAGCCTAATAACAAAATAAATCACCATAATTTAATAACCAAATACTAAACAAAACTTACATGTATTATACGAATAATCTGATCCAGTGCATTCTTCAAATCAATAGCATAATCCTGATTCGGCAACGGTTTATTCAACAAATGACATTTAATCATAACAATAATCTTCAAACAAGGCGAATCCGATGCAAATCCACTCTTAATGCCCATAATTCTACACAAATCCCTATTAATATTATCCTCATTGTGTCTTACAGGAAACAACGCATATTCTTCAACTTGTGCAATCAGATTAAGTAAATCATCAAATGACAAATCGTTCTCCATATTCATATTTAAAAAGTACATCGACTTGTACGACAGATAATATTGACTCGCCAATAAACCATAAAACGTTGCCTCATACACATTCACTCTCTCATCCAATAGTTTCACCAATACACATTCATGTTCCACCAATGTTTCAATAACAGAATCAGCCAAATCGCTAACATGCTCCTCCACCGTACTCTCCATCTGATAATACGACGGATTCGCCAACAATCGTCGATAATAAAACGTCGATTGTATAAACTGTATCAATTGCAATTTCGTCGAAATGTTTCCATTCGCAATTTCCGCATTCACATGATCCGGCAACAATGCCACCAAATTCGATTCAACCGGAAACGGTTCAAACAGAAATTTCCTATAAAAGTTCTTCTTATTCTCCTGCACAAAAACACATGCATATCCGGTGGTATCGAATTGCGGCCTACCAGCCCGGCCCACCATTTGAATCACATCCGTAACTGGCATATCAATGTACCTCTTTGTAGCCCCATCGAAATATTCCGTCCCTTTAACAATCACCAATCGAGCAGGGAAATTAACACCCCACGCTAAAGTTGCCGTTGCAATTAAAACCTGCACTTTCTGTTGTACATATAAACGTTCAACAATTTGTCGATCGCTGTCCGTTAAGCCAGCATGATGCATTGCAATACCAAACGACAGCAATTGTGCCAAATCTTGATCGATCAGACACGATTTGATCGATTCCAATTCACTACTATCACAATGTAACCATTTCTGTGGTGAATTGTCCGATAATAGGAACTTCATCAATTCATAACCGGTGACACGTGTCTGTTTTCTGGACGAGACGAATATTAATGCCGAACTTTCCGGTGCAAATTGACAAATCGATTGATAAACGGATTTATTCATTGCCGCCATACGGGGACAATAATGTTTACCAGCGAATCCTTGCAAATGGATCTCTAATGGTACGGGACGAACGGCTGAATTAAAGTTGAATATGCCTCTCTGAAATAACAATTTGATTTATTTCATTTTTGAATAAGACAGTAATCACCTTATCCGCATTAAGCCAATAGGCCAAATCGCCAGCATTCGCCATTGCTGTTGACAAACCAACAATCCTCACCCGTCTCCCAGTCCTCTCATTGATATAATTCATTCTAGACACAATCACTTCAAGAACAGGTCCACGATCTTCGCCCAACAAATGTATCTCATCAATAACCATCAATCCAACTTCTCTTACAAAATCCTTTTCCATATAATTGCGACTCATTGCGTCCCACTTTTCCGGTGTGGTGATAATAATATGAGCCGATTGTATCAATTCCGAACGTGGTGTTATATCACCCGTCACCTCAACAACATTTTTATTGATCTTTTTAAATTTCTCTTGCCAATCTAGCATACGTTCTCGAACTAATGCTTTCATTGGAGCAATATAAACAATTTTCAATTTCGGCTGTTCACTGAACAAACGTAAAATGCACAATTCAGCAACGATTGTCTTACCAGAACCGGTTGGTGCGCCCAAAATAATCGGAGTATCCGTATAATAACAAGAATGAAACACTTGACTTTGGACAGCATTAAAATGACTGAAATTATACAAACTTTCAAACTGTTTATTACGTAAAACACTTTTCGGTAACGGCTGTAAATCAAGCATTTCCGTTTGTAATGAAGCAGTTGAGAAAATTTTTAAATTATCTAATTCAATCACTCGTTGTGTTTCCGATTCTAAAACCGAACATTCTTAAAAATCATTTCTACATTCTAATAAACACTTACGTAAATATTGACTATTAAAAACTCTCACAAAGTATTCCAAACTCAACGGTTTCATTAAAGGAACAGTAAATACCAATTCAATCGGCTCACCACTAGCACATAACCGTTTTGTCACCACAAACGATTCCATATGATAAATACTATCATGTGTCGGATCTTCAACCCATACATAAAAGTGCTGTACACTTCCATGTACACCATTATCCCATTTGAAATTCGGCGTTAACAACAATCTTATACGTACCACACCATCAGTTATTGGTTTCACAACCAAATCAATGTCCATTATTGGAAATATCTGTGCGGAATGTTTCACTTTCTGTGCCACACTCCTTGTACGAAAGATCGATTCTAATTCACGTTCGGACATTTCCCGTATATCCTCAATCGGTCGATTCAACAATGGAATTGCACGATGTGTATTTAAATGTGCTTGTAAATCTTTGAATTGTTCCAATGGATGTGCATGGTCCCAACATTGCTGTTCGCACATTTGTGCCAGCATCAATGTACGTGACACTTGCAATGCATAATTTTTCTCTTTTGCAATTTCGAACAGTGCACGCATCAGTCTTTGTACAGTTTGCATAATGTACATACTATCCGAAGACAGGGACGTCACTCGAACTGGCGCCCTACTTATATTCGCTTGTATTAAAGCCATCACTTTCGCTTCAACATGTGTAAAATCCAAATTGATGTGGTACTCATTGAATTCACGCAAACGATCCAATTCGGGAATCTCTTCCATTCGTACTTGAATCTGTGCAAATTCCGATGCCTCACTCACCAACATCAACAATTCCGATTCGGTTATAGTTCGATGGAATTTCTCATGGAACAATTCCATTGTAAGATTTGATATGTAATAAAAGCTTGCAATACGTCCAAAACTAGTCGGTCGCAATTCACTCGTGATTGGATCAAAACGAATCATATGCGATTTTTCCAAAGTTTTTGCAGCCGAATCCAGTTTCAATTGTAGAAAATTATTAAACTGATGTGCATCCCATATTTCATTAAATGTTAAACCATACACTAAAGGATTCTTTTTAATGCGACAATATAAGAAAGTGTTCGATAACCATTCCATTGCCTCTTTTAAATTCGATACCGTTCCTAAAACAATCTAAACAAATCGATCAGTTTTATGTTGAAATTAGTGTGAAATTTTACTTCGGCATTTAAATTGTCCGGCACACAACTCAAAAATTGACTCTCAATAGGCACTTGCGACGTCATTAAGCCCATATACCGAGACATATTCGGCATGCTTGTTATGATAATTCCATGGCCGGAAGTGTCGTATTGGGGTCTACCAGCTCTACCGAATATCTGCATTATATCCAACATATCCATATCGACAAATGTGGATTTTGTGGCATCATAGTGCAATGTACCCTACAAACACAATTCTATAATTCCAAAAAAACATCCAACCGAAGAGTTACTCGAATTATGACTGCATGCGCCGGTAAATTAACGCCCCATGCTAATGTCGTCGTACAAACAACCACTTTCAAGTGTCCCTCTCTAAATAAACGTTCAACCTCCAATCGATCGGAACGTACCATACCAGCATGATGGATTCCGAATCCTTGTGGCACCAAAAACCCCAAATCACCACTCTTATAATTATGCCGTAAACTATTCACACTCTTCTCCGGTTCAAACAGATGCAAAGTGCCCCGCACTTGTGCAATTTCTATCAATTTCTTAGCAACTGTTGCAGTTGCATTCCTTGAAGTGACAAACACCATCGCCTGATGTCCATTACGTATGAAATCAACCACTTTCTCATAACACACTGTATCCATAATTTCATTTTCGTTCTTCTTTTTAACGCCAATGAATGTGGTTGTTAATGGAACCGATCGGAATCGATTGTCAAAAAAGAAGAGACCACTTCTTGGATTCACTTTCAAGAATGTAGCAACATCCAAATAGCCGGGAAGTGTGGCGGATAGTGCAACAATTCGTATCATACTTTGACTGCTCACCACTTGGCGTAATGTGCGTGCAACTAACGCTTCAATCACCGGACCACGATTGCCGTTCAATAAATGCACTTCGTCAATTATCAACAATTTCAAGAGACCAACCACTTCTGTATCAACTGCCCCTTTTCGGGTGATTACGTCCCATTTTTCCGGTGTTGTTACCAACATTTGGGTCTCAGCGATTTCTTTTTTGGTCAATTGCATATCACCAGTGCACTCTTTCACTGTGATGCCAATGGGAGCAAGTTTTTTACTGAAATTTACCACCATTTCAGTGGCGAGCGCTTTCATTGGACAAACATAAACGATCTAATCGAAAATATAATAATTTCAAAGAAATATTAATGCTCATTTATTACCTTAAAATCGTTCTTTTTGATATAATTGCCCTCCATATGGGAACGGATTTGGTGTACAATTGAAAGTAAGGCGATATTTGTTTTACCAGCTCCTGTAGGAGCGCAAACTAACATATTCTCGTTTGAATTATACGCTACTTGAAACACTTCCGATTGTATACGATTTAATTGTTTTATATCGCGGAAAACTAGTTGACCGATTTTGTCTAAATGTTCAATTTGTATCAATTTCATGTCGTCCATGTCACCCTTTTTACCACCAGGAATTGTGAATTCAGCATAATCATTTGTTAATCTTTTAATTGCGTTTTCGGGCTGTGTTATTGAAACGCCATCGTGTTTTGCTAAAAAAAGTCATTGAAATTTGGACAATTTAAAATTGCTAAAAACGTATACTTGTAATCATGTGATTTCGCATCTGATCATGAACATGCGGATACTCTTCTGGGTCGAAATTAGTTGGAGCTGCTCTTTTGAATATCGGTTGAGTCTTGGCAATTTCATATTCCGTTTCAACTCTTTAAAATAACAACGTATTAGGCGTTTATTGTGGAAAAAGGCAGGAGAGATTTGACTTACTGTTGTACTTCACTGGCTGAATACTTTTGTCTCTCTTTCTTTTCCATTTTTCTTAATTTTTTTGATAAAATACTCTCTTTTTCAGACTGAACAGTAACTTGTCCGGCAATTGTGGGTTGATTTTTTCCACGCACAATTTTAGAATTATCTGAAACTGTTAATTTATTTAAACTGTTTGATGTTTAAAATCATCGTCTACCTGTTGTTGCAACACATGAGCCGAAATCTATACTCTTGTGGCGATGCTGTACAATTGAAGTTAAAAAATCGAATGCTTCACAACCGAAAGTTTCAATAAAATACTCCAACAGTTCGTCATCAGTAATATCCGAATAGATAACGTTTTGAATGATAGTACTGAATTCGTAATAGCCATAATTGGGTATTGAGGATTTGTAGCACTCAAACATGTCCTCCAGTGGATAGGCAGAGTCCTTTTTGTTGTCTTTTTCATTTGGTTTAACATAAAGTAAAGAGAAATCGTTGGAATTGGGGTATTTTGAAGATTTTGATATTTGATCAAATTGAGGTATTGCTTCTTGCAGAGGGATGTAGAAATATGGGAATGGCTCCTTGGCACCTTGGCCAGGATCATATTCATTGTGGTTTGTATCGTTTTGTGTTCGGACTTGAAAGAAATCATTAGGCAACTTGATCACAATATTCTCTAAAGCTATGGATATTTTATCTAGGGTACTAGGTGGCAGACGGACAAACACATCTTTCGCTAATTCATATTCTAAATAATACTTTCGAACTACTCTGTTCAATGTACTGCAAACGGTCTCTTCTATGGTAATCTTATCAGTTATTTGGGCTTGTAGTTGTTTATGTATGATTTGCTTCAAATACTGCAAGTATAACAGGCATTTCAGGTAACTAATGTCTTGAGAATATTTAAAGATATTTTCCAAACGTTCGTATTCACATCTAAAAATTGTTATCATTCAATTTTACAATATATTGTGTAATAGTTGATATCTTACTCTGCAATTGAATATTGTTGAGGTACATCAGGAAATTGTTGGAGAGCATGAAAATCACGAAAAAAGTTGCTCGAATTCATTGAAAACACTTTAATTTTCTAAATGAGAAATTTGATGTGGATGTTGCTGAACATCAAACTTTTGAGGTTATGCCAGCACTTGTCATAAGATATTTGAACTACTACAAAATATACAACCATCTCTATATAGAGCTGTTCATTCGCTCTTATACATATGTAGTAAAATGTGGGGACTTTACAGTAGAACCAACTTAATCTAAGAAATAAATAATAAATGGATATAAATATTGAAAATGATCCTTAACTTGAAGAATATTCCATTCTTGTTTTCATGGAAACATTTGAAAAGGTAAGTATTACTCATATTTTCTAGTAGCATTGGAAAAATTTCAAGAACCGGTACTTAGGAACCTTTTTGAAAAAGTATTACTCATCAACTAGTATATAAGCAACATTTTCCCTAGTCGCTTTCGATTTGCACGAAAAACTCAGTTCCTCACCTCACTTCAATTTTTCTCAGTTATTTGTGCGTTCGTTTTGTCATCAAGTGAGTAATTTTAACTGAGAAATTTACCTCCCCCCTTTCCCTTACTGAGCTTGCCTTGTAGCTACCTCAGTTAAGAGTATTTTTCACTCACATGAAAAAGTAGGGTTATATATGATTATATGAAAATATTTTTATATCCACATAAATAAATTTTCGTCTAAAATGGCAAAAATTGTAAGAAATAAATCTGGTTGGATTATGAGCGACCAAGGAGAAGTAAATAAAAAATGATAAATAATTTATTTTACTTTGTTGTTTAAACAATAATTAATTTGTTATTAATAATTATGTTTAGATTCAGGAGATAATATTTGGGTGGATAATCATTTGATTTCATTTGACAAATGCCACTAACTAATACTACGTAACTCAGTTGTACGTTCTTTTTGGACGACTACAATTTTATGATCTGAGGTGAGCGGTTTGTCTCACCTTAGTTGTGTTTCACTCAGTTAAAAATCAAATCGAAAGCGACTTCTGACTACAATCAGTAGCGCTGTGGCTCTCACATGGAGAGTATGAGTTCACTCCATAGTAGCGCCATTACCATCTATAAGTTATGACATGAACTTTCTGTCACGATCTGAATACAGAAATCTGTAAATCAAAAGGATATCCTTGAAAATTCATAATTTTGAAATTGTTATTTTTGCGAGAAACGGCAAAATGTCTATAAAAACGACTATATTGAAATGAAACTCATTGAATATTCACTTTATAGCAATATATAATAATAAATTTACATTTCTTTTATTGGTTCTCTCATGGCTACACTACGACTACTATTTTTGTTGCTCTGTATCATTGTGACTTTATTGAAAGAAAGTTGTCAAAATTTCTTGTTATATAATAATGTAGATGCATAGATGTCACGTTCTCACATTACTGCTTGTATTTATTCTTAATTAGTTTTAGAAATCAACAAGTAAACACGAGTAAATTAAAGCTATTGGCTCTTGAGGACGTAACTAATAAATAATTAATGTTGTTCGATCGAGGTTTATAAGAGATTTCCTAAACGTACATTTTTCGTTTTTCACAATGTACGTTTGTACTTCATAAAATGAAATACGAATTTCCAGGATTTCTATAGGTATTATGGAATTGAATTTTCGGCTTTTCACCACAAGAGCTTTCCATTCTATAACAAAAAAGTTAAGTTTTATCAATTGTTCATGCACATTTTCGGAAATATATGCTTGAGTTTTCAAACATAAATACCTAATTCTCCTTAACTTATGTTAAGAGATAAAAAAGAAGAGCAAAATAAAGAACCAAAATGCATTTTGGTATTTATCACATTTTTTTATTCAAACTTACAAAAGCAATTTTCAAAGTACAGATAGGTGTATGTTATAAAAAGCAAGAAAGAATATGAAAATGTTCCCGTTTTGTTGTAAGTATACATAAGTACGAGTAAAAGTTTTGTTGTTTTCGACATAATACTAACAAATACAAATATTTATTGTAGGAAGAAGAATACAAACTACCTGCGGAAGAAAAACAATATACAACCTATACCGACAGTAGAATAAAAAAATGGGTTAATTTGATATTGGGGGGCGCAATCTCCCTATTTGTTTATTTTTATCAATATTCATCTATTTGCACCACTTCCGGGTTATTCGCTCTTGTTTCCGATGAGCTTAATTGGTTATTGAACGAACAGAAGCAGCAGATTACACAGAAAGAGTTTTGTATATATGCAGAGAACACGAAAATTGACAAGGTGAAACATCACAACTTGTAATTATATGAAAATAAACCGTTTTCTAAACAAAGAACATTTTGCTAATTTATTTAATCGAAACTAAAAAGTTTAAAGCTACTTAACATCAGTTTTGGTCCCATGAAAACGCTCAACTTCTCTGCCTCGGGCTTTAATATTTGATAAAAGTTTATAGTTTTAATTCGAAAAATCTACTTAGTTTTGCACCCCCTATAAATAATCAGCATTGGAGTTAAAAAAAGAAAAAACTGGGACCTTATCACTAAATTCTATTTAAATGAAATCTATAAAATGTACGCAGAAGTAACACAAGAGACAAGGGATTTAGGTCAAGTTCATATAATGAGAAACCCCTTGAACGATGTTATATGAAATATCATAATATCTAATTTATTATCTCTTAGTTCTAGGAAACGGACGAAAATAGATGGACATCTAAATGTCAATTGAAAAAGGGTATATCCTGATTATTATGTGTTCTAAATAAAATAACAGCCGTATATGTGGCCATGAAAGAGAGAGTGATTGGTTGTGAATGTCGGCGATGGCTGGATGACCTATTTTATGTGGTGTTATCACACATTTTCCATTTTCCACTAACCTACTTCGAGAGAGAGAAGTGAATTTTAGGGTAGGCATGTTTTAGGGTCGCGATGGGATAGTCCCAGGCAGGTGAAAACGGCACCAAGTGAAGAGCAGGCGCGTTGATGCGTCGTCAGGTAAAAGCGGACCAGGGAAAAGTCTGGCCGGGACAAGTAGCAGATGAATCGCGCAGCGACGTTAAAACACAGTTCGCGATTTACGTAGGGCCAAGTAGACGCTGCTCGTCGAGACGCTTCGCAACAGGTAGTAAACGTACGTCTTGGACGTAATTTTGCAATAAAACCGCCGCTTGTATCTTGAATGCGCGTTTAATTCGTAAGAAATTTTCACGAAATTTTCTTATTAATAAATACACCAGATTTGAACTGTTCATCATTTTTTTTTCTTCTTAAATCAATTTCTTGTCCTAATTGAAGGGGAAATTTGTAAACATATCAACAATCTATAGATTAGTGCGAATAGTTTTTCCCCATTTCGCATACACTGCCGTGTCGTTTCGGTTTTGTAGTTGATGGTAAGTTATTTGTTGTTGTGGCCTGAGAGATTTCATTAAAATGTATTACCTGTTAAAAGTTTAATTTCCCTATTAATTATAAGTTTGTAATTAATTATACAAGCGGCCAGTTATTACTTTAATGGAGTGGATTATTTATTATTCTTCTATATGAAATTAATTAGAAATTTTCTCTTCCAAAATCCGCTTAATCAATCCGTGCGGAATTAATTGCTAATTAGGATTATTTGAATTTGGTAAATAATTGATACATATTAGTTTGTGTTATGGGATTTTCGAGCGATCTAAGTGTGAAATAACATTTTCTGCAAATGGCTTTGTTATAGAGTTTATCCATGACCTATTTACCTAATTTAATCGGAAATTCCTGAAGTATAGCAACAGATTTGTAAATTAACATCTGTAGGTACAAAATAACTTGTTGCAGAAGTACCTAGTTATTTGCAATACCACGATACATTTCAAATTGGTTGGTGGAATTTAATTAATAGTAGAGACTTTTAACTAAATGAAACCCTCCTCACTGAAAAACGATTAAAGGATTATTTTTTGGAAATTGTTTGTACCTAAATGGCGATAATAACTCTACAGTTTGTAATTTATCCGTTTTTTGTATTTCAAAATGAGAAATGGACGAAAATCCACTCTCTTTTATGATTGTGTTTGATTTGATGTTGAGAGTTATTAAAATTGTAAATTCTTTCAAGCAAATGAAAATGAGTGCGTTAGAGAGTTGTTTAATTAAAAGAAAAAATTGATTGCTTCTGAAAAAGGAAGAATTCCAATAAGACAATTTTTCCAAATAATCAACTGACTCTGGTGATAAAGCTGAAACTTATAATTGTACGTATTTGCTCTCGATAAACTGTAAAATTCATGGTGCTCAATTTAAAGTAAAACTTGTAGAAAATGCTGCTGGCATTTCAATTTAAAGTCCAATATTTATTCCATTGAAGAATGATTGATTCCGTTTTTCTCCTTTTGTTTAGCTGTATTACGAGTTTATTTATATAGAAAGTGTTGTGTGTGGATGCTAGAAAATATTTAAGATCTTTCCATTAAAATGTCCACATTTATTGGAAATGCCCGAGAAAACTGCAGTCCCTCAGGGCTTTCGTTATGAATTCTTAATAACGTCACGCTACAATCTATATTATATTTTTTTATTAAATATTTATTAAAGACTTTAGAGATCTGGTGTTAGATCAATATGGGATTATGCAGAGAACCAGAATAATACACACATTCTAAGATTATTTAGGTGTACAAAAGCAGCATTAGAAATTTACTCGTAATTTCAATGTTTGTTTTGCTATTATTTGTCTTTTTGTCTGTTCATCGAAACATATCTCCACATTTAAACCAAAACTCTGTTTAAATTTCCACAAATTCTCAACCGAAATGTATACCTAGTTCACAGCTTGATTAGATATATGTAGAGTGTAAGTGCACTTATTAAACATGATGCATAAATAAAGTTTTTATATTCAATTTTAATGTAAAACTACCCTATATATGTAGGGTTAATTAAATTTATGTTTATTTAACCCTCTTGGGTTGCATATGAAAAAGCTGCATGCTGAAAATGTGTTACTTGTTACTTTAATTTCATTTTTTAACGAGTTTATTATGTGTGTCATCTGAAAACTTAGATATGAAAAGCGCATTTCTACAAGCAAATGAGACTGTAATAGTAAAGTGAATTAATATTTTAAGAGTAGTAAAGCTTTTTCTCATCAATTCGTGTATCTATATAATCTCTGAGGATGAGAAATTCGTGTTGAATGATGATAAGGAAAAATCATTGATCCAAAAGATATAAATGATGGTTGAATAAATAAGGAAGTGGATTTAATATTTATTTATGCCACAGAAAAAGTTATCCTTGTAGGAATTTGTAATTGTTTAAAGCTGTGTGCTTTTTTGCAGACTTTAATAACAGGGAATTCCATGCGAAGTGAACTAAATAAATATTTATATGATGTTTAATTGATGTCTTTCACAAAATTGTGCAATTGTGTTTGTGTAATGATTTATGTAATTATGAAATAAATTTATAAACTTCTCTGTTGAGATGATATTTTAAAATATTTACTTAAATATTTTAGTTTAATTATTTAAAAAATATCGCTTTTTAGTTGTTCTGTCCATAGTCATAAATTTTAATAGGTTTTATAATGCTTATTTTTACACGTGTACGTATTTAAAAGGTAAATCCAGTTAAAAGTAACATCATGTGGCACTGGAAAATTATTTACCTACTAATAGAAATCTTCGTATAAGCCGATAGAGAACATTTTTGCATTTTACATTTGTTTTGTTTTAACTTTGTCAAAATCGATAATATGTGTAAGTATGAATTTTCTCCCTGGAGTGAAAAAGTTGCCATGAAAGTAACTTTTTATCATAACCATTCATTCAAGTTACTTGGAATAAATTCGAAAAACTTCACTTTTACTAAATTCTAATTATTACCAAAGTTTTATTAGAATTGTATAAAAAAAATTTTAAAAACTGCCTCAAGGACGATAACATTCATTTTGTTTAAGCAAAATTTAGTTTCCCAGATAATTCCATAAAAAAATACTATACATTTGTACTCTACAACTAAATACACTTTAAAAATGAAATCCCCCCAACCAAGCATTTTAAAAGCGAAGCTTTCTTAGTGGAATTTACATTTAAGATTTATACTCTAATTTATCTAAAGTTAGTAATTTTCAAATATAATAGAAACGTTTAATTTCAACCGACACTGATTAACTTTGCCACATTAAACGGAAACAATTTTATTTATTACAAATTACAGCTTACATACTTGAATGAGAATTTAAAAAGAATTTAAGAACTAGAAAACTTTTCACTAATATAAGCATGCAAACTTCCTTCCTCTTATCCACACTGGAAGCATTAATTCCCATTAAAAATCGACGCCTTATGGAAAATGTTCGCGTGATTCCATTCCTTAAATTGGAATTTGTTATTTAAATGAGCTAATATTAATTAGGTTAACGTACTGAATTAATTAATACACTCTCCGATAAATTGTGCTCAAAGAAATGGAAGAAACGCTTGTTTAAACATTTTTACCATGCAGATTTACTCCTCCACACCCACACAGTTAATATATCTTAATTTATATGATGATATCTTTGATGTGTGTTACGCAGTGACGCTTTTAACACCAGAAAATTATCGCGAAAATGCCTCAACTAACGCAAGTTGCCAAACAATTTTCACCTCATAAACAGAACTTTGAATGTCGTCTACAGTTTTGTCACTTTTTCCTCCATTTCAACATGTAAATAATTTAATTGTTTTGTTGAAACCGCTGGTTCAGAAGAACTATTGCACTGCTCCATAATTTTCTATAATATAAACTGGGAAACTGTGAAATTAATTTCAGGAGGAAAAAGCCTCTGCTCGCTCGCTATTAAACAGAATGCCATTTCCATATTTTCCACTGTTGGTTCTGTTTTATTGTAAGTGCTGACACTGCAAAAATCCATTACTTTCATTTACATTAAAATGTATTTCTTTCAGCAAATAGTTGGATGTGCCTCTAATTAAAATACAATCTTGATTTAGTTTGAGTTTTACGGAGCGCGCAAATAAAAGGGAGGCATTCAACAAGTAAACCAAAAACTTTGTTCCCTCAAAAACATAATAATAAACATTAAATTTGTAATGTGATGTTTTCTAATAAACGGACGGAAAGCCTTTAAAGCAAACATATAAAAATATATACATAAACGACAATAAAATTAAATATTTACTTTTACTAGAAATGTTGAGAACATTTTTGTTGTTACCAATAGCATAAAAATTTAATTGAATTCTCACTGTGAGACCTTTTATTGATCGGAATGCCACCAAACGAAACTGTGTGGGGGATAGAAAGGGACAATATTAAGCAACACGCAGTTTTCCACTATGGAATGTGACGTTTCTTCCTCTTTTTTTGCCATAGAAAATTTCCCATTCAAAATGAGAGAAAAGCCAGTTAATTATTCAACACATCATGAGTGTATTCATTTTTCAATGATAAAGTAATCGACATTTAAGATGGAAAACACACAGGATACATCAAGAGTTTTATTTCCAAGGGAAATGTCATGCAAACCGTAATTGCATTTACATGAGTCAGAGAAATACAAGTGCTTTTTTTTGTGTTCTTTGCTACTGTTCTTGAACTATAAATGTGGGCCAACGCCTGTTGAATGGAAATATCAATATTTCCAAAGATCGTTTAAGCAATATGTTGATCCGGACGGAATTTATGGAGTGATGCAGAATGAAACCGTCCAAGTAGCTTTGGTGAACCGGGAGAGAAATGTTGTACATGTCGATTTCTAAACGAGCATAAAAGTATACTCTTATGTTGCCCTAATTGCCTTCAATCAAACATCAAATCACAAAGTCTCGCTAATTCACCTGTTATTAATTTGTTTCCATTGCCAATTCAATTTACTGCGAGGTTTAGATTTTCTGAAAACTCCGTCATTTATAAAGTTAACATTTACCTTATTTCCTCTATGTGCGTGGGACGAAATGGAATTTCATTAGTTGCACTAAACTTATCTACTTAAAAGCTCAAACAATATTTACTATAATTAAAAAACAATTTCGGAATTAACACTAATTGGAATTTTTTAAAACGCCAACACACGATGAAAATTCTTTTTATGAGGTGACCAAATTGCAACAAAAGTTCATCTGGTTGGACTGTGTGAGCGATCAATAAATTAAACGTTTTTCCTCTCCACCAGTTGAATATGCAGCGTTTATAATGAAAATTTGCATCATATCTCGCCAAATTAATATTTATTGCGATATCGACTTAAGTTTTACTACTTTGCCACTACTGGGATACATTAAACAGTCCCATGAGATGACAAACCATCTCTTGATCTCAGGAGGTCACAAGATGACCCATTAAATATAAATAGAGCTTTGCTTATGCATAACATCGTTAAATTTTTTAGCAAAAAATACGAAAGAATTGTTAAATGATTGATGGACTTATGGTGGCGTTTAATTACAGTAAAAAGCTGTCGGATCTATGAAAGCGGTTGTCCTTCATTGCGTTTCATAATTGCGAATCTATCGGCTTTTGTTCCGATTGACAAGCCGGCATTATGAGAGCACTCTTTTGTGGTCCAAACATCGCGTATAAGAATGACAAGATTTATGATAAAGTTGTGTTCATGTGTCTCCTGTACTCATTCATAATAGAATATTTCATTTCTCTTTTCTATGTCCACATACAACGGTAATACGGTTGCCTGTTGCTTTTGAAAAAACTGAATAGCTGCAATGGATTACCAGTTTCCGTCTCGTAAAGGATCTTTAGGTTTCCTAGTCTCATACAGATCATCTCCTTTCACGTTGTTAGTCTTGATGATCCACTTTTCCACGTAATTTTTCTCAATGTCTCTCATAATAAGTTATATATTTTTTTGTTGCAGATATTTGCGGTTTGAACATTCAACACGACATAAATCAATGAACGAATGTGCATATTTTAAAAATAATTGAATCAATGCCTGCCACAGCGATGTTTTCCAAATTTAAAAGCAGTGCTGGAACCCAAAGTCCATTAGAAACAAATCCGATTGGGCAATTTTTTGAAATTGGTAAACAAACTGCCAGCGCTGGACCGGAATTAGTATGGAAAATTCATGATGCATATCGGAAAAGTGATGGAAAGGTATAAAAATGTGCATGTAATAGTTAATGAAATAAATGAGTGGGTTGTACGAAATTGGATAAATCATTAGAATTGTGAGTGTAAGACTATTTTTACGAGTGGGTTGAGAGTGTATAAATAGGAATAGAAATTTCTTTACTTGAATTTTAACAAGCACTTTTCATGTATTGTTGTTTTTTAATAAATGTTTCGATGGAAAATGAAAAAGTTTTTCGGGAACATTGCGGCCGGTGTGGTTGTGATATATTTAGAAAATTTTCTTTGAACATTCGATTACGTATGTTTGGAAAAAGTTTTAATTAACGTCAGAGGCGATGGATTAGAGTCGACTAATTTGATTGCTTTACCTGCACTACACCTACTTAATAATGTCCTAGTCTGGGCTATTCATTTTTCCCGAACACAAACCCATTTTAACGATGTAATTATCCTTACGTAATCCAGTTTTGTGCTAGCAATTTACATACTTATTTTATATCGCAAATCGGGAAAACAATGGCCATTTTAATTACAAAAAGTTTTTTTTAGTGCTTTATACACTAGAAATGCTTCTTTTAGGTTTTTTTTTCATCATACGAGTTCACGTCAGAAAAATATATTGCTTGTTTCATAGATCAATGGTGTTCACATGGCATATTTCGTGGAAAGTTACTAAAAATGTCATGTTCCACATCATCATATCGTAATCTTAAAACTGTGAAAAGAGAAAATATGTTGGTATTTTATATTTCCTTTCGTTTTACAGGCAACAAAGCGTATGGCATTTTCCAATATTATATAGACGTTCCTGCATGTATTGGACGAATTATTATAAGAACAAATTAGAATTTTAAATTTGTCCATTGTATGGTGTTTTCTTGTTACATTATTTATCAGTGTCCAATGTTGGCAGTGTGTGTTTTCTTCAATTTATTTCTAATTCAATCAATCTGTGCTGTAATACTGTGGGAGTTGTTTCCTCTCTCTGTAAATTTCACCATAGAGCGACTTTATTCTCTGAAGGATTGTCGAGACATTCACGTTAATCAATTGAAGTTGAACTACACAATTAAGACTAATAGCAGAAAAGCATATCTCAATCCATCTCTTCAAAGTATTTCCGAAATATGTTCACAACACAATAGAGAAGAGAGAAGGCAGAAAAGTGAAATTATCTCTCTGACAATAGTTAGTTAATACTAATTAATTTAACATTGTGTGCAACACGTATAGAAAATATTTCGTATTTTATTAGTCAATTGGATGAATAAATATACCAAACACATTTCATAATTGTGAAATTCACATTTATTATTTATTTTAACAAATACACCCTTATCGGTCTCTGGTGTAATTGAATTTTATTGAATTTATTTATTAAAAATAATCACTTATTTAATTTCGATTTGAATAAAAATGAATTTTTCATCATTGTCGAAAAATGGCTAGAGAATTATTACTGAGCAAACTCGTATAAAGGTGATTCTTTAATTCAAATTAAATGTTTTTATTCAATTACGCGACGCGGCCATTCTGAAAGCTTAAAAATACGTTTTAGGGTTAATGTACAAGAATGCGGGTCAAATATTATCACTGCTAAATCCACCATTAACTTATTTCATCTAGAAAGCATTAATGGTGTGCTTGAGTGTCTAGTAAACACGACCACGTCGTTGTGACAGACGAGACACGCTTTGAATTTGAATTACCTATTTCTATTTCATGGCACCGAAAATCCCACAGGAATTGCTCTATTTTTAACGCAGTCTCTCTAAGTAAAAATTTCACTTCATTTTTCGAATGTAGAAATGATTGTGAGAAAGAGCTTCACTTACACTCTTGTGCAATAATAGAGACGTTTAACGTTTGTGTCATTTTTGTAACCGTAAACGATGTTTTCATTCGCATTGAGCTTTAAAGCTCCACAATTAATCTTCTCAAGCAGTCAATAGCACGAATGAAGACATCGATTATTGTTTGCAAAACGAGTGACATGGAACTATTTCAACCTGGAATTAGAGCGTTATTCATCTCGCATTCTATTTTCAATTATTAACTTTGTAGATTTCAATTAGGGATTTTCATGTGCAAAACTAGAAGTATTTGTTATTATTTTTTGGTTCTTTAATGAAAATTTAATCAATAAAGCCTTGACACACTTTAATGGCAATGGCAATTCGTTTAATAAATGTAAAATACCCGATTTGTCGAGCTTACAAATATTCACACATACCTGCTAGTGATTGTAGGAAAATGATTAATGAAACTGCGTAATTTACATATTTTTGCATTGATATTAAAAAATGTGTTTCAGGAATGCTCCGTGTTCCTTTTCGAAAAACGTTGTGCTGAAAAGTTACATAAACCGAAACGCAAAGAGACCGTCACCGAAATCCTGCGAAGTTCCGTGCGACAATTGGAACGATTCCGTCATCCGAAGATATTGCACGTTCTTCATCCCATCGAGGAATGTGCGGACACATTGGCGTTCGCTTCTGAACCGGTGTATGCCAGTTTGGCAAACATTTTGGCATACCATGAGGGCGGCCATGCGACACACGGAGGCATAACGGCCGTTGGGGCACCGCAACCAAATCCACGGCCAGCACATGCGAGAGAATACAACTTTTTGGACATTGAATATAAATATGGCATACTGCAGGTAAATGTATCACGTCTCCATTTAGAAGTTTAATTAAAAATCATGCGAGTGGACACAATGGCAAAGTTCCAACTAATTTGTATGGAAATGCGGTACGAGAGAGTGGCGGATCCACAAAGGACGTGGCTTTTGTACATTCTAAAGAGTTTTACTATTGTATGGATTTAAGAAAATGCGTAACATATTGAAATGTTGCCGATTTGCATTAGTGAAATATTGAACATTTCGTCAATCACTGTCATGTAACACAATTTAACAGTGTTTGATGAAATTTTCTGATGAAATTCAATTACGTGACTAAAAACGAGTTGTAAAAAGAATTTTCCTGATATAGAAGAATTGTAAAGCGCTTTTTGATTTTGGCGTTTTTAAATAAACTATAAATCTTGTGTAGGAATAAGCCCACAAACAAAATACAAATTTGATTAGCTTAAAAGTTGTTTTTAAGGATGAAAAAGGACCAAGAATGTAAAAGGATGGATCAAGAAAAATTACAATTTGTGTGTGGAAAATTGCAAATTTACAACGAAAATGAAGCCGTCATACAGTTTTATATTTCCTTATTATAAACATTTTTTCGCATAAAACTAAATAAAATCTAATCAGTTTTATAAGCGCACAGGGGTAGATGGATAATTAAGGGCATTTGTAATTATACTTATAAGGTGTGTTCGTTTTGCTTTAATAAGCGCCGTCAATTACGAACATAAACTTTCTTAATTATTTCAAGAATCTCTCCCCTATTCCAAACATAATAAATTTAATTTAGAATCATATTTTTCCTGTTGCACAGTGAAAAAATGTCGCCCTGTAATTATTTGTATATAAAATTACAAATCGGTGTCGAATTATATATAATTGGAGCGTGGGCGGCATAAATCAATGAATTTTATGGCAACGTCCATTAACTCTCTCGGAATTGTTAAAAAAATCATCACATGTGGGTTGTAATAAATAAGAAAACACACCCTTTCAACTGTTGTAAATTGTTTTCCTTTCGAATTGCCACAATGCGAACAATTATCGTCAATTAATACAATTAAAATCGTGCTTTCATTAAAACCATCCAGATATAGTAACAAATATTTTAGAAAAATTGTCAAAAGCATCATGTTTGTGTGTTTATCCCGCTGTTATCTCTCGCTGGCAATTTGCAAGGGATGAACAATGAACATTTTAATTTATTGACATGTTAAATCCAAATGCGGTTCGTTTCGATTTTAATGGACAATAGTGTAATGTTACATTTGTTTGATATGAAAATGAAACAAAGCATCACAAACTATGGAATTAAAATCAGAAATCACAAAAAATGACTAGAATTGTGTGTGTTTTTCTTTTGTATTCCAATACTGTATGTCTTTAATTAACGTTTCTTGTATGTGTTATGATAGCATTATTACATTTATTCCAGGTAACGGAAGCTTTATCGTTCCTTCATTACTCAGGACACGTGTTGCATAGGAACGTGTGTCCCGCAAGCATTTTAGTTACCAAGAAAGGAACATGGAAGCTTGCGGGTCTCGAATTTACAGGTAATGCAAACAATCGCACTTGTTGCAACACTATTATGTTATTTTTACAAAATCCAACACTTTTCCACAATAATTATGCAAGTTGAACTTATTGGGGGGCGGATATTTTGTGGAAACGTGTGTAATTAACCAGCGTGTCTATTGTTCTTCGACTGCTTTTGAAGTTTGTTTTTCAGTTTGTTATTCTATTCATAAAACTTGGAGACAAAGCTATGGGTTACAAAGTTGAATTTCAATGTACAACTTTACAATACACTTCCTTGTAAAAGAGAGTGTATTATCGACACAGAGTTTCGCTTTTTCTGGCTATTGCGAAAATGATATCATATCAATTTTTTTCCTCTCTCTAAGCCTGTTACAAAAATAGAATATGCCATACAACAACTAAGTTATATTTACAACAATCAATAGACAATAAGATGAAATACACCCTAGCACATTGCACCAATCAATAGTTGCTCGTTATTACAAGGCGCTTTTAACACATCATTTAACGTACACTCTAAGGTCAAACTCTTTCATTGCTAATTAAAGTCGTAAATTTTCCAAAAATGTCTTGACTCATCTATTGATTTTGACTAAATTACACGATCATCATCAGTTTAGATTGATGTATTGATGTATACAATTACTTCCATACAATGGTTTATCGATTTCTATATGAAATGGTGCAATTTTTTTCAGAACGAGTTAACGATGTGGACGGTGTGGAACCGGTACCATGCCAACCATGGACCTCCAGACTCTCAAAGATGGCCCAACCGAATTTGGACTATACAGGTAAGAGAAATGTGAAATTCATTTCCCCAGTGATCAATTTATGTTGAAATGTAATAGAATAGATTGTTACGTAAGTAGGAAGTGCGTGTGTTGTGTAAACCAGAACAATATTTGCGGTGTAACATGGAAAAGCAAACGTCATCCATGTCATATGCCTAGCTAGGTGTGTAAATTTGGTCACATGTTTTCATTAACTGTATAAATATGTAATTATTTGGTAGCATCTATTTACTTTGATGTGCACACACGACTATGCTGTGTGTTTAATGCTCTCCGAATGATTGTAATTAAAATGCGAAAAAGTTGCAAATGAAATTTTCTCATTTGACTCGTATTGTTTGCTAAACGCCATTTCAATGGCCATTTGTAGTGTGCTTAAGTGAATTTTCTAATCAGTCGACTTGTATTATACATAATTACAATTGCTAGTAAGATATTTAACAGGTAGATATAGGCGTAATGAACGGCGTCGGATGCTGTTGTCAGTCTCACATAAACCAACAACTCTATCTATTACCCATGATTTCTCATTATACAAGTCCTTTATTAGGAAACTATAACTGATATAAAATCAATACTGAATATGCTCAATAATTTCATGTATACTGTGGTCTGATAAACTGAGTATATGTGTACGGTAATGAGATTTCTTGGTAATTTTTCCAAACACTACAAACTTATCTTTGAACATTTAATTAATGAATGAAAAATAGTTATAACTACTAATTAAAGTCTCGGAGTAATATAGGCGTTTAATTAAAAAACACACCCACGTCCTATGTCTCTAGTTTATCTGTTTTTAAGGAACGCGCTTTTCCTGACATTATCCCATGTTATCGTATATCATTTTTATGTATTTTGATCCAACATGTATATATATGAAAATAGACTGAGTAAATGAACTTATTTTTGGTGGATGAAATAAAAACACTTGGGAAATAAGATTCTTTTCGGGCACGACATTTTATTTTAGTTATCTCAACTGTAGATGAAGTTACACAAATTTGATCCGTTACTAGATAAAAAAAGTGTCAGGATTAATAGGAGTTTTTTTATATAAGATTTCGTATATATAGACTTGGAGATTGTATTTTTTTAATTAGTGTGGACTTTTATTTGAATTATCAACAACAGTTGAAAGATTCATCAAAAGAGATAATTCTTAGTCTTTGATGTAGTACAAGACAAAGCTACTAACGAGTGTGCTAACAATGTATGTGGATGATGTTAATATAAAATAGCTAATTAGAGTGACAAAATCGATGATTTAATTTGTTATTATAAATAATGAATTTAATGTATGTAATAATAATAGTAAATCATCGTTAATAAAATGGCTTTATCATTTTTTGGGATGATGCATCAGGCAAACAAATTGAAATTGTAAATTGCATCGGGAAATTCCTCTAGGTACATATAAGATATAATTGAAATATGATTTATACAGAATTTTCCGAGTTAAACGAAATAGAAATTTCATTCAATTACGTAATTTTCCATTATGTTTGTTTGTTATTGGTCTATTATAGTGTCTAATATACCTGGGATTCACTACTATAAGAGAGTCTGTTACATTTTTTTCAATAAAATGAAACTTTTTAAATGCAGCCAATCTGAAAAACCACCCACCATACTGAAATTTATCTTGCAAATATTGTAATAAAAAGCTTACATTGAATCATTTTTTTTGTCTTTCTCATTCCAGCTCCAGAAACTCAAACACAATCCGTATGTAGCATTTTAAGTGATATGTTCTCACTGGGAATGGTAATATGTGCCATTTTTAACAATGGTAGGCCTCTTATTCAGGCAGGAAATTCAAGTTCAGCATATCTTAAACAACTGGAACTTGTAAGTTTCCCATTTCCTTTTCTCATAATTTAACCAGCGAAAATCATTTCTCCAAAGTATCAGTTTCCGTAAAGTTTTTTTCTCTCTCTCGCTTTTATTATGTTCTTTATTATGTTGGGAGATTTTAATAAACATATTAAATTACCAGCAATAAAAAATTGACTGTGGGGCCACTTTTAATATAACTCTCTCCATGCGCATTTTAAATGTTAAATGAGATTAATTATCGTTAACTTTTAAGTAGCAAATTCCAATTATTTGTTATCGTGTTCGAGTTTATGATGAGAGAAGGATTTGATGGTGCGTGTGTGTGAATGGAACAAACCTAAAACTTTCTATTATGTGATAATTGTTCCATTCAGCGTGAGTATAATAATTGATTATAGAATATATGTGTTTTAACTCGAACTGAACTAATGTCATTGCTAACGTGTAAATTTAATGAAATTTCAGACCATTCAATCCTGTAATTTTAACCGAAAATCGATTTTTAGTTGGAAGATCAAGTACACAATATAATGCCTCGTCTCCCAATACCACTGCAGGAAGCAACAGTTAGACTTTTGAGCAAAGACACAAGACAGCGACCAACTGCTCAGCTTTTAACCCTTATTAAGTACTTTAGGTGGGTAATTTGTTGGAATTTTGATGTGATTTCATTATTTTTGTTGCTCTTTCTGTGTGAATTAGCAAAAGTTTTCTTTTATGCGGTGTTATATTCAAAATCATAATATGTATGCAAAATAATTCAATGCATGTAACGACGATTTCACTGATAATGTTATTGAAAATGGAAATTTATTGTCAAGCAAGTTTTTCATTCAAATCACGTTATATTACCATTGATCTGGAACATTATTATTTGTGGGGGTAGAGAGAAAAGTTCAGAATGCATTTTAAAAAGATTCTTCTAAAAAATAACGATTAGTGGACTTTGTCAGAAAAAAATATGTAACACTATTAGGTATTATACATTCGTTTTACATGTATGGAAAGGCGGTTGAAAATTTATAAACTTTCGGTTTAGAAAACTATATTCGATTCCAGGCAGAAAGTTGCTTTGAAACTTGATTAAAAGTTCCTACTAAATATTCAAAGTATTTTCAATTCTTCTGAAGGAATTGTATGTATTCCTAATAAAGTGTTGATTGTTCAAATATAAACGGTTGTAATAATTTCGTTAAAAGGCACAATACTAACCGTAAAGTTTGCCATTGAAACTTGTGTAAAAGTCGCGCAACTTGTTTGCTTAATTAATAATAAACAGTTTGAATTGATGTGGATTCAACTTGAAAATATATATCATAAAAGGGGGATTGACTTTGTTTTAATTGCAGTGATCCAGCCGTACATGCCCTGCAATTTCTCGATGTAATCAACATGAAAGATCCCACACAAAAGTCGCACTTTTATCGAAACACATTAAAGGAAGCGATGCCCTTTATACCCAAAGTGAGTATGCGATCAATTCAATGAATTCCCCGTTTTTAATACAGTGAAAATGAAATCTACCCCAAACACACTTTTCATTGTTTAATAATAATTCTCCATAGAAAAAGTGGAAAGTGATAAGTGTTGGTGTACATAGACAATACATATTACTGAACATAAAGAATAGTTGGAAAGATTTTGTGTTTGCTGTAGACTTGGAAAACGGTGGTGTTCTTTGTAAACGTTGTCACGAATAAAAAACGTCACAGCAGCATATGAACCGGCTCAACCATAAAGCTCTCTGCTATTGCATTATAAATCCAACCGAGTGTTTCCCTTTAGAAACTACTATACTGTAAAATAGATTTTCTACCTATAGTTAAAACTGAGTACAATGTAGATGGTAGTTTCTGATATATAAAGATATACAATTCCATTAAATATACAACATTACATTCGGTATTCAATGCGAGATATGTGTGTGCTTTTTGGATTTTTACAGAAAATGTGGTATCAACATGTATGGCCTTCATTGCAACAAGAGATGCGATCTCAAGAGGTTCTTGCTGCAGTTCTACAGCCAGTTTTGTACTTGATTCAAGAATCCACAATCGAGGAGTACGAGTCCATAATACTTCCGTCCTTTAGGTTTGTAATAAAAAAAAAGACATTGAATCTTGCCTGATTTTTGAATGTTATCAAAAATGAAAAACTTTAATTTCAGGGGTGTGTTTTCAGCACCTAAAACTGTTCAAGCAACTGTAACGCTTTTAGAAAATTTACATATAATATTAGAGAAAACCCCAAGAGATGATATACGAACTGAAGTGTTACCAATGTTGTATAATGCATTCGAAAGCACTACAATACAAGTACAGGTAAACCAATATTTGCTAGAGCACGAAACCTTTGGTCCTCTCATAATAATTTATTTATTTATTGAATGCAACAAGAAATCATTATTAACAAACGTATTCTAGTAATACCAACGAATAAAGTTTAGCATGAAATCAGCAGGGTTTATTAATTTGGCTTGAAATTTAAATTAGAAAAACGAACTAGAGGGAAATTTATTTAGGGACTGTGTAGGTATGTTCTTTAAAAGCCTTTCAGATTAAGTTTCCATTCCAACCAAGTAAGTTGTATTGAATGTATCTGCTAAAAGCCGTTACTGTGTTCATTAGTTGCGTTCGTTATTTACGTATTTTCAGGAAATTTATACTTGATAAATTGTCGAGTGTGGAGGAAGTTGTTGTTTAATTTTATTTCGTCCCCTATTAAGATGTTGACACGAAAACAGATTACTGTGCCAAATCAATAAGTATGTAAAATCATGTCGAAAATGATCCATTTATTTCTTTTTCCCGTTCTATATTTAAACAAAAACAAATAAACTCCATCATGGCTCTTAAACACAATGTATTATATCAGATTGTGCATATTGTTTACAATTTCTCTGATCGAGAACTTAATAGGTATACTAAAACACAGTAAATTAATTAACCAATAATTGAAGGTTGAAAATCAATTTACCAATACATATATTGCCATCATTTAATCATGTAAAATCGTTTGTTAAAATTGTGTCAGTAAAATGGGCGTCCAATTTTAGAGTGCAGCACTGGTGGCAGTTACAAATGTGTCTGAATACTTGGACGAGCAAGCGATCCGGCGAATAATTCTGCCAAAAACGAAGGTGATATACGAAAAAAATCAGGGCGACATGAAGATCGTCTCGAATGTGCTTTCGTGCGTCGAAAGAACTTTGGATAGACTGGATAAAAGCCAAATTATCGACGAAGTATTGCCTCTTCTCTATGATATACGATTGTCTGATCCGCAAATTATATTAAGGGTCGTAAGTAAGTGGCTTAGAAAGATGTGTTTTTGTCCCGTAACAACACATAAAAAACGATTTCCTTTGCATACAAGTTAATTTCCACACAGACGTATGTTTATGGGGACGTCGGAATCGATTCCCTGAATTTTTCTCTCTCTTTTTCTCTAGACATATACCGATTGATGTTGTGCGACAAAAAGTATGGACTGTCTGTTAATTTGATGGCAACAAAGGTGATGCCCTCGTTGTTACCGCAAACAGTGAATCCCTCATTGAATTTGGAGCAATTTACAATATTGTTGGAGGTGTTGCAAGAGATGTTGGATCAAATAGATCGAAATCAACGCAACAAACTGAAATTGGACAATCTTTCGCTTCCTAGTCCCGAAAGGCATCGTCCACTTAGACACCAATACAGTTCCGATAACATGCATGTGCCACCATTCAACATACCCAATTTGCGGATTGAACAAAGGAAAACGTCAAGTGCAGAGGATATGGCGAGGAAGAATTCAACAGGTAAATGTCTCGTATCGGAGAGAATGTCAATTGAATTTTTAATGAAAAAAAATTCGCAGGTGGAATGTTGGGCGGCTGGTGGTTCGGCGGGTCGCCCTCCTCTCCTGATAGCAATTTCCTTAGAGTAGTTAATAATTCGATATCAAATAGAAGACTGTCTGATAATACTTTAATGACACCAAAAATTCGGATAGCACCGTCGTGTGCATCGTCACCGGGCGGAACTCCTGGTGGTGGACTGCCTATTCGTAGACACTCTAGTATAGGACCCCAAGAACGAAGAGGATCCACGGTAAACCTTTCACCGCCCACGGTATGTCACATTGTCTATTTACATATTTTATATGGATTTTCTTTTTTATTTTCGGTTAGAGATGAAACAACAGTATTTTACAAGTACATGCACACTTTTTCAATATCTCATCCACGCGTGTTTCTCAAATACTGTCTTTTCTTCTCTCTCCTGACAATAAACTATATACATAAACTCCGAACAGAAATAAAATTCTCTTTTTCAATTGGTGAAAATGGATTGGAGTTTATGATATATAAAATGTTATTAGTTAACTGGCAGTAATAGTTATTTATTTATTAATTGCTTTTGTAGTTTTCATGCTTTCATAGCTTGTTGGTATTAAAATAATAGTTGCTTACGTTTTCCTCACGAACCATAATTAAATATAGTATAAAGATCTGATGGTGTTTATTTAGCAAATAAATGGCTATTACTATAAATAGTGAACTATAAAAATGGGCTTTTACCATATTTGGATAACAGAGAATTTCAATGAAATGTCTATTGAATTTTTTGTCTTTCACTATTTGCTATTGTATTTTTTATTAAATTAATATATTAACACAATTTTTACACAAAACAAAAATGATGAGTGCGATTCTTCGCACAGGGTGCTATAGGGTACAGCTCGGTGTCCCGTGAGGGCTCGAGCCTGTCGGTGCCGTCCACTTATGTAAGTGTCCCCCTATTTGTCATATGTTGTTAAAACGTTACATAGATCATGGTCTGGGCTCAATTTGCAACCAAATCAAAACCGACATTATACTAATTTTGCACCACTTTTCTATACTAAGAAACCAACCAGAAAATGATCTATTTTGACGATGGGGTCTTGCACCTGTGGTGATGTCTGGAAAAAATTACAGTCATTACCACGGTTAATCACACATATCCACTCATATAATCACAAAATGTTAATCATTTCTCATTTGTGCTGTCCGATCGCTTGGATTTATAATTTTTTTTATGATGCCATGTGTTGATTGCGTTTTTATCTCTTATTCAGCTTGCACGGAGCATGATAGTGAGTATTTGTCAGTTTTCATTATTCAAGTGTACGTCCTGTTGAGTTTTTTTACAACAAATCAATTATTACTACGGTTTAAACATTCATAATATATGAATGTGTTTTCATTTAAATAATTTACAGTTGAAATAATTTCTATTCAGTGTATTGTTCAGAAGAGCGCGTGATTAATGTAATTAAATCAATTCATATTCAGATAAAAAAAAAACATATTTTTCCTTTCATGTTGTAGGTCTTTAAATTATTAATTTACAATTAAATTCCTAAGGGTACGTTATGTGAATTAAAGTAGCGGATTTGATTGTGGTAAAAGCGTTCCTTGAAGGGTTTGATTTATTCAACATAGAATTATGATTCTGTTGGTAAAGAATTTTATTAATTCACTATGTTCCTTTTGTTTTCCTATAAATAAAACATGTAGGAATAGGTAATAGACGCTTTTAAACAAATTAATATTCATTACAAATGGAAATAAGTTGAAATGTTGCTTTCCCAAAAAAAACTGTAGTAATATAAATTTCACAAAGAAAATGTTTGATGGATGGAAAATCGCTTGTGTAATTTTGCAGGGAGGCTCGATGCCGAACACGAGCAGCAGTGTGCCATTCCTGTTAAGTAGCAGTATGCAGAGCATCAGATCGCGTCGTCCATCCGCGGTGCTGGGAGGCTCACAGGGTTCGGGGCTGTTGCAGCAGCTCGGCTCGGGCATGGTAAGACTCACCTCTTCACACCAGACAGTCAACGGCAGAACGTTCTCTAGTAGCACGGTTAGGAAATGCCCCTCATTGAATATTACATTTAGCTGAATGTACGTACGTATTTACGTCGTAATTACACTCACACTCCTGCTTCTCCCACACAAGTCATTTGTCTCTGTCGTGCATTTCATTCACCTGGCGGGGGCTATTGAGATCTATTCTAAATTTTTTGATATATACTTATTGTTTTCTCATTCACGGGCATTATTAACATTAGATAAAAAAATCCGATCACAATATTGTTTGTTTGGGTGCAAAATCAGGATTACGATACCATGGCGCAAACCTCCGCGAAACAACACAAACTGTGAGAACATTTTGCTGGACCTAAACTAGCTTAATTTGTTTGTTTGTTGTTTTTTGTTATTATTCAATGCTATATATGGGTAGGATGGCGAAGGAATTGTGAGCTGGTGGAGGTGTTGGTGGTGGTTCGTATTCGTGAACTTTGTGCCTTCGAAATTTTACATGATTTTTATTGCTAGTGTTTTTCTAGTGATCTTTTATTATATTTAGAAAGTAGGTTGTAGTGTTAAAAATAGTTAAAAGATGATTATGAATTATCAATAACCCCCGCATAATTGTTTTTTGATGTTCCAGTACCAGCTATTTTCCGGACGTCAATAAGAATCCCTTGATTCGAGCTCGATTTTATTTCTTTGTGTTTTATTTTTGGATAATATTCACTGAAGACCGGGAGTGGCAATCCGAACGACAATCACAGGCAACAGCATGAATTCCAAAAAAAAAATAATAAACATGTTTGTTACCTACATGTTTCTATGTGTATGTCTATTCAAGTTGTGTCTTAATAATCACCATTCGTCTGATTCTCCTTGTTTTCCAATATGATTTCCACTCATTTGTACAACTTTTACACAGACTTTTTATTCCTATATCATAGGTACAAAAACTATCAAAGCAGAAATTTATTTTTTTTAACAAAATGGGAATGAGTGTAAATTAAACCATATATATTTCCAATACCACAATTATAAATAGATAGTCTTCGTGAAGAAACCGTGTTAATGTAGACCGGGACATTTGCACATTGAATTGATTCTGATGATGATGACGTTTTTCTGTACTTATTGATGTATATTTGCAGTGTTCCGGTTGGAAAATAAAAAATATAAACACCTTCCGCATGTTTGCGAATCTGTGCCCTTCTAGTGATGTAAAATATGTCCTTGACAATCGTCTACAGAAAATTCCATATTTTTCATATGCATATTTCATGTATGTTTGCATGTAATCGTTTATGTGATTTGAAAAGAAATTAAACAAATAAAAACCTATTCTTAACAATAAAATCACCAGAAGAATGTCTATTATATCGTAAAATACACATATAGAGAAATGAGAATCCTTTATAATCGTTTATTTAGATCGTGGAATATCAAAATCGAATTTTATATTTATAAGAAATTGTTAGTATCTAATAATGAATGTGTGTAAATGCCTAAGAGAAATACACCAAAAAAAAAAAATAAGTAAACATTTAAATCAATTATTATGAGTCTTAATCTTGTTGGAAAAATCTAATATATAAATGTAATTAAAAATTGCGACTCTTCCAACTCGACAAACTGAACATGTAAATATTTGCATAAAATATTTCGCGATCTAAACTTCACTTCTTTTCTATATTTGAGACCGTTTTCTTTTTTCAAATTTATTCCTGCTGTGATTTCCTATCGGATTAGGTTAATGTGTCCCACAGATGGTTGTGCAATTATTTGCTCAATGTTCTGTAACAGAGTATTGAGAGATTTACAGTTTAAAAGTGGTGGAAAAGGGTGGATGTTGCGCTGCCCTCCCAAATGAATCTCATTTAATACTCTGGTAATCTTTAAAATTAATTTGTTACGTAATTTTATGTAAATAAGTAGCGTTTTTCGATTATATCCATCAACATTCGACAATCTATATGCACAATTAATATATTTACATAAGAAAAAACATGTCAATACACTTAAATGTATAAAATAATGGAAAAAAAAGTTTCAAGCCAATTCTCGACTGTTCATATAAATAATTGTATCTTAAAAAGCAAAATGAATATTTGTACATTACTTACTGATTTTCTCATTTACTTAACTTTGGTGTAAATAAATTAAATCTATAGTTTGCTACTGTTTTATTAAATGTGATTTTGAAACGTGTATGAGAATTATACAATCAAAGTTAAAGTAAGTACAAAGCTATAATGTCAAATAAAAACCAAACTATATGAAGAGAGAGTCTAAAATATTTGTTAAGTAATTACCATATTTTATGCAAAAAGAAAAATGTCGTAAAAAAGGTTCGTTATATACTTGACACCTGCATGAAATAATGTACTTACTTTGTGCCCCCAGAAAAGTATAATAATTTTATGAACATTGAAAAGAGTGGGATTAAAAATGTGATATGTTTCAGAAATTGCTGTTTTATTTATTTATAGACCTTTGATGATCCTACGCGCCATCCACCCCAATAGTCTCCCAGCATAGAGAAAAATCGTAAAAATAATATGCTTTTTTCCATTCTAGATACACGCGTACAAAGAATAAAAAAATAAAGTCGTTCTCACTTTGAAAATATTCCCGATTTACACAATTCAATTGCCCTAGTTTTTTTTTCAGTAAACACAGCACGTAAAATCCCTTACATAAAAAACATAATTTATTTAAAACCTATTTGTATAATACCAAACATTGAGTATTTACAAGTCCCTTAATAAATTATTTGGCACATTTAATGGATTCAACAAGTGCGGATCCTGAAACACATTCATTAAAATTAGCTCTGGATTATAAATTTACACATACATTCATTGTCTCTTTTTCCACTTCGCAAAAATCCCTTAAAAATTCTTTGTGCAACTTTATATCCTGACTTTGTAAAGTTGTCGCCAATTTATTCATGCACGATTCGTAAAGAAAATACTTTGTTTTCTCGTTACATTCCATTGTTGGGTTGCCATTACACATATCCGATAACATTTTGTAGCAATTACTGAAAAAACGTCTTGTTTAAATTATTTCTTCTTCATTAAAAGCAGACCACCAACAAACACAATACCTCAAATTAATTTCCTCTTCCGTTTCAGCATTCTCAAATAACGCAATATATTTCAAAACCCTCGGTATTACATCAACAATATTACCCTTTTGTACGACATATAAACTATTTATTATGTGAATCCAGTCTTTCATTGGACCTTCACATTTTCCAACTTCAGATTCAATAAACTTTTTCATACCCATTTTCGAGTACTCCTCAATTATTGAACGTATATCTGATATCGATTTATCTGGCAGCTCTTTCTGTATTAATTCCAAATTACTACAACCATACGTTCTTAATGCAATTAGGAGTTTTTTCTTTTCTTTTAACGTCAATTTATCACACACTGAAAAATCAAACACACAAATCCACTCTTTAATAAAAAATTTATTATAAAAACCGTACAAAACTGTGTCAAAACATTTATAAAACTTTATATTTATTTAAAATATTCTCCATAACATTAAAACAATTTAAAAAGTACTCCTCATCTACCCCAAACGACTTGTAATGGTGCAAATAAGCTCCATGAGTAAATAAATTCCAAGCATCGTCTAAAATACAGTTTAATGGCAAACAAACACCGTTACTATTCGACACTAATGTTAAATATTTATCGATATTAGAAAATTGTCTCGTTTGGTGGTACGATTTGAATGATTCATTTATATTCAACCATGGCACATAATTTTTCGGCTCTCTAAATGGCTTCAAATCAACATCATTGCATGGACAACCGCCACGGCATATTAATAAATTCGAAATGGTTTTACGTGTGAAATTCTTTTGCTGTACAATATCAAATCGATTTTGTTTCGAAAGACTTTGTATTAATGGCTTCCAGTCCCTTGGGGCCTCGAATTTTTTATTCTCTTCCACATAATGGGGTTCATTGAAAATTTGTAAATATTTGAAACTCGGATGCGATGTTAGACCGTTTACTAATGCATTTGCATCGTGATTTAGTGGCTGATAGAGAGAAGCCAATTGTTGTGCAATGGTTAAATTTAAATGGCCAAATGTTACGTCCTTTATGTTGGCTGAATATTTGTGTGTATAATGCAGTCTTTCGTTCTCGAATAGAATTGTGCTGTCTGAATGCGAGTATATTGACGATAAACATAACAAACTGTTATAGTTCTGTGTGACAATTTCTCCATTATTATAAGGCAATACTAAAGCGTTTACGATACTTTTATTGGGATATTGGTCTCTTAAAATAGCCAATATTGAACTGCCCACGCCCGATCCGGTACCACCAGACGAACTGAACAGATTTAAAAAGCTCGATACAAAGTCACAACGTTCAATCTCTTTTCGTACATTGTCACAGATTTCCGCTTGTAATAATTTACTTCTTTCATAATGACCATAGGCCCAATTGTTTGCGGAGCCCCCATATGATTTAGCAACGACATTTTTGAATTTAAATGGTAAATGATGTACATTATCAACGACTTTACTTTCGGTGTCTATTAAAATTGAACGTGGCTCCCAATTTCCTTTGTTAGTAACATGAAACCATTTGTTTATTGAAGTTGTACAATAATTGCTGTTTTTGTTAGGTGTGCTATTTATATCGTCGTTTATGATACTGTACAACTTTTGACCAATTTGATTACCGCATTGACCAAATTGTAGTGTTATTATACTCATTTTTATTTCATTTTCCCTTTAAACATGTTAATTTGAGGTTAGAATCTGTGATATGAAAAAAAGCTGGTATGAATATTTCTATTTATTTAAATGGTTACTTACTGATTACGTACAAATTGGATTCTTCATTTGCTGATTAAATTGGGAGTTGTGCTGTTTAGTTAATTGATAAAATAACGGTTGTTTTCAAATTGGAACACTTTTCATTATCACTTGATAAATTATTTGTTTTTGGTTTGTAGATGTTGGCATCTGGTGGCTGAATGCTTAACTTTATTCTTGAAATGATTAAAGAAATCTTTTATTTTAAGCGGTAAAAAAATTTGAAAATTGGCAAATTTTCTCAAAAACAATTATTTTTATTAATTCAAGAGTAAAACTAACAAAAACTTTCAACCAAGTACTAGCAAATTTAGGAAATTACACCGGCTTATTGAAAATAACACAGAACTAACACGGTTTTCCCTGCCCCACCAAAAAACTGGTTATAACTTATAATGTTGTTCATAATCTTTTGTTCATTACATTCTCATCCACAATGTAAATTTATTTACAATTTCTAACCGAAATGATTCTGTGGTAGCCCAAATAATGATAAGATTCATTAGTCGCACATAAATTATCGCATAGTGTTCGATAATAAATTTATTGTGGTGGTGCAAATTTATATTTCGTGTTGCGATGCAAAAAACAGTCATAAATGACTCAAAATCATCTAGATAATGTGGTATTGGCAATAAATAGTGTCGACATTGACAGAACTACTAGTTTAACTTCCAAAGATGAATTAATTAGTGAGAATGGTGCACCATCAGACATTAATGGACCCATTAATCCCCAAATCAATATTGAAAATTCAAGTGATATTATCATAGGACCAGTGACACAATTAATAGGACCTGTTACCATATACCAGCATGTAAACGGCAGCCAGCTCCAATTAACTGGGGACAATGTCGACCAAATTAACAAAGAAGGTATGAGAGAATTTACATCCAATTGGATATCTATTTAAGCACCCTTTTAGGCACTCTCACTATCAAATCAAACATTCCACTTGGCGCACATTTATTATCGCACTGTATTGACGAACATGTATACAAAAAATCAGCATTCTTATGTAAATAATGTAGAAATGTGTAAAATAAATAACTCATACAGTAAAAATATTAGCCACATTTATTCGTATACCTTCTGTGCTTTTATTAGACTCATAAAAATCACAAAATATCCATAAATTATTTGATGTTAATGTAAAAACACGGAACCAATATAGAATATTGTTTACGTTTTGATATTATAAGCATGTTCAAATATATCTTATATGATTATTGTAGCATGTTTGCAATTGCATTAAAGTCTTTTTTGTGATAAAATGAAATTGATTCGAATTAACTCCACACACCGGCACAAACATGTGCAATATCGCAACAAAAAGGGTGAGTTCTAAACTGTTCCCTTCTCTCAAAATTCCAATTACCCCACAAATTCTCATGAATTGTCTCTTCTTTCAGCGAAAGTTGTCGAAAAGCTTCCCCTGGACACCAACCCATCCTTAAACAAAAGGAAATTCACCTCGAAAACCATCATCATCATTTGCACATCAATTTTCATCATTTGCATCCTTCTGGTGGTCATCATCGCCATCCTTCTAGCATCGAAAAGAAACGATCGCACCGACGTTCCCATCAACATCGACGTACCTCGACTCTCCACCTCACCACCCGCCGAACTCTTGGGCCACCACCAGTTGCTGGACCGCTCGCAATGGGGCGGTCGACCGCCGAAATCCATCCGACCGCTCGTCCATCCCACCAATCTAGTCATCATCTCGCACACGGCCAGCGATCCCTGCTGGAACACGACTGTCTGCGCCCTCAAAGTGCAGTCCTTCCAGAGCTACCACGTCGGCAGTCTGCACAGTCCGGATATCGGCTACAATTTCCTCATTGGCGGAGATAGAAATATTTACGTTGGTCGCGGTTGGGACGCGCAAAATTTCCATCAGAACAACTCCATTGGCATATCGTTCATTGGTAACTATATTTTTGACGAATTGTCTGCAGATATGATCGATGCGGCCAAGATGCTGATCGAACGGGGAGTGGTGATGGGCAAGTTGGACGACAACTACAAACTAGTCGCCCATAATCAGACATACGCGACCGAAAGTCCTGGCAGCAATGTGTACAGCATTATCAAAACTTGGCCCCATTTTGACAATGGCACGTTTTATCGCTGAATCGCTGTGTCTGTGTTTGTACCTCTTTATTAACAAACATTGTAATTTTGCTGGATTAATAAAATGAATTAACGAGTAAATAATTAAATTCGCTGTTTTATCTCGATGCGCATATTTTCTTATCAACAAATTGCGTTTATTCAATGATTTTGGAGAGTTTGTGGGCAGAGCGAACGCACTTGAATTCTAATTCGTCCTAGACAAGTTTTTTTTTATTTAATTGCTGTTTTAAATCCTTGAACATTGTGTATTTGCATCTTTTCGTTCTGCGGTTTAACATTTTAATTCCAATTATAAACAACTCACTTATAAAGTCTCATTGAAGTTGAGGAAATATAAACAATCGCGCGCTTATCAGTATCGTCATTGAACTCATTGTGTGGTCAAAAACAAGACAGTGACTCAAAAAATCTCTTCAAGTTTGGACCCATCTAGAGATCGATGGACACTGAATGTGGTCCAGTTGCGTGGATTTCGCTCTCGATTGTCGATCATCGCCCACAACTGGGTTCCCCAATGTAAAAGTGCATCTCGCACTCCGCTTAACTACGCCAATGAAGTTGAATATTGTAATTGGGCCCCACCATAAAAGATATTCCACTACTATGAAAAACACACAATATACTTGCTGGTTAGTTGGTTATTATTACGTGGTGCGTTTATCAGTGCCAGCTTTTGTCGTCCATTTGCTGTAATTAGATGTACAAATCGGTATTTTGAGTAGCCCAGGAGGAAGGCATGTTTTCAGCACCTTCCCATGAAGACTCGAATAACAACAGTGAAAGCAGCACCAGGACGGAAATCGAGACCATCTGCATCAACGATGAGGACGAGGATGAGTACAGTTTGGACTGTGCGGAAAAGGGGCCCGCAGCAGCGGGTCCGGCCCAGCCGTATTTCGGTCAAGTTTCGGTAACGAATTCGACGGACGTCCATTTCGGCAATAAAACTGTGTACCAGGGGCCAGTGACCATAAAGCAAATTGTGTACAGTAGCAATGGACGTCCAAGTGAGGATAATAGTGAGAAAGTAAATAGTGTGATAAAAAATGGTGCCAAAAGTGGAGAAGGACAACAGCAGGATGATGAGGATATGATGCGGAAATATACTGATACGACTGATGTTGTTAAAGGTAAATGGTGTGTTGCTTTTGTTGCAAGTTCAATTGTGGAATGGTTGGCGGAATTTCCAGTTTGTGACGCAGAACCGGAGACGCCTTGTCCATATTTTTATTGTTTTCAATGCATGATCCAAGTTTGGTTTATTGTTAAATGAAGAGACATTTTATTGATAACGTTTTGGAATTAGATTGTTTTAGTTGCCATGCAGCATTTTTCTATTTTCTATTTTTAAACTGTACAAACAATAACTATTTACGTACTAAATAACTGCGGTGATTATTTATGAACGTTTTTTCATGGGAAACGAAATTTTTACAAATTGTGACAATTTAACGATTTTCCTCAAAAATCTGAACATTTTCAAGTTAATGTCTTTTAAATGAATCACAAATTGTTTTGGTGAAAGAAATATTTTTATTATGTTGCGAAAACATTCTTTACCTTTACCTGCTTAATAAATTCTTGGTTGTTATTTTCCTTGCGATCTTAGGGGAATCACACAGGGTGAAAAGACACAAAGGGTCGGATATAAAGTCGCCAAAATCCTCGTGTCTTCTTGGAAAAAGTAAAGTTTTTATTTGTTACATGATGCCATCGTATTCGTTATTGATGTGCAAATATTTATCCATTCTATTGATAAAAATGCTTTTCTTGGTATTTAAAGCTATAAATAAGCAATAAATCAAACTTCTCACCTTTTTTCATTACGCCAACTGGAAATAATGTTTTGGTTTTTAGACAATTTGTTTATCGAGGCGTTGAAGAAGAAAAAAAAGTTGATTTTTATCGCTTTAATTTGTTCGCTATTGATGGTTTTGTCGTTAACGATCACAATGATTGTCCTTCTGCGTCATCCCTCCATAGAAGCGATTGTCACTAGCCAGAAGGGGCCCATAGAAGACCCTGATAACAGTAATTCGTTAGGTTTTCCTGATGGTAAGTTCATAACTAATCATTTCATAATTGGACTTGATTTTTGTATGAAACAAGCATAAATTTCAAATGAAAACACGTTTGTGTAATTATAATAAATTAAATGTTATTCAACCTTGAGGAATTATCCAAACTATACTTTTCATATACATGACTACACTTATCACATTTATTAGTTGTGCTGAAGGTAATAATGCAGCAATAAAAATAATATACTCCAAAATGAAATTAAAAAAATTATTACCCAATTGTTGTTGATTTCCAGTATTATTGTTTTTTGTTTTCTCTGTTCAGATAATATTACATTGCCAACAAGTCTACGAATCGTGCCGAGACGAGAGTGGTTGGCCCAACCATACCTCCAAAGACCAACAGACCTAAAGACTCCAGTGCCACTTGTGATAATAATGCACACAGCCACGGAAAATTGCACTTCCATAGCGGAATGCATTTTCAATGTAAGACGGATACAAATGTTCCATATAGAGAGTAATGGATGGTTTGATATTGGGTATAATTTCCTGATTGGTGGCGATGGATATGCGTATACAGGACGAGGATGGACATTTGAAGGGGCCCACACATATGGATACAATACGAAAAGTATTGGGATTGCATTTATTGGAACGTTCATCAAAAGCAAGCCTCCACAACGACAAATTGAAGCGTGCCATAAGCTTATAGCATTCGGGATTGAAAAGGGCTACATTGATAAGAATTATAAGGTCCTTGCTGCCAGACAGCTGCAGGCAACTGAGAGTCCTGGGGCTGCCTTGTTTGAGGACATAAAAACTTGGCCACATTGGTCACCCACACCGTAATTTTAATATTTTCTACTTGTATTTCGTTAATGATGTTTAAGACTGATATGGAATTCGAATAAAGATATTTCTATATTTTTTAATTACATTTTTTCAACATTCAAATTTAAAAATTCAAATTTGAGAAGAGCCATCTCTTAGAATCTGTTCAAAGTTTCTAGTCGACAGGATGGTTATAGGATGGCGGTGCCTCAGCCCAATCTGGCCAACTGAACAAAAAACCCTAGATGGAGAGAACGCGTAGTAGAAAAACTCATTTGACTTTCGTCGTTTGTTTCAGTAGGATCAAAATTTTTGATCACTCGCTAGATATTTGCAAATAGAGGAGACGTAATTAGATAATGAACAAATTTTTATTGTACACACATTGTGATATCTAAGCCAAAATGGACAACAATTACGTCCAAATAAAGGACATGCGTCCTGGATTAAAAAATATTAATGTAGTGTTTATCGTGTTGGAGGTCGGTCACCCTACCCTAACTAAAGAGAACCGCGAAGTTCGAACTTTCAAAGTGGCTGATCAAAGTGCTTGTATCAATGCTAGTGTTTGGGACGAAGCAGGACATTTACTAGTACCTGGTGATATTGTTAGACTAACAAAGGGTTACGTTTCGTTGTGGAGGAATTGCTTAACATTGTATACGTCTAAAGGTGGTGATTTACAAAAAATTGGTGAATTTTGTATGGTTTTTAATGAACAACATAATATGAGTGAACCAAATCAAGTACTACCTCAGTTGCCTTCATCTGGTTGCGGTGTACCTAATAATGTACCATTGAATAATGGCACCAACAATGGAGCAGGACGAGTTGGGGCCCCAATACCGAATCCTGTTGTCACCACATCAGCAGCGCCCATTATACACAACAACACTGCTGGACCAGCTAAATCGACATCCGCGAATACAGTGAATCGTACCAATGCAGGGAATGGACCCCCATCTTCAACTGACAACCAAAAAAGGCAAAGGGGCTCCAGAGGTGGTCAGCACAGGAATAGACATAACAGAACGAATTAATCTAGATTTTATATTAACTTTTGGAAATTCTGTTTTTATTTAATTATAATAGCTAATTGTGATATATGAGAATATAAATGATTTTTTCTAAAACAATTTTTTCCATTTCTACACCCGTTTTTAAATAGACCGCTAATTTATGGCCCTTTGTTGATTTCACTCTGACAACACTATTTATTATCGTGTTATCGAACTGTGCAAATCCGAGCAGCAATCTAAAAGCGCACAAAGTGAGGTTATATTTACGTGTCAAAAAATCAGTAAATGTCAACATGAGCAAATATACACGCGAAAGATTACAATAATGATAATAAAATAAGCGTCTGCATTTATTTTTCTACGACTCTTTCATGAAATCTATCCATATCTAATTGTGTATTAGCATTAGATCTAATTGCAAAGTCAAATTGTGTGAAAATGTGAATATTTCAAGAGAAATTCTGAACAATATGTGCCCGAAAAAAATACAATACAAATATGTGAAGGTTGATAACGATAATGAGTTGGAACAGCAGGAAGAGATTGCAGTTATAGACTTGGACGAGACAACAATGAAGCGCAAATTAATAACACCTCGCTGTTTATGGACATCGGGCTTTACTGGTCTACTACTTGCTTGTTACTATGTCCCTTCGATTTCACTAACGTTTTATCAACGTTGGTTGTTGCAGGTAATTTTCCAGTGATACGTGGCTTCTAAATATTCATATTTTTGTTTTTGTAGAAATTCAAATTCCCAGGGATAACAGTATTGGTGCATATGGTAGTCAAATACACACTTGCCTTATTAATAAAAATTCTTCTTATGAAGAAACACAATGCAACAAACTCAACAGTCTCTTGGCCAGAGTATTTGAAAGTGGTCATTCCAGTTGGTTTCTTCAGCGGCATTGATATTGCATTTTCCAATTGGGGCTTGGAATTGATTTCCATCACACTGTATACAATGACCAAGTCCACCACAATTATTTTCATTCTATTCTTCAGTATTCTGTTTAAACTGGAGAAATTGGTACGATTTTACAATGTTATCTCTACATCTCTTATCACACATGGTTTTTCTTTCAGACTTGGAGTTTGTGTGCTATTGTATTAATGATAGCAGTTGGAGTGATATTGGTTAACTATAAGGCGACTGAATTTAATCTCTTAGGTTTCATTCTCCTACTATTAGCGTCTTTATCGAGCGGCTTAAGATGGTCAACCGTACAGATGTTAATGCAGAAAGCCGATATGGGCATGAGGAATCCCATTGACATGATCTTTCACATGCAGCCATGGATGTTTTTGTCAGTATTACCGGGCGCCTTGTACATAGAAGGACCAAAAATCTTATCATTATTCACCACTTTGAATTACGATAGTTTTATACTTTTATTAATGAAATTGATGGTGGGCTCCATAATAGCATTCTTTATGGAATTCTCCGAGTTTATCCTCATTACCTACACATCAAGTTTAACACTGTCCATAGCTTGTGTTTTTAAGGACATATTTATGATACTTATAGCCGTTGCATCCGGCGACCAAATGTCCATAATCAATGTGATAGGATTGCTGATTTGTATCAGTGGCGTTGCGTACCATGTGGTACATAAAATTCAAACTACCTCGGCACGATCAAACCGACCACTGTTTGAAAGGGAAACCGTTGACTTGAAAGAGTCATTAATTGCACACGAACAGTTTCACGTGAGTAGTGACAGTGAAGATGAGAAGAGCGATTCTCAGGTGTTATTCGACATTCTAAATACTCACGACAGATAGTTTTCTATGAAAATAAAATGTTTTTTGCATTTTTGTACATTAATATTGTATGTGCGTGTCACATAAACGAAATTCTATGTTCATATACATATATTTTATTTATGCATTTTCTGACATATGACTAATTATACGAAAATAAATAAAAATCTATTCTAAAAATAGATTCAACACTTCTTTTTTTTGTTTCCTTTAAAGTTTATGTAAATATAACAAAAATCTAAATATAATTTTATGTGTCTCTCAATTTACTTTGTAAGTAAAGTTGGCATTCCAGAATATTTGTTTGGAATTTTCTTTTGCATTTTCATTTCAATGGTGGCATGAATCCTCTCCACCAATCCATCCAATTCGTTATAATCATACGTAAACATTAACTTACATTTAGACAATGTGATCCTCTTCTCTTCCAACATTTTAATTGCATGCTCCAAACAGTAAACCACATCCCCGTCAGCGTCAAACACCTTCAAAAATGCCCACATAAATTCCCTTAAATTTCAAAACAATCAACAACCTTACCATTGAAACAAACAAATTCTTCCGACATATCTCACACTCATAATCACCATCATCCTCTTGCACCTTCCTCCTTCGACGTGCATTCGGTGCTTCAGGTAACGGTAGCTTCTCATGCTCCATCACACCAAATGTCTTCAATTTATCTCTCATCAATTTCTCATTATCACAGATTCCTTGTACACTTGGTAAAATTTGTCTCAATACATCTACATTACTTCTACTATCTGTTGTTATGCTAAGTATTAAACGTTCTAACGAAAACATGGACGGTTCACAGCTCTTTTTCAAATCATCAAACACACCCCGTGCCGTTTTCAGCCAATTCGGTGTTGCAAAATAAACACTCTCCGACACAACATACCCCGTACTTATACTCGATGTAAACGCTTTCGGAAATACCACAATAAATTGGCCCGGCTCTTGTACCACTCGACACAAAGACACATTGTTCTCGACTAGAAGACTGGGCGGCACCATTGCCGTGTCCGATGGCAACCAAAGATTCTTATTGCGACAGAAATTCGGCACCAATTTCTTCATTGTCACATGAAACAGATCGGTACTGGAATCGGGTAAGCCGTACCAAATTTTACTGCCACCAGTGTGTAAATATTCCACCCAGGGAAGAGCGTGCGGATCTCGGTACCAGCAACAAGCACTAAACACCATTCCCACATGCAATGTTGGCACTGTAACACCTGCAACAACAATCCACATTCTTTTACTTGTACAATCAAAGTGGAATTGAAACGAACCCATTATGGGGCCCATAGATCTGAGCACCGAGCCACTATTATTCGTCAACACCTTCAAATTCCATGCATGCCTTGCGAATGGACTGTTCTTCGACACGGAAAACCCATAACCCCAACTGCCCGAATCAATCGATCCGGAATGAACGCAAATGTGATTTTGCCGTTGAGAAACATGCCTCCAAAACTCCTCTTCCACCTACAACAATAAATAGCTTTAAAATAATGTCCTAAACCTTAACACAAAGAAAACAAAGACAATAATAATGGGTAAACTAGAACTAATTGTGGAAAATGACGAAATTGAGATTGTAGAAGAAATGAAATCATTGATCGAAAGCTCAATTTTAAAAAACACGTCTCTAATGTTATCCACAAAATTTCTTTCAAAACAAATTGGCTAGCAAGAAACAATGACAATCTGGGTATTATTTTTTTAATCAAAAATAATTTTGTACCATGCTTTAATCCTCCCACTCTTCTAGTTTGTTATATTTTTCTACAAAAGAACAAATTCAAGTCCTGCAGAACAAAAGCATGCGGAACATACTGAATGCAGATAAATACACTCCAGTAAAGCACATGTGGACAATGGCTAGATATCTCGCTAGATATAGAAAAGTTGCTCAAGTACCAAGTACTTAAATATTTAAAGAAAGTACAAATGGGATAGTTCCATCTACTCTTTCTGTCCCAGTTAATCAAAATCAAGATATACACAGACCCAAGAACAAAACAAGATTTTCATCTAAAAACGACTGGTCCAAAGACTCAAAAATCTATTTTTACTGTTTGTGTATCGTTCAAGGCATTTCCCAATGAAGCAAAAGAAACTTCATTTTTAATAACTTAATTTGTAAAAAAATGTAAAAATGTAAAATTATTAATATTATTGTTATTAGTTTTTGCAGTTCTAAATAAACTTCTCTATAAACTACAAGAAATTGTTCACATTTCGGCACACACTTACCTCTTCGGCTGGCGGTTCAGCTGTCTTAAAATACATCGACATTGTGTTCCGTGCAATGCGATAAAATGCATTCAATGCCATATTACGTCCTTTCACAATACACTCCTCCGCTTCATCGTCCGATTCGGATTCCTCCTCCTCTTCATCATCACTTGTAACTGTTTGTTGGGCTTTGATTAGTGTTTTCGACTCCCTTTTCGCCCAATCCGTTTCCACTTCGTCGAACAATTTCTCCCTTTCCGCTGGCGACAGTGTATCATACGGTAACAAGTATTTACAATAAATGTCATCAAGCTTAGTGACACGATCCTGTGCCGATTTGGGTATTTTCATGCATTCCGAAACGCGTGGCCACTTTTTCTTCTCAATCACCTCCTTCAAGCCACCTAAACTCTGTACAGTTTGATATAAACGTGGCAAATCAATTTCCATACCGCCAATCTGGAAAAGAAAACCGTCAAATCAACAAAGAAACAATTTAAAACAACCAAATACCCAAGGAGGATGAGCTAGACTGATATTCTGCGTTTCCAGATACTTCTTAATAGCCATAAGTTCTTTGAAATTCGGTCCCCAACGATGCAACATTTTCTGCACGTACTGATTGTAAGCAGTGAACCGCATATCATCCGACACTTTACATTCCGGTTTAAAACTATTCGGCGGCACTATCTTACAAATGCCAAATTGTTCAGCTTTTGCACGGATCCGTTCAATATACTCGATGGGATCCTGGAATTCCTGCTCGTTCGGATAGAAAATGGGCGCTTCAACCAACTGGGCCGGTGCACTTTTCGCTGGAAAATCGTGCACCGGCATTGGCATCCTCATCTCCTGTTTAACCGTTTGTTTCTTGGACAGTTTTGCACTCGACGAAGAACTGGCACTCGGCGAACTGGGCACCTTATACTTCACCTCCTCCGGCACATCGAAATTCAGTGCACTTCTTGCCAATTTCTGTGCTCGACTTCCACATGGTCCGTCCGTTTTCTTGGACGGCTTGTGCGGCATATTAAAATGCGGCAATTGTTCCTCCTCCACTTCCTCCTTGCACTTTTCGCTCTCCTGTTTCGCTGGCGGTTTTCGGAACTGTGCCACTTTGAAGTATTCCTCCACCTTCGAGGACTCGTCCTCTGATCGCGATGTGGCCGTGCTCGACGGGCGTCTGGACGGTCTACGGAACGGCGTACTCGGAGTCTCATTCTCCTCCCCGAATGCATACACACTGCTCTCATTTTCCGGTGAAAATGCATTCAAATTGGGTGCTGGCTCCTTTTTCACTTTCTTAAATATCAATTTCCTGTCAATCGTGTGCGGTTTTATGTCGAGTTTCAGTTTCTGTTTGTCTTTATTAATTGTCGATTGGGTGGATGATTCCGACTTGACGTCACTTAAAAGAGACGATTTCAATTTCGCTGTGTCAATATGCTCGTGCTCGTTTGTCTCTAATGTTGTCTCGGTCGGAATACACTCTCCAAACTTTAACATTGCATCATTCTCGCTTTTCACCTCATTTCCCGCCATCGCAGACTCTTTTAACCATTTCTCAATTTGTTCATTGGACATATTCACTTTCTCTTTACCGAAACGGCGTTTTATGTCTTTGCTAAGTAAATCGGAGACTGGTTTTTCGATTGGTAATTTGTGTGGTTTCACTTCAACTTTTTTTAACTCCTCTAAATATTCGTCGTCTTCATCGGTTGATGAGAACATTGGCAAATAATTTTGGGGCCTTTTAGCGCATTCACGTTTCGGTTTTGTTGATTGGTTTATTTGAGTTTCAGTGTTTGCTTTCGCTGATCGTCGCGTCTCGACGTTTCCTCTACTTTTCCCATCCACTTCGCTCGATTTCTGACTATTTTCCGTATTTTTTGTTGTTAATTTAGAAAGTGGCTCTTCATCCGAATCACTGAAATTCGTATCGGTATTTTGTTTGGATTTCGTTTTGGAATATTTCTTGGTTTTACTTTTAATTGACTTTGATTTACTGTTGGTACTTGATGAATAATCGGATTCCGTTGACGTCTCCTCTTGCACTTTCTTTATAAGTTGCTTCAATTCCTCGTCCTCGGAGTCTAGTTTCGGTTTCGGTGTTGTACTGCTTCTTGTCACCTTTTTCTGACGTGGTATCTTGATGTCTGCATGAAACGACTCATCAGAGTCTTCACTCTCTTCAGCCACTTTAATATTATGCGATGAATTTCTTGTCTGCCTTTTCGTCTCGGTGCTATCCGATTTCTTTTCGTCGCTATTCTTTTTACTGGACGATTTCAGTTCGTCATTTTTAATTAATTTCGTTTTCTTTACATCAGTTTGCTCTTTTTCTTGGCTGTTTGATTTCCTTTTCGGTGTTTTCTTTATCTCCTCATCATCAGACTCAATTGTGTTCTTTTTATTGACATTCGATGTAGAGGCACTTTCCTTTTTCTCACTAGTTTTAGATCGTCTTCGTCCGGTATCGGATTTTTTCGCTTGCGCTTTTAGTTCATTCTCCCTTTGCTCAGTTCGCTTAACATTTGGCAATTCCGGAAAACTGTCTATTGAATTACTGTCGTCATCGTCCAATTTGCTGTCATGCACCAATTTCTGGCTTAACAGTTCCATGTAAATGGCTGCAGCTTCTTTGGTTTTCCGTGAAGGACGTGCACTTCTTGGAGGGGAAATTGATGCCTTTTCCCTGCTTCTCTGGGGACTTTCCTCTTTCGTTTCATTTCCTGATTTACATGCTTCCTTCTTTGTTACTGGATTTTCTTTTTTCACTACTTTTTTTTGAAATGTTTCCGATTCCTCGGTTGATAAACTTTCCTCCACTTCTTTTAATTTCATTTTATTACCAGATCGTCTTGTTTGTACATCTTTACTAACATTTTTCGTGTTGTCAGTGGGAGTTTTGGATTTTTCCACATCTTTCTTTAAATCAGCGTCATAACCAGTAGCCTTTACTTCCTTTTTAACTTCCACTAATTTACTTGGTTCTTTTTTAGAATCCTTTTTATTCTCATTACTTTTCAACTCCTTTTTCACTTCAGCAATCAACTCCTTCTTCAGCTCGGTCTTGTTTATCTCTTTTTTAACATCCACAGATTTGTGTACAGTAACCGACAGCTTTTTCACGTCTGCCTTTAATTGCTGACTTGGCTTTATCGGATTTTTTATTGTTTTTGTTGCAGGAACCTCTTCCTTATTAGCCACCGGTTTTTTCTGTACTTGTTTTAATTTCAATGAAGCAGTGTTCGGCCGTTGAGGTAAAACAGTTTTCCGAATTGTTGTAGATCGTAAAGAACGCGGTTTAATAATTGTTTGTGTGTTTGTCAATAAAATTCTCTTTTTAATTTGCTGCCTGCGAACATCAAGCTTATTTATTAGATGTCCTGAACGTGTCACACGCGAACTGTAAAACAAGCCATAACATTTAATGAATAAAAACCGTAGAATTCATTAACTTACCCTAATGTCGTTGAACGTGTTGCTAGATGCGTGGGCTTTTTAATTACTTTCGCTGTTTGTCTTGTAACAACCCTATTTGACGTGCCTGGCGTTGATAGTGGCTGATTATCATCAGATGAATACTCGGATTCCTCACTGTTTGACTCTTTTTCTGTCTTAGTTTCACACTTTTTGTCGACACTTTTTTTATCAATGATAGGTCGTTTTTTTCCGGGCCGAAATTGAAGTTCACGTTGCACAAACCGTCCTCGAAAACTTCTCAGACACATTTTCTTTGGCCGTAAAGATGTTTTTATCGTTTGTGTTGTTACTTTAATTGGTTTGGTTGCAACAACTTTCGGCTTTTCAACGGTATTTGTCGTATTTGTTTTCTTGGGGATTGGTTCGGTTTTCGTTAAGGAATTGGTACGTACGAGCGTTCTATTGGTGACCTTTTCGGATAGTTTACTTATTGTTAATGCACGAATTTTTGCCATTTTTTGTTCTTGATATTTACGCCTTAAGGCTTGGATGGCCAAGGCATGACGTCGTTTACGGTCCATCTGTTTGCTGATCACTATGGGATCAGCCCTCTTTCGTACACCGTACGCAATGAACGGTTTCTCCGTTGAACTTCCACATTTCGTAATGACAGACGTATCAATTGGTCCATTTTTCGGTGATTCACTTTTTATTTCATGCACTTGTCCATTTGTATCGACAATCGAGGCGGTGTTAAAGAAATTTAAGCTTGGTGGTAAGATAGGGGTGCCGCGGAAACAAAGAAATGTTAGAAAATCCTCGGTGTTTGGTCGTTTTATTGGCAACAACTCCACTGGCTCCGGTAGAACGTTAATTGGTGACCTTTCCGATTCGATCTCCTTTACAGGTGTTATTACTGGACTGTTTACATTCGATCCTTGGGCAAATTTACGCTGGGCATGCACCTTAGTCCTTGTAAAGTAATGAAAAAAAAAGTAATCAAGCTTTTTGCGTATAAATGTGATTTTAGTTTATTACCTTTTCGGACTGTCGTCTAATAGGGGCGATGAACATCCTTCTTTACGTTTTCGTTTAACACTATCTGTTCGTCTCATTACCATTATTTATAATAATGTACAACATTAATTATTGCAAAAACACAAAGCGCAAAAATATAACCTCTCAAAACAACTGTTTACATAATGTCGGTAAGAACGCGCTCTGTAACCGTCATTTTATTTTGGCGGTAAGTTTTGAAATGGATATTGGCGGGTTCACAATTTCGCGCAGTTTGCGCGTTTCATTCTTTCAATCCAAAACTACATAATAACATGGTTTATTTTTAGAAAAATGAAAGTAAACATCTTTTCCTTAATTTATGTCCAACATTTTGCATACGTTTAAATATTTAGTGATCACTATACATTTTCAATGCCAATGATGTGCGAAATAATTTCGTAAAACTCAAACAAAATCATCTATATTTAGAAATTCTCAATGATGAAAATTTATTACATGGGTAGCCATTTTATTGGGTCGTCATTGAAAACCGTTGACGTACATTTATGTGGCAATTCAAATTATTAACACAAATTTAAAAAAACTTTCAGGCATCAGCGTAGCAAAGATGTTCAATCAGTTCGATATAAAACCAGCCAGCGAACTGCAATCAACTTAATACACCGTGAATGTAGGTTGTCCAATCTAAATCTGGGTCTTTATACAACCAAGTCCCACTCTTAGAAAGTCCACTACCTTCTTACATCACACCTTGTGTATTTTTGTAAAGTCGTGTTAGTTTACGGTTTCAGTAATAAATACAAAAGCGCTCTATACATATTTCAACTTTATTATTGATTTTTTCCATCAAACACGTATATTGACTGAATTTTTCCTCTTTGTGGTGAAATTGAAGAAAATAAAAGTGTTTTTCCCGCAATAAAATCGACGATTTCAGGCCAACAAAGTTAAATTTAGCACCACAATTAATTCTGTTGCAAAAACAACGGAAAAAGTGATTTCTGTGTGACTAGAGTGATCCAACAAATTGGGAATATGAGCAAATACACACCACCACCACCCTACGAAGCGCCCCCAACTGCGCCCCCAACTTATGCCCAAGCTGTCGGCGGTGTGGACCCCACCAGCCCATATGCCCCCAACCATTCGTGTAAGTACTAAAAATTTGCACTTCTTTTTCCCATTTCAAAAGTGCAACAGTGAAAAAATTTCGCTGAAATGTCGACTTTTTGTTTTAATCATGTTAATAGGTCGCAACATTGTTGCAAAAACTAGAAAAAAAAACTTTTAGTTGTACGCTGCTAATTAAGGTGCTAATTGTACGGTCTGGGATTGGAAACAATTAATTTGCATGTATGTGATGTGTTTAAATAATTGCAGAGCAGTTTTTCAACGTAATAAATTGTTCTAGTTGTGGCCTAGTTGCATGAATAGTTCTTAAGAAAGTTGATAATCGAGAAAAAGAGGAAAAGTTATTCTTCAAACAAACAATGCTAAATATAGATATACGTTGTATTATTGAAATTGCGAATTATTTACAATTTAAGTACCCACAATGATTGCTTCTTACATTTTTTTATTAAAGACGTGCGTATTTTTTAATGGCAACATTTCATCATGTAATTTTTTAATTGATTAATGTCGTGAATAATTACATAGTTATTACCGTTTTTTGCATTTTTACTTGAATCCAAAAAACAGTAAAGATAAGTTAATTAAGATTGTAAAAGGCGACTATTTGCTTTAACCACGTGATAACAATTTTCCAGAATTCAAAGTATTAACTCGATAAAACTGCTTGGTACTTTGTAAAAGACAAAAAATAATTGACGCTTTTATCACAGCCTCGAAATTGTTATTGAACTTTTGTAGATAACATAAATAAAAAATTATAATAAACAATAATATTTTTTCCGAAATAAGAAAACCAATTAAAATCGATAGAATATATAAAAACGAATGATAAATCAATGTTAGTAATTGTAAATAGTTCGAATTCATATGGAATGATGTAATACACCTATTATACCATGTGTTTTTTCCAATTTGTTTACAGTTATGAATAAAGGGCCCCAAATTGTGACAACTGTAGTGCCAGTTGGATCGACAGCCACTCACATGATATGTCCACATTGTCATGCCGAAATTGACACAACCACTAGATCGAAGCCAGGCTTAATTGCATATATTGCTGGCGTAATTATTTGTCTAATTGGGTACGTCCTATTATAGAAATGTCTCTCTGTGAAATTGTTATGTTATTACGTTAAATGGCCATGAAATGGGCAAATTGTCCAGCAACACCCACACGAAAAAACGCTTCTCTTTCCGTTCCATTACAGATGGTATTTACAGTTAATGTTGCTGTTAGTTTTCTTCGTTTATTCTTGCATTGAAACGAATAGCAAATTGCCTGTTTTATGGCTATTTAGAGCGATTTACTCTAACATTGTGGAGTATTGTTTGCATGCAAACAGAAGTGAATTTATTCAAATGTTGTGTTTGTTTTTTCGATTTTCATGTTTTTGTCTGTAAATGCAAATAACATCACCTGTTTGCTGATGGTTTCGCAGTTTTACCTGGAATTTTACCTTAATGTTGCAATTTGAAAAATAATAATCAATGACTGCGTTTTGCAAATAATTTTTATTCAATGTAAAATTCAGTGATAAACTTTTAGTGCGTCAATCAAGATTTTTCTTTAGATATGCTAACATTTTTTTTAATTGAATTTCACGTTTTTACAAATAACTTTGTTTTGTACCTTTGTATTTTGTAATTGAATTTACAATGCTGCTTTTAAATGCATAATTATTGTTTACACACATTTAGTTGTCGTTTATTGCTTGGATTATTAAAGAAATTGATTATAATAAATTTTATCAGTTAGGTAAATGGTGTTGTAAATCTGTTAAAAACTGCATTTAGATAACAACAAAAAAACTCCTTCCACTTCTGAATTTTCCAACAAGTAAATTAGTTTTGGGAATTTTTAAAATCGGTTACTCTAATGCTTTGAAAAAATTCCAGAAAAAAATTATATATTTCTACAACTAATCACCATTTATTAGGAAAAGTCTAATTAGAATACCAACATGCAATATAATCGTTTTTGTTTTAGTATTGTACTTTGGTATATTAATTGGTACCTCAAGGCTTAACTTATCACATATTCTTTAATGCTTAATGACTAGGTGCGCTTTGCCCCAAATCAATTTACTTGCAAATTTATGTCTGTTTAAATGTTTTCTTTATTGTAAAATCTATTGATTATTCTATGTTTATTTTGCAGTTGTCCTTTGGGATGTTGTCTAATCCCTTGTTGTATTGATAAATGCATGGACGTACAGCACACCTGCCCGAATTGCGATGCCTACCTGGGAACATACAAAAGATAGATTGATTTTTCATTTCACCTGTGTACATAAACGCAAATAGATCATAATTCAATACAAACTATTTTAACAATATCTTTGTTTATATTTTTGTTAATGTTAAGAATATAGATTAAAGTCACTTATCATTAATCGAATGAATCATACCTAAAGAATTTTATGTTATAAATTAATACGTATAGATAAACGATGATTCTAAAAAAAACAATAAAAACCAATTCTTTAGAGACATCTTATTTATTTACAGCTTTCACATTCTTGTTGTTGTTAATACACTAGTGATAAAGTAAATAGCTTTTGTTACTAATGTGGTTTTATAAATAAATAATATTTTATGTTACGCAAATGGTTTCATTCAAATTTAAATTTACCTCGTTTCCGTTGTCCAACATAACAAACGTAAAAGTCCCTAACAGTTTGCACATGTGCATTCATTTCTCCAGATACAGAATCATCCTTTCTATTTTAACTGTTATCTTTTGGGATTGTTTTACGTACTTTAATAAATTAGTTTAGCAAATATATTTATTTAATTGAAATTCAAGTGAGTCCATCATCGGGAAAACAGTGCCTAATTAATTAATTCTAAAATTAAAATTAGAACACTTTTTGGGAGACGTCAACTAGAATGACATTGAAATAAGTTTATTGTTCTAAGGTTAGTATTTTTCTGTTCGTTTTTCTTTAATAAACCGCTGAATAATTCATTGCTACCATCTGCCAGTATGTTGCAATCGTACAATATCCACAATTCCATTAAAACACATCATATGTTACAGGTTTGGTACTGTTTACTAATTACAAGTCGAAAATGGCAGTGAAACAGAAAAATCTTGAACGTGTGGATGCAGCCAATAAAGGCCGACTCGATTTGTTGTTACGTGCATTGGAAACGATGACAAGTACTGGATTCAGTGATAAGAAAGCATGCGAAAAGTTCGTACAAAGTTTAGGCAGTATTGAGATCCCAAAAGATCCCCAAACGTATCCGCAGTTCATGTCGAATGTGCGAGCGTTACAAGAGAACCTATCGAAAGAATGCTCGAATCAGGAGCTGTTTCTAGCCACATTGAAAGCATTCTACGAGGAGATCTCCGATCCACAAAAGAATGTCTCACCAGTGATGGCAATCTTATTGGAACTATTGAATATCAACTTTATTCCGACCGCTGTGAATCACATCTTAAGTGCTGGCTATTCAGAGGAGAAATTAGAACACGCCTTGTACACATTGTGCACTTGGTTATCAAAGTGGACGTACACCGACAATTTGGGACCACTTGTGCTCGCCTTCATGAAAGGCTTAGAGAATAATCAATATTACGATGTCCTCGTGGAGGTGACAACAGCCACAATCAAACCGTTATTCAAGCTACTCATATTATCAGACGCACGGAATTCCGTCGGTCCAGTGGTACTCTACATGCTAACAAGATTCCAAAACAGTCCAGCTGCTTTCCATCGAATTATTCCCGATGTCGATAAAGTTATCTCACAACTGAATAAAGAACAGTCCGAGTCTAGTCAAAGATATTTACAAGAAATCGTTAATTTATGTATAGCTTTAATGGAACATTTCCCCGGATATCCTCAGTTGTATGATGAACTGAAGAAAGTGCTCGAACCATATGGTCCGCAAACAAATTACAAACAAACATTACACTGCGAATCATGGTCGGACAGTAATAGTATGATAATAACAAGTCGCTGTTCGATTGGCAAAGTGGGATTGAATAATTTGGGCAACACATGCTATATGAACAGTGTTTTACAAGCATTATTTATGACAAAGACATTTCGCAATGAGGTGTTACTGTACAATAAGAATATGTTGCCGTTATTACATAACTTGCAAATACTATTTGCATTACTACAACATTCGAAACGGTACTCTTTGTCACCGAACGAGATACTGAACTTGTCCCGACCGCCTGGCTTCCTTCCTGGCCATCAACATGACAGTTCGGAATTTTTAGGGTACCTTCTGGACACACTGCATGAACAAGAGAAGAGCATTGCCAGTCCAAGCACTAGTACTATAGGTAGATGTGTGTTTTGTTACATGTTAACATGGTATATATTAATGTGTGCTTCTTTTTACTGTAGAAAATGTTTGTGTGCCGCCAACAGTGGTTCAGCAATCGTTTGGCGGGAAAACGTTAACCGTTTCCACATGCAATGAATGCGGTCACAGAAGTGAACGTGTAGACAATTTCCGTGAGTTGCAATTATCGTTTCCAAGTAATACGGAGAAACAGTCCGTTCAATCGCTATTAGAATATTATTTACAACCGGAGAAATTGTGTGGTGATAATCAATATCACTGTGATCAATGCACACGTTTAACAGATGGTGAACGTATAACGCACATCTACGAGCCACCACCTCGCCTAATATTGACATTAAAACATTTCCGTTACGATCCAGCATCACAGCAACGTACGAAATTGTTGCAGAATGTTAAATTGGATGATCATTTGAATTTAGATGATGTTAGATATGAATTGTATGCAGCGGTCGTACATTGCGGTTCGAGTGTGGATTCGGGCCATTATTATACGTTTGCAAAAGATGATCAGGAATGGTATAAATTTAATGATTGTTCTGTGATAAAGACAACGCCAACAGATTTGTGTAAATTGCGACCGCCAGAGACGCCGTATATCCTGTTTTATGGTAGACAGGATTTTGCGGAGCCGGATAATTTGCCATATGAAGTATTATCGAAAGGGTTGCAGGTGGTTTTAAGTAAAGATCAGTCGGAATATGAGATGGAACGTCGCAGGCCTCTTAAACATTATAATACAAGGGAGAAGAGGAACGATGAACCGCCGCCACCTGGATGCGGTGGTGGTGGATTTTCAAATGTAAATAGCAATATGTTCGTATGCTAACTAAAAATTTGTAAATATTTATTGTATATTGAATTTAGGATTACAATTAGCAAAATTATTAAGTTAACTTTTTATTTATTTGTAAGATAATATAATACGAAACATATTTTTAATAAGAGACTTATTTCCTTTGAGTTTTTCTTCATTGTTATTTTTTTTTTCTGCCAGCGTATATGCAAGTCTATACAAACTTTTATTTGCTATTGTTTCCTTATAAAAAAACGTTTGTTGTTTGATTTGAATTTACGAAATAACATTAAAGTTTATTGCATCAAATTTTATGGTGGTTTTATTGATTTGTACCTGATAGGGAAGAAAAAAAGACAGGCAGTTTTTTTATTGAATTGACGAGAACTTTTTTATTTTCTTGTAAATAATTTCGTTCTTAAATATAACAGGTGAGTATAATGACTAATTTCTATACAAATAACAATGACGAATATAGGTGAGAAATATTTTTGTAATTGGGCTCGTTACAGAAGAATAGCAATTTAAATTTGTATGTGTATGTTGAAGGGTTTCTTTATTTAAATCGCTCTTCATTGTAAGTAATTAAAAATATTTTCTCATCGATATTCAATGAATAATTGACGGCGTATTTTTATATAATATATTCCTAGAGGGTCTCTTTTTACAATAAACATTTACTTATACAATTTCTCTTTTAGTATAGGTACTAGAGTTTTACAGTAGATAAAAATTTCGTATAAAATTTCAACATGTTCACATAAATTAGAAAATATTTTAGAATTCACATGTAAGGTGTTTTATATAAAAAATATTTACAGTGGCGCTTATATAACATTTATTGGATCCTTTTATACATCAGTCAACACACACAGTTTATATATTTACACTCGCGGCTGAATAATGGGATCCACTCGCGATTCAATTAATGGTGCAGTGTCAGTTCCTTTAGAAAGTAGCATCGGTGACTTAACATCAATGGTCCATGGATCTAGGAGCTGTTCGGCCCCGTTATGGGCACCATTCGAATTGTCTGGTGGAAATTTAACAGATTTCCGTGGTCCTCGATTGAAAATGCATGGAGACGGTTCGTCGTTGGCGATACTTGGAGCGGTTCCTGTTGGACTTTGGGTGGGTGTTGGTCGGGTTTCGTGATACGTGACTGCCCTCCTTGTACTTAAATAACTTGTGGCGGTCGGTTGGGCACTGTATTGTATATTAGGCACCTAAATGTACCGAAATTCATGCACTTTACTCACAACACGCATTCATCATCTCTGCTTATACGAACCCGGTTATTTTGGTCGTCTAAAGCTCTGCCGCGGCCAGCTTTCAATTCTTGATACTGAGATATCACACAGAGTAAGGCATACATCTGTTGAAAAGAAATTTCTTATCAATAGAACAAGTTAGGTGGAATACTTACATTTAAACAAATTAGAAACAGATCTACTGTTGTTAATATACCAGCGACTGGATTCCATTCAAGCTGCAAATTCCAACGAAATGAAAAATACTTTCATCGAATTGAACATAGACAAGAATTGCTTAATAGTCTTACCGCAGTTATAATAAAACAGTACACCACGTATACAATGTCTGCCTGTGTCATTGCAATAATAACGATAATCCATGGAATTAAGAGGATTTTGCAATCCTGAAATGCATACAAATGAGCATAACATTGAAATAATGAGAATAATTTACTTACTCTATACAATCCATATAAGAGCAGACCCGATGTAAATATACCACACGACGATAATATTAAAAAAAGAATGGTAAATATTAATCCAACTGTAACACAAATTGACATGAAATTTAGACAATAAATTAGAAATAAAAGCGTGTTTGATAGATGTATGGAGGGATTGTATTGCACTGTAAGTGAAATCCATTTCAATCTATCATTCCAACAGATTGTATTGTATTGGGATTTTCGTATAAGTAGGGAGTCAAACACAAATAATCCGCATATACAACATTCACTTCTTTTGCACATGATTTGATCGCAAAACATTCAAGTTAAAAGAGAGCCTTTCGCTGTCAACAAATCTTGTTTTACACGATTCTTGAGGAGTTGTATGGGCCCATCAAGGTGTGTCTGTGAATGCGAATTTAAACCTTTGATATCAAATCAACTTACCCTCTGTTGTTTTTTCGAGATGTATTATAGAGGTTTGGTGGGTCGTATTATTGCCTCTAAAATATTTTAATTCTTCATGGAGGGTAATGGAAGTCTGTGCTGCGTTTATAGTGTAGAAAACCTGAAATCATGAAAATTTAATTATACCACTGTTGTTCGAAGCTTGTTTTTATCCATATAACAGACAAACAAAACGCCGACAGTTAATAGCTGCTATTTTGTTGGTATTTTTCTACAAGAAACGCTGTTTTTCCAAATAGTTTCCTATTTGGAAAGTTCACGCAAGAATTTATCGTTTTATAAAAAAACATAACAGTCATTCAGTTATCATTAATTTTGCTCACTTCCTGCTTCCATGTGTGAGATTTTTCCCGATATTTTCCAACATCTTCATAGTACCAACGAGAAATCATAACAACACTTGTATTGATTTGAGTGTTTTCTGTATACAAGTCGGAAAACGTGTCGCTTAATGAGCAAAATTAAGGTGCAACTTGGGGGTGTTAGAATTAGATTTTTTTCAGTTCATTAAACTCAATTGTTACTTGAAGCTTTTGTGCTAAAGAAAAACTTTTCCATGAACATAAATATCTTTCGGTGAAGTTTTCAGCGACATAATTACACCTGGTTAAAGCATTGCTGGAAAATCTTGACTGGTTCGATGAATTTGCGAAACTTTTCCCTGCAAACCGTTCAATTTTTGTTGGTGGCAACACTTTCCGGTTTAATATCCTGATCGACAGATGCAATTGTACATTCTCCCCAGAAAATTGGCCTGTAACTGTGCAAAACGGAAAGAAATTTCTGCAGTGGAGGAAATTCAGTTCGAAATACACCAAATCCGTCTAATACCATAATTTCAAACTTGAAATTAATTACAAATATGTTTGTTTAAAAACTATTTTTCAACTATTCAGTTCGAAATGTTTTCGGGGGGTATTTGAATAATTTTGATATAAAGTTATGTGACTGTTTCCTCTCTGAAGCGTTATCTGCGAAATTTCTAATCTGTTTGCATGTGTTTTAGCAAAGTTTTCCCGTGAAAAATCTCAATAGGCTCCTATTGGTTTGAATAAATTGATATATCTCATCAAATCTAACCCCCATCCTAAATATCAAAAAAGTTTCGAGTGGAAAAGTTTGATGAAAATGCTTCTACTTTGTTACATTTTTAGCATAAACACAATTTCCTATTGTTGTAATAAAAATAATAGCACCAAAAAAAACAATAAATATTTGTACGTTTGCTGGAAAACCAACTGAAATGAGTCTTTTACGTCGATGATAATTTTAAAGAGACCGACCAAAAGTTTTCCCGTAAATATCGGAAAATTATTGCCCTTATCTCTATATATCCGAAGCCTACACCAATAATTTCATACGTTTTCAACGTGAAAAAGTATTTTCTATTAAATATAAAACTCTCTCATTCGTTTTATTGATCGATCGGTCAACAGTTTTTCCCTTTAGTTATATTGTGTAAAGCAGTTTGAGGGACAGTTTCAGCATCAACATTATATGGAACGCGCGTTCCCTTTTTTATTTCGTTCCATTCAAGTGTAACACACGTTCTCAATAAAGTTTAAGTGTATTTGTGAATGCGTATGTTGACCACAGGTCAATAACAATATCAATTAGTTTTTATAAACCCCATCCAATTGACGTTTAAGTCCAAATGAAAATTTTATCAGGCTGTTTGTAAATAGAATTAAAATTGTCGATTCAAGTGTGTTTACCCCCCAAACAGCGAGTGTATAGAGGAAAAAATTAATTTCTACAATTCAATTGCAAATAAATGTCTGATTTTCCATTCTTTTGTGCATTTTTGTTAAAGGAACACAACAACAACAAATCAGCGATTGAGGTGTAATTTGAATTTCAATCAAAGAATTCCGAACAAGAATAAGGGAACAAACAAACAAACAACGAAAATAAATTCCAAGAGAAACATCGGCAGTATTAGATTAAAGAATTATTATTTTTTTAAAGGTGAAAGGCTGAAAAAATAAAAAAGCGCACGCATTTACCATTTGTATGTTTGTTTTAATGCACTTTCTCATTTGCATTTGTTGGAAATCTGTTTGAATATAAAAATGGTCGGTTTGTGTTTAAACAATGCAATTAGAATTGAGGAATTTATTTTGTTTACTATAAAAGCGACCACCTACGGCTGTTCGGATGTAATTATACAAATAAATGTATTAATAATAATTATTATAAGAGAATTTCCATATGGCAACGGTATAAATTGCTTTTGATAAAATTGCGTGTTGAATTCCGTTTCATTTCATTAGTTCTTAATTAGGAAAATGTATAACAACTTGACTAGAGCGCATTAGACACTCGACAAGGCGAAGTAAAATGGAAAACGCGCACTGCTGATACTCCTTTCAGCCAATCTATTCTATTTTATAGTCATTTAGAAAGGATAACAACTAGAAAATGGGTGTTTTAGTTAGTTGTGCGTGTTTAGATGATAAAAAAATTCATTTTCCTTTTCCTTCTCACTTTTCCAATTTCCACAACCGAAGACACACGCGATTTGCTTAAAACGTTTCCATAGTTTTTTCCTCTCATCACAGAATTTGTAGACAAAGTCTAGTTTTAATAGAATTTGTTGTTATAATAGCGGAAATGTGTTGTCGTAGACAAGATAATTTGCGAGGAAAAGCATTGTTTAACTTCATTCTTAGTTGATTAGTGTGTACCTTCTATAATATAATACAAGCATAATACAAACATTCATTGTATAAGTCCCAAAATTGGACAATCCATTTTAACGTTAGTTATGGCATTAAAGTTTTCATACAAATAATTTAAATTTTCCCCCTAAAGGATGTGTGGACGAGAGCGTCAGTTTTGTTTATTCAAATTCACACTTAATTTGGATTTCCACTTTTACTAACTGTATTATAATTAGTTTAGTAGAACACTAGAAAGTGGGCATTAATAATGATGGCATGGAAAATGAAAAGTCATTTTTCATTTTGTTTCAAACTTTATTATTTGTAGGCGAAGTAATTACATAAAATGACTGGATGAAGGGGTTGCTATTGGATTTGGGTTGTGTGATATGTGTCATTTTTCATAATATTCTTTAATACGTTTGACATACACTGTAGAGAAAATAACGAACGCAATTCGCAACAGTATTTAACCGAAAAAAAGTTGAAATTATATTTTTAGAACACAGAGAGACACTCTCATCCTCTGTGTGCTCCTTGCTTATATTTTGATATGCAAAAAGGAGCTTTTAATCGTGACGTGTGGCAAAATGGATAAATTTATTAAGTACACTGGGAAATTACTGATGCATAGTAGCACTCGCTTTCCCAAAATGAGGATATCCTCATTAATGTTTAAATAGAATTTTTTGCGATAATGATAATGTGGTAATGTAAAAGTTGTCTAAATTTGCATTATCTTTTCTGGATTTGAAACCGTGCGAGTTTACGCACAAGTTGAGTAGGTGCGTGATTTTCGCATGAATTCGTTAACGTATTCATTGAGGAAAAGTCGCACGTGAAATTCTATTCCCTTTGTTGGTAGTGAAACTGAAAACACTCTTTCGGCCATACAGTTAGGCAAATTGAATTAAGAGCGTTAAATGAGCGTTTAGAAAAATTTTTCTATGAAATTCGCTTGTTATTGTCATCAAGAGATTGGCGCAAATCCATGTAATTGCTTTATGCTACATTAATTTTATTGAATATGCAAATTACATTTGAAAATTATTGTTTACATCTAATGTGAACCACAAACAGTCGCGCTTTAATTATCAAATCACTTTATTACATTTCTATAATTTAATATCCGACATTAATTCAAGTCCCTAAATTGAAATACCTACAATTGAAGTGAATTTCAAGTATCTACTTAATTCAATATGAGTGGTAGGCTGGAAATTAACTGTATCCAATATATTTGGGAAAAGTCGCTTTTGCTTAGCACAGAAAATGCCTGAAATCAATATTTGCCATATAAAATTTGTCCTGTATAATAAATTAAGTTCCAGTTTTAAAACAAGTTTGCAAATCATCCATTCATGTCGCAATATAGTCGAGCTTTACTACTTCCACATGTCGGTTTACCACCATTATTTCGTGCACTTGAAATATATACCAAAGCCAGACGACCTTTTGCATTATTTCTAGTCTCATCCGCCGTTTTGCGTGACAAGAGAGAGAAGAAAACCGTCGTTCGCTATTCCCAAGGAAAAACTGAAAATGGTTTTTACAAAATGATGACGTTCCATGTCATCCACGTTTTTTTTCTAGCCATTTATTTGGAGTATACACAGAGGGAGATTAATTTGGTTTTCATTGTAGCACAACAGCAGCTGTAATTTTTACTAGTATATAATTTTTTTCCTCTATACTCTATGTTTCTTTTTACAGCCCATTTACATGGAAGGGTAATCATTTATCATGTAAAGAGTGCAGAAAGGGGTCATCAATTTGAATTAGATAATGTGTATAATAAAACTGTGTATATTGCGACTTGAAAGCCATACAAGATGGATACATTAATTAGCCGTGTTTATATTTTGGTATTATTATTATTATTGCTGGTGGAAAACTAGCAACGAACACTGAGAAAATTAAATATTTATGTGAAAAGGGGAATTAGATCTGATATGGAGTCTAGTTGTATACCTGGCAGCAATCGTGAAGAGGGAAGTTGCTTTATTCACTTACAATACTAAGATGTTTATGTTGAAGGAAAGCTTTTAGACGGAAATTAAATAGATGTCCTATTGGGTATAGTTTCTAAAAGGTGGATCAAAACAAAGCGGGCATTACACCTAATTAATATTTAGCCGAATTAAATGAAAGCTTTCTTCCAGTGGCTTTCACGAATAGCTCGATAGAAAAATGTTGTTTGAACGTTTTTGAATGACTGAAAATATGCTGTTTAATTAAAGCTGACAAAAAATCTATAAAGTGGAAACAAATTAAAAATTTTAAATTTCCCATAAAGACCGAAAATATTCGCATGTTGTAAAATATTCAATTTTGTTGGCTTTATTGTGTAGTTTAATAACCTTTGCACCATCAATACCTTTTTATGATGTGATATTGAAATGAAGTTTTCTTGAAAGAAAAGAATTTTAACAAGTTTGTTAGATATCCTATTAAAAGTTGGTAAAACACTGAATAATGTGCAAGGAGTGAAGTAGTTAAAATGAAGCCTTTTAAATAAAGTTATGCAAAATATTAAGTCGCTTTCCAGTGCGTCAAGTGATGAATACTTGAAATTTAGATCAGTAGTAATTTAAGGAAATCCTCTTTTTTTGAGGAAAAACTTGTGTAGGCGCACGTACGCCAATTTGATCGTTTCGTGATTACATGAAATGTCTATCTTGAGGGGAATGTTTTCGGAAGGAATGCGATCTAAATGAAAGAAAGCAATATCCTGGAATCAAAGAACAACAAACAGAAAGCCAGTTTTCCACGATTCGACTTTATTATTTCAATAAACAGCAAATAGTTCACAATTAACTAGAAAATGAAGAGCGTTTATTAAAGTTCTTACAACGCTGAAATTTCTATTGTGAAGACTTGTATCAGGGAGATCTGAAATAAGGCTATTTAACGGAAAAGTGTTACGTATAGACTTGAAATATGTCATTATCACTCGCTTTTTAACTGCTCTTCCGCACAATACGAGTTCATACAGATAATGGACGGAAAAGCGTACAAAACTGCAACAAAACTTTGGAAATTGTGCAATGTTGGAAATGTAATCTCAACTCGCCATAATTTAACAAGAAACTTTTAATTTCTTCACATAAAATTAATTAATTCAGAACGAATCTTGTAAATTGTCTATAAAACCGAGTTGTTCCCATGAGTAAATGTTTTAATAACACGTCGGAGTTTGCTAATAAACAAGACAACAACATTTTTCTTTCTTGGAAAAACGTAGTGATACCATCTGGAAGTAAGAAATTGTCTCCGTTTCAATCCAATTCTGACAAAACGTTATACAAATGTGAAAAAATCTATAAGAACGTTAGAACCAAGTTGTAAACGCAAACAATTTTGTATTATTTTATGTTTTGCACATTATTTTTAAATTAAGAGATGTATGTACACAGTTTTTAATGAGTTTCACATCTACTGTACATATTATACATGTTTTCGTTACAAGAGGAAAAATTAACGAACTCAAAAAATGGTTAGAAAAATTTACAATTAAAGCTCCCATTCTGTGTATGTTTTTAATTTTATGTTTTATACAGCGGGAATTCAGGATTTTTTTTTCAGGTCCACCAACGATAGTCTAGTTCTGTGTGCTATTTTAAACGTAAATCATGCACAATGATTTTAATTAAAAATTATATTTTTTTACTTATATCCACTGCTTAATTTCAATTTGCTTGGTGCTTATTATCTAAATTCAACAACATTTGATAATGAATGCCCTACAGGCAAACTGTATTTGAAAAACGACAAAGTAAATCAATTTTTTCTTTTTTGTCGAAGACAAAATTTTTTTGTCATGCTTTCAGAGAGATGGAAACATACTTTTCTATAATATATAAAAAAGACCTCTGTTCAAGTTTTTTCGAATGTATTGCAAAACAATACATCCCCTTTATAAGGACGATTATATGTAATAATAAATTGAATCCGCAGCAACTGTTTACATTGCAGGATTATAGCATAAATTCCAATTAGGTAGTCTAAAGTTGTCGAGCAAACTAAAAGGCATAATTAATATGAATTGCATCAGTTTTTATCCTGCAATCGGCCGTCCTTGGATTAGGGAGATGAATTATGTAATAAATAAATTAAATAAAGTTTTATTATAGTCTACAGTCGATCAAAGCCAAATTTATAACAACTTCTTCCCTTAGAAATTTCTCAAAAGTCTCAAATGCACGACGAGACATTTGGCTAATGAAATGCTTTTATAAAGATTGCATACAACTATTTCAATAAAAACATAATAAATGTGAGTGGTTCATTTGAAAATTGCCTTTTCATTAGATGTTTTCCGAAATGATTATCCTCGGGGAGGATAAAAACTAAAATAATATACATGTGCATATAACGGGACATGCATAACAGATTTATTTTTTATTAATATAATTAATAACGGCTTGTTTAACATTTTCAGCATTGTATAGTATCGCTTTTAAATAAATTTAACATGTTTCATCATTGAGTGTATGTAAATTATTTGCCCCAACTTTTAGGTAGGTACATTTATATAATTCCAAATTTAAAATGTTGATTCGAAAATTCTTCGAGTTTACCAACTTTGTACTCGTATTACCATGTGCTCTTTGTATTGTTTCGAAAATGTGCATTGTTTTAAGGGATATTGGAGTGAAATAATGCCAAGTTCAAGTTTTCTCCCATATTGAGTTTCAATAATTCCATCAAAGATGCATAAAAGAACTTCGCCGGTTTGCATACAAATAAAAAAATTTACCTACATGACTATGTTAAATGTTTAATGTATTCAACCTTTTCGTCGAAAATTATCAATAAATCAATAATTAATGATTAGCGCAACTCTTACTTAAGTAAATTATTCAATTTCAGATATGAACGAAAAACTATATCTAAATTCAATAAAAAGTCGTAAAATTCGACATTCTCGATTTACAGCCAATATAAGTATGCATTTTTTCACACAACATCATATGTTTATATTCCCTAATAAAGCCATCACATATCAGTATATATAAGTGCACTTTTAAGCGTACTACTCCAACTGTTGCCATAAAATACGATATTTTAGGTTTTACTCGAACACAGCATATGCATTTTAATAATTAGAGATTACATGGTCCGGTACCTTTGGAGCTTTAATTTAACCAGAAACTACCGGATTGTAAATGCTTCGATTAAATGCCATCCTTTAATAAACAATAAACATTTGGCTAATTATGGGACGATTAAAATTGTTTACCAGCACATTTTCAAATGCTTGACACATTCCGATAATCGAAACCATCAAATCAATTAGGTATCTATTTAGGTATTTTCTACCGAAAATAGATAATTTTATACATCACACACTCACACAGTCTAATACAAAATACGAGTCCTTTGGCAACGATGCAAACTGGTAACATAAATTGCTAATTGAATTATACTTCGTCAATAGTTCAATTTAATCATCAAAGTATAACATGCCCGAAGGTTTAATCAGCTTCTAAAAATATATAGGTATTCCACTAATACCTACCCTTGTACACCACTTGCTGATTTGTCATGAAAATGGTTAAAAATAGACATCGATTTCTGAAGAATGCCGAATGCATGATTTGTTCCCTCAAATACACAACAGTGCATTGTTCTAAATGTAGAAATTCATACCTGTCCTGAAATACCCTTTTAACTAATTACACGTGTGTGCGGTGTGCAATTTCATTATCTCAACAAAATGTACACGAGAATAAAGATTTAGACGTTCGTCTGTTGTACGAGAAAAAAATTCGACATATTGGCAGCAGCAACATAGGTAACCATGGTTTAAGATTAAAATTTAATCCTCGACAACAAATACGGGAAAAAGTCGAGAATAAAGAAGTAAGCTTGTAAATTTGCTACTGGTATACCATGTTCAAGCTCAAACAAAAACTATATACTAGTTAAATGCTTTCTCCCGCAAACTGGAAACCGTTTGTGCACTTTTTTTCTTGCTCCTTTGTAATATGTAACGTCAAGATGAATTTCACCGAGTCTTTGTGTTCGTTTTTTGTTTCTCACTTTTAATGTACAATCTACATCTTCTCCTTGATAAAAATATATGCTGTAAGCAATAAACACGTGTATTAAGCCCAATTTTCATTATTATTTTATACAAAAAAGCGTGTAATGGGGGAGTAAGTTATTATAATTAGAATTACAGGACAAATATTTTTGTATGCTTGCATAAACCGGCTGTAAAAAAAGGGGAGTGTTAATTAAAACTCGGCTAATATTTATCCTTCCAGTATGAAAATAAACATACATTTATGGGAAATAGATTTGTGGTAAGTGTGGAAGCTTTTCAAAATAAACACTTTCCTATCCACTAATACACTGACTGGTGTCATAATCAAATGGATATGTTAATGGCACGTAAAGTGTCATTTGTAATGTTCCATGATTTATTTAAAGCTATTTTTGTTGCCAAATGAATGTACAAGACCCTTTTTAATAAGCAATTTACGCTCGGCTCTTTAATAGGCATTTGCATTTGTTGAACTTTTAAACGAACCATAAATTAATAAGAAACTTTCCAAATTAAAAATAGTGGCCTATTAGGAGCTCTAATAACACACAAATTACTTGTAAAATACTCGTGTTTTCTACCCTTAAATAACCGTCAGCGACTTGAAATAGTAAGGGAAACTTTAATATGGGTAAAAGTGTGTTTTTATTGTTCCTTTGAACCAGCGTTGAATTCGAACGTATATTCAATAATATTACTTTGTTATTAAAACGTTTTATTTAGTTTTGTTTGCAATGAAAACAATTTCACAAATTTAACCCAGATTCAATGTTGGCATTAATCCGTTTTATGACTGTAGGTACGTCTTTATTACAATAAAAAAACTTTTCACTGTGGGATTTAATTAAAAAGCTTTACACAAATTACGCAAAATTTCAAACTTCATTTACTTTTTCTAAATTATTTTTGCGGATCGTTCAAGAAGTGTTTACTCTTTTCCTTAAACATGTTCCCAACTTCACACACACACATGTCTTAATTTAACGGTGCTATAATCTGCTGTTAATTCGATCAATAAGAATTTGACTTATAATTAGTTTCATTCGGATGATAAACAAAGTACTTTGCCGTTCAAAGTTAGTTTATAGAGAAATATTGACTCGTTAACTTGACAATATTAGTTATTATAGTTTGCTTTCTAATTGACTAACTAATTTAAAGTTGTATTAAAATTTCTGATGGTTTTAGTTCGATCAATAAAACTTTACGAATTATTTTTTGCCCCCTGTTTATACATGTTGACAAATAACGTTATATTATTAAGGTGATTGCTTATAAATTTTTCCCAAAGCTGAAAAACTTTTCATCGAAAATGTAGAAAAGTTTGGCGACGAATTGTTATATAAAATAAGTGAAAAATAGGTACATTGGCGGTGGAAGTTGAAAGGTCGCCGAAAATTTTGTTTGCGTGTAGAGTTCACTGTTCAGGAAAATATAGTATACCTTTTATTTTCTTCTAAGGGAAATTGTTGTGTAGTCAAGGAGGAAAAAATTCGTGATGAGTATAGGTCGGATATACATTTCAATGGAGGGTAAGAATAGGGAAAAATTGGAAGTGAAGCTCTAAGATTAAAGAAAACAAACAGTTTTAGACAGGTGCAAAGCCCTTTAATCTTGATAACCGCTTCGTGGACAAAGTTTGCGGTTTCGTGACTATCCAGTGAGGTGCTTTATTAAATTCAAGTTTTGTGATTTTTTGTATAGCATTGTTTTATAATATTATTATTGTTAAATAAATAGAACGTTGGTGCAATATTATTCATTTTCACTGCTGATGATAATAAATGTAATCTAGAGTAAATATTGAGCGCGATATTAATTAAACACAATAATAAATAGTCCATATAAATTTCATTGTTTAATGGATATTTATTGTAACATGTTTTAATTAACGTTCATTTAAGTTCTATATGCATTCGGAAAATTGTATACAATCTAAATTCATATACATAGATATATGTATAAAAAGACCACTTACCGCTGTGTAAATTCCGCAGGCGATGCTTCCTTTTCTAACAGATTTCCAAAAACAACAAGAATGTAGAATAGTCATGTTGATTAAACGGGAGAAACTTTTTACAAACTTATACTTTTCGATGTCTTATTCGCATTGTGCATAATAATAAACTTTCTAGATTCGCCAAAAAAAATTTAACGAATCTTCAGATGAAAGCAAGCATCAAGCTTTGAACATTTAATGTCATCATTATATCATTTAACGTAAACAATAAACTGTGACTGTTTTTTTGCAATTTCTTGATGATTTATAATAATAATAGGTCCCAAGCTGATATTCTCATCCTTATTCTGAAATAGAACAATACTTAATCAAAGGGAGAGGCAGAAAGTTTTTCTTAACAATGAAAATATTTATAAATGTTTAATGTAAAATGGAATTAATATTCCTACCGGGTTCATTTCAGGAAAAGCTCGCCCTCTCGCCGCACACTTTTCATCCTTTGATATTTCGTACATGACAAAAGGATTACAAAAGTTAATTTTACAAAGAAAACGGTGAAAACTCTATTTGATTGTCACGTTAAAATAAAACAGGATTAGAATAATGCATGCATTTAACCGACAGTGAGAGGGTTGAAAATGACTTGGAAAAATGACATAATTAATTGCAGTCTCCGCTAAATTAAATACTCATGAAAACAATTTCATACGGCAGTGTAATTTAACTTTACTAATTTAATCTTCAAGTTAAATTACTTGGCATTAAAATGTATGTATTAAAGTGACAAGGATTCACATAGACGTTTAAGATGAAGAGTCTTGAGGGCATCTGTTCTAGGTGGAAAAGTGTGCGACATTGTCTGTCTCGAGGAGTGATTTCACCTTTAAATTATTATGTTCCCTGTAATAGATGGCCGTCTGGTCATAAATTATGACGGGATTTACCCAGAAATTGGACACTAACAAACGCACATTATCTGATATTGTGCTTATATTGGAGAATTAATTGGATTAATTCACTTAAAAAGAATCCTAGACGATACCAACGAATATTTCCGGATAATACTAAATGAATTTCGTGCGGCTGTAATGTTTTGCCTGCCCCATCAATCAAAAATTTAAATTTAAAAAAAACAGGATATTATTAAAAAAGAATGGTTCATTTATTTTTAAAGTAGCGAACTTTCCGCACACAACATTTTTAATCGATTATCCATTTTGATTGGCAATTGAATACCAAATGCAAATAAATTGACGTATAAAAATTCCGCATTAATCGGTAAATGAATTTTTTACCTGAATTTAGTTGTGCCGGCAGTGAAACGTTATTTCAGTGCGGAACAATCGTGATGCGACACGACAATGTGCTGAAATAACATTTGAAATTTGCAGCAACTTTCAGCAACACCAACAGCAGCCACTAAACTGGCTGAAGGAAGGAATACACGAACTCCCGCAGGAGAAAATACTATCTGCTGCTTTCCGGGCGCATGCCTTGTGTGCTTCAGGTGGTTGGAAATAGGCTTAGATGTACCCACTACGTGCTTGTGTTTGGAAAAATCATTTTCGCGTTTTCGAATTTGTTAATGGATGTAATTTAGAAGCGAAATGTTCACAGATTTACGTTGAATTCAAGTAAAATGTAAATATTCGGGTATCTGTTTAAATTTTTACCTGTTGGATATTTCGGTCTATAAAATTAAGAAAACTCTACATGTAAATATTATTTTCATAATATTGCACTAAAAATACAAATGAAGTGCTATATAAAGTTTGAAAGTAAACATTTTAGCCTTTTTTTAAACAGGTACATACTTAAGAGAGCTTTAATGTTTTTTTAAGAAGAATGGCAAAGTTTCTTCTTACACACAAGTGTCCTTTTATTTTTTCATTTTCATTAGAAATAAATTCTGCTCTGCTTGTGCCGCGAGTTTCTATCGAAAATTATTAAAGGGCAGAGTTCAGTGTGCTCGACAAAAGCTTTTAATCGGCATTAAAATGTTAAAAATACATGGTTTAGTGCCGGTATCGGTTGATATCTGAAGCACAGCGCTTTGCCTTCATTCAAATGTTCATTTAATCGATGGCACACTAATATTCATATCAAATTGCAAATGTGCAGACTATTAGCTATTTGTCTGGGATTCTGAAAAAAATCACTCACCTTATTTGCCACGCAAACCGAACATCATAAAGTTTGATGTGATCCCCGATTACATTTATAAAAGAGAGAAAAATTTAAAAAATTACAAAACTTTGTTTCATTAAATTACAGGATATTTTTTTATCATCGAATAATTAATAAATGCGTTACATGTGTTTAATAAATTCTAATTAAATACATTTATCTCAATTTTACTAAAATATATCTAAATAAGTGCCTATATCAGAAAGATTAATTGTATTTACGTTAATTAAAAAATGCTCGTTGAACGCAAATTGTATTACAGCTAGTTTCTACAATAAATATTTGTTATAATTATCAAATACCATGACTAATTAAACATTAATTTACTAGACTGATCGAGTTAAGTAAACATCTAATAATTACGTCAATGAATGGATTTAATACCGTAAATAAATATATAGATAAGGTGAATTTGCTATAAGTTAAACAAATTCCGTGTGCTTATATTGAATGTTGAATAATAAAAATAAATATAGATGCGCATTCTATATAAAAATAACATGCACTTCTTATACCTAAACCCATTCACATAATTTGATTAATTAGAAAAACTGGCAAGTTTACAAATTTTTTTAACAACAAATTAATCACATTCCAAAAATATTTATTATGCTGTTATAAACACGAATTATGATTTCTCCCAACACAAATACGAGTTATTGTAATAAATGGTTTACGAGGGTTTTTAGAGGCCCCAAAATGAAGAATAATTTTTTCAACCTTTCAGCTTTCACATAGTTTTCCCATCCATTCGAGATTTATGGCAAAATATACGAAATCGGTTTTTTTTCCGTGCCCACACTGACCAGAGCATAAATATTACTAATGGATAACAATTTATTTGTAGGAGTGTCTGGTTCATTTCAGTTATTACCACTGCGATTATTTATGGATTATCAATTGGTGAGGCATTTTTTTGTTGGTACATTTTCTATTTTACCAACAAAAAATGATTGAACACTTTTATATAAAAATTTATTACGTTTATCTCGACAAAAAAAAGAATGTTATAAACTTGCCGTTGATTGTTCAATTGTAAATGCAAGCGCCAGAATTGGGCGATGTAGCAAATAATACGTTTGAAAAGTTGTCAACAATTCCTAAAGGTTTATAAAAGTTCTCTTTCAGGAAGTTAACATATTTGTTTGCGTTGTGTGGGTGAACTAGACTGACGGCACATCCTCCCCATCCAGCTCCAGTTAATCGTGAACCGAAAGTGAACTCTCCCGATAATTCCACCAACCTATCCAATTGTGGATGACTACATTCGTATAAATCACGAAGACTCTCATGACTTTGTGTCATAAGTTGACCTAAGGCAACAAGGGCCTCCTCGCCTTTCGAGTTTACACAAGTCGAATGGAATTGCTGGACACGATGGGCCTCTGTAAAAAAAACACGGTCAATGTATAACTTTGTTAATTACGCACAATAAATTCACAATGAAAACTGTTATCATTTGTGAAAAGAAAAACGGATCCCATCCGCATTAATATTTGTACACCTGTGTGTGCTACATAAATGTGAAATGTATTTCCAGAGACTTGTTTACCACTTGGGATACATTCGGTTAACGGCTACGTGTTACTCGAGAATAAAATAAGTACTTTGGTAAATATTGTAGCAGAAATTTTATTCCATGTTCAAAATTTATGTTTTATTCATAGTTTATTTATTCATTCGAATTGCAGTAGATTAGGGTTTCGTTCACGAATGTTTGTGGTTCTGCAACAATCAAAGATCATTGTTTCAACAATACTTTTAATTGTTGCAGAATTACAAATATTCGTGAACGAAAATATATTAGTTCCTCATTTCTAGTGCGTGACAACACAAATACAATGATATTTGATAAAAAAAAACCTTTTCCATTCCATTTACAGCTTACATGAAAATTACAAACTTTTTATAGATTTTGCTTTCATCAGGTATTCTAACTTTTTGGAATTAAGCTCAGTGTGCAACTCGTAAAGATTCGTTGCCGGACAGAGCCCTTAAACAGCGATAAAACCATAAATCCATTGGACAGACCCAATTCAAATCTGTGTCTCTCAATAAAATGATTCGAGCTCTTTCAATATTCAAGTTCATCTAATTATTTCAATCGAATTTGTCTAAGAGATAACCTGATTAGGCGGTGTGTGAACAGATCGCAGAATAATTTAAACAGACACGAGACAAAAGCATCGCTATAATTTATTTATAGTGTATCAAGTTGCACACAATGTCACTGTGTAACACAACAAAGCAAATGGCAAATAATAACCACTTACCCTGAAAGACATGCAAAGCTCGCTGTTTCAACTTGAACCTTTCAATGTGTCTTGTGTTTGGCGTTAGTAATGTTTCGTCCAAATATTCCCGACTAATTCCCAATTCCTGTTCAACTTCACTCTTCGTATAAGCACTCGGATGCAGTGTACGTTCCACTATTGTTATCATCTCTGGCAAGCCGACACCGAGCGCTTGTTGCAGCTGACCCAATTGTTTGATATCGGACCATGCTAAACCCTCTTTCTTTCCTATTATCTATAACAAGAAATTTTAATTTATCCTCACACTTGCCACACTTTGAACTATTCCGCAATTATTCACTGTTTACGCGTTGTGACAAAACTATTTTCCGATGAAAATGAAACTTTCGACACTTGTATTAATCCTCGTATACATGTTGAGCAACTTAATAAATCTCGATGATTTATTTAATAAGACCGAGCAAGGTATTTGCCCATCCTAGTAAATGTAATAAATACTTTAATGGTACAAATGATGTTAAAAGCTTTCAAACTTCTTGTACTTGAGAGCACATTTTATTACCGGCTGCCGTAATGCTGTTTTCAAATTATGTTCTGTTATTACACATAGCGAGAGGTCCGTTGTGATTCCGGTGCCAAATGAATTTTGCATTAACTTTCTTTATAGTCGAATCTCTTTTCCACTATTGATTGTTGTATTTGTATTACACCGACAATGTAGTATTCTGTTTACTTAGACGACAAGTGTAGAAATCACGTAGTCCCTATCCTGTAAAAATAATAATTAAATTTAACGAACTACATCCGATGATTGATCTTGTCCGAAACGTGAGATGCTGCGTTTGCACTTGATTAAAACGGGCGCCCTTATGTGCTTAATCGTGAAGGTAAATTACGAGTATACTAATTAAATCTTAGATTTCAGTGTTGGGATGATCACACAGCCACCAGTCTCCAGAGACTTGTTAAAATTTATCCAACACACTCCAGTGGAGCCGAAATAATGGTGTACTGATGAAAATGCAAACAAATTTGTTCAATCGTTAAGGATTTCCTTTGATTGTAATACGGATGGCAAAATATAACATAATACGGGGTTGGAAGGAAATGAAACGCCTTTTTTCCGCACAAATCGATAATAATTCAATAAGCAAGACAATTTCACTTAGGTCTTCATTGTTTACATTGTTTTCAAGTGAAACGGAACTAATAGAAAGCTAAAAATAAAGTTCAATTGTAACACTAGTTAATTGTCTTTCATATCCTTTTCCATAAGAAAATTTAAAAAATTTATTCAGACACGCCCTGCTGACTTCTTGAAACAATTTCCAAAGTTTCTGTGCGAGAGAGCATCGATATAGCTTTCATGTAAAGATAACGCGCGCATACACACATCCCACAAAGAGAACAAAAGTTTAATGTGTTGGACAATATAGACATAAAGTGATTGATGTTGTTCAAGAGAGTTTGTTGCAAAAGAACTATATCAGCAGCGCCGTAGGTAAAAAGTTTGCCAGCCGCAATACGGATTGTTTGCCGACACAAGGAAAATAAAACAATCGTTTAGAAAATTCTAATTACACTTACCTGTGCAGCGAGACGGCATTCGATTACCCTACAATTGTAATCGGCTGTTGCGGCTTTATTTAGATTTGTTATGCTGTGGGCGATTACGAACACCGCTCCCGAAGGCAAACCAATATCACTGGATCTTAAGGGAGAGAATTCAATAAGCTTTGCACACCCTGGAAAATATTAAAGCGAACTTTCAGAAAACGAAATCGTCAATCAAAATCAATTATGCACTTGAAAGCATTTACATACCTATTTCTATGTAAATACTCGAGTGTACAGATTAGACGTAATTTCATTGACAAGAAAAAAAAAATCGGCCCGTCTCTCTTTGACGGATTTCTCTATTATGTATTGTAGGAGAACGTCTCGTTAGTGTCCCAATTTTCGGTGAAATTGTGCCACTTGCACAACGAGACAGACACCCCCGTGTTACGTCACTAAATATTCAATTCAAATGGCCAAACGAACGGTTTTATTTACTTAATTGGATTCCTAGATAGAGAAACCGATGCGGATTAATGAGAAAATGCGAATTTACGGCCAATACATTTAGTTTGTTTTTGTTTATAGAAAATTCACAGACGAACTATAAAATTGAAACGTTTAATTAAGAATTCCATTTTGTTTTATAGGAGCATGTTAAACGTTTTTACATGTTTCCCGGTAAAGTAAAAAAGTGCAAGAGTATTGAATAAATATTTACGTAACAAAAAGGGGCTCTCGTAAAACCGTATTAAATTTTTTATATTTACTGCGATTACTTTACATGTTTTGGGCCCACACAATTTATGCATAAATTTGCCGTTTGCAGGACACATGAAGAATTATTTGCCTTTTGTTTAATAAAACATGCGACATGGACCTAATCAAAAGTAGTCGTTAACTACATTGTGGTGCGGTGAGTGTTAAAAAATGACGGTAGGTACATACCGCAACAACCGCGCGGAATATTAAATTTGCACGAAAAACAAGGGGACACAATAAGCATTTCTTTTTTAGATTGTTAGCAATGTGAACATGTTATATAATAGAAAAAGAATAATATCGTAAAACTCGGTTATAATATATGCATTTCGGTTTCGGCAAGAGAATAAATTTGATACAATAACAAAATAAATTGGAATATATGTTATATAAGATGTGCTCTCTGAGCATATTGCATCTTAAGTTTAAATAACAATGAAATAAAGGCAAGTACACCTACATATACATTAAATGTTAAAAGTTTAGTTTGATATGAAGTATAATATAAGCAATGCTCATTGTAATTCATAATATGACGACTGTGTGGCTGTATGCTGGTGGTTTTCCTATCTTAGACTGTATATGTCCGAATAAAAACTTATTGTCTACAAAACAGAATTTATTTTATTTATATGTGGAAAGATAAGTAACCAAGTTGAAGATAAAAAAAGTATTGACTAGAATACAGGATCACATCTATAAATAAATTTCCTGCAAACGCTTCTGCTTTATATGCACATTTACGATTTTAAAATATTTTTAATGTAATCCGAAAATAATTGAAAGAAAAATCGTTACCTGGAACGCTTTTCTACATTGTTCTTTGCGACTTAATTAAATTCAACTACTACTAGGACGAAAACTGAATTATCCTGAATAAAACGAAACATTAAACGATTTAGATTATGTGTCTAATAAAAGAAATCCCTATATGCATGATGGAATTGTATTTATGAAATTGGTCGCATATAAAGAAATAAAATGACACTGAAACAAATCATAAAAATAAAATTCGCAGCCTAAAACATATGCGTCTCTGGATGTTTTTGCCATCAGTTACGGAATTCTTGTCAAAAATGTGTTGAATACTTTATGATTTGAATAAAATTGTCGAGCTTTTACAGACACACTTGTAAAATACGTGCGAATTAATTTGTTATAATAACCGCCCTTTTGTATATGAAATGTTCAACTGCAATATTTTCTATGATAATTATCTGCATGACATCACAATGTTCTATTTCATTTTCACATTGTCTTAATGTTCTATTGTAGTCATTTGAATAACACCGATTCCAATAATAATGGACTACCCGTGTCAAATTAAACAAGATGTTAATTAAGTTCTTGACAATTTCAATGTATCGCTTTTAAGTATTCTTATAAGAAATACGCAACCGCCTAAAATCTTTCTGAATACCTACGAAATTATCTGACGCTTTTAGTACAAACCTCTTTATCTATTTCAAGTGTACCGAAAATGGAGAGGAATTTTTTCTAAATGGCAATTTCTCCAATATATTTACCCGTCGAACGATGATTATTAAGGCTTCGCATCGTTTTATTCACCTGAAACGAAGCTTGTTCCACATTTTAATTAAACTCAATAAAATTATTCATTCGAACATTTTTTAAATGTGAGAATGTCCTTTAAAGATTCGCCTAAATTTTATTTCAATTTGTTGTTGGACCGAAGGAGAGATAAGCATATAAAGAATGTAATAGTACAAAAAAACAGCGCATTTATGTTGTACAAGAGGCTGTGATAGTTCGTGCTTCATGTTTGAAGATAATGCGAGTGGGACATGACGATTCATTGACCATTTCACGGTCTACAGGATAAATCCTTCGCAAAGGGTTCCGTGAAACAGCAAACACACAGTGGAAAACTGAAAACCGAACGACAGCACGGGATCCCTTCTCTTTGCTGGGTTCCCATCTATATAAAATCTATTCCGTACCTTATAGTGGAAAATGAAATATGAGCAAGGAAAAAATAAACAACAAAAAAACGTTAAATGATGTGTACGCATGAAATATATTCGGTTTTGAATAGGAGAATGTTTTTTTTATAGCAATAAATCATAATGATTTCCAAACAGTGGAGGAGGTTTTTAAAGGAAAACGTAAGGTGAAAAGCGAAAATATGGGACCATCTTATATGTGTATCTGGCAATAAAAGAAATGTCTCGCTCTACATTTTAAACATTAAAAGAACTATAGCAAGGACAATAAATAATACACATCCATTTATTCCTATTCTTCGTTCCATTTACACGAATATAAAATATGAAGTATATCTGCAGCTATGGAAATACAACGTTCCAACGAAAATAGTATGGATAAACGTATAAGAGGCAAAATTCCGGTTAATGTATAAATAATAAATATGGCATGTAAATAGTGCATAATTGATGATATTTCAGTTTATACAAATGGAATATCGAAACTACATACCGTCACCGCGCCCACATTCATTATTAAAATATAGACGTTATAGAGAAGTTGGCAATAGAATTCAGACCTCATAAATAATTCATAATTTAACACTATCACCAATACATTGAACATAACATAATATAGTACAGAGCGACACTAAACTTACCCTCGTTTGCCAAAAAAGCAATCGCCTGGTCCATTCCGCCCCCTTGAGTGCCAATATATCGTTCGCATTCTGCACACAGATTTGCCAACTTCTCTTTGGACACAGAAAACTGAAAATTTAATATAAATATTCATAACAATGAAATTTCAATAACTCTCTTTCGTTTGACATTTCCCTGCTTTATATCAAATTTATCCTATTATCATTTATTTCGAGCATGTTTTCAACATAACACACAGACTTTAATTCATTTTAGAAAACAATTAAGACAATGAAATCGTCGCTTATATTACATCTTAAGAATGGAGAAAGTAGGTAGACGAGAAAAAGAATTTAATCGATTTTATACGAAACTATTAAACAACAATGTAGCTTATGTCGTTAGGAGCGTTCGCTTCGCTGTCTCCTTTACCGCCCGTCCATCTATTCTCTTTTCGCAATTTTATATTTAATATCTAATATCCTATACGTGATATTAATGACGTTTTATATTTAATACTCGTGTGTGCGGAGACTTTGTATTATGAATCTGCATTGAATCCGAAAACAAAGGACGTTAATGAGATTCGGTGTCGTTTGATCTAGTGTTTGGGCCCAGACCTTTCACCACTTTGACCCAATAAAATTCCATCAAACTATACGTTTACACACTTATCATGTGTTTTTTGTATATTATATCAGAGGAGAATATGTGTGCCAATTAATCAGCCTTTAATAAGAGACCGGCTGGAGTTTTGAAAAAACCGCATTTCAGGCATTAGTCCAAACAAATCGAATTGAACTCTTTTAGGCTATTGAATCACTCACTTGGTGGGCATAAGAGGTAGTTAATGCGGCAGCACTAACGAGAGCACTGCTACTCGAGAGTCCCGCACTTTGCGGTATAGTGCCGCTCACTAATACCCTCATTCCTTTTGGTTCCTTCATTTCTACGGGGAACGCATCGAAAATCCCTTGAACGCCGCATAGGAAATATTGATACCATTGTGGACCAGCCTCATCACCAACAGATATCCTGCAACCAATCAACTTTAATATCCTATCATATAAATTGGGAATTATAAGCAGAGAAAACTTGTCTGAGTTGAAAAAATATTTATATGAAATGTTGTCAATAATTCGATGATTTACTAAAAATAGACGGAAATACCATTTCAAAGGAATTAGTAATTGATAGTCTAATAATTGCTGTAAATTTTTCCTTGTACATATTATTCTTATCAGTATTTTTACGAAATGGTAAACATACTTAAATCCCTTTAAATCGCACTCGAAATCCTTGAATTGATTATCTAAATTATGCAGTTTTAAAATGGAATCGGTTTTAACAGACACTGCTAATAAAATGTCCTGTTCCAAAGCCATCGGACAAACACCGTAGCCGCAGTAATCGATATGCTCTCCAATTAGATTCACGCTTAAAATATAGAAACGTTGAATTATTTCAAATACATTTGAGTTTGAATTTAAAAAATTACCGCCCCGGCACGCGCACAAACCATTCCGGCTGCTCTGAATAAATTGCTTCGAACTCTTTGCGCATTGATTGTATCCGTTCATTTTGTGGTAAGGATTTGATTGGAACTGGTTCACTCATTATGCCGGATATCAATTTACTTTTTCCGCAGACGAAGCCGCACCAAACAATGAACGGTTTCTGTTTGCTTTATTGTGAATGAGTAAACACGAACACGTAAACAGATTTTTTAAAAAGTGTATACGTATTTATCTTATCACCGGTAGAATACTTTCTCTAAAATGTTCCTCAATCGGCTATACTTTTGCGGTTGCGTCATCTAGGGGAATCCTGCGATGAGTAGAGAGAATGTCGCCTCTTGGAACCTACCGCAAAATTCAGGGAATTGAGAATATGTCAAGGTGCGTGCGTTAGAGGGCGATACTAGAAATTGAATTTCTATCAAGATTTTTCAGCCAGAGTATTATGCTTTGGATGAATAAAACTAATCAAGGAACCAAACTAAATGAATTTTCATGAAATTTAAAAGTTTGCTTTATAAAGAGTCCTCTACCTCTGACGTTCCTCAACAACTATCAGTTTGCATAAATAGAACTCTCTGGTTGAATCGATAAAAGTTCCACATGGTCTCCAATGTAAAACACACAGCAGTAGATGGCAATATGAGTATTAAAATTGAATAAAGCTCTGTTCAATTTGAAATTTGCATAGTTTTCATGAATTTGATGTGTATTTTATGATTTCACTCATTCTGATATACTTTTTAGTAAAGTGCTTTATCAATGCATGAAATATTTTCAAATTAACAATAAAGCAAAAATCTGAAAGGAATTCATTTCTGTGCTCTTATAACAATTACATGAAAAAAGGCAGAAAATCAGAAGATGGTGGTTGAATAGCTTACAAAATTATAGTCATAATAAAAATCCTCTTTCTGCAAATACAGCAATTCTAACCCCCTTACACTGATAAAACGCGACCGGGGATTTAGTAAAGCTCTCCTAGAATCGGTTACATACAATATGGGTACAAGTTTCCGACCCGCTATATTTTCCGCGTGGCTACACGTTAATTTGCTTGCAATGTCGTACCAATTTTGACCTTTCGTCTGTCATCATTCACGTGGAAGATGTTGGATTTAGGTTGCACGCAGTTTAAAATTGCTTTCTGTATACGGTTTTGCGTCCCAACGAAATGATCACTTTTGACGACATGTTCGAACATCACATTAATTTCCACCCTCCAAATAATATACGAGAAAATATTTCTACAATGTAATCCATGGACATATCATTTCCTCATGATTATATGTGGTGGCGTAATGTATTATTTTACTTAATGGCATAATAACCCGGGGTCCCTAACTCGATTGTAATCCAATGTAGGGGTAGAAAAGTAAATAGCCTAGTGCCAAAAATCATCGCAGCGCGTAATAACTTGATGTATGAGTTTTATTTCGCGGTTAATTCGTGGGGTTGCAGTGTCCGCACTTTATTATGCGACCCTCTCTCGAATAAAAAATCCGCTCAAAAATCCTCTATGTGTGTTTGGATAAAAAGGAGGCACTTACATTTTTGCTAACTACTTTCAACATAATTCAAAATCGCACTTCCGGATTTTTCGCACACTTGTTAACTGTAACAACAAATGGCTATTTCCGATTTAAAATTATTCGAGTCTAGCGGAAATGCTTTTCAATGGTGATTCAGTATGCTTTTGTAGCGGAAGTGCTGTAATGGCACATAGAAGAATGAAAACAATGGGTGGCATCTTTCTTATTTACCACCACAAATCTTATGAACCCCATTTTCCGGTCATCTAATAGTATATTGTTGGCTATTTATAAAGCACGATTTACTAGTTTTTGTTTGGTAAGATACACATTCACAAAATATCTATACAAATATGGATTGCTTATAACAAAAATAATGTTATAAATTAATAAAGTCTAATCTGGATTTAAAAAGTTGGCAAAGTTAGAGGGCGGTTAGCAACACAGAAAAAAAATGTAAACTTAACAAAGAGGATAAAACTTTTTAATTAAAAACTAAGCCCAATATCACAGAGTGCAAAAAGTTCTAAAATTAAAACATCGATAGTAATTCCATTAACATCAATTCTTATCAAAGGAAGTAATCTCCGGAATCAACTGATTAAAAAAGTTGTCCTCAATGCAATCCATGTCTCGGATCGCCTTGTTTAATGCGATTGAATTAAAGATTGAGTTTAAAATAGGCTTTTAATCAATGTCTTTACTTCATTACGTGCTAGATCACCGATAAACCAAAAGACTTTTCCGATCCTTTCATTCAATATGTTTCAATTGAATATTTTCCATTTAGAAATTGTACACACAAATCTATGTGTACACACACGTTCAGAACTTGTTTTCTGCATCCATGCGTTAATTTGTACAAATATAAGGTAAGGTATTTGTGCATCTTTAACTAAATATATAAAACATATATCCGATCATTAAGCGTTTTTTCCCACAAGACAAAAACACGCTCACCTTTAACAAAACTAATCAATAAAACAAACTACCTCCTTTGAAACTAAATAATTATACGACAAATTATAGTATTGAAGTCGTTTGTATTTAATTAAATAACTTACGCAAACTTTTTCTTTCCGTATCCGGTTCGATTCGTCTACAATCTCGTTAAGAAACCGTCATACATATATACGAAGCCGGGTGGTCCTTTCGATTCCATCCGCACTGTCACATTGACATGGTTCTTCAAACCTTACTTGGCGGTTTCAATATTTATTAGATGTCTGCTCATTTATTTTCAACTCTTCTTCAATTCCGCTCTTATCATTCCGTTGATCACACAATGGGAAAAAGAAGAATCACACAAAACTCCACAAAAGCTTTGCCGATCAACGAGAGGTAGTTTGTTACCATGTATATACTACTAATAACATGCGGTGTTGCAAATTCGATGTAGTAAATTCCTAAGGTTGCAGAACCGTCTTCGCGACGCGCCATTTTAATTACCACTGTTAAAAAGTTTAAAGTTTATTGGAGGACATTCTATGGAACCGATTCGGATGCTGTCTCTTCGGACCCGTTCCTGGATTCATAAAAACACGCCTGGCAGTTAGAATATTTGGGCGCATACAGAAACAACATCTTTACAGCAGCGTTCTATTGTAATTTACATTGTGGTGTCGCTGATACATTATCAATCCGGCATAAATCAGTGAAGTGAATGCGAACGGTATGTGAACTCCTCTATCAGTTTTTGAATCTACGTGTGTTTAGTAGGAGTAGGTTACATCTTACTTGCCGCGCGAATCTCCACTTGCAACATATCCACCGAACATATACAATGAAATGTTATCTGATAATATTCAACTGTACTTTTCTCAGGGGAATTTATTGAAATTCCTCATATTTTTCGCGTTCCTATTGTCTTCTGTATTGCAAAGACAGCACGGCATCAATACAGCACCACAGCAAGAGATCGTTATTGCTGATAGTTAAATTGCCTTAACTGATGTTAATTATTGATGGTTTATCGTTCCACAGGCCATTATGATGGTTGACATGGAAAGTGGCTAATATATGAACATGTATGTCTTGTGTATGGAATTTTAGTGTAAAGGCGGTACTGATATCTTATCGTACACCGGAACATGGCGGCGCTCCGCCCCGGAAGTACAATGCGTGACAAATTTCATTATAAAAAGTTCCGTCCTGAAATGTTTACTAATAATGCTTGGTATAAAGTGGTTGATGTGAGCCCTTTGGAGCGCGCTCAATGCAGAAATTGCTTAATAAGTGCGAGACAGCATCAGTGCGCTATGTAAAAACCTAATCCTTGGACCAATTTACTCACTTCGAGATTTTTTTTTATTAAAAAGTTTGCCTACATGTAAATTCCATAATACTAGCCTGTAATAAAGTTAATAGACTTTGATGGGGAACAGGTAACTTTGAGCAGAAACTTTTTACGTAAACATATTAAAGATTATAATATAAATTTATGTATTTCGTACACCGGGTGGATGGTAATAAAATATAAAAAAATATATAATGAGCAATATTGATTGATGGGACGTGAAATTGTATACTATTATTTATATTATCATTAAATGGAATTATGTGTAATTACTCTCACGTATCTGCATTATGTGAATAAATCCATAGATTTTTTTTTGCTCTTCTTTTCTATCGCGCATTATAAACGCTTACAAATAACTCAAAAAGAAAAAGTAAATTAATATTAACGCACTTTTAAATACTTGTGCGCTTCAAAACGAATGCTGACAGCAGTATTAAAATTTCAAGAGTACTTAATAATTTTTATATCCTGCATTAAGAAACTGATAAAAGATTTGTTTGAGTTGTAAAAGTTTGACTGTTTCGGAACGTTGATGAGTAATGTAAAATATCCATTAAAATTCTATAGAATTAACCAAATCCAATTAAAAATTGAGTGCTTTTTCATTTTCAACAATTTTTAATAATATCAATTGTGTGCGAAGCTGTAATAAAATTTTACAATAGACACAACCACAATTAGAAATGTATTTTAATTTTGGATAAACTGGCTCTCTGATACAGAATTATTGTTTTAAATTGCTGTTAGGTCTATTGGAATTTTCAAATAATTTTAATGAAATTCATGTTCGTTTGGGGATAGCAAATAATAATTGGCATAAAATTAAAGTGAATGTATTTAACTAGTTTATTGTCGAATTTATATTCAGACAATATGAATTATTTTATATTGAATAATATAAATTTAAAGTTGGAAATCTAATATTGTTAATAAACATAAATGACATTGCTGCATTGAAATTATATAATTACTTTGCATATTGATATTTAACAATATTTTACCATTTATCTATCTCTATTATACTATAATATTGTTTTATTTTTATTTTATATTATACAATAATATCGATATGAATATTCATTTAAATTAAATGTGCCCTTTTTACGAAAATATTTTCACAATAGATTCAGTTTGGCATAATACAATCACAAAACAATTCACTCATCGTCGTCTCTTTTCCATCATCACTTAAATATGCACGTGACTTTTGCCATTAGCTCACGTTCCTCTAAAACACGGCACGTGCTTCTTTATTCGATTTATACCTAAGGGATGCAAATAATTATGTTGTTTATTATTTTAAATTAATTAAACACGCACAAAATTGCATAATACCATCCCCTTTTGTAGCATATTTTCAAGAATACTTTCAATTTGGGGTGCATTTAACAAGTGCACATTGCTACAAGCGAAATTCTCACACTTGCCACCACGAGGGTGGGAAAAATTACATCTGTAAATCATACATCTCATATGTGAGAAACTTTTCCATTTATGTACAAACTCTATATATAATATAAAATGAATTTAAAATGTAAAAAGTGATTAATTATTCATTTCTTTCATTTTTATTATCCAAGAGTTGCTTAACGACAGCTCTAATAGCTATCAGTATTAATCCACATTCTATATATGGACAAATGTCTACAAATTGAAATATTTTATTTAATTAGGCACAAATTGTGAATGAGACATATTCACTTGCAAAATTCGATAAATGAAACAGATAAGAGTGTATTTTTGTCCAAACACACACTAAATAGAGCAATCCAATGCCCTTCCACATCAGATTTTGCTAAATAATCGTCAATAACAAATTGATCGTCTACATGTCGTAGTACAAAGAGTGCGAAACTTTGCACCGTACCGCCACCCAATATGTTAATCCATCAATCAATTTGTTAAGAAATTAATCACAGTCAAATTTTCATAATGAATCTGTGACGGTTTTACGACTAGCTGGCAAACTCATTGCTTATATCCGTGTCATAAGTTGGTGCTAGCCAACAAAATCCGAACAGTGGGCCGAGAGGGGTGCACGTATAGCACGCGTTATGTTTTTTCTCAATAATTTTCAATCGAGGGATACATTAGTGCGGTTCAGAGGGCGCGACAAATGGAATTGCCACGCGGCGGAAAGTAAACTCGCCGCCCTTCTCGTCATTGCCATCAGCGATATTCATTACCGTCACGTGCTGCCACACAGCATTGGCCGACACTGTTATTGTTTGTTATGTCACGGACGAAACTTTATTGCATCCTTAATCCTGTGCACTTGTCCTGTATTTTGCCACGTACACAATGTGAATTCATGCCAAGATTGTGGGACTAAAAGAAGCGAGTGAGTAGCGAAAAGCGTCCAGCCCCTGCTCATATACGAAGAATATAAATAAATGAGTCTCACACAGTGTGTGGAAGAAAAAAGGGAACCACTTTGGGCTTTCAGCAATTTTATAGGCAATATAAAAAAAGTGTCGCCTCAATCTAGGAGCATAGAGAGGAACGTCGTGTAATACTTCGCGGTTGGCTGAAGTAAATCCCTGCATAACGTTCGAGGAGAGCTCGTGATAGTACAAGGCAATACATCGATAATACACGGTTCTAGCGGGGCGCCGGGGTTGGACACGTGTTGAGGTGCCAACTACTGAGGCGACATGGAAAGCACATTAGGAACATGGGGGCCCCCAAGCCATACCCCCGGACATAAGCGTCTGTATGTAAGTGTTGCAGCCTCTCCAGTTCTCAGGCTCAAGTGGCATCCGGTCCTTGGCATTACTCTGGACCGTCGTCTCTTTCAAATCAGCCACCGAATCCGTGACAGGAATGTTACATACGCTAAACTGAAACTAATCCTGTAACATAAAATTTCCTGTTTCATCGAAAACTATGTAATACATGCAGTTGCGGTCGTCGTCCTGTTTAATCTGTTAATGGTAAAAAGTTTCTCTGTAGCATCGGGAAAAAAGGGTCGAATTCGTCGCTCTTTTTGACACACTAATATGATGAAGGGAAAAGTTTGCCTAGCTTGACATTGTAAATCATGTGTTTGCAGATGTAGACATAACTAAGAGCATGTCTATCATACCAGAATGTAATCTTTTACACTCTACTATTTTAATTTTCTACACTAGTGAGTTTGTGACAAGCGGTGATAGTCGAATTTCGGTTGGTGGCTGGATATGGGGACTGGAGGGACTTGTGAACCGACAAAATACAAAAAGTTCATAATAATAAATGTTCGCTTTGTGCACACTTTTATTCCGTTCAGGTGCATCGCGAACAAAATACAAAAATTCGTATAATTTATATCTGTTGCATTATAGCCACCTAAGAAGCGGTCCGCGATGCACAAGTGCGACCACTTTTTCTCTTCATAAATATGTACGGTCCAATGCGAACTTACATATATGCTGTTTGATTTATATAACGAACTCACATATCCGGATATGTTTGACATTGTGTTTTTGTCTGCTTACCGTTTTAGTTTATTATGTGTCACATAAATTGCTCGAGTGCATTTTGTATGTATCTTTCGATCGCCAACTCACACATTTCATTTAAAGGGACGGTAAATTATTTCGTACTTATGCCCCCAATCTAATTATTCTCATTTCTCTTTGACAACAAGAGACAATACGCATTTATCTTAGTGAACCTGTTGCATTGCTTACTTGGAAGATTTTCTTGCATTATTATTGAAATGATAGTTGCTCCTTTATTTCCGGCACACCATTAGTGAACAATTTCAGGAAACAATTAGTTGTAAAAAGTGTCTGAACCGCCCCAAATTACAATATGCACGCATCTAACTCGAAATAATTGTTTTCAGTTGTTCGGTAATTATTATGTTTGGCAAAAATTCTAGTGAAAAAAAAAGTATGTGCAGCGGTTTAAATGTCAGTCCATATACTCGAGTATAACTAGTATATCGTTTAATTAATGCACAAAAACGGGTCCTTTATGTCTTCACTTTATCTCCCTGTGTACTTTTCGCGATATTTATAATGTAAAACTACTTAAAAATGAAATTTAAAGCCATCCGAGCAGTGGCGGATCCAATTAGTAACCTAATTTAAATAATTTGCTAATTTAAAATGAAAATATGTTTGTGCTACCGGTTTTTCAGATAATTGTTTATGTTATTTGCTTTAGGCAGGTGCATAATTAGACTGTTTATGTTTTTAAAGTGAAATGACATAATATAGCTATCGATATTTTATTGGAATGGTATAAATAAAGATCGTTTTTCAATAATTAAGACATTCCTTTCGCTCTTTTTGCGATGGAATGCTCTTTTAATGCGGACTATACAGTATAGAATGGAAATGAGTGCTGGATGATGAAAAGTTGCAAAATAAATGCGATTTAACATGGAAAATGATCATTAAACGAGACTAAGTGAATGATTAATAGAGAGAAAACAGTGGAACGTTATGTTTAATAAGGAGCCACGTATAGAGCTGAGCTTCGCCTCAAGCTGTATATTAATGAAGTACTTCTCTTTGAGGGAGTTCTCCAGCACCGTACTTTGGTTGCTTGTTCCGCACATAAGATGTTCGCATTTTATCTACATTGTGTAGAAACATCCAGGCTGTTCATCGTTTTTGTGATCCACTCTAAACATGGAGCACATTTAATTTGGCCGCAGGACCAGTTTGTTTATCAATACACTGGAAAACATGATGGATCGTTAGTGATGTTGCCCTCGAGCAATAATAATTTTTTATTCATGTATATTGCAATTTAAAATTTATAATACATTTTTATATATAAATGCGGTGTATGGCAGTATTTTAATTATGTGGATTTTTCTCTATAGAAGCATGGATGCATGCGTGTTGTTCTGTTTTGTACAACATTCGGCTCTATACATGATTTATTATCGAAAAAAATGTGTATAATCACGAGCACAGGAGACGAAAAAAAATGCTACATCAAGCAGGTTTAACAAAATGTCACCGTAATCCACCTTATTAGTAAGAGTGTAAAAGAGTGGCCCAAAACGCCTCTGACACATTTTATTTAAAATAGTTTTAAATTATGTAGATGTTATACAAGACCAGACGGGGCATGTATAATGCACGGAATAAAAAACACTTTCGTACTTAATAAAAATGAATTTCATATGTTTTGTCTTGCCTTCTCTATGACATGTTGTAATCTCAGTATTTTTTTTTCGGCTTTATTATGCATATAAATGTATTATTTCCACTGAGTGCACCTCTTATATTTTCTACATCATTTTCATCTGTATTGTGTAGTAGTGGCAGTGTGTTGTATATTAAAGCTGGTTCCGGCTTTCGGACATGTATGATTGACATTAAAACCTTCACGAAATAGAACCGGTCATTAAAAATATACATATTCATTATTTAAACAGTAGCTTTTTGCTTTTCGATGTAATACGAAAAATGTGTACTACTTCCACATGTCAGGGCGAACCGAAAGCTAAAAAAACGGTTTTTCAATTCAATTTGGTCTGACAGGCGATGTTCATTTACCAACTATTCTATTTGATGGGTGAAAGCTATGGAAAAAAGTGCAATCGGTTTAAATTCAGTCAACATTTCCAATCGCTTTTCATTTTGTTAAATAATAATCTAGTAAAAGTTGTAATTAAATTTATGTTTAATGCTATATGGAAATTTTACATAAAATTATCTGATATCAGAAAACACCACTAATGATCGATACTAATTTACAGTAAGATTCTGCTAACTGGCCACTAATGAGATATCGTAGGAGAAGATGTAATGAACAGGTGCCACTTTTACACCTGGCCTCACACATATATACCTACATATGTCAGACACGGAGCTTTTCTTTTTCCTCATCACAATATTTATACGGAAAAAACGGTTTCCCTCTTGATTCTACATTATAACGGATGCCATTTCATTACAAGAGAAGAAATGATAAATGTTTTATGTTGAATATTTCTCCATAATAAACCAACACTGATAAACTTTTTTATTACTTGTCTAACAGGTTTTAAAATGTTTAAGTAAGCATAAATTAGATTATAAAATGGAAAATTAGTTAATAACATCTTTTCAAGAAAAAAAAGTGTAATGTTTAAGGCCAGTAAATAAAACTAAACGTCATAATTTAATTCGACTTGTTATTCTGTACACTTTTACTAATTATAATTTATAAATAATCTCGTGTTCCTGTCTCCAGATGAGATTAACATGAAAACTGCAAAATGCATCGAATGCTTTTTTGTTCGTCTTTGCATTAATTTCACTTTAACAATATCTGCGAGAAGATAATACATTTCACCTGCCCCGTATATATAGAACATTACTCTATAATATGCCACTAATTGGCATGTGTTGGACAACAACCGTTTTCTTCTCACCTTTTTCCTTTTTTCCACGCACAAAAGTGTACCACAAAGTGCAAGTATACATATATCATATGTGTTATATTTCGGATATGACTATGCGGGCTAATTATTTCTAGCCAACACTCTTTTGTCGTTTTTACTTCCAACTTGTTATAAAACGTGTAATTTATGTTTTGTTGATTGGTAAAGTGTTGTATTTGTTATCTATACTTGCAATACCTACATTAAAAACCAAGTTCGTTATAGGAATTATCAATCAATAATTGGACACATATCAGAAATGTTTTTATTATTTGGATTATTTTACACAAACAGTGGCACGTAATTTATGACAACATTCATTTTGGCTTACATAAGTCCACACTATATTTGTCCATGTAGAAGTTGTTTGCATTTAAGTAAGTAATAAATTTTGATCAAGATCGTATTTATACAAACTTATAGGTATACCCTTAACAAATATATTCAATTTAAAGCCCAAACTACTTTTAGGAGGTGTTTAAACCGGAAACATATGTTACTCCCTATCAGATCCAAATCGAGGTTTTAAATAAAATGGATCACCTCTAATTATTGAATGATCGTAGGTAGGTATATTTCTATAGTCGCTGGTCGACGATTTCACACCCAATTATCCCACTTTTCAGAACGTAAATCATAATTAATTAATAAAAATTGTCTCCTATGCGGCTATAGCCGCGCTCCGGATTGTTCAATATCTTTTGTTTGATATGCTAATCCGTCCAAAAGTCTCCTCTTTGTTCTGCTCACTTGTTCTTTTTTTATAAATAAAAATATATAAATAATTCTTGAATTTTTCCTCTTTAGGGTGTTGTATCGATTTTATCTCTTATTTAAATTTATATTTTATTATTGTGAATGTTGCGCTGAAATTCATAATACGTTTATCATTTCAATCGTAATGATTTTTTAATGTTGCAAAGGTGTTTGTCTTACTGGAAATTACAAATGTTGTATATATCCCATTTGAATGATTTTAAATAAAGAAATTCACGTAATTTCTGGCATAGAAACAAGAAAAGTGTTTGTTTTTCAATGAAATTGAGTGCATTTCAGAGAACTAAGTAATATTATAGGGCATAGCCGGTGTTTCCAGAAAGGCATTATGCAAATACAACAAGAAAAATGCACACAATTTCATGGTTACAGAAATGTAAAGTAATAATTACATTTATGTGTTTGTATAATAATAATCCCAACAGAACGCAATTAGATTGAAAGAAATATTATGTGTGTATATCATAATTTGAAATGCTAATCAAATATTATGAAATAATTCTACACGCAATCATCATAGGCCGGTACAACGTACTCTTGTTCGATATATGGTAGGTTGTGTTCAACATGATGTAAACAGTCCGCCCTCACTAGGGCCGGAAGTAAATAGCAGCCATTATGCAACACGTACATTATATACCTTCGGATTCGGTAATATATGGACATGGCAGTACAATAGTGTCCCTTAAAACAATACAAGAGATTTATATTCACGAAGATCGGAGATATTTTATCATAATTTTAAATAAATTTATAACGACAAACGAGGACGATATCCTTGATGTCGGAACGTAGTATCTCACCGCTTACGGTTTATAAACAGTACGTATTTCTACCACTAGTAGTGGAGTGTCTTTTGTATTCGCCTCGGCGATACATATACTAAAATTGGAACGATACAGAGAAGATTAGCATGGCCCCTGCGCAAGGATGACACGCAAAATCGTGAAGCGTTCCACATTTTTTGACGATTTTTTTCAAGCACATTTTTTTCCACGGTGAAAATGTCGCTCTTTTAGTGAACGGACACAGTTTCTGGTATATAAAGAATTTGTTGGCACCCATGTCGAACAAATGACTGGAGAAAAGTTGATCAAACTGCGCCTCAGGGTGGGTCGATGTGGATGCTGGCACCGCCGTTACGAGTATTTCTATGCTTTCCATTGTTTGCTTTGTAGCTTGTTGTACAGTTGGAAAATTGTGCTCATGTTAACATTTTGTTGGCAAAAATTAAACATGTTTTTACTATTAGAAGACATCCACTTTATTCTTTGGTTAATTTGTTTGTGTGGTATTTAAATTGGTATTGGACACACAGGTGGTGTTTTTTTGTATACTGGGTAGTTCCGAGCGAATAATTCTTATGCAACAAGTAGGAAAACAGTTGCTGTTTTGAAATCTCTTGGTATAGTAAAGTGGCTATTAAAGGAGTACATAATAATTTTCTTTTAACTACGGGTAATAATTATTACACATAATTTTACATAGAAATGTTATGTATTCATGTAGGTAGCTTTAAGTGGGAAAAATGTACACTTAGTTGTTACACGTTAGATGATAAAATGTGTGTTTTAGGAATTTTTCTAAAATTATACATAAATACTGTAAACTGTATTATAATACGGGCCCTTACTTTATACAATATAAAATTGTAAACTGGTTTTTAATAGAATAATTATTACTCTACCGTCATTTAATGTACATACAATTTCAATAATAAATTACACTTAAAGTTTGTTGGTAAAAAAAGGACGCTTTGTAATTAATTTAAACACGAACGTAAATATTCAAATGATTTATAACAGTAATGAAAAATTTTCATAAATATGTATAATATCACATTATTAATTCGATTAGATTTAAATGAAAAAATATTGCTCTACTGATTTTTTTTCAAGATTCAGTCAACACTTGGAACCTTTTTAGTCCCAAAAGAACACACCTACATTCCAACAACAAAATCCATGTATACCTACGTTTTTTTTTGAGCTTTTCATTTCAGGATTAAAATACTTGGACTTTTTATTACTTTATTTAGGTCACTTACTTCTTTAACCAAAATCTCTCATATTATTAGTCACCCCACATCATACTTGACATTTTTCTACTTGGGTAAACTAACTTTTGAAATGACATCTTTCTAGTAATCTACTCATAAGCTCCATATGGAAGAAATGTATTATGTATTTGTAACATAACACTGCTGTGTGGCCGCACTGAACACAGTGTTCCATCTTTTTGTTCTCTATACAGGACGAAACCTACAGACATAGGTTCTTCATGTCACCATTCTTCATAATCATGTTTGGAACTAATACCCTGAGACCTACACTCACTCTTATTTTTTCTCGCTCTGACGCAAAATTGAAATGTTTACGTATACACCTATTCAAATACGGCAGTAACTCAACTGTGAATGGATTATTTGTTATGTGGATTTAACGTACCTTCCAAGTGTCGTGTTTCACAAAAAAATGTTAATAGGATTTATTGGGGAGGAAAGAGCACGCAGTGGAATATTCAATTTAATTGCGATTAGGAGATTTGTAGAGGCACAACGCAGAGTGCAGCACAGAACTTCTTTAATAGCCAGTTGATGTTACACTCAAGCTCAACAACGGGGTACTGGGTCTTCGGACACGGCAGTCTTGTGTCCAGTTTGATTTTGCCGTCGGGAAAGTGGTAGAAACAATAGATATACTGCGGCGGTTTCACACACAATTTTAATCTACTATTCGGTCCTTTAAATTATACCCATTCATCGATTTGACACTCTTCAATTTGGCCTGTTCCTTCAATAGGAATGTTTTATCCAATTAGACGCAAAACGGTGCATTTGAATTTTTTTTCTCTAAATGAATTCTCCTCATTGGCGGCTCATTGGAAATCTATGTTCATTAATTTATTTCCATTCACAATTTTTTCGCTCAAAATACTTTCTATCCTACGCACTGGAATCTTAAAGAAACATCCATAAATTATTTGCCGGTGAATTATTGGAGTTTGGATGAATGAGTCGATTTCAAATTGTATGGACTAGATGTCACTGGGTGTATATGTATAGACAATGGGGAAAGCTCGCGAAAAGTCCATTTCAAACTGATAATGGAACTGTTAATAGGACCGTTTAGATATTAGTTATGATTATATGAAACACATGTCGTTTGCATAAGGCGCAAATGTGGTTAGCGAACAAAGCTTTCCCACTGTTTCTTAACCCATTACACGAAGATGTAACCAATTTATGTTGACGGTAATGCAATAATCCGGAAAAGCGTTTACATAAATAGTCGAAAGGAATTACGATTTAATTAGCAAGTTCATTGGTTATCTAAATAACGTGTTACTGTTTTAGAGAAATCACACTGTTTTACGACTTTAATTAATCATCGCATTTCCTATTGAATTATTTCGATTCCCACAGCAGTGTAACACAAACATGTTTATATTTTTAATAAACATTGTGTTGTCACAAGGGCATTGCACGAGACATTTCAATCAAATTTCATCATGGATGTAACATGCGTTAGTGAAAAATAGAACACGCCGTTGCACAATAAAGGACATCAGTTGACTTTTGCGAAAAACGTCGACAGATGCTGTAAATAAGTATACAAAGTGCCTCAATATGATTGACATATTTTCCCATAGGCCGTTCGCTAACCCCGGAGAGGCTTTAACATTGTGTATACCCTGATTTAATGTTGCGTTTGGCCTTAGAATGTGTCTGTCAATCAAAGTGCGCCACAATCAAATTGCTGCTTATTTATTAGAGGCAATCAAGCAAAAGGATAACTTGGCCAGATATGCTGTTATTATATGGCCCCGTATGACAATAAAATTGTATACCAACTGGTTCATACGGCAAATTAAAACGTTTTACATTAGACCATACATGCTTGTGCCCACATAAATTGCAAAGCGCGCTTTTTTTCTATATAAAAGTGACGTTGAAATGTCCACATTTGAATTTATAGAAAGTGTTGTATATTATACATGTGTATATGGAAGATAAGGACAGTGTAAAACAGTACAGTAAATCCTTTTGGCGAAAAGGGGGTGAAGTCCCTTTGGACTGAGTGAATGTTGCAGGCGATAGTTCCTCCCAAGGGCCTCACTGCACATTCACTTAATCCATTTTTCCAATATACACGTCATTTATACGTACTACCCAGAGATTACCAAGTAAACCCTTAAGATATGAATGCAAATTAATATGAAAATGGGACTAGGGACTTGAATGACGCTGTATGCATTTTGTTATAATTTCAATGCTGACAGTTTTTAATATTAAATTTTGATAGTAGTAAAAATATTTATAACTATCGTGGATTTGAGAACAATGTATTTTTTATGTTAATTAATTTTCTGAATAAAAAGATGTTTGAAATAGTTTTCATTACTTTTTCCAAGCGAAATACCGTGGAATTTTTGATAACTATCCAATTAGGAGGTTTCATACCTTTAATAGGAATGTAAAATACCACTTCTGCATCACACCACATAAATTCCTGAACAAGTATTTCAAATTTAATTGTATATTTTTGTTTTAATGTATATGTAGAAAAGAAAAAAATTCTATAGGTAGGTAAACGCGTACATGTAAATTATGCACATAAAATAATTGTTAATATATAGCAATGTATAAAAGGAGTATATAAACGATTTGTTTGGGTTTTTGGTAATGTGTGTGTATGCAGTGAATATCACCCCTTACAACCCTAAACAATGGCATCAAAAGCGAAAGCAGACAGAAACAGTATTATATTGTAAAGTGTGTGTTAGAAACTGTTAGTTGCAGCAGGATAGCAGGAACGAGACGACACCAATCAGCGCTCCCAGTGCCTGGATTAGCTGACTAATGTGATTTATTGCTGAGATATTGAGAGGGCTGTGCATTAGCTACCCTCGAAACTAATTAATGCGTTCTTACTAACCTTTTAATCATAATTGGATAACTATTCAAAGCTAACTAAATCCAGATCACATCTGCAAGGCTGTTTTAAAGTTATAATGTCTTGTTAATTAAGTTTGCTTCTGTTTAAAGGGGAATTACTTAATCCAAAGATTTTGTTTGCCTATTTGTTTTCGCAACTTTACCCAAGCATTTCCATTATAAACTGACTTATTTTAGGTATTAGTCGCACTCGCAACATCTTTATAAATTCAATTTCAACTACTAAAGAATATGCCCCGTAATTAAGTGTTTATTTTCACATTTGACAAGCAACAGTGTACAATTTACAGTACACACATATCAATATTGTCGGAAATGAGAGCTATATTGGCGTGTAAATACAGCCCATTATCCACCAATTTCAGGTATTAAATCATTCGGAATAATTGCCTAGTTTCAGGCTATATTATGGAACGTAGATATTTCTGTTTAAATGCACCTCATCAGGATGCATTTGATTATACCTAGTTGAAATAGAACCGTTTACATTTTGATGCATGGCTAATTTAAACTGTCTACCAATCATTCTTTTGAGAAATTAAAGGTAGATATACGTCGAATTCTAATTATATCATCTTATGATGAGGCAAGTGTTTAAATCGACACGTTTTTAATATTTATTGCTCTTAGACATCTGCTTTTGAAAGAAACTAGTTCATATAGAAATGAAGAAATTGTGTTTGGAATAATTAGCATTTTTTTTTGGTGTTTTAAATCAAATTCAATATTCAGTCGAGTGAATAACACCTTTTTGTGTTCCTCTAAACTGTAATACAGTTAATATATAAATATTTTCAAGAGAGGGTGACTCCCTTTATATTTCTGCACAACCAAATAAGGCCCCCTTCAAAGGGAAACGCCTCATTCGATTTTATCAACCGAAGCATTTTATTCACTTCTCGCTTTCATGACTTGTATAATATAGCAATTTGTTTAGTTGCACTATAAATTTGGTGTGTGTATCGATTTTAGTGTAAAATTCTTCAAAAATAATACCGATATATGCGGCGGTAGTGAAATCAGCTCGCAAACATCTCAGAAAGGTACACAGAACGGTGGAAATGTGCAGGCAGCACAGTGAATTGTTAAGAAAACAATTTATTGAAAATAACTTGCAAAGTCCCTTTAAACAAAACATACAAAAGAAGTCCCCCGCCGCCCTTAAAGTTGGCAAACTTCCATATCATCTCGTGTTTTAGAATCCCACCTCTATTCAAAATTTTATATATAAGAAATTTATATGTAGAGTGAAACCGTGCTACATGTTGTAAAACTTTTCACACACAGACTTGCGTTGCATAAACATAGCACAACTATACTCCCAAGTATGTATTCTCTAACTCTCTCTCTTGCAAGTTTTGTAACTCCCAGCTGGCTTCTTCCTCATGTTTTACGTTCGCCTCTTGTATTTTGTATTATAAGAAAAGACTCGATTCATTTTTAAGTTGCAAAACTTGTGCGCTTTCTATACATTTTGTCTTGAATATAATTATTAGTTTAGATTTTGTTCAAGTCGTCTGTGTGCTCCACACTGCCTGATGCTCATATTGATCGTGGTGGCAGTCATCTTTCCGTTGTAGCTATTAGTTACATGGACCGATATGTTGGAGCTGAGCTTCCACATCTTCCCGAACACGGTGTCGACAACGGTCATCAATCATCCAAGACGCCCCAGGCTGTCCAACACCTATAACTCATCTCGCATTACTATAACACGGTTTATGGCTATATCTCTTTTTCTGACATAATAGACCTCTGTGTTTCTACACCATCGGAATAAAATATTAATTTAAATTATCATTTTCGAGAAAAATCACAAAGGCAAATTACTTGCTTCATTAATAACAATGTCTAAGAACTTTTTGAATTTAATTTCATTCCAATTACGAATTGAAGCGGATCTCGAGTCGCTGCTGCTGCTGCCATCAGCCAACCACACACTTACAATGCAAATGTATACTAAAGGGCCAAATAATCCAAGACCGCACAATCTTGCTGTATGAACCATCATCCCCCTTTGGTTTCCGCTAACTTTTGACTTCATAAATATTGTAAACACGGGCTCTTCTAACTTTGTTTCAGCCTCTTAACTATTATTTTAACGCATAGACCAACTGACGCCACCTTGAGAAACTATTTTAATAGCACTTGTGAGTGTTTTGCATTCGCACACTTCCAATATGCCAAACTTTTACAATTATATCCAAACAATGTCATTAAATTATAGTGGCAACTAAATATTGTCGCAGAGCGTATATACAGCAACACAATTGTTTCCAAATTCAATTGGGATTTTTATCACGTCAGGGGCGTTAATTAAAATACAGGACCTCTTAATTAGATTTAATAGCATAGATTTGTATTTTAAAAAGGAATATCTTTTACCATTCTTAACAACTGTCTTCTGATTAATGGTCCATTCTGAATTTAATTTCACAGCCTTAAAGGATTGTTGAAATAAAATATTGTCGCACTATTACCTGGATGTTTCTTTCTTTAAATTCGTGTTGCTCTGAAACTAATCAGTATTAATATATTAAGAATTTTTATAAAGCCATATACACATATACAAAACAGACACACATTGTGACAAGACTATTGTTATTTGAATGGAAAAGCACAATAAATATGATAAATGGTACATTGGAGGTCGCTACTCTGTCGCATTAACTAGTTTTAAAATCTGTCCCCGACGTTTCTGGGGACATTAATATCATATACGCGATTAGCCGTGAATAGAAGCAACCTCTTTTAATCTAGACGAAAGTATTGATATACATTCTTTTTAATAATGCCTTTTATAAAATGCGACTCGTATCGAAACTAATTTCTTGCTAACTGTTACTGACAGAAGGTCCGATATGGGCACGCCCAGTTGTAAAAATATTATATTAATGTGTTAATAATGGTCCTAAGAGAATAATAATGTGTGATTTTAAAAGGAGAATCAGATAACACGGTATGATTGATGTTTTCTAATTGCCAGAAGGGTTGAAGGTCCTTTTTGGCGGCAATTTTCAACTTTTTGTTGGCAACTTTCCCTGAAATACAAAAATCGAAAAAAACGATTCTCTGTTTGTATATGTTATGTAGATCTACTTAAGAAAATTTATAGTGTTGGAGAGTAAGTACATGTGTCAAAATCACACGTCACATTAAAAACATAAACACTCAAGGGGGCCAATGTGGGGCGACTGACTCCATATCACCCCCTAACACGGCAAGTTGCATAAAGTGGCCCTTGTAGACAATAGAATTTTAGTTCTAGACACACTATCGAACATAAATAATAATCATTCACAGTTCCAGGGAGCAGCGTGCTATATTTGCGATTCCCACGTTCGTTGTGAGTTTTCTGCTATAGCACGCGTAGACCGCAAACATTAAATATCTAATAAATCCGATTCATATGTTAATCCGCATATATCGATATGTCATATGGACTCACTAAACCACATTTATTACTCTTATGTAAACAATAGCACGAAGGCTTTGTCTGTTTAGTGTGTTTGTATGGGGTCACCATAAACATCTACTTATGCCAGTGTTCATAACGTATTATCTGCCAACTATGTATGATGGATTTTACTTGAGCATGATTTATATACCTTTGGGGGATTAAGATCATTCCTCAGATCCAGGGTGGCATGTTTCTGTTGAATTTTCCAACAACTTTTTTTTAATCATGTGTTCCCATTTCGCTGCTGTGTGTGTGCGTCCAAAAATGACCAATTGGTGTCAATTAAATCTGGCCAAATATTATGATTACATGCGGTTTGGATACGTCTCTCTCACACTGGACCCATTTATGAAACATTTGACAAAATCAAATGTTGTATATGGTGGTAGAAGGGAGCCTGTGGCCAACCACCCGCAACGACCCTCAGCTATTATACTCACAGATAAAGTTGATTCAATTATAGGAGACCGCATCTGCCATCTGTTGGCTATTATGGGTGCGCATTGGCCGTACTAACGTGATTAACTCATTGCTAATCTCTTTGCAGCAGCTTGACTCGGCCACACTATACACATTGAGTCGCAATGAGAAACTCTCAATGCGAACATCCATATGATGATTGCGGTGGATAAGATTGGTGATAATGCATGACACGTATAGAGAGGTCAGATGTGTTCATTTCCGGTGAAATACTTTTAAATGGACACTTGACCGTCCTCCCAACGATTCAATTTTTCTGTGCACACCATTTTAGCGATGGTATCTTCCACATTTTCAATTTGATCGATATATGGAATAATTAGAGCGAATCGGTTTGGTATTAAGTACATCAATTTTTCTAAAATGCATTGCACGGCATATGTGCGCTCATATTTATTGGTGTACGCTATTTTATCGACAAATTATGTCACAATGTTTTTAAAGAGAACAATTTTGCTCGGTGTACTGGTTTTATTATTGTTACAAATATACATAGAGGTAGTGTACAGATGCATAAACATAACTTTGTCATAGTTTTACTACATTTGCGTGATATTAACGTCTCGAATATGGTAGCGATTTAGAAATGCAAATCACCACCTAATCTGATGCTATAACTTACCAAACAACAAAATTTCAAACTGGCACTCTATCTTGATCAAAAATACGCATGCAATATAATTATAACTAATAGCTTGTTTTACCTTTATAAATAACATCGTTTTAGATGTTTGGAAAAAATGTACAGTTATGTGATATTTATGCTAAATTTACGTTTATTCTAATAAAAATTATCGTTAATGCATTCAGAATTTGTTTGTTTTCATATATAGGTAGGTATATGTGAAACGTTGATTTGCATTCAACTCTGTATCTCGGTTATTAGAAAAGTATTTGTGGAATTTGTGTGATGTTTTTCTCGAAAAGGGTCTTTTTGTTTTTCGACAATTCGTGCAGCAATGTTTATGACGAATTCGACCAATTTGAAGGTAAAATAAACCATTTCAAGTATAAAATGTAAGCTTTTATTGCGGATAGTCTCCGTGACTTCCAAACATAACATTCTTCAGTTGAAAATAGAAGTAGTCAAACTTACAGCTCATATATTTTCCGAATAAATAAAACACCGGGGAAAATGTCAAAATTATCCGCATTTCGTGTGAATTGAAGACAGCAATTTAATGATATTCCATTGTTTGATGGAAATCCTAATTAAGTCCTTAAAAACTGTTTAAGGATTAAAAAGGAAAAAATTCGTAAATATTCATAAGTGAGGAGAGATTTATAAATATTTCGTAAAGAAAATCGGAATGGATTTATATCCATGTAAAGTCTAATTTTGGGACAACTTAAGTACCCATAACCGATAGAATAGGTATAATATTTGCGTTTTATACCGTGTATTTATAAATAAATACGCATAAATTTGATATACACAAAGATATTAAATATATATGCCTTACATTTGCTTAATATATTTTATTTGACACAATAAAAACATCATAAACACTTGCAGACTATAATTCATTATGCAGTTATCACCCCTCTCAGAACAAAATAAAAAAAGATATGGAAACCGTGCGCTGCTACTGCTTTTCTCATATGTAATAATAGTGTGGGTCTTTTATACAATTGTTATATTTGCTGCAAACAAACACAACACTGACAGATTATTACTGTTTTCGCTACTACTCCGTCCTCCCTTTTATCTCTCCTTCCAAATCAATATTTGTTTATATTGTTTACAATATTTTTTCTCTTCACTAAATACCAAATCCATTTCCATCAGTGATTTGTGGGAAATTTCTATTCGGGAAATCCTCATCGCAGTTTAATCGACATCATTTACTTAAAGTGCAATAAAAATAAGGAATCGTTTATGTCCTCGTTAGGAAATCCTGTACAATCGATTATACTCATACTTTCCATATAAACTACAAAATTATAATTATTTATAAGAGCATCTCTCGTATGTAGGTATACGCATCTCAAATTGTAATCAAGTCTAAGTTTTGTGGGAACGAACTGACAGGATTTCAATAATTACCTGAAACCAAGGTAGGAATTAAGTGCGAAACACCAAGCCATCCAACATGTGATAACCATGTAAATATGGAACAAGAGACTCGTTATTACGAAAATAACTTTAATCTTGTATTATTATCAAGTAACTGGTCCTCTTGTTGACCAATTTGTGTTTATCTTTACATAATTTAGAAAACAAACTGATCCCATGGCAGGATGTAATGATTTTAAATCGCTTATACGCACCGTTCAGTCGTGTGCAAAAGGTTACAATTATTCCATTTTATTGCACTAAGGAAAAGCGATATAAAAAGAGGACCACAAAGTCACTTAATCACCTCAAGGTATTCGATGGAACATATTGATTATTTGTCTCAAACTTATCATTTAAAAGTTTGTAGCTTGTAATTGTACAATTATATGGGCAGTTTAATAACCTGATCACCATAACGAGCTGTAATTTGTAATTATATTTTATACGATTAAAATTCTAAGTGTACACAATTGTCTATTTATCGAGGAATGAGAGTATAACAACAACTTTTTAATGTATTTTATATTAAATTAAAGACGAATAATTTGCAAAATTGTTTTCACAAGATAAATACGCTTTAGTGTAATTACATTTTTCGAAATTCATAATTTTATAGCTTTATTATTTATAAGTATAGTGGGTTTTTATATCTTTTTTCTCAACTACTAAGAGATGTGAATATAATGTAGGTATTAACCTTTAGGCGATTATTTAAATGAACCTTGTTAGTTTATTATAAAATTAGTCAAGAATTGAATATTAAAATAATTATTTTGTTATCAACGAACCGTTGTTGAGGAAGTAATTTACTCAACGTAAAAAAATCCTTATCTTATACCATATTTTTGTGTAAAAAATTTCACATTAATGTAAAACTTCTTTATAAAAAAAGGGCAAAATGCAGATGTGTCTTATTATTACTTATATTGCATTACGTGTTCATACATCAGTCTAGCAACTAACTGAGCACAAGCAAACACGCAGTCAGGATAATTACTATGTATATAACAATAATTATAGTGTGGTACTTTGATTAGACCCTGCTGGTCTGTCAAATAACAACAACAAACAAAATACTGGTACGAATTACATTGTGCAATGCGGTGTTTAAATTTGCAAATTATTCCAACTTGCCGTTCAAATTTGACATGAGTAATTGAGTTTTCAGTTTTCGTGCCTTGTATACACCTAATAAACGCTTGTATGTGTGTATAATTTTTCTTGTTTCTGATGTTCTTTTGTAATGTGATCCGCACTGGATAATTTAACTTGATTTTAATTATATCATGTTAAATTGTTGATGTTTTCATTACGTTTTCGGCTCTTTTCCATACAAAAATCTACACTCTCTCTACTATATTCATTATTCCATCGAAATTATTAAATTAAATATGTTTCGTATTTTACATGCAAACAGAACAATAAACTGATATATGAATATGACATGGTTGTTTGTTTAAAATGATAAAAGCGTTCAGTGTTCTTTTTTTCCAAATTGCACATAACATACACTTCCAATATAACAACAATGAGCGGCAAATATATTTGTGTTGTAGTAAATTTTATTTTAATTATTCGACTACAAGTGCACACACACATACATGTCTACAGTCTAATAGTAGTTGGGGACGGTATATATATATATTATATTTGTGAAAAAAACATGCAAAGCACATATTCATGAATTCACATACACATACTGTGGAGTAGAAAACACAATAAAGGTTCATTTTATATTGCAAACAAGCTGCATCGGTGCTGGTTACATGTACAGTTGCAAATGCTCGTTATAAACGAATAAATATGTAGTTGAATGTGCAATAACAGTACGAAATATTAGTATGATAAAATTAAATTTTACGCCACAAACTGCCGGTGGCAGATTAAGCTCTTGTAAAAACACACAAACCCGACCAACTTTCCATGTTAAAACAACCTGGCCGCGCTATTTCGTGGTCATCCAAAAATGTGCGTCACAGACGGTGTCCTCCACCGTTTGGACTGCGGTGGCCGCTTGGAAGCGATTCTTTAGCGCTATTTGATTGACTAAAAGGTTGACGATGCTTTTTTTTATTGCCATTCCGAGACACAACTTTCCATGGACAAGACAGCTGAAATTCTGACAATAACAGTCTGAATTCCCCGAACAAGAATCTCCTTTACAAACTCGCGTATGTGTACAACGTTATCCTATGGTGTAGAGATCAAAACCGCCACGTATTATAGGAGCGTCTTCTCCGTCCTCTTCCGGCTTCCCTTTTTCATAATTGGTGGAAAAAGGAGCACTGCTGATGTGGATCTATTTCGAATTGAATTGTGTATTTTTCTTCGTGGAGAGTAAAAGAGAATTGGCGAGACTGTGTCGATTATCCCCTGTGCCAATGGACGTGACTAGGAATTTAAGTTGGATCGTCGCTTTAACATTATTCATCAAAAACGCGTTCTATACACACACACTGTTTCATAATAAAAGTGAATTTGATGCCATTTATTGGGCATATTTTTTATGAGATGATGCTGGAGTCCGTTTTTGCTCCTAAACTTGTGCATTTGAATTAATTCACACTATTGATTTGAAAATGCCAACAGCGATTATGTATTCAAAAGGACGAATGCTGGATGCAATTTAATCTCGTCGCGTTTTCCCAAACAACAATGCATAAAGTTTCATTAAACATCCCCTAAAATTTGTCAAGTGAACACATCAGACAGTGGCATCATATTAAAAAAGTGAGAACATGAATTGACAATATGTATGCTAAATAGAGAAGTGGCTGAGTGAAGAGTGAATTTAAAACGATTCAAATGTCAATGGTATCGCAATTATAAAACCCTTCTAGTATGGTCGTCAGCGTCAGACGTCATGGACACATGTGTTCAGGATGGAACACAGCGATGCCTCAAAATTTATACTTTTTATTACAGCTATACTAAAAAGTGTAAAATTCTAAAATTGAACAAGGGGGATATTTTTAATATTGTTCCATATGTGAAATATGTAGACTCGTCCAGACTCTTACGACATTTGTTTTGAGATATTGAGGTGAATATATTTTATTTCGTTCAGGTCCTTTTCAGCATTGGACAGCTTGTAATAATCCTATCCACCACGTTTTTTTCTGCTCTTTATATAACAAAACTTCCATTCACTATTATTTTTGGAGTGCAGATTTTAATCGGAGCGACCTTTGCGACAGTTGTACAAATCCGTTAACTGCCTGTGTGCCCATATGCATTTTATTTTCTATTCTCTGTATACTAAACCTCACTATCCGTGTTTAAATATTGTAACACTGAATATATAACATAAGAAGGGGATGTAGACAACAGATTACTGACACACCGGCCGTATTTAGGCCATTGTTTGTCCATTTACCGCCAGCTAAGCTAGTGTTTACCAACACTCACTCTGTATATATTTAGTTATGCTGCCTAGCCTTGTTAGGACTGATTTATTAAATGCAGGGACGAACTGGGCCGTAAATTTTGGAAAAGACAATTTACAATTCTAACATCTTTTTCCTCACTTACAAATATCTCCAATGATTTTTATCACAAAACTATACGTTTGTCGATGAATGGTAAAGTTCTACGCAACTCTTCTTGGTTCCTGAATTCTGCATTAGTCCCGACTGTGGTCCTGGACTAACCACTACAAACTGTCAATGAATGATTTAGGTACCATTTCCAGGTGTGTTTATATTAGTAAAGTTCGTAAACACGGCGGTTACTTTGATGGCTTTTCGGAACTGTTGGAAAATTGTATAAATAGGCATATCCTTCCATCAAGCATACTATCTTACATTTGTTGACAAGCGAGAGCGGCTCTCACCATTTACCAAGTGCGAAAAATAATATTTACTTTACGTTTAAAATATAAGGTTCATCTTTTGCGAATACCGTTGAGCCGAAAAATTTCTCAAATAAGCACGAAATTCGAGTACATGAATATACCTGAGAGTGAAAATAAATAAGTAAAGATGCTTACAATATTTTGTTGATGTAATTAGATTGGTATACAAAAAGTGGCAGAAATTTCCTTGAAAACACGCAAACATCACATCATCCACAAGAGAAAAGATTTAAAGGAGCATTGAGAAGAGTGTTCAAGAGATGGCAGCATTATGTCCAACATTTCATATAAAGGCGGGTACTAAAAGGAGGAGCAAAAGCTCCGCCTTGTAACCTCCATGTTCGATGATTCCTTAGCAGCTAAAACAGGACATGTTCAAGTCCTTTGAACATTGTCGCGTTATATTCCACTTATTCTCCACTCTATTATGGAGAGATGTAATATGTGTACGGTTGTTCGTTCACTCACTAAAAGTTGTTTTCTTGCTCTCTCTTCTCTTTTGAGTCAATGTTTTTTTTCCACTTTTTGCCACTTTTACAAACAAGAGTATCAATTTTTCATTTTGGACCAAGTGTGGGCATTTATGTTGGAACAATGAACGAGTTTTTCTTATGGCTTCTTTCGACAGATATGAAATCTAGATAAGCGCAACTTTATATGAAAACAATTATTCGGAATATGTAATTAGATCAATTCCAGAGTTGATCTCTTTGAGAACCAGTTTGTATTACAAGGTGATGATACATTATTGCTCAGATTATGAGCAAATTCTTGAGACGTCATTGAACTAAAACAGTGTAAATAAGCAGAGAGACAGAATAGCAATCAATATTCCGATTTGAGAGCGGATGCAAAACGTTGAAAATCAAAGTAGGAAAATGATCCCCAAACACTAGTAAAATATATGGGGAAAATTGAAGGCAACCAAACGAAAATAAGTGAAACAAGAACAATGTCGCAGACTGTACAAAAGACGGGAGAGGAACATGAGAAGTTAGAAGCTGGCGGGTCACAAAATACAATAATGCGAGGCAGCGAAAGGAGCGAAGAGAGAGTCAACGGCAACAGCTCGTTTTGGGAGTGACAACCGAAGCATTAAACTAAACGTATACGTTGTAGCGCCAGGGAATTGGCATCATTGTGCTGCGTCGCTGAGCGGTAAGCTCAGGGGGGCGCGATAATGGGGCTGTTCCCTCAGGACTCTGCATTAGGAACCCCTGATATACTCGCGGAAAACATTCACATTGTCGATACGGACACTTCATTCTCTCTTCCAACTTAATGTGACACTTTTCGACTTGGTGATGCTGTGTAACTCTCTCACTGTTGCCTTTTTCAAAATTATTAGTTGAGCGAAAAGTTGTTAATAAATCGTCGTAAAATTTCTTATTGTTACACGACTTGTGAAATTCAAAATTAACTCACACAAATTTCGGAAATATTTTATGTTGCAAGGAGGTAGGACATGTTATCGCACACTGTTATAATTATTGGGTAATATAATGTTGGTTATAACCCAACTAAATATACCAGTTTTATTAGAATATTTTCTAAATATCCTCGTAAACTGTGTGATTCAGTTTAATATAACTTGCTGTAATTGTTCTGGCAGCTATACATTAAATTTTAGTCTACTCGAGAACGCTATTAATTTGCTACCTTTGAATTTAATAGTACCTAACATTTACAACTGCTGTTACGTATGTAGAAGTACTTATAAATCAAATTCTTTTTGAGCGTAAAAACATATTCAATAAATTTGCTCGAGGGTATCGACAATAAGACAATAATAATCGTCTAAAAATATATTAATGCCCATCATACGATAACCTCCCCGATAAACGGCTTTTAATAGGCGGTCTTTTAGTTCAAAGGACTGGAATAAAGAAACCAGATCGTCGTTGTATCACTAATGAAATGAGGCATAAATACATTTAAGAGTATGGTTGGATTAATGTTATTAAAACCTGAAATCCACCATATAGAATAACATGGCCAGAATTTTTTTCCATCCAAATAGAAAAGATAAATGGGTGGAGAGAGATGTTTATCAGATGATGCGTTGATTTTCGTTAAATTTTCCATCGACCGGAGGGCTTTTTTCCCGAAAAGTGTACACGTTCACTTATTAACGCTTGAAACATAATAAATATTTCATTGATTTCTCAGTGGAATTGTTTACAATACGTTTAAAAATTCATCGTAAAAATAAAAGAACCCGAATTGCGCGATGTTTGTGTCCCAAGTTTGTCATTCTCTCTCTATGCAACAAATGCCATTCCATGAAATGTCATTAATAATTTTTTATAATGAAATCCATCAGCTAAGAGAGCATGTGGAATAATTGAAATCGAGTCCATGTTACACAGGGAGTATGGATCCTTAAGTGAATAGTCCTTCGTTGAATACGCAATGTGCGGTGTGACCCATGTCCATCGGTGTCCGGCAATCTCTGAGGCCATCCATTATTCAGCAGCAATGTGGATAGTACGGCTAAGAAGGCATCCTAGTCGACGACAACGTGTCACCACCCCATTCAGGGACGAACAAATGTATCCCTCGTCCGAGGCTGACCCTGAGGGCTTAATCCTGAACTTGCCAAGTTTTGCTATATGTTGGAAACAATGGTGACTCGTAAAAAATCACCTTCTGGGGAGAAAATTCACTTTCCTGCAAAATAAATGGTGCGAATTCTATGCTACAAGTTAAAAGCACACACACACTTTTTATATAGCGTACCGCACTTTTATTTCCGTTGTTATTTTGTCATTTTTCGGACACCGCACTGAATCAAAGGCATTCTCTGTGTGGAGATGATATTCAAATTTATTGGGAATTTGGGAATTTAAAAAAAACTTCCTAAAAAGAGATCTGGAAATGATATCGTAGAAGTTTGCAATCTCTTTGGATATAGTTTGGTGTCGGTGGGACTCGCCCTGATCGTTCGGACCGCGGTCAGCTGTCAACCATCACTCACATTCGCTCGGCCACTACATGCTTTTGTACTTAGCCCCGCGCTAGCCCTAATTGTGTTGGAAAGCCGCCACTGGATCCCGGTTTTCACAAAGCGGCACTCTCTTTTCAATCCAGCACGGTGTACACTTGGCGTCCACAATAGTGCTCCGCACCATTCGCACGGTGCTCTTGCATCACCTACCTACATTTTGTTACTTTTCTAAAAGGGATAACAGTGTTGTTAAAAAATGGAAATGTTGTTGGTACACGCTTGATTTCACTATTGATTTAATTAGATAGACAGCGTCTAGATATACAATGTTAATGGTTTGTTGGTCGTGTTCTTTGACTTGCCAGTCACGGATGAGAGTTTTGATGTCAGAAAATGTGGATGGCAATGTTTCTCCACTGTTTATTTGTTATTATATGGAAATTGTGCAAAATACGGCATTAATATGTAACAAAAACACCCTTTTACTACAATACCCATTAAATGTTTATAAATAAATAAAATTCGTCGTTTAACACAATTTAAGAGCGATTATTTATTACTACCTGACAAACAAAAGCCATAATTGACGACTGACTCGATAAATATGTGAACATCATTAAATTTAATGCTAAAATCTATACAAAAGTGGACAAAGTGTAATTGGTTGGGATTTTAGTTCATAAAATATAAATTTCCAATAAAACGTCCATTAAATCAATAGTCTACTATTTTATTTTTACCGCATTTTACTATTATTGTTGGCTATTTGGGCGCGTTTATGTAAATCATAGCAAAACTGAAATCATATACAGAAAAAAAAATCAATAAATAAGCCACGCCAAAATTTGATAAAATTTTGACCATCATCACAAACAGCGGCATACAAATAGGTATTGGGTATAACTATATGCACACACGCATCGCATCGTATTACTTTTTTCCTTTTCCAATTGAATGCTAGATGAGCGATGTTTTGCATTTACACAGTTGAACGGATTTTCTATGTACAATAGTGCGAATATTTAATAATAAACAACAAAGCTTGAATAAAACATATAATTTGTTTAAAATGAAACTAGCCAAACATAATTCAACGCTTATAAAATGCCATGTACAACTAGCACACAGTTTGAGATAAATTATTATTATACGAAACGGTTTTAGCTTAAATTTTCGATGGGTATTAATTAGGTTGATTGTACAAACAAGCAATTCGTAAATGCAAATTTGAACGAAATTGCGTAGGGCATATCAATTTCCCTATTCAACAAATCTCCATGGGTATAATATTGGCTGGAACATTGGATACAAGTGACTAACATAGACGTTAATGCCCCTGGTTAGAATTACATCTAATATTGACTTGCAAAATCGCTGTTGAAAGGAAAGGAGCACGTCCCTGGGCGTGCTGGTGCCAAACGATCCCAGACTTACTTTGATTGATTGGCCGCGCGTTGATACCTTTGCCCTTAATTGCTTCCCGAATGTGTTTACACATACTTCATATCCCATATCAAAGCAACATTCGCACTCTCCTTTTTTCTACAAAAACTTACTATACCAAACACTAGCATATACGAGTAGAGAGACAAAGTTGCAGAAAGGGGCGCTATGGCTCATCCATTCCACTCTACTCATATATTTACAGAAAGGGAGTTCGAGACTGTTAGACACTTTTAATTATGACTTGTAAGTGTACTGTAAACACACTTTACTCCTATAATACTAATTAATCTAGTCTAGTGTACATTTACTCTCCAATTGAGAAATACTTTTTAATTCCAAATTGAATACATCTCGAAACTAGTCGAGAATTTAGTTAATATAGTATTTATATTAGTTGTGTGTAATTAATTACTGATGATTGGATGCAGTAGTTTAAATTGCATAATTAATGTGTCGTTGGTGACAGTGACAATAACATGCAATATTTCATAGGCCAAGTACAAGGGTTTAGTACTAAATATTCATTACATTGAACAGTAAACAATGAGAGCTTAACACCAGCATCTGAGAATAATACCTACAATATATATGCATATATGCAAGTAATTCTCATCCCAACAAGTTTCGTCACTAATAAGTAATACTAGGTCGTGTTAAACTCTACCCTTGGGCTTTAATCCACTATATTCCTATATCATGTGTTTTAGGTGTGCATGTATGTATGTTCGGTATTTTCACTTGAGGTTCTCTCGTTGCTCTCGTCTCTCTCAGGCTAGAGCCAAGCACTCAGCAGCCGTCTCTTCTCCTGTATATCCGTACCAAATTACATATTCGAGTTGTTCCATATTACATGTACACACTGGTATTATACAACCCTGCCTAAATGTAATATATATGACGTACAGTTTGTAGAAGCACAAATACAACACGAGTACCTGTTACATATTTTCATTTGTAAAATATAGTAACGGCTGGCGGTGGAAAAGGAAAGGGACCGAATAGGACTAATGAAAACGTATTGTGACGTTGGAAATTTTTAGGAAAACTGGTCCTGCCATCACATGCAGCACTTTGCACTGTGGAAAAAAGTGCGCTATAAAAACATGCCCATTTCTCTCTATACACATACCCATGTAGGTATGATGTGCTTCTACACTGGGTGCTTGATTTATAAAAAAATGTATAAAGTATTTTTTATGTAATAAAAAGGGAAAAAGAAAACGTATGTATATGGCAAAGTTTGTTGCTACATTTTATTATATATCTCTTCATTACATATATTTTTCCAAGTTGATGGGTAGGTGTATATGTTGTTTAGTGCTCTGTTTTTGTAGAGGAACTTTTCTAGCAGTAAATATACATTAAATATATATTTTTTGTGTTTTGCTCCCTGTATACATTAGCTTTACTTTGATGTTTGTACATTATGACAAGTCGTAAAACGCACCGCACCACATACTACTTTACATGTAAAATGCGGAACATTTCCAGTCGCAAAATGTAATGGATAGAATGTATTATTTGTTTGCGAAAATGCTAATAAAAATGAAAAGCATCTAATGTTGTAGTCTTTTTATGTTTGCGACTCTTTAACCGCACTAGGTAGGTATATGTATATTCCACATGACGTTCATTATAATATTATCTGATATCAAATAGTCGACGTACCTAATACACTGTTGTAAATTGTAAAAACCAATGTTTAAATCTCAACATTGTAGATTAGTGTTCCTAAGCGCGAGCATTTCCTTAAATGTACAATTAATCTGCTATAAATGTTTATTACTTTATAAAAAAGAGCCAATAAGCATTTTATTATGCAATAATTTATTAATGGTGTATACAATATTATGTATAAACATACTTAACTTAAACGTTTTTTTGTTAGCTATAGTTTATAGACTAATAACTAGAAATATGTGAAAATCGATTCGGTTGGAATAAGAGGAGAAAAAACAGAGCGATAATAATACGAGTTCATAAAACATGGCTTGACGGTATTTAATGTTCATTTTGTACCACATAAATGGCTATATTAGATTAAACACGTACGTATCTATAAATTTTTACAAAAAGTAATGATAAACGAGCCAAACACCGTTTTATATCTTATATATTAATAGACCTAGCACACTTGCTACTAGAAAGTTTATATAATACTATCACAAAAGCAATTGTCATAGCGATGGTGGACCGCAAACCGCGTCGGGACGCCTTCTGGAACCTCGTTTGCTACACTAATTATTATTCATAAACCTCTGACCGTGTTGACCGGTCCAGGGCTTGTTCAAATTAATATCATCCACTTTACATGACTGTTCTCGGATTAGACAAGTTCAATGTAAAGGCATCTCTTCTCTCTTGTCCTGGATGTCTGACAAGCCGTTTCACTTCTCCACGATAACCTCTCGGTATATTGAATAATTGAAGTGATATTAGATGCAGAGTGCATTTTAAATATTCTAATAGATGCAGTCATTTGTTAGCAGCAGTATATGCAGATATGCGATCCATGTGTGTGTTGTAAGTATGCATATAAGAGGATGCTGTGTGCAAACATCGAATTAACATTATCGTTCCACTCATAATTTATAAGTTAACGATTTTGCGTGGGTTCCCTACTTTATAATAGGTACAAGTGGGTATAGGAATTTAGTGTGGCGAAAACTAAGAACAATGCCCTCCTAAACATTTTCGCATTCAAATCGGACGCAGAGATGCAGACAAATAATTTTCAACTTGTTTAGTTTTGTTTGAATAAAAGGCGAATGATACGAGAGAACGGTGTATAGGTACGGGTTGAAAATGTTTGTTAAAATGTTGTGTCTGGGTGGATGGGCAGAAGGACCGTATATAAATAAACTATACACGGATATATTCCATTCGAAAATCGACGAGAGTAAAGAAACAAGAAAAAACAGGCAGTGTTTCTTTTATTTATATGTGACTTTGAGTGTTCCGACGAGGTGGTGATGTAATTAAGAAAGGCGCGCCACCCATTAGAAGAAGCGGGCCGCCGTAAATCTCCCTCTTTGTCACGTACCACAGCACACAATCCTTTTTTTGCATCAACACAGGTTATACATACGTATATAATACATTTTTTTTCTACTCTACAACGTTCCTCTCTTTACAGTCGTCTCCGACTGCCTTCGGACAACGGTGGACACCTTATACTTTTTTGGGTAGACCAATGTGATTTCTGTGTTCTTTTCGCTTATCGCGCGATAGATCTGAATCTTTGGCTATCAAGAGTATCTTTGTTTTTGTACCGACTATGGCGCCAGTCACCCTCATTAAACGCTCTTGCCGATGTGAGTCGCTCCAGAGCGGAGATTGATGGAACTTAATAATCCATGTAATGATATTTACTTAAATTGTTTTTTTTTGACTTCACACAAGAGCAGAGAGTGACAGCACCTGCGGACCCATTAGTTAGGCATTTATATTACCATTTTCCGAATACCGATAATTAAATAAATTTGTGTGGAAAGCAGCAGGGATGGTAGAAGCGGGAGAATAAACGTGTATGTGACAGAGCGTCGTTTCAAATGATGATTCTATGTAAAAACAAGCACCACTGCCCGCCCTCAAGTCGACTTGAAATTACGTGCCTTGTAAAACCACGCGGCGGGCTCGTTTGCATAAGTTTTACTTTCCAAGATTAACAGCGCGCGGAAAGTATAATGGAATAGGGCTTTGAGAATTGTGGTGTGGGGGTTGAGAGGTAGTTTTTTACGGTTATGTGGCGCAGTAATGAATGCCGCCTCCGCCACCCCATGTCTCTTCTTCTCTCTCTTCACCGTCGACCGCCGCCGCTCTGTGCAGCTTAATTTTTATAGGAACCGCGCACACGGCGCTCTCTCTTATTCTCTTCCTCTCCACCACCATATCGAATCCAAAAGACTTTATAAAGTTAGGACCACTTTTTAAAGGATTTTAAGATTCGTTAACAGTTTTAACAAACTCGCTACACTTTCCGACCCTCCCATATTCTATACTCGGTTTAGTGGTATACAGCGAGTGTTTGGGGCGCCAGGGCCCACATTCCGCAAATATACCAGTTGTGATTACTTTTGCAAGTTTTTTAATATCTCTTACAGCACCGTTCAACATGACACGTAATTTTGGGAATTTTATTTTAATGGGGTGGTATTAGAACGGAGGCATTTTTTCTGCTACGTCTTCTCTTCTTTCGGAAATAAATTGCTTTGAGAATTGCTGTTTTGAACATATCGCATTTTTTAATGACCGTCAAGTGGTTTTGCAATAAAAAATAAACAAAGAGAGACAGCGAGGATTTTATTAAAATAATGTGCTCCAAGCGCATATCTTAATGAACACAATTTATAGGACAATATAATATTTGTCGTAAATGCGAAAACTATTTACATTATCTGGGAGGAAACAAGCTTACTCAGTATATGGCAATAAGATTAGAATAGGTGGCAAGGCATGTACGACATATAGTTGTTTGCAATGCAAGAAGCGTCTGTTTGAGTCTTTTCATCAAGGACCAACAAGCTCGTCAATCACCGCTTCAGACTGCCATTAAAACCACTACGAAGCAAACCGCGATAAAGAAGGCGAGCTTATCGCCACAGAAAACTGGGAGAAGGAAGCCACTGTCGATAAGTATGCAGAATACTCGCCTTTAAATAGTGACAGAAATAGATTCTGTCGTCAATCGATCTTCTTAGGCTGTTAACCTTTGCATCTCATTGAATCTTGTCGTTAAACATTCAACACTACATTTACAACATTGAATTCTCTTTTCTTTTCATTTATGGAATAACTTCTGTTTATGTTGCAATGTGAAAATATCAGGAATTCTTTCGAGACGTTGTTGATTTTTTTTTCGCTTCTCATCTGTGTGAGAGTTTACTTGAAATTATCCTTTGTCGAAATGTTTTATTACGGTTCGTACATAAGGGAAGCCTTTGTAATTACCATCAAGCAAAGAAAAGCTTTAAAAAGATTTTAGCAACCTTGCGAATTAATTAGTCTCTGTGATAATTGATATAAATTGTCTTCTCTCTTATTTTACAGCACATTAAGCCTTTAGGCACTTTTAATGGATAAGGTGTATGTGGAAATTATAAAACATTGCAATTTAAGATGCAAATATTGTTCCAACTCTATATAATAAATTTGTCACATTTAAATTTATGTTTAGACCACAATGACAAAAACAACACTTTTTGCAATGGCCAGACATATTTTGGAAATATCAACATTTCCAGTGTCATTATACATATTTTATGCAGGTTGTTGCAGGTGGCAGTAAAATTTTATTAGCTCTGATGGCTTTATTTTTGTACAAAGTGTTTCCAATTAAAAATAAGCATTCAATGGTGCGGTGAACAATTTAAATTTTGTGCAATTTTACGTTCCAACACATTCATACAATGTGTGTGTGTGTGTTGACGTCAAGAAATATATATTATGGATGAAAATTGTTCTCATAATTTCATCTAGGAGAGCGACTATTTTATTACATCTAATATTAAAGAGCATAAATATGTTAACACACTGTCTTAAAGTTTATTAATATCAAATGCAATGCCTACATGTAGTCAGATGGAATTGCATTGCCATTTGCACCACTATTTAACGTATATTTGATTTGCATATCGAATGTGTTAACGTAGTAATATAGGACAGCTGTGAGGGTCGTAATTGTGTTGTATATATCGCAGATACACCCCTTCCTCCTGCTTCTTAGATTGTCAATTACAAAATATGGGCAGGAAAATGTTCGGCTCTTATTGCCTCCCTTTGTTGCCAATATAAATGAACCTTATGCGATATATAGCAATACTATGTTAATTCTATGTAAATTTATCCTCAATATGTTATGCACTTCGAGACCATATCGATTGTTTTATTAATTTCACTTTGCTAATGAACACATTAAAACGCAATCATCTGACGACATTTCAATTTACACACAATAAGCAGCTGTATATTTTCTTTATCCAACTTATTGCTACTCTGTTTTTCTAATTAAGGCTAATTGTACTTGGAATTTTATTGAATTGTGCATAAATGTTATCATTTTTTCTATATGCAAAGAATAAAACGGATTTTTAAAGTAATGGGACTACAGGCGCATTTAATAAATATTAAATTCGTTTTACAGTCGAGAAGAGCGGTGCGATGTTTTCCTTTTTGAGTTTAGTAAATGGCCCATTGTCAATGATGCCCATCAAGTCATTTAGTTGTTAAAGGTGTTATAATTGGTCTAAACATGGACCCTGGCGTCAGCGAGACCAGACAGACGACATAGCTGATCAAAATCTTTTACATCAGTTTTGGTCTCTTGTTGGTGAGGTCCTTTGCAAGGATGCAACAACTGATAACAACACTAGTTCACCTACACACTTATGGGCCCATTCTGAGGTGTGGTTCGACTATAAATTATTCTACAAGTACCTATATTGTTTATTATTTCTCATCGCTGGACCGATAATATATTATTTCAACATTAATGTTCGTGTAACTATAGATTTTTTCCAACAATAAAAACGATGTACTTTGTTATACTAATTGAAAGACAACATATTTCGTTTTATGTTTCATTGCAGGTACTATAAAATTCACTCCTACTTGTTGTCATAAAAACAATTTACAATTTTATTGCATTAATTTAGTTTGGAATTGAATGTGTTCTTTGGGCTTGTGCCACACACACTGGGGTTGATTAAATGTGATTCTATTTTGATTCGAAATTTCGATAAATCCATAAACTATTCTTGTACTAATTTTTAAGAATCCCATCAACTTAATCTTCAAATGGAACGCTATATTGGTATTTTTGCGTTTACACATAAAACCTCAAAACATTCAGAGTTAATTAATTGAATTTAATTAACTGTTCTATTTATATTAATAAAAATTTAAAGAAAATAAACAATTACATTGATTACTCGACTTAATTATATAATGGACAGTCCTCTAAGTCCGTAAATGCATCATTCAGACTTATTAATAAAATAGATGAGCTCTTGAAAAAATGTTAATAAGTGGACTTGATTAACAAAATAATTAAATGAAAACCATAAAGTTAATTAGGGGCAAAAGAGTTTTATTTTGGAATCATTATAAAATTTTATAATAAAATGCCTTCAACAAGCACATATCTCGCTCGTATAATACAAAAGCGCCTACATTTCATTTAATTCACCAATAAATGATACTAGACACGTACAATCCGTATCTAAACGACTTCCCATCAATGTAACACCAATTAAAAGAATAAAACGACGACTCAGACGACTTTGGCGTCAGCAGCCATCTTGAAATCGAGTCCACCTTGTTAACATGATGATTTTTTAAGGAACAGGTTAGTGATAGTGGACGTAGGTGTGGTCGAGGACAGAAACCCCGCCTTTAGACAGGTAATCGAACACTTGTCACGACTGTACCTACCTGTATTTGATCTGTAATGAAATAAACACAACTGTTTGGATACCACTGCTGATAAGGCTGCTTTTACTTAAGTACTAGATTTTGTTTACATTATCTAACATGGTTCGCTTTGCAGGCAAATTATGACCATCTGAACGCTCTTGGAAGCTTGCAGGACCATAAATGAATACAACTTTCAATTAAGCGTTTTAGATGAAAGGCAAAAGTGATGGAAAATAATGTACATACATAAAAATATTAATAATCCTTCGTGTATTTGATTCACAAAACATAATAACAGGCGTGTTAAAGTACATTGTGGATGATGATCATTTATCTTTTCATTAATCTCATATATGGTGTAGTAAAGAGTTTGAAGACCATACACATTTGCGTTTAAATGATCTTTTATGAACACTACTATGTCTTCCATGTACCAATATCTTTAAGTTTATGATATCACTGGAATGCCATATTAGTGTGGTTTTTATGCATCCAAAATGAACCTTGTACTGTGAAATTCAATTCGTAAGATAATTTAATTTGAAATTTTACGAGTTGTGCTTTTATATGTCCTTGTGTATAAAACTTCGTTATTACATCCTTTTATTACAAATCCTTTTTGTTTACAGTATGCAAATAAAGTTCAAGACGAAATTCTTCACTTTTACAGTCATAATAAGCAATTTTGAAGGAATAGACAGAAATAAAGATATACATTTACCTATCTATGCATGCTCGTAGTGAAATAGGAGCTTTTTTCCATTATGTAAGAAGTTAGTGTGGTGCAGAAGAAATAACTGTTAAATTTAAAACCTCTAAGACACCTTTAAAAGTCATTAAATGTAGCGACCGTAAACACACAGGGTGGAGGGTTTTCGCGACAGCATCCACTGCGGTGCGCTATACAGATATACTCTTGGCTGGTTTAAATAAACGAAGTCGAAATTGCAAAAGCTTTCCCTCATTGGATTTCTCTTCTGGCCAGAGGATTACCATCGCATTTAAATAAATACATAAATATTACATCACCGAATTGTGTATAATTAAATTCCACAGCCACGGAAGCCGCTTTTCTGAATGCTAATTTCTCACTGATTGTAATGGATGTTCATTTCAGTTTACAGGAGAGCTTTTGTTGCGTTATTGTTTCTGTTTTCCTTCTGCACTGCTTTATTTATTTAATTTGTTTTATGGATTTCAATAGTATTATTTTAAATTATATAGAGAGGTATACGTTTATTACAGTACCTTCCCCTTATTTACCTTTTCGGGGTGCCTAATGAGGAAAACTACAAGCTGGCCCATTAAAATGCGACAATGGTGGAATAACGCGATTTCTAATAAAGGAGTTTTGTATTTAACTCAAGCGAGAGAACGGAGATCGATGACCGCCATTAAAATTTCAAGTCCCCAATTTTCCATACTAATAATTATTAATTTGATTCAGTGGTTGGCGGGACTAAATTAGCCGTTAAAACAAAAGTTTTTATTATGCATTAGAAAGTGGCGCGCAAAAATCGTCCTAATTACTTTCTCAATTCTTTTTAGGAAATGTCACGACCAATTTAAAATCATACAACTCACACACAAACTGACGAGAATAAAAAAGGGGATGAGCGACCACGAAAACGGTTCGCTATTTGGTTAGTTAAGCGCTCAGCGCACATAATCAATGCAATAGTGTTGGTGGGTGAATTTCTTCTCTCTTATTTTTAACCACGACCGGAACAATAATTACGTATTCCTTGATTATTTCAAGTAATTGTCTGGGTTCTGAACTCTTTTAAGAGTGTCATTAGCAATAATGGATGGGATTGGATAAACCAATCAGCGGTCACGACGATTCCAATTCAAGTCGTTAGCTCTGAATAAATTATTGTTTCCCAATTAGTAAACGCAGACAAGAAAAACTTAATGGATTAAGAAAATCTTTTCATAGATATTTATCTGCACTGACTTGTTCTATTATATACCAAAAAATAATGAAAATTTACCGGAAAATGGCATTAAATTGCATCACTGTAAGGTACTGTGAACAATAAATTGCAGCGTTTGTTGACATTTCCATGGAAGAGCATTTAAAAATTTTTCCTAGCTTGACTTTAAGTATCTGTATATGCAGACGACATCCAACAATTCTTGCAATCTGGGGTGTGGAACATGTCAGTAGCATAAGCCAGTACTTAACTAAAATGATTACTTATCCGTAACTCGTTCATTTAGTAGTCAACACCCAATAAAGCGGAAAGAAGAGATACACACACACGATTTATATTTATAAAACAAACACATACTGGTATAGACAACTTTACCGGTGTCAACAATTATAAAATAAGTAGTTTACATTAAAATACCCAAGTTTATGTGAGTTAAGGATCATCATCACATTATAATACCCATTTCAGTGTCTGTCAGACACAGTTGTAAACATACATGCGTATATAAAATAGGTATTATATTCATTTTGTCAGATAAAAATGAGATGTGGGAATAAAGTGTTACTTTTCCCACATGATTATTAAATTGTTTATTTATTTTTTTTGATGGTGTTGAAACAGTTTATTCCCATTATCGACTTATCGACTTTGATGGGTGGTCGATTCGTCTGTTAACAATTAAAAATTAAGTGTTTCAAATTTATTGACTGATAATGTTGAAGCATAATTGAGCATCACTTGACTTTAATTACAATCTAACGATTTTAATTTGATAGTAAATCATTTCGGTTTTTCTTGATTATATATCCGAGGTTATTTGCTAATTGCCTTTAATTAACTGTATAACGTATATTTAAATGTGTGTAGTGCAGTTTGCAGGTTGCAATACATCACAGTTGAAGTGCACAACCATTTGTTAACTTGCGACACATCGGGTCTTATTGTTATTCCATTTAATTATAAGATTTAGTTAAAGTTGGACAAATTTCCAAGTTTAGCTTTTAGACTATGTTTTCAAGTGTTCTCAAAGAGGAAAATATACAAATCACCAACACTTGAGATAACGAGCGTAAAAAGTGATTTCCAACACTGTCAGATTAATTTCGTGTCTGTTTATTATCGTCACTTATTGAGAAACGTGTTTGCATATGAAACCTACTTAAGAAATACTTAAGGAGAACGATAAACCATTCATCGGACAAGTGTGCTCTTATTTGGCGTTTTAAAGCGCGAGAGATTAACAATTTGCCGAAATTCTGTAGAAAAACAGTTTTCATGAATTCCAAAATAGATTTTCCGCGCCACCAGTACAAAACCATAAATCTTTGGAAGGAGATTTGTTTCTCGTATATATATAGTTAAACAAGAGAAGAGCGCATAGCATACAAAATGAATTAAAAATCTTGAATGATTAATCCGTATATATCCAGTTAACAAGGTAATCCAAAACTTAGAAGAGGAAATACTTGATAGTGATATATGGTTTAATTAAGCTTGTCTTACGCCTTGTATTCATTTGTTTCGGAAATAGATTGCCAACCTTTTGTGAATGCGTATTATACTGATACCAATTTAAACAATAGTGTTTATCTCTGGCTGCTTCTATTATTATATAATTATGCTCTGTGAACAGTAATCTTGATTTACAGATATCCTCTATACTGACATTTACATATGTTCAAACACAACAATTTTAAAAGCCTCACTCTTGTTAGATAATTTATAATTTACACCAAGGAAATGTCTGTGCATTTTGTAAGATTGGCACATTTGGTTCATCCTCTTAGCTAACAAGGAACAAAACAGCGCCTCTTTGGGAGGTTATAGGTCGTCATGCAAAAGAAGACAATCAGCAACGAGACCATATTATCAGAAAGTGCCACCCACTGAGACACATAAACCAGCCGGCAATCATGCAACTCGATTGTAACCAGGCATATACAACACGACTTTTGTAATATCGCTCCAGATCCAAAATACAACTGCCTCGTAAATAAATAACTACATCTCGGAAACAAAACTGCAACATGACTATTCGTTAGTGTATTACAGCAATTGCAAGAATTATCCTGAGTTAAAAAGTCGGAAATGCAGCAAGACTCCACGGTTTCCCCATATATGACGAAAATCACGAAGCCGATATCTAATTAATAAACAAATAATAGTTTATTGGAGACAAACAAAATTCCTACTTGTTTTTTAGAAAGCAACACATAAAGTAATTATCTGATTAAATTTATTTCACTTTAATTGTTGACTTGAACTGCGATGGATCTGATGAGACAATTAGTATTATCTGTGGCCCATAAAATATCATAAATGTCACATTTAGTAGAGCGGCTGATTGAATTTATCTTAAATAAATGAATTCAACTATTAGTTGATTAACTAATTTTATATAGAAATGTAAATGAAATTTTCCAAAAAAACACTATCTTAACTATAGGGTCGCATTTGTGATCAAAGAGTTCCGTGTGAAAAGGGCATTAACTGGTCGACTGTCTTATAATAATTTATTGCATCAGTGCTTAATGGTTTTGATATACATAAATAATAAATAAAATCTCATAACTATAGAATTTCAACGTGCTTTGCTTTAACACCCCAACAAGCACCATAGTTGACGGTCATTAATCAAAAGATTGCGGTGAATTTTATAAAATTCGATAGAAAAGTGAATAAACTTTTATAACAATTAAATAGCGATTGGTTGTTGACATTGGCGGCTCGTTAGCGGAGGACGCGTGACAGCGGCACATCAAGCAAAATCATGGTTTTTCAACAAGCCCCGCCCAAGTCCAAAGAGTCACACATTAGAGTAATGAGACTGACTATATAGGGCGGACCACTATATAATATGTGTAGGTGGAGCATTTAATTAATTGATTTAATAAAAGTTCTTACAGTCATGCGATTAATTATAATTAACTTTTACTAGTTTGGCCAAGCCGACACTCATATATGGCAAATGTAATTTGCCATGTTTAGAGACGCATCTTCAATAATCTAATCGACGGCTCTGCTCTCTCGTTACTCGACAATCATCTCCTCCAGCACACATTTCGTTGTTGTGGTGCCTTTTTCAGTATGCTGTGTAGGATGAGCTCGTCCATAATTTCCAATTTCAATTAAGTGGTCCGACTAAAGCGTGGTATATAATATAATAAAAGATAGTGATCCCAGTTATCTCATAAAGTAATATCCCATACACACATCCGGTATTACTGGAAATGAAGTGGCAGCCAATGATGAACGGACGTGCGTGGCATTCAATTAATAAGTCCAGAGTCGGGAGTTAATCCTGAACTCGTGTCTCCAGGGAATACGGGTTGTCATTATTATGTAGATCACACGTTGATCCGTTTGTTTGGAGGGTCAAATCAATAAAGCGGTTTTCGTGTTATATCACGATAACATAATTAATATTCGACCAGGTTTAATATGATTTTTCTCTTTCAACACATTAGAAATGATGCAATTTTTCAATCTCTTTGTGATGACTGATTTGGAGCAACCTCTTCCTCTGGATAAGTGTGAGAAAAGGAGTCCTTATTGAAAGCAAGTGGGTGCGTTCGACGTGTAAATAATAGAAATGTGTAATTATCCGGCTGTAAGTGAGCTACGCTCCCTTCTAGTCACCACACAAACATTAGGGGGTGTTTGGAAAAGTTGCTATAAAGAATATATCCGTGTGGACATGTTCATAGGCCTCTGAGTCGCGTAATCTCCGATCATACTTCTATAATAAATACACCCTAACGAATATTAATCATCCACTAAACACACTCCACACAGACTATTGTATTTGATTTGCTATTATTATAAAGCGTAAAATATATCCTGTGTTTTTATTAGTCAAATATTTTGCGAGCAGGGATTATCTGTGATTAAATGAAAATTGTTAATGAAGCGATTTATCATTTTAGTTTTTGAAAGTTTCGTATAATTAGCACAGAATGAGAAGATAAAACGATGGATGACATCATCATCGCACAAGCAGAGAAAGAGGAATTCTATATTTAATGTTGTGAATAGAAATTTATTACAATCGACATTTTAAAATTCACCCTCTCTCAAAATCATATGAGAATAAAGTAAAAACGTATTGGTTGAAAACGTTTACGGGTTATGAATAGAGTTTGATTTAACTGTGTGTCTAGTCCCCCGGTGCGAATCTACAGAACCTCTGTCATGGATTATGGAAGAAGATGTGCGACTGCTATTTGAATCATATTGCGAGATATATCTAACTAAGCTCCGTCGCTTTCCTGCGTCGTTCCCGACTATTGTTATATTCACAATTCACATAAAGTTCTATTCACAATTTCGGAGAAACAAATGCTCAAGTACAGGGAAAAGAATTTGTCGTACCATTGGGGCTTTTACCGCTTCGCACCAATATTGACATGCAACTTTATACTAGCTGACATCAATTCTACCATATGTATTTCAATCAAAAATGTATTTTGAAATGTCGAATGGATCTCTATAAAGTCTGGTATTGTATAAAACACAATCTTCTACAGAAAGACTTTGAATTGAAAGCCTGGAATCAAAAAACGATTTGGATTCGTTTCAAACACAGTTGAAGCAGAATTCATAGACACACAAAGTGCCTCTTTTGCACTCACTCTGATAATATAGAAATTTACTTTTCTTTTGTCTCTACTGTAATACTAATGAATATTTTTCATTTAGCAATCTAAATAAAACATGCAAATTCCCTTTCCCATACCTACGACTACATAACACACAGCAGCGTTATATAGAGATATAAAAAAAAGCCCTTGTTCCTGTCGGAGAGTAATGTTTTTAGCTGTACTCTGGAGATTAGGACATTTCGTTAGCATAGATAACAAAAAAGAACACTTGTCGCAACACTCCTCCACTCTGACCTTTAATTCTTTTTATCCCTAGACAAAATGATTATAAAAAGCGGATTTTATGTTTTACTCATCAAAGGATCAACTCCATTCCGTATTCAAAAATCATTAACAGATTTAGATAAATTTTTAATTAAAAAACCAAACAAGCTACCAAAATATTAGTTTAATTTTGATTTTTTCAAATTAAATAACTGCTAACATTTTATGACAAGTACTGGATGTAGAAAGTGTTTTCCTGCTTCTTCAGATTTCGCGATTTAAAAACATTGTTGTAAAACATTTGGCGTGAGTACGGCATTCAGCTATACCTATTAGTAACATAAATGAGTGTGTTTTAGAATAGGCCTCTCTCTCCTGTATGCTCTGCTCGTAGTTAAATAAATTTACATACACAAGAAACATGAAACAAAACATATGAGCTTAGTCTCGAGTCGAGAGTAGCGAAATCTTGTTTCCCAGTAATATTCTGATATAATACATAAAGTGTAGGCTTTGTTAGTGAAATTAATACAAGATGTAAAGTAAATCCCCTTCCTCTTCCAAATGTTAAGTAGTTATATTAATTTATGTCTTACATTATTACGTAGAACACAGTGTTTGGCGGACACAATTACAACAAAACCAAGTTGTTTGTCGACTAAGCCTAGTGAGCGTGAGGGTACATTAGCACTAATACACCCGGGGCGAAGGCCTGAGTGCCGCCCGCCGTAGTTAGCTAGTTGAATTAATGCCAATGTTGTAGTCTGTATGTAGAGAGCATGTAATTAGCATGTCCATGGATGTCTGCTTTTTGTTGTCCCCGACTTCAGCGCCAAGCTTTAACCCTTATCCTGTGGGGTTATACGGGATGTACACGGTTCACAAGCTAGTTTCACCTTAATGGGTACAGAGAGCTATTATTATGTTGCCGGTTTGTTTCTTGTGTACGTTATGGTCCACATTCAAGACCCCAACCAACGATTAAAACTTTACTTTTTACTACTTTGATGGCCATTGTTCCACGAAGAACACTGATTAGGAGGATCCGACATGTGTATAAATGCTTTAAAGCCAGAACTTGTGCAATGAATGTACCAACTCTACTTGAAATGCCTTCTTATTTATATCTGCACACACAGTTGTAAACAACTCCCATTAAAAATTATTCCTTTCTTTCTTATGTTTACTCGGAAATAAGCATCCACCGAGAATTGGAAACCGATTCGGAATTATTAGACCTTTTACCTCGAAATTGCTATTGCCAGCTATTTGTAAAAAGTAAATTCAAGCATAAATCAGACTCCAATAGCTGCTCGCTTGGTTCTTTTTATTATCCTCAATAACAAAATCGAATTAAATGGTTTGCTAGTATGGTAATATGTAACACTGAATCGTTACCAACGAGGTCGCATCTGGTTCGCAAAGCTCATTTCGATAACAATTTAAGAGAGAGGAGGGTACGGATTGCCTTGTGTATCGGGCTTTACTGTAGTATATTTAAAGTGATCCACCCCACAATAACAAACCAATATAAATTTCGTTCACAACTAGGAGAACATTAACAAATTGCATTTCACACTTAACCAGCATTTATTTCGGCATATGGACGTAATATATGCATTAAATGCGGAGACAAGAAATATATTAGTGAAAGTTGTGGGTGGATCAGTGCATAATAAATATTTTCCCATCGGGTGTGGGTTGGAAATACGAATTGAATGTGACTTGAATGCAGGACACATTAGCTGAAGGGTTGCTGATAAACCGACCTATGTCTCTCTGTCTGTGTGAGTGTGTTGTATGCGATGATGATGACTGTTTATACAGAAAGGGAGAGGAGACCATCAAAAGAGAATTCAATCAGACGTTGTTTATCCCAGATTGTCATTATAAGGCTATTTGTGATTCATTGCGATATTACTCTGTTTAGCTTTTAAGTACAACTGCCTATTATGATTCACTGGAATAAATTTAATGTAGTTTTGTGTGTATAGTCGAACAAAACAATAGGATTTCAGCAAATAAATAACACTCTTATTAAAATAATGAAAAGAAAATTACACAGCAATATTCAAATGGACCGTTGAAAATAAATAACACACAATATTTTTTTTTTGTTCTCTTATATATTCGGTGCGAGGGAACGCGTTAATAACATCACAGTCGGAGAGAGTTTACCGAAAAAGGAAGAAAGCAGGAATAAAGAAGAGAAGAAGTGAAATTGCAATATTGCTCATTGCTTGACTGTATACTATTGTTAGCAGCTGAGGACATTTGTATACAGACAATAAACATAAAAAAGCACAAAGAAGTGTTGACAATTAAACGAAACAACAACCCGAATGCTGGTAGCATTGTATTTTTGTCGCGAATAAAAGAAATTGTTTTTAATAATGTAGTGGAGGAGTGTGGCGAGTGAGCCATGAAATTTGCATGTACGCGCCAGGACGTTAGTCCTGACTGCTCCCAACCAACCAGTTCGCTGTGCTATGTGGAGAGACGTTTTACGTCAAATACTTTGGGGACAAAGACGGGAATTAGCTTGTTTTCCAACTGTATACTGCTGCTTTATTATTCTTTTATCCCATAAACTTTATTGCACACCTCATCATATTTTTATTATTAAAATGAAAAATATTATGCGTTTTAGTTTATTGTCCTTCCTCATACGTCATCGTGTTTGATATAAAGTACAAGCGAGTGCGTATATACATTCGAAATGCGGTCTATACTCTATATATACCTGTGAGCTGCCAGAACTCAATTTACATACATTATCCCAATGGAAATATACTAAAAGCACAGTTTTTACTCTAAACAATATAGGATGGCAAAAGAAAAATGTTTCTCTTGTATTTCCTCACAAATGATTAGCAATTTATATAGCATATATGCGAATTTCCAATTAAATTGGCTCCGCTTTTGGAGGTTTTTCTGTTTCGTGAAAAAATGTTTGTTGTGTAAATCAAACAATCGTGACATGGATACAGGGTAGCATTTAATTTGGTATTGACAGTGAACGAAAGAAAATTCCTCCCCAACTTGTTCAAGCTAAATGTACTGCGGAGGGGTTGTATGTTTTCCGATTTGAAAACTATTTATTTTGGCGAAATCGCATCGAGTGGAATTGGAGTACTCGAACCAATATGTTACACGAACAATGAACTGTCGAACCTGATGTCAGCGAATCGGGATAACAAACGATAGAAGCGAGGTAATCAGGAGTGATTTCATCTTACAGGGAATGGGCGGGAATCAGTAGCATGTAGTTTGGTCGAAACTCAAATTGAAGCCACCATATACATAACATTCAACCCCCCAAATGCAAAACTTAAACACAACATTTTGCCACCGTAATATCGGATATAAATTGAGACAGCTGTAACCATATCATCCAGTGCGGCCATCGGTTTTCATATCCATTCGTAATGTAGGACCACTTCCAGAAATTTATCCCGCTATTTTTAAGGGCACGCAAAGTATTGTTGAAGCGCAACGGGGTGCCAAACATATCACGGCGAAACTTAACGTTACAATAAAAAAGTTACGTATTTTATCATCGTAACAGTGAGGCCCTGCTTGGCAGTTGCCAAACCGAAAACGGGCTTCAATGTAATTTCTAAACCACAGTTGGGGGCAACATTAATCTAAATAATGGCTGTTTTAATGAAAGAGATGTTTGGAGATGTCAGGCCTAATACGACAATGTGTGAATACGATTTTCTGGTCATTTCTCAACGTGCTTGGTGGTTGACTCAACTATTGTTAGATGTTTCTATTTAGCAAATATCTTATTATTATATTCCTCATCCCCTCGTCTATATCATCTGTTGTATTTATTTATATTCACCTTAAATAGAAATTCAAACATCAACATTATGTTTTTATTATTCTTTATTCAAATACGTTTAATTTATACTGAATGTTAACCATTAACCTAAACTATAAAAATACATTAACCTTTTGCTACCACCATAAAGTGTTATAAAACACTATTAACAAGATACCTATACTTGATTCAAGTGCAATGTTTTTTTGTACTGCACTAAAATAAACAAAAACACAGCGATTTTATTGGGATTTTCATTATTTAAAGGGGTTAGAGAATCGATGGTTAAATTAAAATGATTAAATTTTCATATGAAAAACACATCAGCGATATGTAGGATCGGAATTAATGACAACAGGTGATGATTGTTCCATTATTAATTGAATTAATTGCATATCTCATCGAGTAACGCCTCACTGTCATATTAATTAAAATGCTTGATCCTGAAGCACGAAAAGAAAAGACCTCCAACTCCCAAAAGTGAAGTGGTAGGTAATGAATGGGCATAATTTTAATATTACAGCACACAATGGTCTAGTTATTATTACACATCCAATGTATGTGTTGACGTAAAGAATATGTAAACTCAACACCAGTTTCATAATAATAACCAATAATTACTTGGGTATATATCACACACACCATACACCATTGCCAACAACAATCTGACATATTTAACGTGAAAATATTAATCATGGCCAATAAATGTCAGAGAGAGGATCACGAAATCAATTTACTAACCATTTATAAGTAAATCCGGCATAAAAGGAGCCATCATATGAATAAAATAGCGATAACGCGTACATTGGAACAAGTCAGGGGCAGAGCAACGCATTCATTGTAGTCTCCTTAGGTCCAGTCTAACGTCTCTCCTCTACCCGAGACCATTAATATCAATTCTTGTGTTGGCTAGCCAAGCTGACCAGCCCTGTCCGCAACTCGGCCACTGCATTAATACCAATTCAGAGTGAGTGATGAGGTCTGTTCATCATCAACACCTCCGGGGAAACGCGCCCGTCCGATCCTCGTATACTATACGGATATCCTGCAGCCTCCCTAGGGATTTATTCCTGATACAGTTCACACGCAAAGCGCTGCTCTATTCACTCGTTTACAAACATATACACACAACACCATTATATGATCAATGTTAGGAATTAATTCAGTGCGCCAAGAAATATGTCTTTAGCCCAGCAGTGAATGGGCGCGCACCTCATCCACCAACATGCGAGCATCACACACGATCTCATTTATAGTCAAAACAAATCTATTTACTATGTGTTTGTGTTAGAGGAATTTACAGTCCCCCAAAGGTGGTTCCTCCTAACACACATGAATAATAGCTTCCTAGTTGTTACAACAGTATTAGGTTACCATCAAAAAAAATTTGGAATTATGGAACTGGGATGGTGAATTTATTTGATGGTGAAGATATAAAAGAGAGTCGTTCGGTGAAAGTTTATTTGAAACACGTTAGTAGCATGTAGTTGAATTAAATTTATGATTCAACTTGTGTAAACCAAATGGTATTAGAGTACAAGTTGTACTCTAGTTTCCCAAAACGCTAAATCTGGATATTCGTGTAGACACAAGTTTTCGCTCGATGAACTAAACCGAGGCAATGTAACCGTGTAATCGGGAACAGAGGTCTGTGTTGCTGTGGCTCTGTCGATAAGGCAGCCAAGTCCCGTGGGGACACCGAACATCGGCCCGCAAATATGTACCACTTCCTCGTAGCAAAACCACCCTCCAATTCCAGTGAGAGCGGACTCGCCAACTCTCTGTTGAACTATTAACACATGCAGTCTGTATTAGAGATAAGCCGGTGCCTTAACGCTACATGATTAATGAAACGAAACGCAGAGGTAATATTTTAAGATAATGACCGATAGTGGGATTGTACATAGAAATGGTGGAGGAGTGTTTAGCAAGTTGCGTTATATATTTTTAGATTGTTTTCTTTTTCTAAACAACTTTCTCGGCTAATAAGTAAAGTGAAGACAAAACAAAAGGATGAGTGGATGCAGCAGCAACCCTCTTAAAAAAAACTTCTCGAAAACTTTATGACTGTATATGTTTTTCTAAAGGAACAATTTCGAGTCGCCCCCGCCCTTGATGTACAACTCCGCGTTTACTTACATTCATTTTTCTTCATCTTGTATTCTTTTTAGCGCTTTATCACCGCGGCCCATCATTAATATCACTTTTATATCCTCAAGATGGTCTACTTGTATATTTCTTGCATCCAACTAATGGTGATAAACATTGTATACAATGTTGAGTAATCGCACTGGAGGGGCATTGAATTAGTTTTGTTCTCTCGTTATACTCGCCCAACACACATACACCATTCAGAAATTTTTATGAAAATGCGGAGAAGTTTTTTAAAATGGCTACAAAACTTTCTTCAGTCATCTTTTTAAATTTACGACATCCTTAAAGGTTTTTAAAACACCACTAAAGTAATTTTGAAACATGGTTTTAATTTTAACGGGGGTATGAAATAGAATGAGATTCACATCTGCTATAACGCGGAACGGGAAGGAAATTTAATGGTTGACAAACTTGTTTGAGTGAATTATTATGATGTATTAGTTTGAATACATAAAAGTGTTATTTTCGGGTACACACTATACAAGTTAGTTTTAATTATATTGCAATAAATCATTCTAAATTATCACCAAAATGCTCATAAAGTTATTATATGGTGTGTGAGGGGATGCTTAATGAATCTTGGTATAATTTGCAGACGTTAATTTTCACTTTTTCATTTATGCCTAATTTCAAACATATATCCGCTTAGAAATGCCATTTATTTGACATGTAGAGAATTAATGTGACTTAAATAGTGTATGGACTACCTGGATTCTAAATTGAAGTGTTTTCTGTAACGTCATTTTTCCACATAGGATAAAATCGTATACAGATTGCAAGTGTAATAAATCACGATTTGAATACATGTTTTGGTTGCGGGTGGTCAGAAAGTGTCAGACTTAGCAGTGCTGACTTCATTACAGCTAACTAAAAAGCTCACACCTGGACCATACATCACACTTGGAGATTGGTACGCGGCTTCTTCCGGTCCTCTATATGTAGGTATATTTTGGTGGACATATAAATATGTGGTGCTCATTGGTGTCCAGACAGCTGTGATAATATGCTTAGTTTGAGGACTCCACAGGAGGGCGTTATATTTAAGCAGAAAACATTTTCATTGAGGAATTTGTTATTTATGGGCATTTTATAAGATTATAGTTTGTATCATAATAAATACAAATAGAAAATATTCCACACGGACTGAGCATTAAATAAAAATTATGGGCATTTTTAATGAGAATTATTGCAATAGTATTTTCCGTGTTCTGAATATATTTGAATAAATGGGCTGCGTACCAAGCAAGCACAAACTTTGCTTTCATATGATGATGTATTGTTTCTATGTTTCATTGTACCAAGGAAATTTGTAGTCATAAATTGTTGAATTCTTATTATTCTATAGCTCGTTTTATAAACACAATTCCCTTATATCAACATGACGACTGATTTTCCACATATAATATACCTATCTAATGCCATTGTTTAAAGTTCATTACTAAATTGATCGTGTAGGTAAACAATAGTAAAGTTGAATACTTTAGATATGTAACACAAATTCAATAATTTAACAATGTTGTTAAGACATATTGAAATTTATATTATGATCATTGAAAACACGAATATGAAAATAATATAAATGAGAGAGTCCCCGGCAATGTCTCACGAAACAACAAACACACATTTTCTAGAGGCATTTTCAGGCACGATCAATAAGTTTATTATTTATTGTATCGGAATATACTGCGAGGCAGATAAACAAATGACTTGTGGATGTCTGCAGGGGGTGGTGCTAAACAAACGTCCCGCAGTGAAAGAGTAAACTAAACTGCAGCAGTATGCAGGGGGCAAGTGGGCGCCGGCCTCTCAGGATCCAACCGGAGACACACGCTTATAAGTCTCGTCAGAATCCAGAAGAGACTAGATGAAAAAAGATTAAAACACTTGAAGCACACACAACTCTGTATCCATCTCCTTGGGGGTCGTGTTTAATTTGAAAATTGTTGGAAAATATTATATAACTATTGACATGTAATAAATCCTGCATTTCGAATGCTTCAGACAGAGAAAGAAACGTTAAATTGATTGATTAAACAAATCAAGCTGAAACAGAAACAAATTAATATCTTCCACCGATGTGACGTACTGTGGAGGAGCATATAGCATTAATACAGTTATAGGTTATCGAATAAGGGTGATCCAATATTCATCGGAAAAAAGAGTGTGAAAATATTCAAAGATGCGGAAATGAGCACTCTCTATATATGTATATATATTGCAAATGGTTTCATCATCCGCAATCTACATTTCAACAAACCCCCGCAATGTAAACATTGAAAAATACTCGAGGTGAATGTAATATTAGCATCGACTGGAAGAGTGCACATTCTGTGGTTCTAGAAGTGATTTGGACGATCTGAGCAATCTCACAGAGACCAATTGGGTTCTTCATCTCGCGGGATTTGGAGACGTGGTGCTCCCAACCAATATCGCATTATATACACAACCGCCATCCCCTCAGAAGTATACACAGCAGCAGTGTGGGCCCCTTACAAAAATATACGTTAAATTTTATAGGCGTTTATGCGTAAGCAGTTGAAATGAAGGAAATAAACGAGTGAGTAAAACGAAAATAAAAAAAACGTTCCATTGCAAATCCAGTGGGTCGAGTCCTTACTTCCTCCGACATCTCATTTGACTGCTATAGGAGCTTTACTTGATACTGGTACGCGTATCATGAAATATTCATCAGCAACCTAACACTCTCAACTATATTAAAAATCCCAAATAAGTTGGTGGCTCCTGGCGTGATGAGCTGGTACAGGACCGGACCCCTGGGGCGTCCACGTTGCTTCACACCTTATCGTCTGTTTTACTCGAAATATTACATCATCTTCACTGTCTGCATCATTTTCTGTTTGTGTGAACGTATATACATGCTATTTAAATTTATAATTGTTAGATTTTTCATATATCTCTTTCGTTTTTATTTTCACTACAAAAACATTCTTTTTTACAATTTGCATAAAACAGATATCAATTTTAACGTCTTCATAAATATGTTTCATGTAAACTGTTTAATACTGTTATTTATATTCTATCGCCTTTAATTTATTAGCTTGTGAAAAAAATGTTTACACTTCTATTTCGATTTTATACCTACATACAAATTGCTTCGGGATATTAATTATTGTAGGTATCAGGATTACAGTACGTCCCTGTTCCTGGTAAGGAAGGTCCCCTCCAGCAAATTGAATCGAATCAGGTCTAACCAAATTCATTGTTGGAACTCCATGATGACACAGGGATTTAGAAAGGAATATATAAAAACCAATTGCATTAGCATTAGATTTACTTTAAGGACCTACACAAAACATTTCGAAACAATGGTTACTTAGAATATTGCCATAGTTACGGTGCTTTTGTGTGAGTTAACATTCTTGCTATACTCGGTAATAAGTCATCAGCGTCAGAAATGTCAGCAGAGTTATGCAATTAATCATCTTGTCCTGTAACTCCCCGTCTTTCACACATCAATGAATGAAGTAAATCCTCTCTCGGGTACACACATCGAACACCATCTCATATATTCTTAGGTAACCATACTTGTATATACGGAAGAATTATGGTCATGATAGTTGCAATAATATTTCACAATTTAATCAACAAATGTATGCGCTGGAAATGTGTTCTTTTCCATTTCACAGCTATTCTTTTATTCTACGATTGCATGAAAACTGTATATACAACAGAGAGAAATATATTGACGCGTTAAATCTGTTTCGAGTCTATTGTATACCGCGACAATATTGTCGACTTTTTGATCCGATTTGTCAGATTGTCCTGTGGGTGGGTCAGGAAGCACTGATCCTTTTTCTATATCGTTTCCAGTCGCCCCAACCAACTGTCTCTTGCATTTTTATTCAATACGACGAGCATTTTTACATTGAGCAACTGGATGGTGGCCAATATAATCCGCTTTCCGTCCAAACGTAATGACGAAAATAACACATGTGTCCTGCCTATAAGGGTGTCTTACTGTCAACGCAACAATTGCTCTTATGTTGCCTGGAAAAGGCGCATTTTACCCTCTAATCGCATTATAACAGCTTAGGCTGTGTGTATCTAAGGCTCTCTTAGTAACTTGTTAATTATTGGCAAGTACGATTTTGCTTTTTACAAAAATTCAGTTTGTTTCCATGGGACTAGGGAAATCCTGTTAGGGTTATTCATATATAATCTGAATCCTTTGAAGTAAAGAGGTCAATTCATAATTTTCTGTTCATGTGTAGTTGTTTATTAAGAATGGAAGAGACACAAAAAGCAACTCATGCTAGAATCATTTGTGTGCAAGTAAAAAAGAGGGATATTTTTGGTCGGATTCAGAATGTATTCTCACACCTACATAATTTATTATATTTAAGTTTTCATTGTGTACTTTTCGTTTCAGTTTACTTTAAAATTGTATACATTTTTAACTGGTAGAGTATCGAGTGTCACATGCATTTTAAAAAGCACTAAAGGTGATATTTATCATGTGTAAGGTGCATACAAGCTTTTCCACAAAGAATAAGTTGTTTAGTTTAGTCGGATTAGAGTGTCTGTATAGCAGTTAGTTTTGTATTGTATGATGTTGGTGTGGTCTTGGGCTATTTAAAATTTCCCTTTTCACAAATTATATACACATTAAAAGATTATAGATATAATACATATTCAATTGAAGAAATGCAATCGCATTAAAAGCTATGCTTATAAAACGATACAAACACTGTGTAGGTATTATGTGTATGCATTTCAATATTCTGTTTTATCTAATTAACATTGTAAGATATGTTTGTTGACTGTTTTAAATGTAGCTTTTATTATAATGAACACAATTTACTTAACATATTATTCGAAACATGAAGATGAAAGTCTAATTAACTTAAATCAATTAAAGAGATGAGGTCTGCTTTTCAGGATTTATCTAAATATTCTAGTTGAGTGAGTGGCATCAAGGACAAGGATATCGACACATCGGTTTTACCCTCGTTAACGCCAGCTGACTAATGGCGGAAGCATTAGCACTATCAGCTACTAAATAAGGCGATCACGCCGTATAATAGCCACTTTTCCGGTCTGTCCAATTCCCATTATTTTATTGTATTACCACTTGGCTAAGCCAGTTTACAGTAATTAAATTAGATGGACACTATGTATGTATATAGGAGCCATCTGCAAAACAGAATACCGTACAACTTAATGGCCATAGTCATTATCACATATATACAATTATTTTCTTTTCTTTATCTCAAACACACTTATTCTAATAGACATCACTTTCTGCATTAAACTCTGTTGTATTATATTTATAAACTTTCACAATTATTCTCTTCCACAATCACATTGCTTAGACATAAATAACCACACAGATGGTCTTTTAATATTTCATATCAAGCAGTAATTTATTTACATTAGCCCTTATTGATTTATGCCCTAATTTACATATACATAAATATGAATAAGGAGCCCCCAAAATGCTAATAACACACATCTTATTTATCATTATTATATATATGGTGGTCATAAAAGAGAGACATTTTTTTACTATAAAGAGATGCTTTTTAGATTAGGGGCGTATAAGAAATGTTAAACATCACGTAGAAACAGTAGCCGGTCTCTGATACCGAAACCTAAGCCCACCAACACAACAATTGTCTCTGTTATTATTTGAAGATTTTTTGTGGTGCCATCCGATTATCTAATCGTTTGTGTTCCTGTACCATATTATTATGTAGAACAGCAACAGAGGAGGTTTTCTACAGGTGTATTTGGGCCATTTGCATCACAATGTCATATTCATACGTCGTGAGATGTCATTAAGATACACAGCAATATAATAGCAACGAGAAGTGGCTCTTTGTTTTATTCAAATGCAATGGTCAAAAGGTCCAAGTGGAACACGTAATGTATAAATGCGCGTTTCTTGACCACAATTACTTAGCTCTCCCTCTGCAACTGTATAAATAATAAATACAAAGCCAGTAAGGGAGTGAAACACGGTTTTAAAACTTTTAACACAGTTATATCGCTACATATAAGACTGGTAGCTGTGTGCTGGGTAATCCGTTAACAATGGACTTATATCTCCTATACGAGATTCCCATATATTCTCATGAATGGATCCCAGACGGACACACGATTTAGTATAATTTTATGGTCGGCTACCTGGTGGTCCAGTGACGGATGGGACCAGTAGCGCTCGTTACGTCTCGCCCATTCAAGGATTATCATTCCACTGATATCGCATCAGCAGCAACACAACTCGTTGTTGTTGTTGGGCTACAACCGCCTCCGCTATATACTAACTATTGAGAAAATGAATGTAGATATAGTGTTTGGGTGCGACCCCATACATAGGTAACATCATATACACACAATAAAAATCATCAGATACCATCAACGTTCATACATGGAAGTGTTGCATTCAATCCAATTGCGAATATCATATTTATTTTTGGGGGACAGTGTTATTTATTGGCCCATATGTGTGTGAGGGGATCTTTAAACAATGTTAATTAAAGGAGAATTCAACAAGCCAGAAAAAGTATCTAGTTTTGTATTTGTTTCCCTTGTTGTATAAATTTCTATGTTTCTTTTTAATAACAAACGTAAATCTAGCATATATTTTATATTTAATTAATTAGGGTTTACATTAACAATTAAAATTTATATTGTTATTATAAATACAGTGTAAATTAGTTTCAACAAAGTGAAGGCATATAGGAATTTTTTATTCATAATATGCAATAAAAAATAATTAACAAATAAATTATGATTTTTAATTGCAATTTTTTTTCGCTAAATATGCATGATATACAATGGATATAAAAAACACTTTTTATATAAGTAATTAATATTAATTTGTGTTTGGAAGAAGTTGCTGAAAATTCTAAATCGTCATTGAATAGTATTATTTTACCACTTTATACAAGTGTTTGAATCATATTTCAATGTTAAGTTATTTTGTGCGACGCAAACGTGTGCAAAATTAACAGCCAAGTAGGTACTAAGAGATCCAATTAATGCTTTACTTTACTGGGAGGTATATCTAAAGGCATTCCACAATTATTGTAAGATATCCTCTATGATAACAATAATGTTCTTGTTGGAATGTTTATCTATAGGAGCCCAGATGACATTTCATTCTCAAGCTGTCTTTTATATATGGCATATATATGTAGAAGGAATATAAAAGTGTAAAAGCAAAGCCAGGTAGTTGGAACATATTCTACATTTAGTCACCTCAATTAGAACGTTTGAGGACAGCTGTTTGGCATAGGTAGCCCTTACCTGGTCATAAATCATCCCTGTAATTGTTGTTTAAATAGTGATTAAAGTTTTTCTATAGCTAATACAAGTCAAAATATAATAAAATTGTTCTTCTTTGGAATATAATTGAGGTGAAAGTTGAAATATATATTTGGATCACGTATATATGTGGAGGGTTTTTCTGTGTGGTGGTGATGGAAAAGTTCACCAAACAAATGTATTAGAGTTTAGATCCAATATCTGGTAGGTATAAGGGCCGGAACATAGGTTCGTCAAAGTAAACAAGTTTGCTTGAACGACAGTCCGCACACAAACAACTTCCTCATAAACACATAGTCGAGTATATAGAGCGTGTGGAGAGAAGAAGGAAAAGTGGATGGAATTGAGGTGGAAAGCATGTTGGTACAAAGGGCCTGAGCACAGGAGCTCATGTAATTTTCATGTAGCAACTATCTACTCACAAAATACACACACGGATCTACAACCCATATAAATGTATCATGAAAGATGGCGTCTCTGCAATGTGGAACATTAAAGGCATCGACGTCCACTTGGTAACAGACGTGAGGCAATTACACAGTATTCGTTCCACCCCCAGCAACGTCCCCGATTTGGCAGCAAGCAAAATATTGACACAATACAGCAAGTCGACTTAATTAAAGTCTGCGTGTCGAAGTGTTCATTTTCTGATAAGGCGAAAAGGATATCGATTGTGTGTAGACAGAATTATGACACAGCAGTAACCTATGAATACAAAGTAGCTGATAAAAATGTTTATCCTCTCACCCTCACACGGGGTGTATCAGCTCAAGTTCACAGCTTCATAAGCTGCTCTAGCTGCAAATTTTATTCTCGCTCAACATTATTATTATATACTTGCTTACCAACAGGCTTCACATCGATTTTCCAAACTGTAATTTCATAAAATGAATATAAGGGGAATGGAAATTCCTTTTAAGAAACTTCTTTTCACTGTGGTTTTATTAAATTTTTAATATGTATTTACTTGAAGGTAACATTCTGTTCCGTCTTCTCTTCTCTTTCATATTCCCACAGCCACTGTGTGCTGTCAGGTCAAATCTTCTGCCCAAATGGCCAATTTACCAAAGAACTAATTTCACAAGTAATCTTCCATTATGTAACGAATGTCTAATAGACACAATCATTTTCTTACTATTGAAATGGAAGAGGAGATCCCAAGCTGTGAACTTTTCCAGCATCTCACACACATATACCAAAAGTGGTATAAAACGTGCTTGAATTTTACGACTCATATATATGCACAGTGATCTTATTTGAAATTTATTCTTTTGGTTAAAAATGCGCCTAAAAGGCTTTGAAGAGGCAGTGCGCTATATATGTAATACGCGGGGGGGAAATAACAGGTCGAGCAGTGGAAAAGGCTAATCTCGAGCTGCAATCCATCTTGATTACACATGGGAGAGGCAAAGAATTGTCTTTACGCCGCATTTCACAAGAAGTGGAGGAATATACTCGATGTGCTCAATGAGATCGCATTTTGGCGCCAGCGCACTTTTGAGGCTTTTTGATTTTTCGTCTATTTTTTATGCCAGATTCCAGGGTTTTTTTAATTCCTTATTCAAATTGCTTATTTATGACAAACAAATATTTATATATGAATATAAATGAACGAAGCAAATGTTGGCACATCAATCAAAAAATATATAAGTGGCATTATTATATTTTTATTATTTACCTCAAGTGCCTTAATTAATTTCACTGTATGAGTAGAAAATATTTGTTGAACAAATAGAAAACAATGATAGTGATTAGGTCGGGATCAAGTGTAGTACATTGTGCATATGTTGGGAATATCATATAAGTGTTGGGCGATAATGAAGAGTTTCCCATAGATGTAGTATACATAGCAGGGACACGTTGTTGTGTATGATATAATTGGAAAACTGGTAATGTAAATATTGTTTTATCATAGTATAAATTTAATTAATCTCACATAATATTAATGAAGTCATAAAGGTATCCCAAGCTGCGTATCGTCTGATAACGGCGCATCGGTCAGGCACACGTTCCTGATTACCTATCCTTTATCAGCTTTCCACACTCTATTCATTGCCTGTTGTTCCTAAATCAAATCACTCGGGAAAAATACGACACATGCCTGTTGGCTATTTACACCAATTTAATTTACAGCAAACTAACACGACCTTTCAATATACCACAAACATAAATTTATTCACTTTATAATGGAACGCAAGAGATCCCAGATCCTAAATAGTTCTAACATTTAATTTCTGGACTTATCATTAAGAGATAATCAAAATTGCTGATGCATTACAAGGTAAAGTTCAATATGCAAAACAACAACATAAAGTTCAGTGTTATTAGTTTTCAATACATTGCTGAGTAGACAGTCTTATAAAATCACATATGAATCTATTAATAGTTGGAAGATAATTCCTGCTTATTTGTAATTTTACTTCCGTCTATCGGCCAACACACTAGTCTGCGATGAAATCGATAGTGCATCCCTTGTTATTCGAATTTGCTTGTAATCAATCTTTCACTTGTCATAAAATATAATCTTTGAATAGTGGAGAAGGATGGTTGTGCTCAATATTTGAGATACTATTCAAATGAACATGAAATATTTCACATCAGTCAGATCGTATAGTGACATGAAACGCCATATAATTGACAGTTGTAGACGAGTGCCAGCCAAACAGGGTTCGCATCATCCACACCCTCGCAATGATGAGGTGGAATGCTGGGTTGTACACAACACACCACACAATGCTCCTCTATTGACTAAACTTCAATACACTACCTCAGATATTGAATTTTTCGCGTGATATGCCTTCAAGCATGTCTGGCATTCGCGGATGAAGAATTGCCGTCAAACGGTCACCTTTGTTTTCATCAATTTAATATCTTTCATAATAGGAGGACGAGATGAGGGCGTCTCGGAGATATGGAAATTGGATTTCTAGACGGCCAGCATATAACTAGAAGAAAACACACAAGCAAATTGATTTTATCTTATGTGATGATGGACCACATAAATCTATTTCTATTTTCCGATATATGTGAAAAAGGCGTTTTAATATATTTCTAATAAAAAACTTCATTATAGCTTTAACATCGAAAACAAACTCATCAAAGGGGCAGCAAAATAAACTTGGAAACGGTGCAATTCGTTTCATCTGTAGCCATTCGTGGAACGATTGATTTGAGACAAGTGTTTACAGGGTCAATACGAATCCAGATTTCAATTAGAAGGCAATATTTGCACAACTCTCGTTATGATTTCATATCGGACAAGTCCCCGTCACAGAGTCAACGACAATCTCATCTTACTCACAATATTTACTTTGGACATTTGTTGGATAGACAGTGAAACGGTCTGGATTTTATTTGTTCTTGTACCCATAAATCCATCGCAATTCTAATATTAAATGCTAATTGATTTTTTTTTTCGGTCTCGATCTCTCGATTAATTCGCTCTGTTGTCGATGTACGGGCATTATTTCATAATTTATACGATCATGGGTAAGTTTGACGTATAATAAGTGGTGTTACTGGGCCGCCGCGACGCGTGTCCTACACATGTAGAGCAGAACACAATTATTGTCGGATGTAATGCACGAGCAGAGGCTTTGTCTCTGCTTGTTTATGGTTTATTGCAACCGATATAAAAGCTATTGGTTCGGAACGATAATTCACATCAACACTAAAATTTAATACTCTCAACTATTATGAATTTAATCAGTATTAAGCCGTCAATAAAACAACTTATGCCAAGTCGAATACGATACAAAGTTGCTGTAAAAATCAATATATGCGAAATAATGAGCACTTTCTAAATGTATTACAATGAATTGTTATTCTAAAATGACATAATGAATAGAGTTCCATATATCTATTGTGAATGATGTTTTTTATATGAAATTTCGTAATGATTTTCATTCCCATCGAACTTTTTTTTTCGGAATTTTTAAGATATAGCGGAAATTGAGTGGTTTTAAGACGACATCCGATACCGTAAAAAGGCTCTCCATTTTAATTGAAGTTAAAGTATAATTATTAATTTACACTTTTTAACATATCTGCAACATTGTGGTTCAACGTTTGAATTTATACTAACAAAACTTTTTCCTCATAAAACAATAACAAGCATACATTTTATGTTCTCACACTCGTTCTACAAAATATTAATGTTAAAAAGACGCAAGGTGTGTACGAATGTAACATATACTCGTATTCCCTGTTGTATTATTAATTGTAAAAACGGGACAGCCGCATAAAACCACGAACATACAGTAACACAATGGAGACCTGCATGGAAAATCCGTCAAATAAATACGGGGATAATGTGTGTATGTAAACAGTGGAGTGAATAAAATAGTGAGAACTGCAAACAATATTGTTATTTTCATTTTTGCTAACACGTTTTTTTCTCTTCTATTCTCAGTGTATGCACACACATAAACACCCAAATATAAAAGATTAGGGCAGGAAGATCTTGTTTAAACGAGCGATGATTGATTGACTAGCCGCAGATAATCCGCTAAGGTGCACCTAAAACAGACCGTTTCTCTTCCCTTCCGAATGGTATAATTGAACGTTTCGTGTGTACATGATAAATTTGAATTGTACATTTTTATATGTAACCAAGAGCAATTGTCAATATGGAACTGTGTTTACATAAGTAACAACAATGGCACATCTGCAGATCCAAAATCCACACTAAACAACACGTACCATAAACACAGGAAAATATTACTTTCCGAAGGTATGTGTATAGATGTTGCGGTTTGCTGTGTGTACTTAAGAGATTTCCATCGTATTACTAGGATTGTGATTTGGACCCTTTTTAAATATTTAAAACACGTTTCATCTAAACATCGGCCTAGACAAGCTTTCCAAGTTTTACAACAAAAAGTCCAAGGGCTTATTGCAACTTGCATAAAAATAATTAATGTGAATTTTATGTTAATCATCTCGTGAGGATGGATCGTAAAAAATGGTAAAAATCGTATACGTGATGTGCTTGATTAATTGATGATCCGTTATTAATAAAGGTGCAACTTTAATTAGTACTTTCGTAAATAATCCACTTTTGATCGTTATCTACTGTCTGATTACAAATGTAATTGAAACTGGCGTAATTAACATGAAAAGTGAACTGAAAACGGGCGCGCACTAATAACTAAAATAATTCAATTCATAAATAACAAAAAGTGGTAGGCGTTCAAGCAAGGTCTTAAATGGAATCTAAACATTTGAAAAATGATCAACTGCTACTGACAACATGCATGTTTTGATTATGGTGGAACTGACCACACCAGGAATATACAATGAATTATAATATGAATTAAGGGAGAGTAGCATTAGTTTTGCCTCCAGAAATTCAGTTATGATTTTCACACTCTTTGCATTGTAATTCTCCAGTCTGTGGATGGCTCATGGCTGAATTATGGCCAGTCCAATTTAACCCTTTTTAAGATAAACACCCCGTTTGGCGAAAAACTTCCCTCTCTTTATATTCACTTCGGTGTGGTGTTGAGAGAAAGGTGGTCCGGTGCCACACACCATCAACATTCATTTATTGCTATCCACTTTTTGATTAATTCCCCGATGCAATCGTCAACCGTATTCAAATTCAGATCATTTTTTTTCACTGAAATTAAGTTGTATTCAACATTCATAAGGATGTCGAGAAAGTTTAAGTTTGTTAGCCCGTTAAAACGGTCTAAAGAGATGTTATCGGGACATTATTAAAGAGGGTTCTTCTCTCATTCGATTCAATTGCCAAATAAAATCGAAAATTCGATGGATGATGTCTTCATTTTCAATTAGTCGAATACGATTTTGTCCATATATATGATTTGCACATTTTCTATATACGATGAAATGATGATGAGGCTCGTTACACAGCTTGTGTAACACACATCTATATATTGTTGTCAATTTAATGTTGATAATATTCAAATATCATTGTTGGCATTTCTTATAATGAATGTACATTTCATTTATCCTCCCATCACACGGATGAATTGAATTTATAATTCGTTACATACATACAAACGGTATTTTAATTAATACAAACAGTAACTGTGTGCTGTTGTTATGTTATGTCTATATAATGTGTGATGCCATTGTAGCAATAGATTTTCACATAACCACACACAACAAACAAAAAAAAATGAATATATCTAGTTATGTTGTACAGTTCAGTAATGGTGTTCTCATATTATTGAAACGAAATTAATTAATATAAAAAAGATGCTTTATGTGCAAGTCTGAAAAAAGAATATATATATTGAAGCTTACAATACATTTACTCCGGACAAGACCAGATAAAGATTAAATTAAATTTAAATGAAACTGCTTCTTATCTTTTGCCAGTTAATAATTAATTAATTTATGGAAAATATTAGTAAAAGTTTTGCGCACGTTTTGCTTATTATTAAAAACGCTCTTAAATCCCTTTTTAAAGTGAAATTTAGGACACGTGTTGCACTTAAGATAGTGATCGATGAAAATTTCTGCCGAATTAAACGCACCACATTACATATGGATGATGAATTTGCATCAAACACAACAAACGGACGAAACAATAAAAAAAAATATTATACGTTGATTGAGAGTTTTGATTAATTGTATACAATTGTAGTTAACAAACAACCGTGAAGAAATCTTCTAGTCGAATAAATAAAAATATACCTGTTCAAGTATTATCGTCTTAAACAAGACATAAAGAATACGTGTTGATTTTCATAATGGACAAATGAATATTGTTTTGATGTACATCAACTTTTTACTGTTCATAAATTAGCATCTCCTTAATCAAACATACATACAACTAGGAAGAGAGACTCTCGGCCACATTCACAATTGTACACGTTGTATAATAAATACTTTGTCTAATTGGATTATGCAAATAATCAGAAATTAATTTATTCCATCGAATATTAATTTTATTCACCTTTCATACGCGTATCTCTCCACTTAATTCTGATGCATAGATAGTGTTGTTTACCAATAAACGACTTTCTGTTTAATTTCCTATCAAAATATCTACCCATCATATACTTATAATGTTACCTACAGGCGAAAAAATTTCTTGAATCATTACCATTTCCTGGTTGGGACATCATTTTTCGTGCATATTTACTTGCACAACATCGCACATCCGATTTTCATTAAATTTCAAAAGTTCCCTGAACTTTTTTCATTTCGGCACTGTCATAACTTTTATTCATCCAACATATATAAATACTGTTGCGATTATTAGTATTATTTCCTGTCCGTGTAGGTATAATAAAATAAGGAAAGCGTTTCGTTCGTGTCTCTTTGCAGTTATATCAATATAAAATGCGATAAGCCAAGTTTGCAGGACGTGCAGACTGCAGAGAGTGAAGCAGGAGGTAGCTGGAAAGAAGGTGCCAAGGTGTAGGTGTTTTTGTGACATCCGGCTAAAGATCACAAGCATAAGGTGTTTGCCTGCTAGAACAGATAACGAAAAGTGGGTGGAAAACAGTTTACACTCAGCAGAAACAATATATACACAAACATTTATATACACTTATACCTGCAAGTGCATACATTGCAGATTCATTCATTGCCTACATTGTTTATGTTTCACGAATCCTCGATATGTGTTATACCTCTCGGCATTTATCTCAAAACATTTTATACTACATATATAGTATATTATAATATCTCTTCAGATATGTGTGATAGAAGGAATAAGTAGGAGAATGAAGTGCCTGTGTTGTACTACACAATGTTGCATTGCATATTATTTGAATGGTATGCTTATTCATGATAATATATGCGTCGCTGCACTTTATTAAACAATGAATAAAACACCTCCTTTGTATTGTGACTGTATATTTTGAGTGGTTTGGAATAAATATGATATATTTCCAATTAGTATGTTATTTATACATTATTTCGGTCTGCATTTATGTATGAAGACACAGTAACAGTTTTGAGTCTTTTATTTAGGTAATAATTCTGCTTACCTAAATGGAATTATGTAGTAGTTGTTACTGACAATATACATCCAATTTGCATACCATAAAAAACATAAATAGTGCGTCATTTATAAATTCGTATTTGGCATTCGCATTCAACAAACTAATGACATAACGCTTAAACAATAACACAAGCGACGACCGCAAATCGATATTAAATAATTGTAATAAAAAGCGAGAGCGCATTTTTCGAGACCGCACAATGAAATAAAATAAATACGAGACAAATGCAGTGTAAAATTATGTTGCAAGATAAAGGTAACCTCTTGTTATTTAACAAGGTAATGAATTAAATATAAGTATATAGTATACGAACGAGACCAGTTTCTTTTCTATGGCCTTTTGTTGTAAATAGTGGAATTGACAAGCAATTAATTTTCTTATCAAATTAGCGAAAACAATCGGTCGTTTATTTTACTCTTAGCGACAAGTTGACTCAAACGTGCTTTACCACTTTACAGTCTGAATACAAGTACCGAATAATATACAAAATGTATTTTGTAGAGAATGTTATTCACTATTACACAATGTACGTGTTCAATTTTTCCAGTCTTTTGTTACACCTTTACAAGAACATAAATTAAAAACTTTTATATTAAATCCAACTCGGCTGGAAGGGGACATTTGAAGTGAATGCAAAGTGGGCACGTTAAGTCACTATTATTAATAAAATTAAACAGTTTTTTTTTCATTCTGAATAACATTATCATTTCATCAAATCTGCTTCAAATGTGGGTCAACTTTTACCACAGATAAACAAACACTATAATACCAATTCCTTTCGGTGTACTCATAACAATACAAAAAACAACACACACTCACGGACAAATTATTAGAAGAGAAAAATTAAATAAACTAATTAAAATATGGTATATTTGTATATGATATGTTAGATTGTATAATAAGTGGCTAATTAAAATTTCTACCACAACTTTTAACAAATAGCGGAAGCAGTCTTTTTCTCATAACAATAATAATATAAAAGGAAAAAAATCAACTTATCATAATATGCTCCACTTTTGGCCGAATTCCGCAACGGCGTTAGACTGCGTGTCAGAACACGGTCACAATTCCTCATATTCAATGCTAATAAACTAAAAAGATGCAACATAGTTCTTTAGATTCATCGTCTCCACCGCATTTGTTATCTAGCCATATATATATATGTATACAAACAATTATACATAATACGTATAATTACTGCGTTATGGTTCGAAGAAGCTTGAATATCGGATACATATCTAGTATAACTGGGAACGGGATTAATGTGTGCATATAACTCGAGTTTAGTTTCATATGAATACGCAATATACAAATATGGTAATGACAGTAGTTCATCTCATGCTGAAAATTATCATTCTCTCATTATATACAGATTTTTTACTGTTACACAAGTGTTGCGGTGTTACGATATGGTGTGCGTGTGATTTAGACCCATTTTTACGCTCGTTTTTCTACCAACGACTTCTCCACGTCCGATTTAGAGATATTGTTTATTTTTTTCTTCTTGTTTGTTCAATTCATGATAATTTGAAATTTAAATAGAATGCCATCATACTGCAATTTATTATATCATCGTTATTTGTATGGAGATCAGATAAAGGAATTTGCATTTTCGGTTAATGAGAGACGACTCACCTATAGAATAGCGATTTTCGTTTATAAATTGATCCATTGGGTCGCTTTCGCTAAATGCCATTGCTATATATTTAGATTTGTATGGGAAATGGCATTAACCATGCATGATGATGTAGATAATTAATTTTTATGTGCATTATTCAAAGGCAACATGAGAATTAAAGTCATTATAAATCATATTTCTTTATAACAATAACAATGTTTAAATGTTTACACAAAAATACAAACTCAACTTTATTCTTTCATTTAGTTTATGTGGGATACATTTAATTCGCGTTTCATTTATTCAAACTAAGCTCATCTAACTAATTAGTGAAAAAGTATAAATAGAAACACTTAATAGATACATTCGTAAATTATACGCCAAATTTATCTCTTTAATAATCGTATTATTTTATTCACTTATTTTTTCACATAGCTAATGTTCTTGTGTCTATTGTTTAATTACTGCTCGTATGTAGTTAGTCGAAAAAATGCTTATCATCCAATTTGGGAGTTTCTAAAAGTATTTTAATTTGGACAAGCCATAATAGCTAGAACAAAAACGGCATCAACAATTTATAACAAGCTTTTAAATATTATGTTTGCATATACTTAATCGATTTTGCAAACAATAGATTTATGAATGCATGAAACGATTTCATTAAAACAACCATTAAATGTATTATACACATAGATGTTGTTAACATACCTATATTTCTAGAAACTTGTTGTAAATTTATTTCACGCCTCTTAATTATATATAATTTCTAATAATAATAAGCTACTGTATCTACATGAAAATGAGTATATAAAAAGTATTTCCATAACTCGGCTCTGATTAAATGTGTTCCACTAGATAGAAGCTTTTGTACCCATTACATATACATTAATCTTGTCTAATCTAAAAGTTTCAACTTGTTTATTCATTTCACCGGGGCATTACTAATAAATTAATAAAAGGCTAAAAGAAAAATACCGATAATAAGAATCAAATATCCTAAAGTGTTGTCATAGTATGATATAAAAAAAGGTGAAAAAAGGAGCCGCCTCAGCCCGTGGCGCTCCTAATCAACGGAATCTCGACACTCGGTCAAAATCATCGTCTTATCTTATTTATGGTCCGGTGGACCAATCTAACACTATACCTATAGGGAAGTTTATCTCGTTGTCAGACTGTTAGGGAATGTTAAGTAGATATTTATAATTGCCGCCTTGGAATCATCATGTCCGTTTTCTTTCTCACGGCTAAATAGGTTTTTTGCATCCCGACTTTTATGTGTACCTAACAAACACAGCATCTTCTACCTTCTACCAGAATGGTATTTTTAGTAGACAGTAGCGGAATTCAGGTACACCACTTTCAACTTATCTCCTCTGGTCATTAAGGAAGATCTTGCTGCATTGCTTGTTATACTCTATGTTCGAGCACATTTGATATCGACCACGAGAAATGCTTAAACACAACCGGATTTTTTATTAATGGACAGATCAGGTAGGAAAAGTTTAATTCATTCGAAACCCATTTCTGAGAATAAAACTAGAATTACCAGAAATTCAGTTAGAGCAGAGAGAAACGACATCAAATAGCATTATTAATATATACGGATTCATTTGAAATGGATAAAATGGGAATGGCAAAAACAGTATGTACGACAATAGCTTTTCATAATAAATGAAATAAAGGCAGTGAAATGAAAACTAGCCCTTATCTCTCGTGTAGCAGTGGTGTTAGTAACTTGACAAAACGAACAGTGATTTTCCTAAAACTCAATTAACGAGTCATCTTACTAAATGAAAAGTGATTGAACGTGTCACTGCAATCAAGGAAACAATTCCGTGTGCTATTAAAAGTAACGATTGAGATGGAAATTGCTCCGGCTGGTCCACAGAGATAAACAGCACCGAGTGGGCCTCAGTGTGGACGGGTTGGGGATGCTGATGTTGATGGAGCCAGGTCGCTCTCGCACTGGACCCCTTAGAACACAGCTTGTGTTCACAATTAATCAAAAGAGAATTGACGGAATGGCTTTTAATTACACTTTACAGACGCATTTCATATATACGACAGCGATTTTTTTTAAAAGATCAACCGACTGCAGAATCCTAATCCATTTATTTATTTATTTATCGAATATTATTCTTTCTCTTCACCATCACTTCAAAGTGCTGATTGTATAAAGTTTGTTTAAAATTATTTCCCAAAAGTAATTATAAATGCGTCAACATTCATATGAAGTCATCAAACACAAACAACGGTTAGATTTATTTAAAAAGAAAACACCTAATCCCTCTTTCAGATCTCTGTGTGAGTGTGTGCAATAAAAAAGAATATCAAACAGATTTGTAATAAATATATACAGTTAACACGTGCGCCGCAATGTTTATGTTGTTTGATATTCTTTTAATCTCCCTACTTTAGAAGTCGTAAATTAGCCTTTAAAAATTTCCCTCATGCAATTGATACAATTTTATTTGCTATGCATCATCGCTCTCCTCTTATTTTCCTCTGACACTTTCCTTTAGTTAATGAAACAAATTAGAATTGTACAAGAGAGCCGAAACAAAGTATTTACATTGGAGAAAAGAAGAAAAAGAAAAAACTTTACCACTAGAGAAACTGCTACTTATTAACTGTTCTAGTAGTTTTTGAAGAGAAGAAAAGAGTGTCTCTGCAGCGAATCCGGATGTCGCACCGTAATGACAAACGCGTCGTCGTTTATCATCGCAAAGTGGCATCAAAGGGGGCGACATTTTACGTTGTCCTAAAAATGTTATCGAGAGATGTGATGTGCCAGGAAACGTCTGACAAATGCTTGCTTAATTATTTTTCATGCAGACATATTGATGTTGTGATGTTCAACTATAGAGGGTCTCGCCATCCGAGAATCGGTGAGCCAGTCTGATGCATCAGGTATGATATAATTAATGAACGGATCGTGGATGCTCTAAGGTGCCCCTCTAATAGGCCATCCTCCAATGTCACACAGAAGACGTTATTTATTACCGACATCAAGTGCAATTACAAAGTATACGGTACGTGCGCTTGATTGGACAAAGGATTTATCATTCACCTGTGTAATTCGTGTGTGTGTACGTTTATGCCTTTAAAGACGATAATAATCGACGTTTTGTTGCGAAATAGCATTTGATTTGTTTGTCGCACAAATCCCGCTTTGACAATATTTTCGTTTGGAAAATAAAAAGCGAGCTTTGTATAGCAAAGAGACAATTTAATGTAACCAAGGGCCCATAAAGCCTTTGCCTCGCAAATATATACCTGAAAATATTTATATATTTATGTTCTACAATATGGAAATATATAATACAAGGCTGGAAAGATATTTCACGTGATGTCATCTTATTCTTGTGCTGCAGCCCTCCGTGTATACGACGTCATCGTAGTGCTTTGTCGTGTTATCAAAACGTATTACAGATTTTTTTGCATATTACATTCGTGGAGAATTACATGTCGTCGCATAATCAATTTCTTTCTATTTATATTATAGTTTAATAGCGTTATTTCAGTTATACACATCTCGTGCTTGAAAAGAATTCCCTTTCGACGGAAATATATTAGTGAGTGTGGGGAATTTAATCTTGAATAACAGGAATAATATAAATTCCATTGCGAAAAAGAAAAGCCCTAAATTGAAAGAAATCCACAAATTATTTTAGCTGTACGTATACGGCAGACCACTCGTGTGGAATACAAATATGGGCAACGATAAAACCTATTCCTATATGTATGCTGTTGTTGGTATTAAAAAAACAATAAAATGCATTAACTAATATGAAAGTTGAAACATGAATTCGGTATAAATTCACGGGCCTCTCACTCATAATAATCAATTTAAACAATTGACGTCTTACTAATGGCAAGATTTGAAAACAATACGTTCATACAATTACAACATCCTGTACAGTGTATTTTATTATTCAATCATCATTAGCAAAGTCATGTACATGCGAAAAGAATACCTTTTTTTTACTTGTAAATCCTTCTTTTATTTCAAGTAGAGACCTTAAAACACTTTTATATACACAAAAATTTGGAATACTTTTTAAATAAAATTAACACTAATCAAATTTGAATTGTAAACTTTTTTTATTTGCCATATATATCATTTACGTGTTATTAACTTTGCTGAACTTTAATTAAATAGGAAAAATGTAATTAATTATTGGAGTTATTCAAATTGAGAGAATTTCGACAGTTGTATATTTTTTGATTTACATTCGGTTATTTAATTGAATTTATACACACATACAACATAATCCTAATACGTTTAATCATAAACATAATAATAAAGAATATAGTGGAGACATATTAATGTTAAAAATATTTAAATCACATTTACATAAGTTCTAACCGGTCAATTTGGAATGAATGTAAAAGCATTTACACAAAAATATTCCTATTTAATGTTAATGGTAATGATTCGAAAAAGCAATTACGTAATTTAAAAGTTGCCGATTGGCATTTTGCTCTCTTGTAAATAGCTACTAGTAAAAATGGATTCTACACTAAAATCTTGTCAAACATAAATATATGCACTTTAACATTACTGACTTCCTAGGTCATTAATTTATTTATAGACGATTCAACGTACCATTTGAAACCAGCAATTATGCGGAATATTTCAAATAGTTTTGGAAAAACATTTATGATGAAAGCAATCAAAACCGTACAAAAATGAGTAACACTTTTTCCATGGAATTAAGAGTGAAGTTCATGTGTTTGACGACAAGTACATGCAAATTGCAAGAGTTAGGACGCCTAATAGATTTAATCTTGTCGTTTATGTTCAACACTCACGCGGGATAATTAGTAGAAGCGCAGATCCAACACAAAGAGCCTCTACTCCCGCTATTGAATCCTGGGTGTTTGCTAGCTCTAATTACGAACCCACAAACGACGTGAAATTAAACTTTCATCAGCTATTACCATATGAGAGAACTCTAATTAAGGTGAAGTACGTGCAGCTATTGTTTCCAAGGTGTTCACTCGATCCTATATAGCTCTTTGATGTGTCTAGCAATTTCGGGCGCACCGTCTCTACATCTATGCGGCCCGAAATCACACCCGATTACCAATTTTTACACACACACATAACAAAATTTAAAGTAACAAATACGAAATGAAAATAATGAAAATCTACATTGAGAAGAAACGCAAAAAAACGCCCAACTAATTGTATGCATGTGCATCCGAGAAACGATAAACCAACAGATGTTGGTGTCGTCCGCGTGAAGAGATTTTATTTTAAACCGTGCGGCAAAATAGTTAAAATATATGTAATTGTATGTGGCGCACGGTGTGTGTGTGTGTGTCTCGTTCCTTTGGGGCCTTTTCGCTCCTCACCACAAACGGGTCTAAATTAAGAGTGCATGCATGAAATAAAATAAACTGGCGATGCATTCGTTGTTTGACAGACGCGTCAACCGTGAAAATGCTCTCCAATTAGTTGGGTGAGATATGTTCGGTGAGGCGTCCAAAATGGAATGCACTGATGACGGTGTGTGTGCGCGTCCTCTCCTCCCTGCTGGAGCACTTGTGTGTTAGCCAGCAACAAAACTGCATTCATTGTTAGGCTATTAATTATGAGCGCGCCAACATACATCACAAATAATGCGCTCACAATGAATGTTTCATGCACTACCACTAAAAACTATATCAATCGTTCTCGTCTCTCGGCTGGGGAGTCCTTGTTGATGATGATGTTGTCAACAATTGTCAGACGCGGCCAATTTAGCCCTATATGGCCAACATTCGCCATATAATGAAGATACCAACTTTCTTATATATCAATCTATTATGCATCGAATTTATGGAGTCAGTTTTTGTGCCGGGGGTCTAGCAGTCGCCCCCGCTTATATGTGCGCTCGCCGCTAATTGTACCTGTGTGCGAATACTAGTCGCCGAAATGGACAATTTCCATTCGATTCACTTTCTTGGAAATCATTCCACGGTCTTTTGTTTTTGCTAGACCTGACTTACCTTCTTTTTTTCATTTGACTTTTGAAATAACGCTCAATAATGCTGTTTTAGTGAGCAATTAATTAGGATTTAATAGAGCACAAGTGTCGATTATTAACAGCGAAGACAAACAGTTGCAACAATTTTTTTTTCGCTTTTTTTCCTTCGTACGATATGATTGTCTCGAGTTGTGATACATTATTCTATGCTATACGTCTCGTAAAACGCTATCCTGTACTGGTGGTCCTGTCCTCACATTTGTAGTTTCAGTATACATACCTTGCATTGTCAACGTATTATAAGGTTGACGACGAAGACCGCACTGGTAGCCAGCATTCACGAATTACAATTGCATCTTTGGCTAGTGCAGCCTTTTTTCCCCGACAAATCGGCACTAAGGACAACTGTGTGGCATTTATCGAATAAAACAAACAAATAAATAATGAACGATTTATTTTATTGCAATTTTAACACACGATTGGGTAAAATGTAAATATATTGTATTGAAATTTATCTGCATGATATGTTGCTGGAAAAATTAACGTCGTGTGTCTTATTTGGGAATAATCATTTTGTTTCCAGTGATAGATAATGGATTTTTTTTTTTCATTTTTTTTATATAGTACAATGAACGCTAAATTCCACGTATGCATATTCTTATTTATATAATTTTTTTAATATTACACATTATAATAACAAATATTTACTTAGATGTAATAATTTTGCTAAACTAAAATACATACATATAGATACAAGATTTATACTGCTGCACTGGGGCAGTCTCATTTTTTATTTTTATTATTTACACAAGAGATAATAGGAAGAGAGAAGAAATGAAAAATCTAGGGCGAAATGTCCTGGCGCCATTTGTTTTTTCTTATAGATACAGAAAAACGAAGAGAACTAAGGAACCGAAGGGTATTATATCACATTTATTGTACAGAGCACACTACTGAATACAGGCGTCCGTATTTTTATTGTCCACATTGGTCGTGTACATTTGCCGAGAGGTAGTTCAAGGCCAGATTGCAGCCAACACTGCAGAAGGTCAAGCCTTATTCAACGCAACCGGCTTTAAAGGTGTCTCTGACCCGGACGACAAAGAGGACGTCGACGATGGCGACATGCGGGACGTGCTTGTCGTCAGTCCCAGTGGTATCCCGACGGCACCGCTCGAACTGGATGTGGCTGCAACTAAGCTCGCTTTGGTTAGTACGGAAGTGAGGGATACTGGCACGGCCGGATGGCCGGCACCGCTTGAATTCTGTTGTGCTGCTGCCAAATTGGCTCCGATGGTTCGCTGGTAGGTCTCCAACAGTGAGGCGTCAGGTGAGCCTCCACTAGCGCCGGCCAAATGTTGAGCTGCGGCCGGACCGTAGAGACTGCGATAGAAGTCGTGCGGCCGGGCGTACGGAGTGGAGTGAAGACTTGGTGGTGGCAGACGGCCGCCTAACGGGGGCATTAAGCGGCCAGCCGCTGTGGAATAGAGGGTGGACGAGGCCGAATGTGGCGGTCCATCGGACTCTTTGCTCGCCATATCGGCGAGCGACCAAATTCGCGGCTTGGAATTGACCGAGACGGACATTTGTGGTGGTGAAACAGCGGATCTAGGTGGTAGGAAGGCAGGATGAGGTGGTCGATCATAGCATTCGGGACTATCTGGGCCACTGTCAGGCCTAGATTCGCTCCATTCACTAGCCGTATCGGGCGCTAGACGGGAATGCGGTGGACGGTCACCATCTTCACTTGACGCTGTACCAGAATCTTTGGAATCTGAAATATGATTACAGATTATTGAATAATGGGTTGTTCGCTTTTGGCCATAACACAACAATTGCTCTACCTAATAAATCTTTTCCATCTGTACTTTTATGGTCATCATCATCGTTGTTATTATCTTCATCTTCGACTCGATTACGCGGTTCCCATGTCATTTTGTTCTCTTTCTTGAGCCGTCTTCGGGCGTTCGCGAACCACGTTGAGACCTGCGTTAATGTCATCTTCGTTATAATTGCCAACATGATTTTTTCACCTTTGGTCGGATATGGATTCTTTTTGTGCTCATTCAACCAGGCCTTAAGGGTACTGGTCGTTTCGCGAGTCGCATTTTTTCTACGTGCCCCATTTAGATCCATACCGTATCTGCAACAAAGCAATTACTCGTCTCTATTTTCGTATTTATCAAGAGGAGATTGGAGGAGTGGAGACCGATCCCCAAACCTATTCGATATATATTCCTACTCTCTTCGGAATACAAGAGACGTGATGGTCCTAAATGTGTGCAAAGAGAGAGAAACTTTTATAGATGGGAAATTAATAAAGCTGTCAGTTATCAGCGGAGCGACGCATCCGTGCAGAACATTTCAATCTGATGAGTTAGTGCTGGCGAGCGTGATGTTTGCAGCAGGAATATAGTTGAAAATGGCGTTTTCGTTCTCTTTAAAATGCATACAAATGCGCGGGAGGGATGATTTTTCAAATCACACACAGCGGAGTGGTACAACAGTACGTTCTGTCGTCCCCTCTGATCGTATTATCAGCTTGTTTCCATAGCAATTGCTAATCGGACTACGCCATGCGAATCACTACTACACCGAACAGTGCCAATGATTGCTAACTAGATTTTGTGCCCTCTGCGCGCGCTTTTTACTTTTTCCAACTATACATGTACCCAAAAGACTAATTTTAAATTTCTAATAAATGTGTTGATCTCTCTTGCCAACTTTCCTCTCTACTCATCGTTCATTATGTAAATTGGACGGGCACATCACTGTGTGACGCCTGAAAAATTTTTACGTATTTTTTTGTTTCCATCACATTTTACATTAGATGAGTGGCTAGATTATGCGGTCCGCTGATTAAGGACTCACTCGATCGAAATGAAACGAATTTTAACGCTGCAATATGCACTAAATAGCGAATAAAACAATGTTCAATTCATTGGTGAAATGCAATTATCGTGTTCGCATAGGATTTAATCGTGGAGCGATTAGTGCTTGTACATACTTTTTGAAAATTCCTCTCAACTTTTACGAATTTGAGGAATTCTTTTCAAATATTAACAGTGTAAAGTGACCGGATGCATACATAAACATGTGAAATGTTAAATGGTGAACAACAGTTGGTTTTGTTATTTATTTATTCGAGTGGAAATGCGCGACTTGAGAATGCACCTGGCAGTCACATATGAGAGTGTCTCTCGTTAGTGGCACATCGAATTCAAATGCACCACCTTAAAAAGTGCACACTTTTTAGCACCAATTTCAAACAAGAATGATAAACAGCTTGTACACGGCCAATGCCATTGAGGAAATTATAACTGGATCTTCTGTAAATCCATTAAACGATTAAAACAGATTGAATTTATCTGAAATTTATGTCCATACTCCGATAGCGGTAAAGCCCGGTATTGCATGTGGTGGACTGAGTGAAATCAATCACGTATGCAATAACACTAAATCTGCATACCGATCGTGAACACATGATTCATGGTTCCGTTTATAAGCATTCTACATGCGTTTCGAACCGCATTTATAAGGTGTAATGGATAAATTAAAAAACTCTTATGTTGTTGAATAAATTTCGATTCGTGTTTTTTGGTATTGTTAAATCCATGTTCCTTCCGTCCACGTGCGAGGGCATCGCCTTCCAACACGTTGAAGTTCTAATACGTAATCACTATTGGTTTTATTATTGATGACCGTCAGGAAATGGCATACACTTACTTCCGAAACTACATATTGCATAATAACGAAGTGTAATCAGTTTAACAAAACAATATCATTCAACTATACAAGTTTACCGGTGAAGATGTGTGTGGAATATTAATTTCTCCATGAAATTGTTAATGGTTGGTTTAGTTTTTTTTTTCAAATCAAGGACATAGATTGCATGGTGGAAACAATAAACTATTAACAGAGTGGCGACATTTCCATAAATACACACACAATTTTCCACGTTTTGAGAAATGTCCGTTAGCACGCAAATTGCGTTCGCATTTTCCTTATATATTTAAGTACTTTCATTATATTCTTGTCTATGATTGTAATGGAATTTGAGCACGATATATTTTAACATATATTTGTTGCAAAGAACATGACAAACTTACAAATTAAATACAACACGTTGGGCTTTCTTTGCTCGTTAATTTGATAACCTCGCCATTGAACCGATACTATTTCAATTTAATTAATTGTGTATAAAAATATTTAACAAAGAACCAATTGCTCCAATATGTTTGTCTAATGTAGACAAGATTTCATAATTGTGTGCCGTCTCTTATTTTTCTATTAATAAGCAATTAAAATGTTGGACTTTTTCTCTCTCCGGATAAATGTGTTGGAATAAATGTTAAGAACACCCACATTCATGTTAAAGAGATATTTACGTGATTTATAATCCCGTATAAATAATATTGTAACAATAATGTACGATGTGTGTGGCAAATTCTTGGAAATTGTTGTTGTAAACTAGTAAATTACGGAATTAGCTGGTAACGCGCATTCTTATCAGAGAATTTTTCTAATTTTCAATTAGTACAAATAAACAAAACCGTTCAATTTTATCTTGTAGTGTTTTGTAATAAATTACGAATCGATTTAAATTGTTTATAAAACGAAAGCTAATTTTTACTTGTGTTTGTGTGTGTGCAATTTAAGACGTGAGTACATTACGAAACGGCAGAAATGAATTTAGTATAAATGGATTTTAAAAGCGGAGGTTGCATTTCAATTAAAACATAATCTGATGTTTTATTCAATAGCAAAAGTGACGTACAAACTCCCCTTGGGATTCAAGTGACGGCTATCAGAATAGGGAGGGTGTTCTCTAGCTCGTTATCGTTCTAAATAATAAATGACAAACATCAGGGTGCTAGGTGGTTTCACCACTCCAGTCCGTACAATTTGGCCAACCCAAGACATTAACTTATCATTATTTACTAAAAGACACTCGTAAATTATATAACGACTTTTATGTACGATAAAAAGTACACGCACAATGCGTTTTACTTACCCATTGAAGGGGTAGCCAGCGAAGGCGGTGTCATATGGATGGTAAACGGAAGGATAAGGCCAGCCAGCCGCACTGGCGGCCAAATTCTCTTTTAACTCTAAGCCAGCAGCCTGAAACAAACGAACAATTCATTAGTCAGTCAAGACAATTGTCGAAATTAAGAAATTTTTCCGGGAATTTTAAACTAAATAAAGAAACTGGAAAACCTCTTTAAAAAATTGTGGAAATGCCAATAAAATCACTATAAACATTGTAGGGAGAAAAAGTGCCTTGACATTTTTTTCATACATACAATGAACGACGATTACAAAACACAATAATCGATTGTTCGCTCTATTAACATTTGTTTAAATATTTAAAACAAATTTTGTTTGTGTATGTATTGAAAGGATTGTAAAAATTTCCGAAATTTTCAAACAACTCAAAAAATTGTTAATTCATTAACAGGAAGACAATATGTAGGAAGTCATTGTTACTATAATAATTCTTACATACTGGCATATTAATTTGTTAATTATAATATTAAGTATTTTATTATGCATAAGTTTGAACAACTTTTAGTACAATGACTACAAAAAAACCGTTTGAATACAACTATTATAGTTAATATATTTTTATTTATATGTAGAAAACTTTTTCTACAATGAATTACTACTACTTTAAAATGTATAACAGAAGAAGAACCGTTGCCATTAACAATTTTAATTAAAAAATACACTTGGATACATGCAAATTAGTTTTATATTAAAAAAAAACAGGCTATTGAAAGCTTTTAAGGAAATCCATAATCGTATTCAATTGGACTACTTTCACGAATCTCTCATCCTCTCAAGTTTTTGTCTATTTTCGAGAGAATAATTAGAAACCAGGCAGAATCGCAAACCATCATCTGACTGTTTGCCAATCAAAGTTTTACTAGACAACACATGTTAACACGGCATTTGAGATTGTTCTAATCCCACATTTTATCTGTTTTGAATGTTTCCCAGTGTTTATCATTATATAGTGTTGCATTAACACAAGTTTGTTATATTTCAAATGTTGAATGCTGTTTCGGATGATGCTTCCAAGTCCACCACAAGAAACTTCCTAAACTAGTTTTACATTATAATATTTTAGCATTTTTTTACTTCAAACTTATCTCCATTCACATGACAACATAATGTATTTTATTCCATCTTTAATGGCATGTTCTGTATTAATTAGATATTTTTATTTCAGCATAACGATTATTGGACATGTAAAAATGAAAAACGTGCTTGGAAAACGAACGAGGACAATTTCCAAAGACAATTGTAAACAGGCATAATATTTATGCTGTGAAAATTAGTGAGACAAGTGATAGTTATTTAATTTCAAACTACTGATGAACTGGTAAGATGGTGTTTTGTGTGTGATTTTATAGACAACAATTTATAATGTTGTTGGCAGCAGTCAAACAGGCTACATACCAACAAACACACAACCACACAGCAGTGAAAGACGGTACTTTATTCAAGCATTCTTCTTGATTACTAGCAGTCAAAGCTTCGCAACGAAGGCTATTTAAAATAATTTAGAGGCCAAACATATACCAATACAGTGCTTTCTAAGTGTTGGAAACTGTCAAATCTATTGTTGAACCACAAGCATCGAGTGATTAATATAATAATCCGTAATGAAGTTATATAGACACGTTCCAATCCTGATTTATGAGAAAATACATTTCATTTTGTATAATCTTCAAGCGTGTTTAAAATTTAATACACACATACAAGCATAAATTTATATGTATATTAAAACTGCTTTTAAGGATAATCCCTGGGGTCGAGATGTGTAATGGTACAATGACCATATTCATATAATGGTACTGCACACAATTAAATTTTAACTGTCATGTTAACTAAATTATTTCATTTAAAACACCTTCGTAATGTTACATTATTCAATTATTATTTATACACACAACAAGGAACTTGTTAATTACTTCTTTTATATCACTGAAAAGCCTATCAATAAACGCATTTTACTCTTCACTCAAACAGTGTCACTTTATTAAACAGCTGCTTCAATTTAGATACCGTTAAAAATGTTAATATCAAATGATTTTGTTAAAATCATTTTTTTCTTCAATGCCATAAATGTAATAAAATTTCACGCCTATATCCAACCATCGTTAATCATAAATAGTCATTAAAAAAATTTTATCGATTTGTCCGATATTTAGAATATTAATTCGTAGGCGTTTGATATTAACATAAATATGTCGTTGGTTTGTAAATCGAAAAATATTTGTGAACGCGGCAGGTAGAAAGAATAAACAATATAATTAGAAAATGGCACTTAATAATTGTTAACAAAAGTCATAGAGACACTTGGTTTCAGAAATTATGATAAAACGATAGGCAAAATTACAGGTGATATACTCAATTATTTTTAAAAGCAACTCGTAATGAGCAAACACATTGATAACAACACCTTAAACATTTTTTTTCGCTAATGGTAATTATGTATATAATAACATGATATGAATGACATACATATGTTGTAAAATATATCTATAACAAAATATATACAATTTATCCTTGATATTAAACAAATAAAAAGGCTAGATTTACAACTTGTTTTATTGTCAATTAATTACGTGTTATGTAAATTTACATGTTGTTTAAACATTTCCTTTTCGCTATTAAAATACATAAGTGAAATTTTTGTAAAAATACACGGTTTCTTGTTTCTAGGTGTTATTTAAATTTTTCAATTCTTAAACAAATCATTGTGGCAACATAAAGAATTGTAGTGCGTTGATAACCTTTTCAAATTCTAAACTCGAACGAAAATTTATGTGGGATAATAGACACTGGTATTCCATAAAAAGAAACACTTAACGATTTAATAATCCAATTAGAGCTGTCCTCTTAATATTTATGAGCAATTAATGTTCTATATTTCATAAAATTATCGATTTTCAAATTGTTTAGAAATAGTTTGAGAATGAAAATAAAAAAAAATAGTCAAAGAGAGAGAAACAGTTTGTAACAATTAATAAATATTCATGATGATGTTGAAAAATATAGTGCAATGTCAGAGTTTTATATAAACACAGTTTAAAATAGTCCCATTAACATTATTTCATTACAACTGGTAATAAATTTTAGCTGAACTAAAATTTTCCATACACATACATACACGTCGTACCTATTATTGTACTTTATATGGCAATTACATTGAAATATTGTATCCTCTCCGGTATTAAGAATTTCCAGTTGTGAAAATAGAAATAGTCTGTATATAGGTACTCACTGTTGGTGTGTAGAACGGTGCCTGATCGGCTCCAAGGGCAGGAAAATAGGCGGCCATCCCCTCTGGGTAGGGTGCGCTGTACATGGAGAGTGCAGGAAGACCGGGCACGGTTCCTGCTAACCTTTGATAACCTAATAGTTCATATTGACACGAGCACACACTTTGGCCGGTGATGGGATCAGTGAATAGTGGCCTGCCAGTATCACAGCATCGTTGCGTTGGAGCTGGAGGACTTCCCGGTGTGGGTGCTGACGAGGTGACTGCCATACTTGTTGGTGGAGTGGAGGGTTGACTAGGTCCCGATGATACTGCACTCTGAAAAAAGTACATCAAGAATGCATCAGAGAAGGAGACGATGTGTGTTTTCGATTTCGGTGACGAGTGAGAGAGGACTTTGATTTATTTTTAATAAATGGCACAAAGGGAGCAAAAATGGTAAACACTCACATGGATGCACAGAATGTCGGGGGTAAATAAATAATGCGGTTATTACACCTCACCGAGCAACAGTGAGTGTGTACGGAAAACAGCCGGAACGTAAATATATGTACATGCCATTTTCGTTCTTGCTGCACAACTGTTTAAAGTTTATTGTTACATAAAGTGACACATCGCTGTAATTTGAGATAATTTTACGTCTACTCTCACATCCAGTTGGGCGAGATGCTTGAGGGTAGATAATATGACGCTTTAATGATAGGTAAGGAAAGGCAAGGGAGAATTTTGGGGTTGCCTTCGATACACAATTGAGTAGGATGTACTTGGCATTACACGCCCTTTACGCAAATTTCCATAGCAATATAGGAATTAATTAAACTACTATACCTATAGTACGGAGTATTATTATGTGTGTGTGTGTATATTTCGTAAGGGGGCAACTAATTTACCATTCTATTAGAATTGGAGGAACGTGGTGATGACCTGACCACACTTTTCAACAAAGAAAATATTCAACATTCTCAAATGTGTTTGTAGTGCGTATACATGAAATTTACATCTATAAATATAATTTTCGATAATTTTAATTGTAAATAGGCGTTTTTTGGGTCCTGAATATTAAAGCCCCCCATAAAAATTAATTAGTTAGGTCAGTAGAATGTATTTTATTTACTATATTCATATCCGGATTAGGCCGGTTTAATAAAGGAATTTAACACTTTCGAAAATTCTTTCATTCCAACTTTATTGTTTTTAGTTTACATTGAGATATAGAATAGAATAAAAAGTGGTCCGCAATAGGCAGCCAATAGCAATAATTCATGAAATACACATATATAAATTTAGTTATGAAAAAGCCGATTTAAGCTGAAGATCAAACGGTAGCAATGACTGAGAATGATTTATTGTCGGATTATACAGTTAAGCTATGATCGTCGTAGCTATATAGCTTTATACTTCGATTTCACGAAGCTTTGAAAAAATGCCCTTTCAATGCTATGACATGTCATGATTTAAGATCAAGTAGGTATTTTAAGGATATTTTTAGCAAAAAAATTCTACTGACTACAAAAAGATCGCCTTGAATTTAATTATAGTTAATAATAGCAAGATAGAGAGAAAAACATAACAAAGTTATTATTTTTGGGTCATAGATTCCAGAGCCCATAATTCGCCGATGGTTTATAGGTATTGTTACCGATTATTGGCAATATAAACAAAATATACTGTAATTAACTCGAAATTTGCATTGAAAAGTAATTAATTTAAATTCGTTTTTAATGCTAATTTAAAGACATTGTTCAAATCTATTGTTTTCCAAATTTTCGTAAAAATACCCTTAGTGATAAGTCGCGTCTAACATAGTTAAAAAAGAACGCATTTTGCAGTGCCACGTGCCATTTTTTTCACTAAATAAAGTCGTGTTCTATAGTTCCTTTATATTTAATAACGAAAACGTTTTAAATAATTGCAAAAATACAATTTGATAACAAGCATAACTACATACGACATTATTTACTAACGTAAACACTGAAAAAATGCCACAATTACAATTGTATATTAATAATTGCCTCTTAACTGCCTTAGCCAATTACACTAAATAATAACAATTTTTTCACGAAAATATATATTCGCACACGTTCATTTAATAAAGCGTACCTACACTCTAAGTATTATTAGGTAACAGGAAGTTTTCACACCCCTCAAACGTTAAATTCGTTTAAATAAATCCATCAAATATGCTATTATGCCATAATAATGGCTATGCCCAAAAAAGGACAGTAAAAATCCAATTCAAATAACAAAAGCTAAACCAAAGTTCTTTCGCTTTTTCAGGCATGTAGAGTACATTGTAAAATACAGGCCATTTTCGACCTATTTCCCACTGGCAATAGAAACGTTTTTCTGTTTATTTTTACCATTAATACAATTCAGCAGATGGTTAAACCCTCCACAGTGTGTTAGTAACGCCGAATTTCACCCATCAAAATAAATATTAAATCGTTATAAATCACAAGGGCACATAAATAGGATAACTTATAGATTGTGTGATGCGAGATTTTATAGCACTGGGACGGGCTTTTTCAACATTAGGTGTATAAAATGAGGTAAATATTCCCATTTTTATATATTCATTGAAAACTATGCATTCATCAACCAATCTGATGTGTCCGAGGGTTATTTGTAATGGTTGTAATTATAATTAAAGGAAATCACTTGACTAATAATGAATAATTCCATAATTAAGTGTGAAAAAAGATCTAATTAAGTAGTGTTTATAAAATATGTCGCCAAATTTCAATTAAGAAACAATTTCGAGTTAAAGAAACATCGATTTCAGACTGAATAGGCATAAATAATTCATGTCAACACTTATACGAAGATGATGGAACACGCTATCGTGCAAAACCTTTAGACATGTATTTCTTCGGAAACAAATAATATGCTGGAATTGTAAAATATTATGAATTCACAGACACATATGTACATATAATGACCGTTTTTAAAAGTAGATAATACGAATACGCCAAGTGAATTACAATTAAACTTGATTAATTAAAAAGGGATATTTATTTATACATTAGGTATTATGGACAATGTACCTACATACATCGGAAATTAATTTACGACTTGATTAACATTAATAAATGTACAAATAGTGACGAGTTGTTTGTTTTACAGTGACATGTTAGTTGTTAACATTAATTACAGTGGCATTTCTTGTTATTTTGTTAAATTTACAGAAAATACAAACTCTAGTAGCTAAATGATACATTCAATTAGGAAATTAAAGTTTATTCGCTAATTAATGTAATTATTCAATTAATTTTTATACAATGTAAATTCGACTATTTTCAATTTGATTTTTGTAAATATCCTTTCGACTGTTTAATACATGTAAAGTTCTCAATTTTATTTCATAAGGACATTTACAACACAAAACCAAAAATAATAAATAAATAACGCGCTCGTCATAACAGTTAATAATAATTACCATGGGAAATTTAGATACTTGTGCATTCGTACCAAAGTCAATTTTATTATACATATATAAAATAATCGTCCTCGGTAAAATATATACTCGTGCTTTTAATTTGATTTATTGGACCTTTTTATGGGCTCCTGCCTCTACTTAATGACTCATGTTAAAGTTAATTAAACTATTTATTGTATAAACAAAATATACTTAGAATGCAGTTTTTCTGTTATCACTTTAGAAAGAGCAGCTATTTGGGGCGGTGAAGCCTTTGCATTTTTCTTTATAGTTATTTTTATTAGCCTCTAGATATCACCGTTTGTCGGGCAATGATTCATTCGTTTATAAAATACTCTGAGAATACTTAAAATAAATGTTTCACACACACGTTGCAAAAAAAGCCGATAAAACAAGCTAATGTGACTGTTTTCTATTTATCATTTTTGCGCCCTCTCAAAAAAGTTTTCAACATTTTGTATAAGACAAAAAGGGAAAGAGAATTTCTAATGGATGTTTTTGTTGTTAAAGTGTCTTGTATCGAGGATAAGGGAGCAAGTGCGCGCAAGACATCAACCCCTTAGTACTTATGGTTGTAGTAGTAGAGATTTTAGTGTATCAAAGTAGTACCTGAGTATTCGGCGATGCTCGGAAACCAAACTGGGACATGATGTGTCCCAGTCGCTGATACACTCACTGAGTCGTCGCCAAGGGAAGCATGGCTTCCAGCACACTCGCACACTATAATCGTATATCACCACTGAAATGTATTATAATGAAGATGAGCACCAAAATTGTTTAAGTCACTAGCGTCGCATTTGCATGTAGAACAACATAACAGAAAGCCACGTGGCCTCGTCGAGACGCGTCAAATTTTTCGGTAGCGCTTCTTGTTAATAACAAACAAAATAGTAGTACGTTAACGTTTCTGTACCAGGTGATAATTGCGGTCGACTTGAATTGTGCGCTTCTTTCTGGCAACCCCAATTTTTGCGAGTCTGCCCAGTGGGTGGAGCGGAGTGGGGTTGTAGGAGAAGGGGGTGCCTCTCTTCTGCGGTCAGAGCGTCTCTAACAAGTCCTGTTTTTGCCACCGACAGAACGCGACTACTGATGTCACGGAATTCTTTTAACGGCGACAAATTGTCGCGATCACACAACACAAGCGCAGTAGTCGCGGCTACCCGTAAAAAATCGTCCTGAGTGGCGGGGTTCGGGCAGCTTTTCTCCGGGGACTGTGCCGCTCTTTCTGAGATAGAATTTTTGTGGCCTCCCCTCGGCGGACCGATTGATCCACCACCACTAAAAATTGCGCCCTACTTCTTTTTCTGGCCCCCTCCTGTCTGCTGCATTTTTCCCCTCTAGAGGGCGAGCCGCCGGCGGATTGAAGAGCACGCCAACGGTACCGCCTCGGTCCGCCCCCTCATCTCGCCCAATCCAGACCGCGTGATGAATAGACCGCGTGCAGACACCAGCATCGCGTTTAACCGCTGTCTCGTGTTCGCACCTACAAATCTACACGGATTCAGAGACCGTCCTAGTGTCGGTCTTGTTTGTTCATTTTACACCACTTGTAACTACCATACACTCTCTCTTCTCTTCTACTACCTGTGTGCTCTTCTTGCATTTCATCCCAACTTTATTCATCTTTGAGAACATGAACATTCACAACCAAATCGTGTTTGCTTTTTTTCTGAGCTTCCCTTATAAAAACCCGCTTAACGGACGCTTTTCACTTTTCCATTTTCCACAATAGATATAGGAAACAGATTAAATTTGATGAATGTGTGAAAAATTAATGGCCTTTTAAAAAGCATATATGAATCCATAAAAGACATTCATAGCATAATAAGAGAGTGTAAGAACAAAACTCTTACGTTCCACTCGAGCGTTTTTATAGTGGATAATAAATAAGTTCGGATAATATCCGTAGTAATCGTTCCCCGATGGCAGCACTGTACAATCATTACGGTTACAGTTCCGTAACATGAAATTTCAAAGTAGGGGAAGACAGGGAAAAACGATCTTCTCGTGTTTACATTTTGGTGGGGATAGGATCGTGTTTTATTTTAACACGTCCTCCTCTTTTCACCGCTTTTATATTTCTCTACTCAACTCGCTCTTCTACCTCTCTCTGACTGCTGCACAGCACTGTGTGACTGACTTGACTACCAATAATATGAATAGCTATATAAAATGCAAATGTAAACAAACACGACAAAGTTAGTTGTTGATAGTAACTACAGTGTTACAGTCTATATACAACCATTCCCTATCCGTGATGAAATACGTCAGATATGTATGTGATATTCTTCTCAATGCATAAGACATAACATTAATCTTGCGAAGATTGATGATGATATTTTTCGTGGGCTTTATTACAATCTTAAATAGTCAATATTTATAACTATGACAGAAGGATATGAATTTTGAATATATCCGCGCATTCGCCATTTTTCCAACTGTCCTATACAGCCATCAATTGAAAAAGAATTTCCAAACACGTCGAGTTATTATTGCAATATAGAAGCTCATTAAACAATACATCAAGTCGTTGTTTAAGATGTTCATTAAAATCGATTGAAGAACTTCTCCGCTCCATTGAGATAATGTAGCATACCACATATAACAAGGTACAAGTTCAATAAATAATGAACAGTTCACGATCTAAAGTTAGCATTCCAACACACAGCAAATAGAAAAGTATCAAATAGAATCTCTTTACATGGAATAAACACACACAGCATATCATGCTTCATGGAGAGATGTTGTTTTTTTTTCTAAAGTTACTCAGCTAGAACGGAGCCAATGGACCAATGGGATGTTGCATTAAGTGGATGGGTTAGGCCTCCTCTCATTAGGATGCACTTTTAGTAAACGCCTCTTTCTGATTACATGTCAGGTGTGACTGATTACCTGGACTGTGCGCCGGAAGTGGACCCGTACTTAAGGACTGGTCCTCGACAATCAGGTTTTTCAATCTTTATTGAGATGCTGTACATAGATTTGCATTTGACTATTGCTCTCTGCTTGTGTATCTGTATAAATAGCTGCATACCTAACTTTTACGTTTATTAATAAAAAATTTTGCAATTACATTTCATTCATTTTTTTATTATAATCTTGAATAATAAATTTATAATAATAATATCATCAATAATGCACAGTCTTAAAAGGGTGTTGTGTACTGGCGTTTTAATAAAATTTAATCATTTCTTTACAACAGTTGATGTTCGTTTAAAAGGTATAGCAATAACTTTTGGAAATCTTCACCCTGCATAAGGGTAACAACGTTTCCAACATAATTAGAATATTCAGAGTGGAGTATAAGCTTGAGGGGGCGACATTTGGTTCGATCATTATTAGCTGCTATTTTATTAATGCGTTTATGCGTTGATGTATATTAATTAGTCAACTTATATATAACGGCGTCGGCCCACTTGGCAACTTCCCTCTGTGGATGCTGCTTTGCAATACAGTATAACAGCACACAACCCCCTGTCGTCGCTCCATTGCTGTGTGACTTTGCCATAGTCTCGCTTGACGACGCCTGCCTCCCTTATACTTCTCTCAACAAGTAAATGTAAAGTTGTAAGTTTTACTTCACACTATAGCAATATGTCTCGCGCAAAGTTCTAAACACTCGACGCTTTGAATTAACAAGTTGTTTTAATAAAATCCAACCCTTCCCTTGTGCTCGACTGCAGGCGAAATTGTCGCCGCGCCTGGGAAATCCAAAGGCATAAATCAAAACTTGGCCTCTACCGTCTGTTTCTTGTTTTCCTTATGAATTTGTTTAACTTTATGGAATATTAAATTTAATAACCACCTTACGTGTTTACATTAAAAATCCAACGCTATTTTATGAATCTATTCAAGCAACGAATTTCAGTCTATCTTTAAACTTTGAATAAGCAAACGAATATTTACATGTGGAAAAAAGGAGTGAGGGCCCATTTTTGCTTTTTCATGTACAACTTGTAATTTAATTTAGTTAAAGCATGTGGGATATTAAAGGAAACACGATAAATAATGACAATTTACTATAGTCTAAACGCGTGTTTGTAATGAAAAAGAATATAAATAACATTAATTAGCATAAATGATATGATCTGCACACATAATCCGCAGCGTACAATATAGTAAATATGATATAATTGCAGGTGGTAGGTACACCCAAATGAAAAAAAGTGGAGGATTGTGTTTCAATATTAAAAACGAATTCAAATAAATAACACAAATGTGGATATTAATCAAAATCGTTTGCTTAAAGTGCCAAAAAACCGCATGATTCCCAAAACAATATATAAACTGGAAACGTCTCTTGTAGCACCTTTGGTAAATTAATATTCTGGAAATATTTCTTGGGAACTATAGAGAGTGGTGTATAAGAATATAAGCCACCTGCCGTGTCACAATGATTTACAAAATTAGTAAGACATTCAAATTTCTTAATATTTCTTGTCTCCAAGAGAATGTTTCACCGGGCGAGCATATGTCTTACACTGTCAACATAAAAGAGCATGTTTTCAAGTTTTTGTTGTTGGCTTTACATCATCATAACTTTGCTGCACAGCTTTATGAAAGTGGTGTAGGCAAATATGTTTTAGATATTTGTCAAACGTTTTAAACGGCCAACAAACACATAAAAAGAGACCGCTCTCTCTCATCTGTGTGTGCGCTGCTTATTCGACGATCCTCTCAAACGAACGATTCCTGCTTATTTTTATTCACATTTTCATTGCACCTTTTGTATAGCAGCAGTGCAGGGGCGACTTGTCGAAAGAAAGATGATACCTTTTAAGCACCCTAATCCCATAACTAACATTTTCCGGACTCTGATACAAAAATACCAATTTTTTTCCTTTCACATGTATTCCTTTTTTACATTCATGTAGATACATGTGTGTGTTTAGTTTTTTTCTCTAGTACCCGTGGTGCAGAGGATTGAAACATTCACATATAAAACGGGCGAGTTGTGTTCGTGCGGTGACAGAATTATGAGGTACGTAGGTATTAAGGTATAAAAAGTAGCGGATATCTCCGTTTGCAGCACTCTCTGCTCCATGGAGACGGTACCACCAAACTTCATAAATATGTATGTCTTGGGAAATTATACGTGTAGATGGGCGATAGATATCAATATGCATGTAAACATTCTGCGCCCCTGTGTTCGGAACTGAATTATTATTTCAGGCCTAGATCTGTATGTATCCTGGTGAATTGTGGCCATTTGCTATCCAACTTGTTCCATGTCTATTATACACAGACAATTGTTTACCTTTACCCTTGTAAATAGGAGAGAAACATTAGAATTGTTTCCGATGTTTTACCGTCTTCGATATCGATAAATATCCTCTTTTGACAATCACTGTCGTGTGTTTTTTTATTCTATTTATGTACGCAATATACGAGTGCGTTCATTTTACACTATCCCCACAAATAATTGACACGATACAAAATCTTATATCAGATTCAAATCCAAAATTTATATTCAAAAGTTGTAAAATGACACCAGAAATCGGTACTGCAGATGCCGAATGACAGGTGGCCACAACACCATTAAACTCCAACCTATCATACCAATTAGTTAAAATGTGAAAATCATAAATTTTAGTTATAGTTTCCGTAGAACAAAGGGAAAAAGACACTTGTAAAGTTTAACTGTATTTTAATTCCTTTCTTTACCTGCACAATAACTTCTAAGACGGCACAATAATATTTACATTATAAAAAGTACCACCGGAAATAGAACGTATATTATGTCCGGTTATGGTTCAGCATCTAGCGGTTTACACGTGTCTCTAGTAGCGGAAATTAGCCATGAATACAAATCACAATATGCGTTGATTGTATGGTAACCACCGACACTTGTACTCTCTGATGTAATAATAATGTGTGTGTAGGTACCTATACTTTGTCTTGTCAAAGAGCACCAGTTCGATGATGGACGAAAAATGCGTCCATGCACTCCACACTCAACTCTTTGCACATTGTATCAAATCTATGCATTCGTATTAAATTGTATTCAAATGTGTCAAATGTGCATTTATCAACTATAAATTCGTGTATTCAGACTGACGCGGTGTTAAATCATCAACTTTCTATTTACAATTTTATTATTAACGACAGTTAGTGGTATTAATAATATAACTGTATATTAGTACTAATAACTAAATGAACATGTTGACTGACCAAACTGAATATTATATTTTTCCTCCTAGTAAAAAAACAACAAAATAACAATTTTCTACTTATCAATTTTGAGTACCGACTAAGGTGGTGTATCTATAAAAAAACGCATCATCCAGATATAATTAATGTGACACGATAATTTCAGGTAAATATCAAGAGAATCTGTGTACCTACAGTTTTAGCCCATAGTCCAATATAATCCCAGAGAGCTGACACAGTTGGCCCGGGTCGCGCTTAATTTGTCTTGTGGCCCATCATCTATCTAGTACAGATCGGACCGCGATATACCGGACATTTTAATGGCCAAACCATGTCCTCGCCTCGTATTAAGCAAAACAAAAACGACTCATCAATTAGGCAACTTTTGGGGGACCGTTTTTTTCACGTTCATACATATCCGTCCATTCGGTTCGGTCATTCTGTGCTGTTGTTATGTTGTTGAAATATTATTCAATGGCACAAACGTAGTTTATAAATATGTTTGGACCTTTTAGTCTACTCTAGTGGTGTGCTAATGTGTCCCTTTAGAGCTGTACACGTTTTTAAATTCAAATTATGAACATAAAGCAGATATTGCCAAAAAACATTCGGTGATGGAATTTTATCTTAAATACGTCGGTTAAGGACATGTAAATATATTCACATGAAGGATAAGGAATTTCATATGTACGCCTCTGTACGCTTTTCTTTTAAATAGATATAATTTTAATTTTGATATCAACAAAACATTAAAACATGTTATAAAATTTAAAAGTTGTTCAACATGTTTGGAGAGCAGGTTGAATAATCTTATAAGTTGTTGTTAAAACAAGAAATACACTTCTATATATTCAATAATGAATATCATTTACGTGATAATTACAATTTAATGTTGGATAATTAATTTCTTAATTAATGATAAATAAAGACAACATAATTTTTATTTACTGAATGCCACTGAAGAGATATTCATAAATATAACTGTGTCGATTACATAATAAAATATCGAAAGAGATTTTTATCGAATTAATTTGAACTCAGTTACAAATCACTCAGTTAGAATGGAGTGCACGTAAAAGTAATTTAAATTAATAAGCACTATATATTAGAAGTTTTATTGTAGTTATTAATTTATTGGTATGTTGTTCAAGTTAGAAAACCGTATAGTAGTAACACGTAAACAAAGTTGTTAATTCCCAAATGAAATATTTGTAGAACATACAGCATAAATAATTCCCATGCGTTCCCTTATTTTATGAACAAAGTCTAATAATAAGACGCATGAAAAATGAATTTAAGATGGTGTCACTGAAAGATGTAAATAATGTACATTTTAACTCAAGTCATTAAGAAATTGTTTAATTTATAAAGTCATCTGTTACATTTTCGTTTCAGCATAGTGTGGACGTGCGTCTATGTATATGTTTATAGGAACATAATATAATACAAAATCCATGAATAATGACATGTTGCTTCATTACGTTTCAAAATAAATTTGCGAAGATGTTGCTTCACGGCATTTCGGGGGCGGACTGAAATAAATTGTGTCTCGCATTCATGCGATGCACTCCACTTTTCGACTATATCAACTCAAATAAATTAAACACCAACTCTGTGTATACTTTTGTTCCCGAAACAATTTCATTTATTTTGCATTTACTAACATCGACTCTTTATCACAGAGACCCTATATACATGGGGATTGAAAGCACTTGAAATTGGGAAGCTTTGAATATGGGTGGTCTAGTCCTTTTTTTTATTGAAACTCCAAATGTACTTGTTGCAATTGTGTTGCACCAAGACACAATAACAAACTGGCCTCTAGCAAATAATTTATGGTTCGGTTTGTATTTATTAAGACTTCAACTTTCCATTATAGCAAATACTTCAATAAAAACACATTATCAAATTTCGTCCTCCTTTATAAGGTTTACATCTACCTGCAAACCTACACCGAATGGAATTAATGTTAATGGTCAGTATGTTAGCTAGCCTGCAAAATAACTATCCGTTTTACAGTCCTGTAGGTTCGATATGGGGTAATTAATTTAACAAAGGGGCGCCTGTTTTAGGGGTTTTCGAGATAACGAGTGTATTTTTTCTAGATAATACAAACATACTTTTCTTCAACTTAAAAGACAGTTATAAATGTTTATGTTCCTTTTGACTACACAGACACAAAAAATTATTTTATTGTTGTCTGTTGAGGTTGTAATTTTGTATATTTTATAGGTGTTAATGGTGGAAATGTAACTAGATATAAAACGAAATAAAACTTTATCTTGATCACCACTTAAAAAATTCGTATTGCAGTTTATTTTTCACATAAAATTATTACTACGCACATAAAAAGGGGAAAAATATTGTTTGTTTAGAGTATTATAATTAATCGATCAATAACATGTTCCCAATCGGAATAATATTTTATTTAGCTTGATTTAATCACCAGATTTGTATTGAAAGGTAAAAGGTAATGGTCTCCAAGTCCCTTCACGCAACTTGAAGGGTTACTTTCCCTATTGTGACATTCCAAAAAAGGCAAATAACAGTCTGTTAATAAACCAAACATCCCTCTCATAAGTCTCTATGTGTGACAAGACAACAAAATCTGTTAGGCGTAAATAAAGCTTTTCCATTTCTTATAAAATGTGCACATTTTTCACTTTCAATCGATATAGGGCGAAAAGTCGATACTGTCGTCAATGCACAGATGCAAAGTTGTGAATAATTATGTGAAAATCAATTACTACAGCGATTTATCATACGTTTCTTGTCGTATACATCCTCACCCCTGTGCGCTTCTCAATCAATCATGTTTTGATTTAAAATATTCCAAACACTCTGTTGTATTAATTTAAATTTAATTGTTTCTACTGTTTTATTTTGTATTGAAATTCGAATCCTTAAAAAGTAATTCGCTTCGGTTAATCCATAAACAATAGTTTAACTGGACAGTTTTTGCTCGGTGCTGAAAACTCTCTAAAGGGATTTATTTTGCATATTCTTTGTCCACAGAATTAATTAAAGGGATACGTTATATTTATAAGATAATAATGATGTTTGTTGAAAACATTTTCCGAGATGAAACTTGTGTATCCCAAATGAATACCAACAACTATAATGTATACCTATTTGCGAAATGCACAAGGGAGGCTGCAACTAAATTAGGTTGTCATCCTATTTAAGTTACAACGAGCTCATCATTCTCTGTCACTTATGCTATTATTCTTATGTTTAGGGCTGACCATCCGCTTGTCTGACATCTATCTGCATTTGTATTTACACACAGAAACTTTGTTGACAAACATTTTCTTACATAGAAATTTCATGGTGGCCCCACAGCACGACTCCTTATGTTTAACACTATTGTCAATGCGAATATCCACCCCCGATCCCTAAATACGACTCATCCATTGTCCTACAAATTTCCTGATGGGTGTTCCACGACAAACATTCGATTTCTGCCAACCCAAATATGGATCGAGTGAAATTTGTCTCTGAATTCTAATTTTTAAATGCAGCAATTTAGCAGCGAGTGTACAATTGTGGTTTCCTTTAAAATTCAGTACACGCCGAGTCCAGTAATAAAATAATGTCTTTTTTTAGCTAAGAATGACCAAAAAAAGCAACAATAATAATGGTTCAAGTGGCATAAGCACGCAAAACAATAGAAATTCCAAAATAGTCCATCAGAACATGTAACAAATACAATAACCGAGTCTCGGAGGCCGGGGCGCCCCCGGTGGCGCCGACTGCATTCTCCACGTGCCCCGATAAATCACGGGGGCCCCCGCTAAGCGTCTCACGAGCACACAAACAATGAAACAATAGGGGAAATAAAACATGACGACATCACTTTGTTTATTCCATATAATTGTTGGCATGCATGTTCACTATTGGCCAATCCTCCAGATTGATATTCTCTTTGGCTCACTTCTATCGGCTCAATATCATGTCGATTCCCTCAATTATGGAAGACATTTCAGGCCTATGCTTCAGGAATTGCAATTAGCGGTATAAAAGGGGTGGCAGCGAGCATAATGGATTTTCGGAATCATCAAAAGACTTATACAATGTAACCGTTTGGTTAGTTGGCAATCTCAGATTTCTGTTGACGTTAACGTCAAAAAAATTAATACGCTACCACCAGGCTGAATTCTCTTTTTACAAGGCAATAAGATAACAATTGTGCAGATTTGCAATGTAGTTACATTTCAATACCCTTTGTCGGTTGAATTGTTGATGATTCGTATCCGGTACAATGTGTACTCATTTAAGAACTTATCACTGTGAGAGTTAATATTGCATTGTTCATAATATTAAAACAGTTTCGTTTTTAATTAACGTTCCAGATAAGATATAATATATCTGGTAGATTGTTTTTAATAACAGCACAGCAGCTATTGAAATTAATTCATCATTGAGAATAATGTGTGTTTATTTTTGAATAATTCAAAAAGAAAAATATTCTTTACACAGTGGAGAATAATAAATGTGATCCGATGGTATGGTTATCCTTCTAAGAAAAATCCATAACGCGACCCCCCGTGGGAGGAAGGAAGTGCCCCCTAATGCTCTCTAAAATAAGCCATAAAATACAAAAAATGTCAATGCGTACATTTCTTAACCAAATTAAGATTTAGACCAACCACAATATTTACTACATAATAAAGTCTGTCTGTAAACACTACAGGTTATCAATTGTAGCGCGGTACCAACACAGTTGGCGGCCTCATCGTAAACAGAAAATAACGAGTTACCCTGTCTTAGCCAATAATTATTTAACTTTTTCACGATACCTTGTTCTTTCATAAGGCAACTATTTATAAATTATAAATGAGCAATCAGTGCCTGAACTTATTGCACTCTCAGTAAATTTAACACTTCTCTCTATGGCTCTCTACATTATCCTAAAGTTCTTGACTCGCACTAGCACTTGAAATCGAGAGACAAGTGCAATTAGAAAAAAAATATGTTAATTACGATCAGGTATATAATAAACATGTCCAATGTTTGTGCTGTTCATAAAATATATAATAAATGCTAAATGGCCTAAACACTAAATTTACAAAAGATAAAAAGGAGATACATCTGTAGATAAACGTGACAAACGTTATAGTTAGTCAAACAATAACGTAGTCAGCTCCAAAATGCCATAAATAACCCTGCAAGTGGCATAGTATACGCGGTTTGTGAGGCCCCCCGCAACCCCTAAAAAGAACACAGTGGCGCACGGACGCCCCATGTCTCTTCGTGACTTTACCATATACCCTCACTCGCTCGCCTATATGTTAAAACGTACCTTGAAAACAACCATATAACTGTAATAGATAATAATCTCACTTGAATTTCTTTAGTTGCATAATGCTTTCACATATAGCAATACAAATATTTGAATATGCTAATATCATCCATATACACATGATTACTTTACATACTAGGTAGTGCAATTTACTTTAATCAAATTTATTGGTGAACGTATACGAGCAGTTTGTTGGGAGATGATGAAGGGTGCGACTCAATGGAAATGGGGTGTCGACACGACTCTGTCATATTTAACATGAAAAGCTTAACTTTTATTTTCTAATATTCCTATTTTATAGGACACGCATTTTAAAATATGCCCTTCTTATACATAGCTAATCATTTTTATCATAGAAATAGGAGCTCGTAAAGTGGCAACCCTCCAACTAGCACCATTGCTTAAATTTATGTGGTATTATTAAGACACGCATTATAACAAACAGCATCTAACGTTTCATTTGCATAATTATTAATACTTTCCCACTCGTGTTAATAATGCCTTTATAACAAATCCAAGAATTCTTAATTAAATTTTCTTGCTTTCGCTGTATGCGGTGCTTGTAGTTAACTGAATATCAGAAAGTTAATCATTTTTCATAAATTTTTCTAATCTCTAAAATCAATGCTCTCTAATATAGAGTTGTACACAACCGTTTTGATAAGTACATTAAGCTTTAAGCCAGCTGGTAGGGTGGAAAAGAGCCCATAAATAATATACATATATAGAAAGATATGTGATACTGTTTTTATTCGAGTTAGCAATTCGTGTTCACAAACAACACACAAAAATAAGATTAATGGTAGTTGGTGGTCGTTTATCGTCTATCAATAATATAAATTGTCTAAATACGCTTATATATTTTAATTGTGTGGACAAGTGGTTATATTAATGAGTCTCAGAAAGTGGAGTTCGTCCCACACGCGCACCAGGTAGAACGCTTTTTGGTTTTGTGTTTAGCTTTAGGGGGGACTATAGTTAATGTTCCATTTCATTGTTTTCTTCATTGCATTCTGACATTTTGTTATTAATATGTGTATAGATTGTTTCTACATTGGGATTTATGTTTCTAGTACGTACATTCACAGTTTGCTTTAAATTGAATTATTATTAACTGATTTTCAAGTGATACATGCGGAATTAAGATTAATAGCTTTAAAGCTTCAATACTACACTAAAATGGTCATAAAGCTGTTTTACTACCCAGTATCGGCATTAAAAATTATGTAAATCGAGTGCTCGCTTTTGTCTATGAAATTAATTCGAATTGGTGGTGCGAAAAGTGCGCTCTTTTCGGCGCCGAGCCTTCGTCATGTGTGCTGTTTATGTGTGGGAGGGAGAGGAAACCGAGGGGACAGGCCCTTTCACGTAAATAAGAATAAATGACCGAAATCGGGGTGACATTAGGGACAGAAACGTTAACCACATACAACTAATGAACCGAAACTGAGTTATGAAAAAAGCATATTAAAGTAATTATTGTGGGCCATAAGTTCATTTAGGAAGTGATGAATTTATGTTTAAAAATACAGGCACAATTAGGTAAATGGGAGAAATGTGTGTGTTTGATGTTCGTGTGATGGAGAAAATAAAAATGAACTAGTTTTTTTCTTAATATAGTCTCTGTTAATACTTTAATTAAGACAATCATATAATCATAATATCCTTCTATACACTGATTCTATTTACAAACAGATAAAATAATGTACAATTTACGGCTTATAGATATAAGCCAACAAAAAGAATTATGTTAGTTCAATATAATAATATAATAATCCATGATATGGTATTTTTATACACAACAATTTTTTTTTCTATAAGTATTTTTCTTTATATAAAAAAAGAAGAGAAAACGAAACAACAATAAAAATATAAGTGAATCTTGAAAATACAACTAGTCTGCCATTGTGATGTTTACACAACAATTTAAAAATGTAGGTGCGAGCAATTTCTATTTTAAGAAACTACTTCTAAGAAAAAAGGTGTCCCAGTTGCCGTTGTACAATGTCCATACTGAAATAGACAATCTTTTTGTTTTTGTTTTATTTTCTTGTTCTTTATCACAGATATAAATAAATGCATTTACACAAATATACAACATATTGCAATTGATCAACACTCGGCGAGTTTATCACTCACACTTGAACATATATATTTGTTGCACTTTGCCCATATTTCAGGTTGCGTTTTTGTTTTTTAGTTGTAGTTGTCCATCGATATCCACCATTCTGCAACAAAAAAACAAAGAGAGAGGTCGTTTATTTAAAATTTACAAGCAATTTGTTCAAATGTAAATATCATTTATCTCATTATCCAATTTGAAAGTTTAATAGGTGCGATAAATAATTTAATCTTCGAACGAACTACTGCTACAAATTCAGTTCGGTGGGGAATACGCTATTAAAACGGGCAAGGCTTCTATTTAATATTGGATAATAATTCAAACAAGTTATTATGTCAGAACAAGTTAAGAGAATTGAGAGTAGAAAACCGTTAATCGATCGTATCGAATGTACAGCCAAATTGTAAATGTTTATTAAAAGTAGAGGGCCTGACAAAAAGGCGACCACAGGGCCATAACAATAACTTATAGATAAATGCGTTTGATCGTCTAATAGAAAGGGAGTGGAAAACGGCTATGTGGAGAGGATACTTAGTTAAAACAATGGACTCCCAGCAGGACAGGTTTATCCGATTGAGTAAGTTGCGTACATAGTGAATGTGAACTAGTTGTTAGTGGACGGGCCGCGCGCGAGAACCATTCACTGATCAAAATCTCGCATCATTTGTCAATGTCAGTGAAGGTGGCGATAGCGATGCGGGCATTCCTCATTCAGTTTTTATTTTAAGCGTGGGCACTACTATTTATATATACTATACTTACTTAACGGATGAGTCGATGTGGTCCAACTGGGAGCGGCTCACACCGGAGACACGAACCCTCCGTTCATGTTTTGGGAGCTATAACGAACCAAACAAGAAACATGTTGAAAAAAAAAACTCTAGAAACGTTCGAAACGAGAAAAGAAACTGTACGGGATGATAGCATCTTGCGTGTTCAATGCTCAATGATTCCTTCTTTTTTTAATTTTTTTTTTATAATCTAATTGAGAGAGTGGTTTCATTCAATATTATTTACCTTTTGTAGAAAGGCTTAAAGGCAGCATTTTCGGACGTCGGTGCGGCCATTTGGCCAGTTTGCGGTTGTGGTGGTGGCCGTTGCGGTGATTGCAGTCTACCAAATCCACCCAAGAATGCCGACTGCGAATAACCACTATTCGCAGACGATGACCCAATACATGGACCCTGACCGGGCAGGATATTACTTGCGACACTCGGCAATTTCATACTGGGTGGCGTTTGTGGCGGTGTGTCCGTTTGTACGTCGGGAAAGCCCTGTTGACAGTGACTAGGCAGAAAGCCACCTCCGCCATATCGTGAACTAGGTAATGCGAAGCCGTTATTTCCGAGCCATTGTTGTTGGGACGGAGGTGGAGGCGGAGGTGTTTTACAGGCGGCTGTGTCGGCTAATGACCAGATTTTCGGTTTTGAAGGCGGCAACGGTACCCCGCAGTCGGACGATTTCATTTCAGACTTTAAACCGAATCCGTTGCCCAATATGTGATGCATACTGCCGCCGAGCAGATCATCTTTTCTGTCCTCGTCGGTCATATCGTCGTCGTCCATATCCTTTCCATTCCGTTCTGATTTTATTCGTCCGTGAATATCTACATAAGGACAGGAATTATAAGTTAGGTATAAGTATAAGAAACATTCGCATCCTTACCTGTATCGTCCCGTTTATCGTCCTCATCTTTGTCTTTGTCGTCACTATCGGACACCAGTGCGTCATCATCGTCGTCTGTTTTATTCTTCGGTTCCCACGTCATTTTGTTCTCCTTTTTCAATCGTCGTCTGGCGTTCGCGAACCACGTTGATACTTGTGTTAAAGTCATCTTTGTTATAATTGCCAACATGATTTTCTCTCCTTTGGTCGGATATGGATTCTTTTTGTGCTCATTCAGCCATGCTTTCAACGTCGCCGTCGATTCTCGTGTTGCATTTTTACGTCTAGCTGCCAGATCGTACCCGGCACCATATCTGTAATCATAAATATAAACAAATATACACTTTTATCCTGTCATTTATGGAGTCTTTTCTATGAGAATGTAAACATATTCATATATTTTATTATTCCTGGTGGTGGTAACACGTTCAACTTTAAGCACGAAAATATATTATAATAAAATTTTCGTTTGTAGTTTCTCTTTTTGTTCCGGTTATAGTAAAACGACGGCAAATAAATTATAATAATTCTATTAATAAATTATTTTCAGTGGAATGTGTAATAAATAAATCACAATGCTATTTACTAAGCCATGTAGAATTAGTCCGCAGTCAATTTCTTTGTGCAAAGCTGTCAGACTGATGTAGTAGTCTGCACCCTCGCCCTGTTCTCCTTTAACGGGATTTGATTACGGCTAGAGTGGTTTCACCCCTATTAAGTTCGCTACTTTTTCCCGATAGACAAGGGAAAGGCGGCCACCGCACGTCAATAAAACGGAAAAAATAAAGTTTCCCTCGATTCACCGACATTATTGATACACTTCCGCTGAGCGCAGCGATCGGTTATTTCTTGTCCGCCCTTGTCGCAAAAATCTAATAATTCAAACTGTCTCTATCCGCTCTGTTCTCGTGCTATGTGTGTGCGTTTATTTAGTCAGCGATTTTTCCCAATATCCGACCATTAATTTACAATTAAATTGCACCATCAGCCAATTATGTCGCCAATAAGCGCAACTCGCTTCGAACAAATTTTGCTAAACAAGTCGATAGACGACATTCTTATATTATGCCAAACATATGCTGACTAGGAGGAATTCGAATAAAATAACCAGAACCGATTCTCTATCGACAATAAATACAAATGGTGCATTGCGATGGCAGCCGCCACCTGCGCCGCGACGCCGCAACGCCGCTCCAATCAATAGCATTCCCTCTTCAGCCATTTTGTCTTGAAGCCATTCCAGCTGTCCACGTACATTCGTTCTACTCATGTACCGACTATTAGTCACTTGTATATATACAATAAATGTAAATAGAGCAGTGGTTTTTGTGTCGCGCAACAAATTGCAAGAAACAGACGATTAAAAGTCGATTTTCTACTTAAAAGATGCCTTTATATGCACACAATTAGCCATTAATATGTATGCAAGAATGATTTATGTTGCACCATATCAGGCACCACTATTGTGGATGTGTAATGCGACAATTCTCTTGTATATACAGGAAGAGGTAAAACAACATGTCCGTTGATAAATCGCACGCCACATCTAATGTTCAGATTGTTTACAATGATAGGGAAGAAATGTATGGACACTGGTAATGTAGGTTCATGCAAACACGCTCTCAAATCTCGCAAATGGACACGAATACAATGGAAATTAAAGACATTTTCATCAAACGAAAAAAAAAATCACCTCGAATCAAATATTCATAAATCATAATCGGTTGTAACGGATTGATATCTAATATCTATTCCGAGATCTATTCCATACTTGACCCGATTGCAAAAGTGAACGTCTCAGTATTACGATTTGTACATATTCAATTATTAGATTGATGAGGAGACATATGAATGTTTACATTATCTTTCATTAATGATGAATGGCGATCATTAAACTGTTATAAGCGTTAACAAATTAACTTTTTGTCCACCACACAGTCTCGTGTTTTCTCTTACCCGTAAGCGGCCAACGCTGGATCGTATGGATAGTAGCCAGTGGTCGGTTGAAGGCCAGCACTGGTCCATGCCGACATGTCCGTTGGTCCTCCAGCATCTTTCAGTGCATATGGATTACTCTGAAACGAGAGATTTCCCAAATAAATACGGCACATAAAATTGTGACAATTTACAATCGAAAAAAATAGTGGAGATAGAACGCGCGCTCTGTTGAATTCGTTTTTATTGTCGTGTGAGTCGGGTATTCGCTCCCCCGCTATGAGAGATACCTCTAGTCCTGTCTAACAAGTCACTGAGTGACTTTCTCACGGTTGTTGCAGCCAGGATCGATTCGTGTCCTGATGCGATGCTGCTGTGTATGTTATTCAGCACGACAATTGTTCCAACTCATCACAAATGCAGGAAAAAGGCGCACACAGCCAAGCATCACATTGAAATGTTTTTAATCAGGGAGCGCATCCGTTTAATTGCCCGCATTTACAGCGTCCATATATTAAATTATAATAAAACAAATGATTGTTAACAAGAAAAATATAAAATGCCCTGTTGTTTTATGGGACCATTATACGTATATATCGTTAGTGGTGTCTGTGTGTATGTGTGTCTGTATAGCAAAGACCTGTTTGACATTCAAATGTACGAGCGCCAAGAAACTCAAAAGGAAAAAGTCGAAAATGTCGCCGTTGCGTCGCGAACTTTTTATGAAGTACTAAAACAGTGGCCGATACCATCGCTTTTTTCCGTTTAATTTCACTTTTGATTCAACACTGTGTGACTTAAATCTGTCTTCCTAACTAATTCGAAAAAAGGATCTTTCAAACTCACACAGGACAATAAAAGTAAATGTGCAGATCTGCAAGCAACTAGTGTTTCTTGAAAATGTAAACAGCCGGGGAATGTTGAACAAGTAATTGTGAATTTCCCGTTAGCAAACAATTTCAACAAGTGCTTTTTTCGCAACTAAATGCACAGCTACTTAGGCATCACAACGAACCAACACACACACACCCATGCTGAAAATGAGCCGGTATCAATTGACTGGTGTTTACTATAGTATAATGTCAGTAATTTAGTGAACAGTGGTTGGAAATGGGCTTTTTTATAGTCGACCATAACGGGCGCAAGGCGCGAAACCCTCCATCCATCTTCTCCCCGTATCCCTAGGGTCTTTCTCTTCATAGTAGTCACTCGACTCTCCCCAAAACTCTTCTTTCCGCAGAAAGATTTACGCGAATGGAATAAATATATAGTCGGTACAGCACTCTCTGTATTAGAGTGTGTGTGTGGCTTCGCTTTCACAACTTTCAAGGGTCCAAACACTTATTTAAAGTGGATTTCAAAATCATATCTATCAAATAGTCGAGAATGCAAATATACACATTTATAAGGGGACCAGATTTTCTGTTACCGACCGACAATCTTCCTAGAATAAGGAGTCAATTAGCCACGACTTCATTGCACATTAACAATCGATAATAACCATTATTTAATCTGTATGGATTATGCAACAAGGGACAATTATAAAAAATTAAATTAACAATGCACATGACATTCTTACAGCAATAGCATGTTAATTTGTCTGTACATTATTATTATTAGGTATTATATTGTTTACATTCGTTGCACATAACATAAATTATTTTATATCGTAGCATCAATTATTATAAAAATGTTCATGCTTCCAGTTGAAGCTAACAATAAAATAATAGCAGTTTGCGTGTTTGTAGTTTATTTAAAATGTGGTAACCGTAACGGACACCATTTTGAGTAGCATTTTCTCAATTCTACAATATTTATCTTCAGATATATATATGATATTTAATAAAAAGGATCAGTATCAAGTCCTTCTGTCACCATTCCAAGTGCCGACAAAGAAGAATCAATCACAGTTCAATAAATAACCAAACAGAGATGATAAGGGATTTTTTTATCAGTGCGGTACGATTGTAACAGAGCCAGGTGATACGCAACATTTATAAAATAAATACAAAAACATTTGTATTGCCTATACGATTTTTTATTTCACATAAGAACATGTTATTGATTTGTCTCATTTCTTATCAAACGTGTGTGTGGCTTTTTCGTAGTCTTCCTTACATGGTAAAATAGACACGGAATTTATTATTTACCCAAGAAAGTGAACATAGACATATATACAAAGTCAACTTTAGGCCATATGTTCAATAAACTTAAACTTTAATTAAAATAATATGTAAATTCATTTAAAGTTTGACTAACCCTCCCATTTAAAACTTATGGCTATGCACGTACCTAATAATCATGATATCAATATGAATTCATTTGTATTAATTTTAAAAGTTGGAGCACCACTTCCGGCCAACAAATTAAATTTATAAACTTGGAATGGTTCGTTAAATACTAGACACCCTCTGAAATATGGCTATTTAATGTATCATTAACGGATTGACATGAATTCACATTAAACAGTCACTTCTTACCAATCAACTTATCAATTAGTTGAACTCTTTTGACATTATTACTGATATAATAGAATTATGTATTTGTGTAGCTAAATCAGCATACTGTCACTAATTAGTCCAATAACGAACGAAATAAACTTGGCTCGCAATTTAAAGTAATACGCTTCCTCAAAGATATACGCTTTTAATGCAAAAAAACCAACTGGATCAAATGCTGTAGCTAATTAACGTAATTATATACCTACATGAATGTTTATATAGTAAAAATAAAGTAAAATTAACGATAATAACGTAGAATGTTTATTTTTTTAATTAAATTAGGCCTTCCATATTTCATGTAATTAGCGGAAAAAATTATTCTATAAAATTGGTAATCATTGTAATTGACAGTTTTTTTCCTCTCCACTCGATTATAAGATAATTATCTTTCTACATATGTTTTTCATCATTTCAAGTGTAAATCAAGCTGTTAAGAAATCTGATCTGATAATCTTTTAATTTATTTCTATTGCTGAAAATTAAGTCTCTCTCTGATGCTTTACGCTTTGCTGATGTTTAATTTAAATGGAAAGTTCAGTTGGAGGAGAGTCCTAATCAAGAGCCTGAGATGAAGACAGCGAGAGAAAAAATACCGATTTTGTAAGAACGATTATAAAATTGAGTTGAGAAGCGATATTATTATTCAGTCAAGCGTTTATTTGTATTATTTGTGTACAAGTGGTGTGGAAAAAATTGTCCCATCGTATAATTTAAAATTTCAACATTGTTGTATAAAAATCTTATCTCATTAGTATTGAATCTTTCAAAGTTGTCGAAAGCATTGCCATTAGCATAAATATGCGACACCAAACACCTTTTCTGCAAACCAGAAATCTGAAGCGATTTAATGCCGTGTGTTTGTGTCGATTATAATACCTTTCTACTACACTGTTTTTTAACAAGCAAAAGAATGGCTTCGGTTTCGGTCTTAGTCTAGAATATCGTCCTCGTATTCGGTTATAAAGCGACGCAATGCATTCAAACGTAAAACTAATGCACAATTTTCCCTATAAGTACATATACATGGTGGAACACAAACAACTACAAATTGCCCACAATGTGGACTTATTGATCACACTTGTTATATTGTGTAAGTTTAGCAATGAATTTTTCGACTATACACACCGGTTGACTTTTAAAAGAGGAATTTATAATTCACTTTGAGATATTTCGACCACACCTGGCCATAATATCTATCTAGTATTTTGTAATATGTATAATTAAAGTAGTAATAATTGTGATAAGATCTGAAATATTTAATTTACAGTAATGGTATATAGAAAATAATTTGTTTAACATGTAATTTCTCTAAGTGGTCCACTCAGTCGGGCCTAATTGATGGCTGTATATAAAAAAAATTGCAAAAATTGGACCACATCCAAAGTGGCGCGGATTTAAGAGAAAAGCGCAAAAGAAGCTCCCGTGAACGACCCTCTTAAAAAGGCCAATATAAGTAAAAACTTTCCAACTTTTCCGTACAATACCAAACAACAGTTGCATTCTGGTTGATAGCCGAACAAGCACATTAGTGGAACAATGTAAAAAAGGCGTAAATTTCTTGCACAATGTTCTACATATAGTGTGGATGTTGTCACCATATATACTATGTGGCTGTCGACGGCAACTTGAAATAATGGATGAAGTAACTAATTATATCCGTTGTAAAAGTCTGAAAACGTTGACTTGAAAAACGACAAACAATGAAGTTAGTCCAAAGGCATGCAGTTGTGCTTGGTTCGCAGACTTTACTGACCGACCCAAAGGAATGTAGAAATTGAATTTTTATTATCACACCGTTTGTTTTATAACGATGCTTTTCCGATGAGATTCACAACACTGTGCGGCAATATAGAGGCTGATTTTTTTCTAAACAATGCCAAGTTTGAAGGCATACCTTCTTTTCAACCTTCCAACTAATATTCCTCACAGTAATGTACAAGACATTTCTAAATTTAAAATTTCAGTCGTTTCTCATCACAGTGACGCACTTCGTCAAAGTTCCACTTTTATTCTGGTTGAAAGGTACATAAAGTACATCGGGAGATAAGACATCAACGAATGTAAATCAAATTTCATTTAACAAATAGTAGAAAAAAAAGTAATAAAAGTCGATAATAGTCAAAACGACTGGAAACATATATTATCGATAAACAGTTGCATTAAAAATAATTTATTACTGCACTAAAATCGAACTATAAAAACAAACAAATAGTTATTTAAGGGATAATAATTGTGTTTAATGGCAATGAAACTTTTTATTGTTGTCAACATGGAAAACATGTATATCTAATTAAAAAATATGAAAATAACTAAATTACAAATATTGTAAATTTGTTTTTTGGTTGTGTGTGTGTTAATTCTAATTGAAGTCGTTTGTTTGTTTAAAACGGGCGAATTAATTTTCAAATTACTATGCAAATTTTATTTGCTTTCATTAAAGTTTATGTTAGAAGCCGTGAAGTTATACTTACATACTCAAAAATTGATTAATCCTAACTAGTTAATAACATTGTGTTTATTTGGACATATTCGATTCGTTCCTTTTTACCGTACATCACGGTTTTCAATTTAACAAATTAACGCTGTAATCACAGCAGTTATTCGATACGATTCAAATGGTATATGTTCGTTTCTGTGTGTATTGATTTTGTACAAAGTTATATAGAGATATAGATATGAAACACGATTAGAGGTGGTATGATATATAGGCTCTTCCAATCGGCTTGGAGCATCTCGGCTACCTAGAACTAATTATAGCTTACACGACTACTTCTGTCATCGATTATGAATTATAGTAAATTATAATTCCAACATCGCAAATAGAACTGCAAGCACATTTGGTCGCATTGCATTTAACGCGACCGTTCTTTTTTGCGCTTTAATTGCGCATTGCGTAGCACTCGGAATTAATCTTCGACGACATTATATCTGATAAGGTTAAGTAGGAATTGATTAGCGAAAGGAAAATATGGAGTTGATAGTTTTTCTGTAATTACATTTGTACATAACTCTATAGCGATAGAAAACAGGAAACGCGAAAATGATTAATAGACTTTTTTGAAACACGATCTTGTTGATAAACAAAAAATAGTGGAAGTTAATTTTCATGGTGTAATTATTACATGGCACATACACATAAAATTTGTATACAATTGAGATTGAGAAAATCAAAGTGGAAAAATGCATTTGAAGAACATTTTAAAATAGCCTCTCAAATTAAGTGTTACCGTAAAAGACTTTAAATAAGAACATATCTCCGGAAAAAGAATCCCCCTGGCATTTAACTCGTCCGTTGAGCGTAACAAAAACAAAATTAAGTAGAAAAGTACCACATAATGGAATATAAAAAGCCCCTCCTAACTCTCCAAATATAAAAAGCAAAGTAACTGCATCCAGTCGGTTATAAAACTTGGAATGGTTGCTGCTTTTCGCCGTTGTTCTTTTTTTTATCATTTTCCCCTTTTTTTTTCGACTAATAGCCAATCACAAAAATATTTAACTTAAGCAGTATGTCAATATTGACCGGAAATAAATTCAATTTGCGATCCAGAGCAGTCTCTCAGAAATCAATACACATGCACTTACCAGGGGTGAATAAAAGGCTGAACTCTCGACGCCTATACTAGGGTAAGGGTTCTGATCGGTCGAGGGATACGGGGTGCCGTACACACCGACACTGCGTGGATATTGTAATGCTGCCAGACGGGCAGAATCGTACTGGCAAGAGCAAACACTTTGTCCTGTCACTGGGTCCGTAACTAAAGGTCGTCCAGATTCACAGCATTGTGTTGGGGGACCGGTGCTGGAGGTGCCGCCAGGCGACAAGGTGCCCGGACCGCCCGCCGATCCGCCAGGACTCAACGACCCACCACCAGACGCCGGCGACGAACCAGAATTTGTGGTCGGCTGACCAGACACCAATAACTGTAACAGAAAAAGGTAATGGATAAATAAATGCACAAACTTGTTCACACATGAGTACGTTAAATATTTACTTTGTAAAGTACTAATTATTTGCCAAAAAACCTATTAAATGATACAATGTGTATGAGTAAATCTTTTTCCATTAAAAGCGGTGCACTATGAATTCCTGTTTGTTTTCAAAACAAATTTCGAGGATTATGTGAAGAGGATATACATCAATATCCCATTTGAGTTAGATAGGTACTCCATCACTTAGTGTCACATTACACTATAATGAATGATAAAATCTATAGTTGTAACATCTGTTCGCTAGATTTTCTACAAATAAAATTTGCGTACATTTCGTGGGTTCGGGGAAATAATGCATCAATAAAATTAATCACTTGATCAAGGTGTATGTGAGGATGGAAATTGTTTGGATTTTAGACGAACAATTTTGGAATTGGACATAAATCTCGGACTATATGAATGAATTCCTAATCTCCTGCAAGTATCTTCTTAATTCATGGAAAAAAGCACTTCTGCATGAATGGAAAAAGTAAATGATTTATGTGTTACGTGATAGCACATTACATAATTTCATATCTTTAAGTGCAAGTGTACGTAGGTAGATGCAAGATCATAAATATTATAGTAGTGGAAATGTAAGGATATTTATACAGTTAAAAAAAACTTATTAACAAATATGTAGTTATTTAATTTATAATAAACCATAACATTTGTAAAAAGTATGTAAATATTTGTAGAAAACTATAGATATGCACGACTGAATATTAAATAGCGAATAAATCGTTTTGTTTTAAATTCAAATTCTTTAAAAGACATGAACAGTTTCCATAAACATAACTATATATCGTGATTATTTCATAAATATATTAAAAAAGCAATCCAAAAGCGGATTTATGATCGAATGATTTATCTTTCGAGTCCTATAATTTTCAACTGGTTTATAAAAATGGTGAGAACATTACTATATAGCGGTGTAGTAGTAGTAGTAGTAGTAGTATTAGAGGCGTGAAACACACATATTTCTTCTAAACTTGTGAAAGGGATGATGGATGAATTTCAAATGGTTGTTTTGATAGATTTTGATGTGTGTTGGTGGTGCGGCGTGCGTGTCTTATATTACTGAAAAGTATTCATTATAGTTTCTAGACATTAATGTATATATAAAAAGGCCAAAGAAAAACTTTATTTTGGACGCTGACATTATATGGCGGCTTTTCAGAAAAGACACCGCATGATGGATATTATAAGTTGAACTGAAGAAGTGCTTAGCAAATGTTTACGACCCTCGTTTTGTTTACTTTTCTCTTAATACACACGTGAGCTCAATACTAAGTACTAATTATTAACAATCCTCGGTAATTCTATGAATTTCCAAGTCTCTATTTGACTCTTCACTCTTGCTTGTTCACATTAAGAACAATAATTATGTGCGCTCAATATTAATTACCATCATTATGTACAAATTGATGGATTTTTGGATTTCTTCAGAAAGTGAAAAATCATTTCAAGTATATGATTTCAAAACGTGTACAAATAAGTGTAAGCAACACATTTTATTTATTCTAGATAGGAAAATCATTTATTTTGTGAAATAATAACGTTCCTGATATGAAATCAAACAAGTTTTTTCTTTTCTGAAAAAAATATCACAATTCGTGTTTAAAATAGCATCAATAGTTTCAATCAAAAGTTAAATACTATAATTAATAGCCGAAACACAATAAACAATTAGACGTGAAAGGATAATTAACTGTTTGCATTTACATTACTTTAATTTTAATGCTTATAATGCAATTTATATAAACTGTAATTAGGTGATTATTTTGCATAAATATGTAAATGATGTTACTCAACCTACGAGCCAAATTAAATTACATTCTTTTGATAAAAACCATCAGCCATATTTAGGCCGATAACAATTTGATTGCAAAGCAAGTGCAGTCCCGACGGAATCTTATAACTGTGGCACCTCCTAATAACGGTTTGCCCTTTAACGGCAAAGTGCGCTCCAAGGACTATACGTTAAAGAATCCAAGTAAATTTTTTTCTCTTTTGCAGATGAATTACAAGAAGAATAATCATGACATAAAAAAGAACCAAGATGCTGAGAAAAAGAAAATTCGATTTGTATACCTGCGAGGCCGACGGATACGTGTAACCAAATTGTGTATAGGCTGCCATATCAAAATTGCACAGAATGTTCAAAAAATGATAAATGAAAAAGGGTGGATGGATAATAAAATCGCAACCAGATCACAGTTCACAGCATTCACATTAACACATAAATTAATCCATTCGAGAACACAACACAAACATTATTATTATTATTATTATCATGTCCGTAAGAGTCCTTCAATGAAGAAGATTGCCCTCGTCGTCGACGCAAACAACATCAATACAAGCAACAGTAAAACGAGTGTATGAACGGAGATGTGTACGCCGTAACGATCTGATAGCGACTGGATCCAAAACGGGCCCGTAACAGCAACGGAAACGGAGCACCCCCTGTACCCGCAATTGTGGGTGTGTTCACCGTTAAGAGCCAACAACTACATGGAAAAGCTGGGACTTGTACGGAACTCTGTGAATGAATTGGTGCCCCACTATTTTGGGGGCCACCCTTGGGTGTTTCCGTCCGCCTTTCACGTTATTTAAGTAAGGGGAGAACGCGTGACTATCTTGTTTATGGGGCTCCACAGATCCGTACAAATCCCACTTCAGTGCAACAAAAACGTTAACTGAATTTATTGGATACAAGGTGTTTGTCGGAATGAATCGTTCAGATCATTTGTATTCTGATTCGGACGAATGATGCTCCGCTTTTTACATGAAAACCCACTTTACACCTTGTGCCATTTTCGTTCTCTTATTGTCACATGTGTCCTTACATGAGTAGAGATATGAGCGCATATGCTCAGATATGTTTATTAAATGGACAAGGCATAAAACTCAACTAGTACGATAAAGCAACACTTTTATGAATGTATACATATATTTATCTTCGTATTCTGCATATTTTCCATTCCCATTCGTATACATGCTTTTCCTTATTCACTTTTTCCACATCAGAATTTACATTCATTGCTCCCTGGGGACGGATTAGATTATGGCGATGTTTTCCAATCAATTCTTGATTCATGTGGCAAAAAACGGTAATTATATGATTCTTCTAAGCTCCGCCTCTATGCTCTCCTGCCTTTTCCACATAGGAAATCAAATGTTAAATGTTCTTTGAAAACTTTCCTCGTTTTGGATACACGTTTGGGGTTGCTTTCATACCAATGCTAAGAGCAACAAATCGATTACTTGTATTATAGAGAACCTAAGCCCTTAAAGTGTTTCGCTGTTATCCTAATTCGTGGTGATTATTAACTGCTCTAGCTATTTTCGGAATGATTTTTCACTTTGCGTCAGAGTTTAAGTTTTTTTAACTCTTCTCTCGTGATGTTTGATCCAAAAATGAATTAATTTAAATATACGTGGCCCTGTTATCTAGCCCATCTCGGAAATTGTTCAGCGTTACTATCTTTTTGGGAGTTGATTTAGTTATTATGTTGTAAAGTTTGTAATAAGATTTAGCAAAGTACAGTTGGAACTGAAACGGCGCTTCGACCGGATACGTCAATTTGGGGTAAAGAAAAAATATGAATTACATATATAAATTATAATGTTTTGTATACATTTACATAAAATCTTTACGTATATACTTTATAAAGATGAATATAATTATTAATAAGATGTTTCCAGTTTGTTTTCCGTTTAACTCGCTTGCAAGTCAGAAAATCGGCATTTTTTAATTAAAATCTCATGAGAACATAATTAATGCACTGTAGGTAAATTGTAATAAGTTTTATTTAGTGTTGTATAAAATTATGAAAAACCGAAATATTAAGTTCCCAGTGCAACATATTAATAATTTATGAAGATAATGACGAAATCAACAATCTTCAAGACAATCAAATTACCCATACCGCCAATTACAGTCTCGAAAACAGCGTATTTTCTTGTAAAAGCGATAAATCAAAAGTTTCACTACAAAAATTTTCGCTTATATGCACATATAAACCATTTATTTAATATTATATACATACTACTTAATACATTCATTCACATTGAATTAATTTACTTTTTGTTTGTATTCGTATATAATACAACAATAACATACGTCAACGTCAATTTTCATATATCATTATAAATGCAAAAGTTATTAAGAAATGATTTAATCTCTTGATATTATTAGCTTTTGTTTTTCAACCGTAATACAAAAAGAAATGTATCTTGTTGGAGCCATTTCAATTCTGTGTCTCTCAATATAACAAGCACTGTGAAACTTCTTATTAGTATTATGGTGTGTCTACTTTACGAAAACAATGAAAGCGTGGCACAGAATTCAAATTACACACAAAGTGCCTATTAATAAGTTGTAAATAAATTTATTTATTTCAAAGACAATAATCATTGTTCATTTATGTGTTGTTTTACCGGCCTTTTGTCTGTCAACGATACCACCAAAGGGCTGGTTCCAGTGTGGTCCACGACCAGACACTTTTTATCCTCACTTTTTCTCATAAGTTCTCATAGTTTCAAACTTTTACAACAATTAAGACTGGATATAATTCCTCTCTTGGTATAGTGTGAGATTTTCCCCATGTAAACTATTCTTCCTTCAAACAAACGACTTCACTTTTCAAGATTACCATCATTATTTCTATTTTAATTGAAATGGAAACAGTTTTTAAGATTGTAAAACTTTAGGGAACAAAAAGCTCAGCACAGTAGTATGCGATTAATAATTACCAACAAACTTGTGTTAGAACATGTGTTTGCAACTAATTTACACTACAACTTATTTTTTCTAATCAAAATTTCAAATCGTGATTCGAAAAAAAATGGAACCTTCATTACATACCAACAAGGTTAATTAATTAATATAATATATGAATATATATCCGGTGCACACACAGTGCTGTGTATTTCCCCCTCATTATTTCAAAAACTTCCTTATAATTGGCTGTGAAGGATTCATTAGGATTAACAACAAAAGCCGCAATATACAGTCATTTAGAGGGAAAAAATTTGACCAGAAGATTGTGCAGAGATAATCCATCGTAAATGATGATGATTATTCCAAATGTAAATAATGCAAGAGTGGAATGAAACAATCACAGGAAGATTATGTGTAGATATTTGGTGATTATCGTTACACCACAACAACAAGAGGGATTTGAGTTAGCCACAGGAGGCAAGTTAAATACCCATCCATTCATAAAGGTAGATTTGTCATTTGAAAATACCTTTGGTTTCTAGAAAACGGTATACGGGAAATACCAAGCAGAGAACCATCACCAGCAGAGAAACAGCCGTCAGGTAAAGAAGTCGAGGGCATTACTTTGGCGCCGACGGAAGTACGCTAATATAATTTAAAAGTTTTTACTATCCGGTATCATCTAGACGACGTTTATGGAATTGCCGGATTTCGGGCGACATTTATTTCGATCTAGGTAGACAAAGTGTGTGAAGTTGTAGTGGTTTTGTTAAAAGGCTGTTTTCGGACACTATGCACTGGAATGCAAATCTCCCTTTTGCGGTACACAATTTGTTTTTGGGAAATTGTAAACTTTTATTAGACTACTTGAGAGTCAATGACAATAGGGCACTTGTGCCCCAATGTCGGTCTCTTCTCTCTGAAGATTTGTTATACACTCACAATTTTACAATCACTGAAAAGTCATTACAATTTATTTAAGCTGTAACTTATTCGTAAATGCGTCTGTGCCTTTACATTCAAAAACGATTTCATCACGTTATAAAAACAATGTAATAAAATATTTAAAAGTTGACTTGAAACATGTCGCTTTAAAATTAGAATTGATGAACTTGTGTGTTAAAATATCGTCAAAGCGCGCGCCCTTCCTACAAAGTCATAGAATGTTTCGATATTAAACGATGGAAATGAGCTTAATAATAAACTAACAATTTTTATATGGTCGTCAAATATTTTAAGATATTCTTCGGACATAAAATGTCAATTATATTGAAAATGTGTCTCCATTAGTAAAAAAGTCTAATAAAATTGTGAGAGAGCAAAGCGAAAGCCTAATGTCCTTTTGATTGGCCTTAAACAGTTCCTTTTATCATATTTTTATAAAGTTATACATTAAATTGTGTGGTGTATAATTTAAAATATTAATAGTTTGCCAACACCTGCTTTATAATGAGGGGTTCTATGAAACCGACCTTTTTAGGTGATCAGGGTGTATATTTATAATAACCAGTTGCCTTCTTGGACATTCACTTTAAACGAATGTTTGTCATTATGAAATAATACACCAACCTCTGTTGCTACTAAAAAATTACACGTTGTGGTCAGTCTGTTCTATACACACAACTTTTATCTGATTTCCAACACAATCGTTTTTACTAAATAGCATGTATGAGGTAAAATCGGTGAAAAAAAACCTCCCGATATGTAACCTACTTGTTTGGTTTATAAAGACAGAAAAAAACGTTTCTACCATTTACTTAAATACAGACTCTATTAAATAAATCTACTTTTTAAGTGAAAACACCGTCCTCAGTCGTATTAGGTATAAAGTGAGAATATAAATACAAGTTTAAACGAATTTACTTATATTTTGTATTCAAAATGTGATCCCATTTACGACAACACATGATCGCGACAGAAAAAAAGAACGTTACTATGAGTTTTCACTTAAAATTCATCAAACGTTTGTGAATAACGTTTAAGAGCCAGGTGTTATTTTTTATATGATTATCTTTCGATACATCTAATAATACGAAATATATTTTAAAATATATTCTAAATTATACACTCACTTGTAGCCGTTAAATTGAACTTGTTTGACAATTACAACAACTAATTTATAGCATTGTTCTAAACACATAAATTAATTTGAGGAAGTCATTTTTTTGAACACGTCTATACTAATATATGTTAATGTCAATGAATTATTACACGAAAACATATTCACAAAGCTCCATATACGTGTTAATTTATGAAAAATTGCAAAGTTCTTACACAAAATTACAAAAAATTCATTTTTATGTAAATATAACTCGACGTGTAATTATATTAAACGCAGACATGTGTTTTGTTCTTACGTGGCGGTAATGTTCTAAATAATACACCACAATATACATATTTATATGAAAATTACATTCTTAAGTGTAATATTATTATCGCTCTTATTATTATGAAAATCATTATAGAAAAACTGAAGTGCTTGATGGCCTCTCGAATTATTTAACAATAATTAATGTTAGTGTATAATAAGTGTAGGTATATTATTCTTAGGTTTTTCTCCATATACATATTTATAGCGAGAATGATTTACAGTTTTAATTTCAATTAAAGTTTTCCTTTCATATGCATATAAACAGGCCTATATACGTGAAATTTAATATATATTCTTTAACAATGCAATAGGGAGATTTGCATAAAATAAGTAGGTATGTAATTTGTAAACACGGTATAAACTTATAATTAAACGAATTTATTTTCGATTTAAATACACCTCATATTGTAATATAGTTTTAATATAATAAGAATTTTAATTATGAAAAGTGGTGCGAAATTAACTGGCATGTAACAGTAAGTTGCAGGTGTCGTAAGGACGAATGCGTTAGAGTATAAGTAACGTGCCCTTAGCGGGTCGTTTGGTCACATGCAAGGGATGTGTGGATGCGTGTCCACTCCGGAAGTGAGTTAATTGCGTCAATTCCTTCAGCAAAACACGTGTGATAAACACTTGACTATGGGAAACTCTTTAGTGCCTCTGTGGGACTGTAAGTGGTGAATTGATAATTAAAAGTAAACGATCATTTTAGGCGATTCACAGGAATCGGAGGTAATCGAAACGCTCATTTTTCTGCTTTATCATTCCCTGCACTTTGATAAACTATTAGTGTTAATTAAACAGCATATGTTTTAGTGGTGTACATTATCGTAAAAACATTGTTAAAAACACACAAATGCTTTTTTATATCATTATAATTATAACAGTCGCTTATTATAATAATATATTACAAATATTATGATTGAGTCATTTGCTGGTGAATAAAATAGAATTTTGATTGCGTTCATGTAAAACACCATGTAATGCTGAACGAATTGACATAAAGTAAATTAATCAAGAATTTTATTATATGCACCATCAATGCTATACCTACACCTCTATGGTGTGTATAGTATTCACTGTATGTAATGAGTTTGCTGGTGTTTTTATTGTTTTTTTTTTCAAGAAAAATTTTATTTGCAGTCACATTTCCAACGAAACAGATCGTAAACAAACGACAACGTCGTTACCACATATTTCATTAAGATACAATCGAATAGCTAAAATAATTGACGACCTTTCATACTTAATTTATGATAGAAAATTCTATACATAAATGTATGTCCACTATATGCACATAGTATTATATGAGAAGGGGTAGTTGAATGGCTTGTTATGTTTTCATAAAATATAAAATTTTATACATTTTTTATTCGTTTTTATATTATACGAAGAATAAACAAAAATCTCGTGTTGAACAATATAATTATGCATTTTTTGGTGAATTTTATTTGGTATAATAAAAATACGGATTTGTACTTTTATTTGAAACACAGTACGAGTTTGGTTATATGTGCGGTCGGCGTTTTTATTTAAGACTATGAAAAAATGTGATCCTTAATTTATTGCCTTGTAATATAATTAAAACAATTAAAACAGTAATAAAAAGAATGTTGTCTTGACGTTTTTCAGGTACAATAAATACAGTAATTATATACTGGAGTTTTCAGTTCTTGTAACATTGTAATCATAAATATAAATGGCATAATAGGTCAATGTGATTAGATGGACAAAAAGAGGAAAAAGGATTAAATGGACCAGCAGGTGTCGTTCGCCATAAAATATCCTCATAAAGCAAAACATTAAATTGCTCAATGGTCGTCCATATAAACAGCGTAATCTTTTTTTGGATAGAATACCATTTTTGCACACACAGAAAAACTCACTTTGCTATACGAAAAATGTTTCTATGAAAAATCTACTTGAAATACATGAAAAGTATTATTCATCACGCAAATGTATGTATTACTTTGAAAATATGGTAAAACTTTCAAGAAACATGCAAAAGGAAATTAAGTTATTTATTTCTTTTAACTTTAGTACGACGATTTGTATTGCTGACGAAAATTTGTAAACTTGGGAATAATTTTGTCCAAATCAACGTATCAAATCGGGTATGATTATATGCTTGTTGTTCATTTTGAACTTTGCCTGTTGGGTCGTTCATCAGTGAACCATCATTGATGTTGGGAGGTCACTTTTATGCTTTTACACCGAATAATATAGCGATTTTATATATTCCTGAAACATTTTCAGTGGGCGATGTCTTTAAAACGATCTTAATTAGATGCAATTGAATCAGTCAATTAAATCGTCCTTATAACAATCTTCTACCTCTACCCAGTCCAAACAGTGTGTGTGTCCTTTAATTAATTGGCATTTTAAAATCCATTTGAAATTTAAATGTTTATAAGTCGATTGCAGCCGTACGTACAATCGCTGATAAGATAAAGGCATTTAATAGTGTGACAAACATTTTAAATGGTCTTATTTAAATTTATTTAAATCCAACAAAAAGAGAAGCGCGATTTAAATATCTCGTTAAAACGATTTTTCGTTTTACTGACAAATTCCCTTATAGAAAAACCTCTTTTACCATTGCAATAAATCACAACAACAAAACTAAACATGTTATCAATTTGTTAGAAAAATACATCGAGTTATTCTGTGCCAACTAGTATATGGCAAACGCTCGACTATAAGAACATAATAATATTGTTTGAAAAAAAAATTATTGTCATCAATAATCGTGTGCGAAAAACTTGCCCCATACACCACTATATGACTTATCCATTTTTCACGTGACAATAAAACGTCATTGTTATATAATAACGAAAAATAAAGTCGTGATACATAATAAACAGAAAAATAATGGCCATTGAAAGACTCAAATCAATATTCAACATAAATATTCCGTGTACAAAATGGAAACGAAACACGCGCTTCTGTTCAACCACGCAGATTGTGTTCCATTGTCCCATCTGTCATACTTAGGTAATTCCATATGCATATCGTGCGGCACCAACATAATCGAACACAAACCGCGGGACTGTCACGTTTTCTTTAATTAGTCATTGCGAGACAGCTCGTCTGATGGATTTTAGATTAACCAAACGCAAATGTCTACTGTTCCTTGGTGTATTATTACGCACATAAAAATTATTGCATATCCACACACACAGAGAGGTGAAATTACACTATGGACTCCGAAATTCGTTACATGCAGATGTTGACTTTGTTTTATAGATTGCCGAAATCCCGTTTTCTAGCCCTTGTCGGTAATTCCGCTTGCAAATTATTTATAATTGAACGTTGTGTCGAATGGGATATGGTAATAAATTTCAAACGCAATATCAATATACACACACCGATATAAATTCAATTGTGAAAGAAATATTACCAATCGCATTTATGGGTTTATAAGGTTTACATTCACAATTTATTAATCGGCAATCGATGAAGGAACATGAATATTAATTCAATAACTTTAAAAACTTGTTTAGACGATTCTTTCCTCTCTAATTTATAATACAAAGTCCAAGCAATGCTAAATAAAACACCTTTGTGATTCTTGGTCTTCTTCGATCTGTGTGTGCGCCTTTAATACCGACTAGTTCATCAAAAAAGGACATTGTCAATATGTGAGGTCTATTAGAAGCACACTTTTCATATTCAATTAATTTATTGTCCATGTTGGATAATTCGAATGTAAATATTTAATTAAAAGGACTTGAATTTGTTGTCTGTTCGCCTTTTAAGAATGAGAGAAGCGAGAGCAGATGGCTTTTTTAAAGAACGTCATATTTAGTTTGGTTTCATTAATTATTTCTATATAACGACGTTAATTTATTTTCTACTAATTAGTCAGAAATGTTTTATATTGGTTGTCTCCTCAAAAAAAACTTATATAATACGTGTTTTATCTACTATAATTTATCATTTACGAATACAAAGTTAAAAATTAATTCATAAACCGTTTATTAATGAAAATATCAATATTAATAGATTTTTGTCAAAATGGAATCATGAAACACTGTTTTTTTTTGTTCACATTTAAATTTCATACACTAATTAAGTAAAGTGAGTACCATACTTATCACATTTTCAATGCAAAATATAATAATTAACTGAAAACTTTTTCTCTTGCAAAGATTAAATCAGCGACCTACTTAATTTTTAATACAGTTAAAAATATAATAAAAGGTGTGTAATTTTTACGAAAATGTATTCAATTAAAAAGTACGGTATACATTTAACTCCTAAATTATTAATAAGTTTATAAACAATTTTTAGTTACAACTAGTAGAACAACTGTTATAATAAGTTTCCTAATTTCTGTTAAAAAAAGCAACACATCACTTGCGATGATGGGAGATAACGTTTACGTTTTCGAACTTAATTAGAAGAAAAAAGAACGAAATGGCAAGAAGCATAACAATGAAACAATTTTGGTGCTTATTAAAATTGAATCAAATTAGTAAATGAACAAAAAATACAACGAGATAATTTGTCGTGGATAACTCAACGCCATGATTCTCTTAATTATCAACATTAAATGCAGGGATGTACAAAAATTTCATCCTGCAATAGAAATTCGAAAAAACCTACCATATAATTACATTTCACCATTTGTATAACATCAAATAGAGAAGTATAAAGTGATGTTTATCAGTACAAGTTTCACGGAACTGCCACTAATTTAAAGCACAATTTAAATGTATAGAAACAATTTTGTATAGTTACATGTACAAAATAGTAATTACACAGCGTTCCCTTTATATTGAAACTTTGAACTTGTTCTGTATTTTGTGGTATGTGCATTTTCCCCCCTTGTATAAAAGTTTACGTCGAATGAAAATTATTCAACAAATATGTGCAAAGAGGCTTTTTTGCAAACTGAATTGCTCCCATCTTCAATAAAACATTTCTGTTCTAACAGTATAATATTACATGATTTTACAGTATCTGAACTTAATCATGAACAAGCTCCCTACTGAAACTTAATTTGCCAATAACTATAATATACAAGTTTGAGACTGTTATTAAAGTTTGATGTAGCATTAAACTATTTTTTCTCCTTCAAATTGTCATGGTTATTTTGCATAAAGAATCTAATTATAATCAGCATGTTGGATTAGTCTACATATTCATGCATTTACGTTATAGCGTAAATTTATCTTTGCATCAATATGTGCCCTAATCAGTAATGCGACACATACTCGTAGGAGCTTATTATTCGAGACAATGGCCACGATAACAAAGTCATCCGAGGTGCTATTAAGAGCTTTATTTGCAAATTCATTCGACGACATACTAGAGGATAATTTCATTGAAAATTTAGGAACGATGACCAACTCATGCAGTCAAGTGCTTGTTTAAAAGTGACTTTGAATTTTAATCGATTTGTCTGTGGAACACGCGACTATAAATTAATGAATAAAGCTCGACTTGGAAAGCACTTTTGCTCTTTCGAAATGCTGAATAATTAGGTTTACCTTGAAAATTGGCTTAATCGTGTATTATAGGTATTACAGTTTCCATTAATTTAAAATTTATAGCTCATTTCGAAAAATTACTTGTATATGTAATTTATTTTTTATGAAAAACAAATATATAATTTTAGCAATAAACAATTACCTGCATTAAATCTATAGGCATAATAATAAGAGTATTGAGAAAAGGTATATACATATTTAATAATTTAATTACATAACATAGAGCAATTTATTCTAATATGCAAACATTTCATTATAACTAAATTAATAGCAGTTTCTTTTGTTTAAAAATTCATCAACATCTAACAGTTGTGTCTTCCAATTAGATTCTTAATTTACACAAACATATGTAACGTAAAACAATATAGAAACATTGTTAACAACATTCCCCAAAAATCCAATTTACAAACTTTCGTTTCATTATGATTAAAGAAAGAAAAAAAGAAATAGCATTATAATTTTTAATAAAATATTTATTATTATCGTATGTGAATAGGTGTAAGTTATTAACACTAAAATTTTACACTTGTAATCGTGTTTTCGGTGAAAGCGGACGAAAAAGTGGCATCTCTTAAGTATTTTCATAAATTGTTAATTTATGAGCTGACGTACTTAATCTTGGACAAATATGCGATCTATTCGCGCATCAATTTACAAAATTACACGAATACATTATGTATTTTTATGTCGTTAATCGATAGGAAAGACCACCTGGATAAGAATCTAATCTGTGTGTCCTTAAGAATCAATTTTCTAAAAATATGCGTCTTTAACATCAATTTGTATCTCTTCAAACATAAAAACCCATCAACTTTCATTTAGAATTTATGAAAAAATTATCATTTTCAAATGTATTTTGTCATTAAAATCAAATAAATGTGATTTATAGATGGAAACCTTTTTTATAGACTCGAATAAAATAATATATTTTTCTCATTTAATTATTATGTAAAATTAATTCTTTTTATTAATTTATTGGAATTGTTTTGGATACACACACCATTGACATTCGAGCAAAAAAAAAGGCAAGATCCATTCAAATAAGATTCAAATGAAACTCGTATAATTTATGTATTCGATTAAAATGTGTGAAACGTAGCAAATTTATGATAATCCTTAACCGATTAACGATAATTCCAAAGTTATTTAAATTGAGAAGAGATTAACAGTACAATTTTATATTTACGATCTAGGGATCGGTCTGATGATTGTGACCTATGCCTGAAAAGTAGTAGCCTTTTGAAAAGAGAAATCCTTAAAGGTCATTAGAGGAATTTCCCCAAACCCATCCATCAAATTAATTGAGATGGGAATGTTCAATAGATATGTGTGTACATTTCATACCTGATGATGATGTGAAAAATAGTCACCACCACCACCACCACTCGTCCCCATGGAATCCTGATGAGACCGCATCTCATGTCGAAGATCTTGTTCAATGTCCTGATGCATGTCAGCATTTAGATCGGGATGCGGTGCGCTGTGATGAAGATCCGCATGATGATGCTGAGGCATGTTCAATTCCCCAGGAATATCCTGTCCTTGTGGTTGCATTTCAGCAATGCCCTGCATGTCACCCATCCCCACGCCCATCATCAAAGGGGATACGTGACTCTCCCAACCATCCTCCATCTTTGACGCCCACACTTTGATCGGCCCACTCAATTTGAATAACTTTATATGCGTATGTACAATTAATTAATTATGCACTAAAGCACCCCAACGATGTTGGTGGTCGATAACACGCGTCAAACTTTAATGAAATACGCATTATTTTCACTACGCTCTCATATCTCTCCACGTCTCCAATTCTCTCTCTGTATTACCGATCTCTCCGTTTTTATTGTTCTTTCTTATATCCGCGTATAATATACCAGCTCTACAGGTGTTTGGGGATTTTATTGTCCTTTTCCACTTGATTTTCAAATGACCGCAACTCCACGTTTTTTTTTCTCTCTCCTCTTCTATACAAGGAGAACACGCACAAATCCGCGTCTCTACTTCAAATGCTCGTAAACTACTAATTGATGTGATGAAATGTTTATATTTGGTATTCTTTCCAAGACACTGGCAATAAAATTATTACATTAATATTATAGTTCCAGCCTCATAGGCACCAATAAAACTCACAATCACTTTGATGAAGAACGAACGATTTTTACGAGCTCAACACATATCCATACACAGCACACATCCAACATGCATGCAGCACTTTTATTATAATTTATTTGGAAATGTTGTACAAGACACGCACTATATCACAAACTTGTCCTTTTAATACACCCAATAAATTTCGGTGCCTAAAAGCGTCACCGCAGCGAAAACTTTCGGCCGGATCTCCTTATTGTCTTTGGTGCGATGGAAACTTTTTCCGGAAAGTTGAAAGCGCCAACCAAGTGTGTTTAGAGCGTCGATTAGCGGCGATTTTCGCGGATATGATGATGGTTCTGGTTTGTTTATAGAGAGACACACAGGAGTGTAACCGTGTGTATGGGTATGGGTGTTGTGTTGTTGTAGAGGAAGGTTCAGTGTAACAATGTGTATGCAGGACAGCGGTGCTGACGGCAGCGTGAGGAGACTGCGTGAGGTCGGTGGTGACCGCCCCCCTCTACCCCCACCGTGATGCACCACGCCAACCCCTCAAATAATATTATAATTAGCTGCACCGTGTTTATACCGAACCGACTCTAGCGAACTTGCGGCCCTACGGCCTTCCAAGATTTAACACTAGAACGTTCTATACAGGACTTTAAGTAATTAGTTTGCGGAAATTCGGGGACTAGGTGCGAATTAAGTGGTGCCTGGAGGGACACCACCTGGGAGAGCGTTTTCCAAACGTGCTGGATCTTTGGTTCACATGTGTGTGATTGCACAAGAAATTATGTTTTCTATGTTGAGGCATTTTTGAAATAAAATCTAGTCTTTATGGGCTTAAGTAAATGAAAGCCGAACCGGTCATATATTCATGCAAGGTGAAAGTTCAAAAGTCACAGGGCCATGACCCAGTATTCAAAAAGTGTGAACAAATTGATAAACAAATTGTAAAAAGAACCTAATAATTTTTCTGTTGAATTGTTATTTTATTCAAAATACCTTCAAGTTTCCACTTTACGAATGCATTAAACGGCTTTTAATGGTCACTTTGAGGTATTTCGGTGGTCTATTAAGTGGTTGATATCTAAACTTTGTTAACTGGGTCTAGTGACATTTTTTATATGAAAATGTTGCATAATAGAAATGAGATTTTTTTGTAAAAACCGGAAAAACTGCCTCGCATCGGATACCTGAAGGATAATTGTTTTTTATGTAAACTGGTATGATAAAAATGAAGTAACACTTTTCGAATCTATTTTTCCAACTTTGTGTTATTTTCGTAATTGACCTTAAGTGTTTACGTTTGAAATTTATTATGTACATACATTTAATTCTATATAAGCAATAATGTTTCATTTACTGACCATTGCGTATAATTCCAACTTAAGTAGGTAGAAATTGACTGATAAATAACAAATTGTTCGTATTTCCTTTAAATCCCCTCCCGTAAGTGGATTAATCATACAATTTAAACATAAAAATTGCATTAAAACTCAAGTAGTTTTTCTAGTTGTTCCACAAGATTTGATGACATTTCCTCAAAGTGGCTTAAGTACTTTTAAGTTCTTTTTTGCTCGAATGCACATACAATTCCTGTATGGAATAAGAAGTGCACATTTTAATGACCCAGCACTTACTCATTATCTAAATTATTTAATGTGATCACTTCTATTGCGATTGTCATTAAAACAATAGTTCTTGTTTTTCTAATGCAAGCCACTTATTAGTGGTATTTTTTCGTAATTTAATTGCTTTGTTTTCGCATTAATTTTCTTGTAAGTTTTTTTTATGTTCACAATTAACAGTGAAAAACCGGCTAAGGTGTATATGTTTGTCACATTGATGGTCTTGTACTTTGGAAAGTGGTAGGAATAAAATTAGGACTCCGGAAAGTATGACTTTTCACGTGAAAACGTGCAAAAGCGCAACAACGTTTAATTTATTTATAAGTTTAAACTTTGTATAATGGGTGCCATTCAATGAACTCATTTACGAAAACTTGTTAATTTCTTCAAGAAAAATGGGATATAATAAAAAAGGCGAGACAGATTTTCATGTTGTTGTGATTAACATGCTTTTATTCAACAAGAAACCGCTCGACTTATCAGTACAAGAGTGCAGTCGAAATAAATCATTTTTTGTCAAAACAAAATACCTATAATAATGCAGAAAATAATGAACATATAACAATAACGTAATTTACATATAATATTAAAATAAGTTTATTATACCAGAATTAAATTCCTTATCACTAGTGGAATACATAATTAAACAGGTATACATATATCCACTATGGTATATAAACAAAAGTGCTGTCTATATTATCAAGAAAATCTGAAAAAAGCTTAATTTATGAATTTTTCACATCATATATTACGTTCTGCACCGTTTTTCCCTTTTTTTTTCGTTGTTTGCTGAAAAGTTATTATATGCACAGGATATACTATATAAAGTTGTAGTGTTTTTTTTACTAACAATTGTTAAGATTGCATGTTTAATGTAAATATTTATGGTGGTATCATATGACAATGAATTAAAATCAAGTGCACACATATACTATAATAATTGTTATTATAAAAGAAAATAATACATGTGATAATTAACAACAAACTCTATGTTATAAAAGTGTGCATTACCAATGATAATAGTAATTATTTTTTATATTTTTTAATCAACTTGTAAAGGTAATAATCGCAATGAGAACATGTCATTTCTGGTCTATTTATTTGGCATCATATGTAGTCAACATCAATAGATAACCGCTAGTTTTGAATTGGAAATGAGTCATTATCAATATTTAATAAGCAATAACTGATAAAAAAAGAGCGCACCTTTTGCGCTCGGATTTACACATTTCAAAAGCTCCCGGTTTGGTGAGAAAGTAAGGGAATTCAGTTATCCAACGTTGGCAACGGAATTTAGTGTACTGTCGAAGATGGCTACTAGCGATTTAACAATTGAACAAATATTCTATTATATTAAAGAAAACGGCGGTAAAGTGAAAAATCGCGATGTAGTTCATCATTTCAAGCCTCAATTAACTAATTCCCGAACTAAAGGTACATTTTTCTTCATATTTCGTGGCACAGTTGACACAGAATTCCATTCAAACTGGTTTGTTTACATGTATAGGTTAGGAAATCTCTACCTGTTGAATGTACACAAACTCAACAAATCGTTAATGAATATTTAGAATTTAAAAAGCACTTTCAATCTTACTTTGAAAAACTTTACATACAATTATCGTTCAACATAAATTTCACTATCGCAAATTAAATATTTACATAACACGTTTCTATCAACAGATGATGCCAGATTAAAATTCAAGCAGTTCGTAAACACCCTTGCCTATTCAAAGGTAGAAGGTGACGAAAAATATCTCTACTTAAAAACGAAATACGCCAATTTAGTGGAGCCACCAACATTTGTGACAAGTGTACGAACACCAACCTCTCCCCAATACGATCCAAGAAACTCCATAGGCATTCCTGTCTCTCCTGCGGTGTCTTTAAGTGATTTTAGTCCGACAAGGGCCTTGTCTTCGCCTCCTCGACAGCCACCTCCCTACAGACCTCCACCTCCTCCCCCAGTTTCCTCTCCCTCACCATCCATGGACTCGATTTCTTTGTCCAGCTTGCAAGATACACCACAAGTCCCTCCAAGAAGGAAAAACTCGGACAAGATGCGATTGTACGAGGAGGAAAACACGCCAACGAAGAGACCGTCCATTGACGAGTCCAACATCACCACCGACGACAAGCAGACAGTCAGTGTCAAGGAGAGGACTCAGAAATTCAATCGTCTGGCGTCAAACGAAGACGAACACAGTCCCAAACCAAAGACACCAGACAGAAGCAAAAATTGGGTTCGTATTGGAATTTCTTTCATATTGCATAACCAAATTGTATTAAGATGACTGATTATCGAGCGTCCAGGTATATAGTCTGAGTGTTGTAACATTAAATCTGATCGGGACAATATGAATACCGAATGGTGTATTATTGCATGTAATCGTCGCTAAGAGTTCACAATAAAAATGTTTGATAGGAAAAAATGACTAATGACCCTTGTGATGGAATGTGTTTCGTCATTGTTGTATTAATTTTTTTCTGTTTCACTCTTTAACTTTGTTTATTTATCCCTGCTGCGATCACAAATTAGCTTATGAAGAAAAAACCACGCGTTCTATTGACCAATTTCATTTAATAATAAGTTCCGAAATAATTGTATGACGAAAAACGATGTCAATTACTATTATTTGTCAGATGACTAGCACAATTTCAGAAGGACAAATGTTTTTACTAAACGATATTTGTATCTTATCGACGCACTCCAAAACCGCCCCATTTCGACAAGTTTCCAACTTTCTAAACGCGAGAATCGTGAACTTATTCATTTGATTTGGAATGAGTATTGATAAATGTACAGACATGTGTATTTCTATAAATAAAAATAGAAAAAAAAACGAATTAATTCCATTGGGGCTGGAGTTTATATGCAACTAAAAACGAGTAAATTAATTTTCGTAAATGTAAATGACAAAACAAAACATTGCTCGCTAGAAAATATTGAACATGGCTCTGAATAACTGCTGTAAAATTTTAATTCATTTCATGTATGCGTATGAAAAGTTTATGATTTAGTATTGTTTAATTCAAGTGGGCAAATATTAGTTGGGATAACAAGGCATGTTGAATATGTGGCGAATTTTTCCCGCGCGTGCAATTTGCGTGTTCGACTGGCCGTGGAACGGCCCCCGGGATGCCGGAGGCGCCCAACTATAACTGTTTATGATACACAATAAGTTAATACAATGCAGTTATTGAAAATGTGCATGTGTTGCGCTTCTTCTTTTCCACCATTGCACTCTCGTTGCTGCTATCAATCCAATCGTGTTACGAATTGAATGCCTCTCCGCTGGTAATTAATTTTCGTAAATTGTGAAACCAATTTAATACTTCCCTCATCGATTGTGTACATGTCACGAATACAAACCTTGTACGGATTATTTACCATGTGAATTTGTTTGTCACAAATTGCTTTCGCTATTGGTCTACATGCATTTCTGTCGTCATTTGTTTTCCGTAAAATTTATCGCCTAATTATAAATCGTTGTCTGTATTTGCGATGTGTAATTTACGAGCCAATTCGGAGCCCCACATTCGCATTATGCCATTTTATTTGTGTTATTTTGGTATGGGGTGCAATACGAGCTTTTTTCCGTTGTTATTGTTGTTGTGTGGGAAATTATTTAATAAGATGACTAATTAATATGCCCAAGTGGCTCTTGTACGTTCAAGATGTGTGGCTAACTAAAGTTGAACAATAGGGCACGTGTCCTATTGTAGTCACTGTTTGTTCTATTCATTTATGTTTTTTTTTGGTTAAAGAAAAAATAAGAAACGATTATAATACATTTGTGTCATTTAGGAAGAAGATTGTAAATGAAAAAAAAATTGTAGATGTGAACTTTAGGCGCCGTTATTCATCAGAAATGTTTCTTTTATAGCGCTGTTATAGACTAAATACTCGCTGCAGGCTGTCAAGATTCAACGCTATCTTCCATGTCCATCTCCATTGTGTCGTACCAATAACATATAGTAAATTGAATAGATTATAAAATCAATTGACTCACCGTCCCCTTACCACTTTAAAGTGACAGTATGACGAGTAATGTCCTGTAGCATAACAAAATATCGCCCTCCAGCTACAGGTAAATAAATAGTGTTTGGTTTTTTGGATGCACAGCACCAAGAGAATATAGCGTGAACCATGGGAGGTCAAGACAAAGTTCCTTCTTCTAATGTTGTAACACACATTAATATACAACGCATATTTTTCCTATCGAAATTAGTTGGATTATTTTTCAAGTATTTAACAATAGAATTATTAGTTGGGATAGTAACATTTCCGGAAATTTCTCAAAACAATCGTGCATAAATGCGATGGTTAACAAGTTATCGACATTTTCAATGTTTGGCCTTGCCAATTAACTATTCACAATATTTTATATTGTGTGATGGCTTGCGTGGTTTGTGGGATTGAAAACATAATTCTGCAATGTATTTAGCATTATTCAACCTAAATTTAATAGTGTGTAATGTGCATTTCGTAAATCTATAGCAAAGATTTACAAGAGATATACGCGTACTTAACCGATTTCGTACTATTTTGTTCTACAACATTACATACAACATGAAACAAATACACAAATTAAAGATAAATCCGCGTGTAGTGTATATCAATGTTGTGTATATTATGTGTGTGCATTTGTAGAATAATGTTAGCGATTTAATATATGCATATTATGAGCAACAGATTCTATCAGCACGTCTGACTTATGATGTTGGAAAAAGAAATAATATGGAGAGAGAAAAAGTCCAACTGATTTACGTGTATCGTATTGCTGTCCACTGTCGTGGCAGTCATAATTCGAGTTATCATCTTATTTATTTTACATGCAATCGTGTTTGTTGCTGCTTCAAAAAGGCACTGAGAGAGAGTAAAAAAAATTATGTGGAAATAAATAAAACTTGGAGTAATATAATACCTTTCAGCTTCTGTTAGATTATTAAAGGTAACTTTATTGACTAATTTTGTATTTATAAGCGAGTGTACGTATCAATGGTTCTCATCTAAACATTAATTTTTATTTAATGATTTGTTGCTTGTATGATTCCTATCTTGGTACATTCAATACTGGACATCTTTTTTCCGTTTGTCCCAAAATAAATTTCTATAAGTTTTTTTTTTGTTTGGAAAGTTTACGTGACCGCATAAAAATCTTATCACAACACAGTTTGTATTGTTTCTAGAGGAGGTACTGAAGGTTTATCATTTAATTATTTTCTTAATTTATGGATTTTTTACAAAACATGAAACAACATTAATTTACATGATTACAAGTCACTTTTTTATTTGATAGAGGAAAGTGGAGTTTTACGAAAAAAAAAGAATGTTAACTGAGAGTAGAATAATTAATTGAGTTGATTTTTGAACTGATTCTTCGAAAATTACATGCAAGATAATTCAATTAACTAGTAATAAGTTAATAATTAATGAATGCATCTACTGGAGGCGAAATTTAATAGAATTAAATGAATTTCTCGAATTAATTTACATAAATGATTTTTCAAATAAGAAAAAAAAATCGTTAACATTTTCTGATTATAATCTAAACACACATTCAATTAGCAGTCATCAGTTAGAAATGTTTGTAAAAAGGAGAATGCAGTATCAATTTGAGAGATTAATAATGAACTGTTATAATGTATATACTTATGCACACACATGCTTTAATAATAAGAAGAATGATGTACACTTTATTGATGAATATTTAATTTCCAAGATGACTTTGTTTGCATACTTCATTATAATTTATCCCTCTTTACGAGTGTATGTAAGATGGAACGTTAATATCAAGACATAATTCCACTAATGATCCCATAAGTCAGCTTTAAAGCTCTTGTTTTTCTACATAGATCAACGTTATAAAGAAATGTGTTGATTGGAATGATTTTTGATTCTTCTCTTCCACTCTCTTCTTTGTTTTTATCCCTTTATGATGTCGTATATCTATAAAGATGTGAGTTTAAGATTTTGATTGAATGGATGAACTTGATGTGGATGTCGAAAAATCTATTACTTCTAGCCACAGACAAATTACCTGGATGTCTCATGTAATTCGTTAATAAAAACGGCGTGACTAGACCGTTTAGCGGATAGCGATGTTATCGCTAGCAGTCGCTAATTTATACACGATGCTCTTTTGTTTAGTGCTGTGTTTTGTCCACAGGGGGCCGATGAGGATGACGGCGCCTTCGATAAACCGGTAAGTATTTCGTGCCTTGGCGATTGTTGATTTTTTACTTTTAAATTGAATTCGTTATTATTTTTTTGAAAGCGTTAACTTGCACTTTTTCCTATACATTGGCGTCCACAAGATCAAATTCACTTTTGGTGGTGGGCTTTCAACTAATTTCACTGTTTCTAAATTGTACCGTGTATGGTACGCTTTAGAGGCACTTCAGCACTGTTTGAATTCAGCGTATAAGGGTGGTTTTTGTATTAGTTGATTTGTTGATAAACAATTTAAGTGAAAAATGAATGATGATCATCAATTTTGTTAAAGATCATACAAATGGATCAGTAAATTGGCAATATGTTGGCATTAGGCTTCTCAAATGTACCAAAAGGTTTTGATCAGTCGACGCCCATGTACACATTTAAAAAATATAGATATGTATCTTGATTATTAATTGCTGAATTATTATAACTACTATTAATTTAGTTTATGATTAGTATCTTGTATAGTACAGTACACTTAATTAAAATATTAAAATGTCTTACCATAATTACTTTTGTACAATGTTATGTATGTATACATATACATATAAAATATATATGAAGACTTTGTTTCTGCTTTAATAAATTGTTTAATAATATTTTTATCAGTTAAATGAAATCTAGACACTATTCTGTAGTTATAAGTGGAAGATAAGCAACATATTCGTTAGAAAGGAAGAAAGAAACTAATTGGACGAATTAAACGGTTTTGAATCTTCCATTTTATTATTGTTACATTATTATCTTTCAGGATATGAATATTGTGTTTAATTGCTATTATGTTTACAATATTATCATTAATAATACAACAGCGTTAACATAAAAATAATTTTTAAAAATCATTATATTGGTTGTTGTATGGGTTAATTAAAATATTGTATACAGTTCTTAATAAAAGTCATTAATAGGTTTTCAATTATAATTTATGTAGAAATTGTGTTTGTTTTTCAGTTGGAGCAGAAGAAATGTGTGGAATGGTATGTAACTGCATCTAAAGGCGATCTTCAGGAATTAATTAAATTAGCAAACTCCGAACCGAGACTAGTCAATAAAAAGGTAAGGTTTATAGTTGATTATTATAAAAATATTTTCCACTTTATATATGTATAGAGGAGATGAGACAGACGGTTTTTGTTTATATAAAAATTATACCCTGCAGAGTTAAATAATTAATACAAAATCAACTACCGACCGAAATTCGACTTCTCAAATAACGAACGTTTAAATTTATGTCCAGTAGTCATTCAAAAGGCAATGTATTAAATAGATTTTAATTACAATCAATAATATATAATCTTAATTATCGTAAAGCCGGTTTTTTTTTTGTGCTGGGGTGCATATAGTGAGTGAGAGTAGCGAAGTGGGCGCGATCGCTCTCAGCTGATATATCGCCTTTTTTCCAACTCAACAACCGCTGAATTCACATACACATAAAAAAATTAATTTATTTTATTTGGCCCTGGTGTGTGATTCATTAAAGGTTTGTATTATATTGTATATGTGTGTTTTTTTTTCTCTCTATGTGAGTGTGTGTTTGAATCTACTGATTAACCTGGGTGCACAGTTTTTATAGGAAATGAAATTAATTAAGCTCCTGTTTTTTCAACTGCAAAAAAATTTACATATCTACCTTTTGGCGTAAATTAAAAAAAACTAGCACAAAAGAGGGGCATGGACATTTAAATTTTCACCTAAAATTATTTTGTTAAATCGTATGTGTGTGTGGAGAGAGAGTTAGTTTTGGGGAGGCGCCAAAATGCCCTTTTTACGCAATGATTGAAGTCTAGACAAGCACCAGAAAAACAAATGATTTGTCCGATCGTTTCGAAGATAAGTTTTAAGGGTAGACATATCAATTGCCTATCTTACCTGTATTGCATTCATCGATAACAATCTGTGTGTGTGTATAGTCTGCTTTAGTTCTTAAAACAATAAGGAAAAGATCTTTTGTTTGGTTTTTGTTTCAAAGAGGCGTATTTATAAGATTGGTAAAAGTATCTGCAGCAGAAGATCATCGTAAAGTAAATAAAACATTTGTACCGAATGACAGATTTTTTTCTTCTCTTCATGAACAAGATAAATTCTTAGGTAAGTGTTTGTCTGTCACACAGTTGTTCAATTTTCAAAAGGTGCTAAATGTAAGTTGGTCATAAAAATGTTAAGTTTACGATCATTTAACTAGTTTTTATGTGTATGATAATAGAGTTTTTAAATAGATATATAGATAATAATTTTGATTCGCGTTAATATTTAAATGAATGCAATAAGATATAAAAATGTGGTGTCTCTATGTAAAATATTCCACCGGGTGGTCCTTACGACGTCTGGTAGCGTCATCGTACCAGCATCTAGAGCCCCATAAATATCTGGAATGTAATTGCACTTGACATACGCACATACAGACATGCAAACATATGCAAATCAATCCTTAGTAAATGAATTTCCACTCGGTTTTTAACAATTATTAACATAGTTAGCATGTGTTAAAGATTTTTCATCACCAAAATGTATAAAGGAAAGGCATACATCGTTCTATTATAACGTCCTGATTAATTTTGGGTGTTGAACTATTTATGGAACGGTTTTAGGGGGACAATTGTGTGTTCGGTAAAGTACAAGCTTAGGTCATTCATTAACTTAGAAATTGAGGGGGTGGAGCCCGACAGGCACTATTGATACCTGTATGTACATGGCTCTGTAATGAAACCAGGCAATCAGTAATTCCGGCCATCTCCAGAGGGATGGAAATTGGAAATGCGCACAGGTACATCACCCTGGGGCAATAATGACATCAACAATGCAATTATTCATTTGCCGTGCATATATACAACACGTAAGGGTTGTATTGATCGGGAATAGTTGAAATTTCAGCTAATATTACTTGTGTAAACTGTTGAAATTCATCATCATAAGAAATCTTGGCTACTGGTGTTGTCTCATTACGGTGAAATACGAGCTTTAGTTTACAGTAACACCTCATGTTGGAAATAATTGGTCGGGAACACAAAATGCTTGTTTTTTGTTAGGTGGTCCTTAGCTGTGGTCGTAAACAAATACCTTAATTTGTTTTTTTTTGGTTCTATACTATGCGCTCACAAATGAAATGTAGGCCGTTTATAATTTATTTCTGAACAGTCCAGAATATTAACCCCATTTAAAAACATTGTCGGCATCAATTAAACTACGGTTTTAGTTTTCATTTGCAGAGGTGAAATCTGAAGCGATGAGATTGTAAGTTAATGCTTAGGGTCTAGACATTTTGCGAAATAACACAGGTTATAGGCGCCATCAGGAGGAATCGAGATTTCTTTGATAAATTTTCTTTTTCAAATACAGTGAATTACGAGTGTCTAATGGTCAGGTTTTGAAAAAATAAAATATGAAATAGTTTTTGTAGAGTTGGCAGAAGAATGAACAAAGTATAAATCTGAGATTTTTGGGGTAATTTGTACATTTTCTGTCGCTACTTTCTTTAATCCACTTTGAGTTTACAAGTAAAAAATTCACAGTTACAAATTCACAAGTAAAAAAATATTGGCTTTGACAAAGGGACAATGTTCATTACATTAGAAAGAAATGAACGTCAATGCATTTGTTGTCCAATTTGAAATTAGAACCATAATACATACTTAAATTTTACCTTGATAAATAATAAAAAATTGCATGTAAATAAAAACAAATAACTGTTAATAAGGACATGTTTATTGTTTAACATTATTACAAGTGGTCTGCCTTGTGTTTAAAACAAAAATGAAAATAAACACAAATTAATTTCATTATACTCAACTTGTTTGCGACTTTGTTGTCTAGCATATCATCATTTCACTATAATTTGCTTTTATTTTTGGCGATTTGGAAACTGTTCAAAAATTCCTCACTTTCTTGTTTCTAATACATGATGATTTCAAATTTTCAATACACATTGTTACCAATTAATTCTTTTCTGAATGTATTACATGCCAACATCATTTGATGCATATATTTCGTTAAAATTGAAAATATACGCTGTGATTAATTGATGGTATTCTGATATTGCGAAACAGTAACATAATTATTGGCGTGAATGCATATGCTGTTTTGATTGTTCAGCTGCCGCTATTAAATATCGAAATGATATCTTTAGTGTGTTATTTGATTTTGGCAAATTGCAGTTATTAACTTTGAATGTGAATTAGTATAAGATTAACAATGACATGTGTTTTTGGCTTTTGTTGTCCGGTTTTATAGTTCTATTTTGTAGGTACGATAAAATGTATAGCACCACCAGGGAGGTATTTTCTCTATATGTTTCATGAAAAATTTGGAAAGGAGTGCTCTCTGTTGTCTGTGTGTATATGGCTGTGAATCATTGCATTTAACTGCTTTAACTGTGGCTTATATTTCTTGTAATACGACCTACAAAACGACTAATGACACCCACATGCATCTTGTGGACCAAAAAACTAAGCGCATATTTCACGCATTGCTCCCGTCTTGTCATTTATCCCCGTCCCAACTTGCATTCTCTCTTAGTTTCTTTTTTTACATCACAGAAGAGGAATTGTAAAGTATTATTTATCGTTACGTCTTTTTTTTTTTGTCGTATATTTAATTAATAATAAATAAAACCAGATAGGGCATATCGAATGTGGTGTTTTAAGCGTATGTCAAAGGCAAACGGAATATTATTCACATAAAATTATAGATAAAACGAGAGGAAATGAAAAATTCATGAATTCAATGGTAAAACAAGTTGAATTTTATTTTAATCATAAATAAATCATAGTGATGGTTTTTTTGTTTGAATCAAAGTGGTGGTTACAAGTGTAACAGTTACATGGACTTTATTAAGCATTAAAATTAAACTATTTGTTCAAATTAGAAAAATAATTTTAGCAAATGTAATATGCTTTTTTAAGTATTCAAGCTATTTGCAAATATTTCATGATACAAAATTACATGCATAAATTTAATTTTATGGTATTAAATCCGTGATCCGTGTAGGTGTGTGCGAGCCATTGGAAAGAAAAAAAAATCTCAACGTTTCATTTAAAATTTATTTGAGTTTAAATGTTGTACAATATACGTAGGTTTTTTCTTATAAAATAGGATCTCTTAAATATACTACATAGTTGGAAATGTTGATTGATTTATTGGAATGAATTGATGGTTCGCCCCCTCGAAAAATAAAAACATAAAAAATTAACCAAGCACAACAGAAGCACAACCCAATTCCACACCCTCATTACTACAACCATTTGCAAACCTACCATATTTTTCACCCATATAGAATTTAGTACTAATGTTACTCAGACCGGAAGAAACCATTGTGCTTTTCTATGAAATTAGTTAAATTCAGTTGTAAAATGAAATTTTTCCGTTCGTGTGCTTTATGCTTTCCAGATTTGTTTTTAATGATACTTTAGACATTTGTGTGATTTTATTTTACGATTATTGCTTGGTAAATTATTTTGTGTTTACTTGGACTAAATTATACTACTTTGATGTGTGACATTATAGTTATAATATATATCTACACTATTACACATGTGGAAATAAGAAACTAATTATGTATACGAAGATTTTTGTTAAATTTATACTTTATCGTTATTTGTTTGACAATGCTTTGAAAATATTCGTGGAAATGTGACTTTTAAACACCATTTTTCACTTGTGTTGACCTTCTTTTAATGGTCGTATTTATGTTAATGTGATGGGAAATATCGAAATAAATTAGGGGGAAGCTCTTCAGATTTTCGCACTATGTGTGAATATATAAAATGGAATAAAATAAAACTGGACACAAGTGTATAAAACACAGTCTAAACGATACATTTTCAACATCCGAAACATGGTGATCGATTCCCCATTCGTGTTGTATTATGTTTAAAGCAAGCTATATTTTTTCACATATTTGGACTGAAGCGACATGTAAATGCACTTACAGTCGACCGGGGCGCACTGACAGCCTACAAGAATGCACTTATGCAGAACACATCTGCATCAGCCTCCACGCGTGACTCCTCTCAACACTACTTTTACTAAAAAACTATTGCGATTCGTTATACGATGGCAATGTTTTTTCGCCCCTTTGTTTCAACCCCCTGCAAAATATCTAATATTGTTTAAATAAAACTATAGGAAAGAATATCATCGTGTTTTGCACGATCAAGTTTAAAATTTATTATAGTCTCACCGGATTGATTAACAGTTTTTAATTAGAATCGATTGGAATTTTTCTTCAGTTAATTTGAATGTCCTCTAATTAGTATCCTGTCAAAATGCAACAGGATATATTCAACAAAATTATAAAATTAATTTTTAGTTTTACTTCCACATAGACGTATATGTATGTATACAGTGGTATAAAGAGAAGCTATAAAATCGCTATCGCTTAATCATATTTACTTTCTTGTGAATAATAACGTAAACGCCTCTCGATTTCCATCGATAAAAAATCAATAATTTATTATGTTTATCATCAAGCTTAGTAGTATAAGTAACAAGTTGGTTTTATATAAGAAAACAGAAGCTCAATATAACAAACAGGCGATTGGTTTTTCACTCGCACTTGGCGATCGGTTTAAATTGTCTGCTCTGTGATGTGCGGATGGGAAGTACATAGTGGATGTGTTCGGTGAGGGTATATTGTGGGGCTCCATAAATTTAATACTTCATAATTGGTTTTCAGCATTGTAATTAAACGTCTTAGCGCAGAATGAACATGATTTATAATAGATTTATTGGTGGCTGCCCATCCTACTATATTGACCAACAAACAAACAAGCGTAATAATTATAATTACAAGCGGATGTAAATTTTCGGACAGATATTCACTATATATCACAGATCAATAGAAGTGGAGAGAGAGGAGCACTTCATTTTCCATTTTAGTGAAGAGAAGCGCTCTGTGGTGTACCACATCTGATAAGATTTGAAACTAGTTACTTATACGCGTCTTAAGTTCCCCATTCACGAACTGAATCACACACACAGGACTTAATTCCGATTATTATAATCCAGTGCCACACACGTAGATATAGTTTATACCTGTATGTTGGGCAAGCGGCTTTGTTTCAATTTAATTACTTGTTTTTTTTTTTGTGTGTAGTAGTATCGAATCGATTGGGACAAAAAAGGACGTATTTGAGGGAAATACCAGAGAAAATAATAAATATTTCGGATCAAAGAGCACGACTGTGTGTTTTTATATGCGTGTGTGTGTATATATGGGTAGATTTGTTTGTGTGGTGTGTGCGTTTATATATTACACTGTCAGTATAAATATTGTAGGTATGCTTCATCTAAAAGTAAGATCATGTCATAAAGGATTGAACATATTTTTTAGTAATATACTGTGACGTGACAAGGAAGTTCTAAATGATTAAAATATCTTGTTGAAGTAACGCGACAAGAGATTAATCTGCTGCTAAATATATAAATTGCTCTGGAATTCGACTATTTACAAACATAGAGACTGTGATTTAAACATTAATAACTCTCTTGAAGTGAATTAAAAAGCATGTGTTATTGCTGTAGAAAAGAAGAAATTTCTACGTTTTTATTTTTAATGTGTGTGATGTGCTGGTGCACAGAGTATCATTTTTTTCCATTTTTAAATTTATTAGACTTGGTACTCAATAAATTTCATTTTATGTTATATTGACAATTAATTCCAGTAAATTGATAACGTTTCAATGGCCTTTAAAACACGTATGAATTTGTGAATTTCCATCAATTACGCAAATTGGATATAAATGTAAATATTGTGTATAATACAGAATATATGACATACAGAGATATAGTTTGATATTAAAATTAAATGCAATTTATTTATAGATATACTCGATGTATTTCTACTTAAATTGGATGGACATATTTTGTTTTATATGTACAGCGCACAGTATATAAAAGAGAGTAAAATACATTCTTCTTGTCGGAGGAAAGTGCATCTGATAAGAGTGAGGCCCCAACTATTGGGTCTTTAATTAAATTTACAATTAGCGTTCAACGTGCACCCACTAATTAATACAGCAAAATGTACGTAAGTTACATGTGGAGACGATGTGGCGTACAATATACAGCAATGTCGACTCCCTGGGGATGTCGCTATATAGCATTAGAGAAGAAGAGCCCAGAGAGAAGATGCTGCTCTGTGCGACATAAAGAGAGTTACTGTTGCCGTCGTCTTTGGGCGGCCTGAAATCTCGGATATGTTAATATGGTCGTCTAGTGGAGGCCGCCGTATATCTTGAGTCTACTAATTGCATACAAATCAAAGAGGTAAAAGAGGCCGCTAAATTTATGTTAAATATCGCAAAAGATGCGATCTTAATCTAGAAAAATACACTGTCCACCCAATACGTACATATATAAGATATATATTTGTATAGCTTTTATTTATATGTGTCATCTGAATTGGGCTGTTTGTTTTTATTTAATATTGATTTTCATTTACTGAATTAATGTACCTTTTGTATTGTTATTTCTATATATGTAAAGAATTGCTAGTAACTATCTTTATATAAGATGTTGTTCTCTGGTTGTTTTACAACCGAATAAGCGGCCGTTTCTTACGCTTATCTTTGCAAATATTTTTATTATTCTCTTTAAAGCTTACTGCTGTGTGTATCAATTTCTTTAAGACAACAACAACCAAGTATACAAATTAGTATGTATATCTACAATATAAGTATTTGGTGTTAGATCTGTTGACAGTTGTTTGGTTAATGAACATATCGCTCATGTATAGTTTGTCATTTTCAACAAGCTGTATCCTCAATATTATAAATGCAAGTGCTTTTATTTGTTTCCTGTGGGTTGTGTAAGAAAGTCCGGTCGGCAAGATCTTTGATCTTCCATATTCCAAAGTGCAAAATCTGTCGAACATAAATTTTTATAAAACAGTTTCTTGTTGACACTTTGTAATATTCACCATATTCCACTAAATTTTCCATAAAATTGCTGTAGTAAATTAGCTTTGAACTAAAAATAGTTAATTCTTTTCTGATATCTTTGCTCCTAGTAGAAGATTTTCGACAGAGAGACACAAGCGCATGTGGGATGTGGTTGGTTCCATTTGAAATGTTGGAAAAACGTTTGGGTTTTCCCTAAAATTTCTGTAGACATTTCGAATTTGAAATAGTTTTAAAATCGCCTCCGGACTACAAGGCCGTTATGTTTGACTTTAAATAATTCAAAGAGAACTTTTGTACTGTACTCCTTTTTGGTTTGTCATTATTTCATTGTTTTGGGCGGTTGGTTAGGTATTGTTATTGTGTTTAACTTGAGGCAATTTTGGAAGCTTTCTCGTTGTTAATACAGAGCTGCCTGTCACAGGATATGTTTTGAATGAATCCATTATTCCCCTAATTGGTAGGAAAAAGTAACATTTTTTTCCTTTTCAACTACTTGAAAAATCTTTTATTTGATATTCACAATGATATTTTTCGTATATTTTTTTTTTGAAAATTGTGCTTGTTCCTGTGTTGGAAATGTAGTTCGCTTTGTAGGTAATTGGGTGAGGCAGCCTAAAAAGATGACACATTAATACTTTTTCATGCAATTCACACATGTAATAAACGCGTAAACGTACGTTAATATAATGCTGTCGGCGATTTACAAAACATCTACGACCTCCCTGATTCCGGTACAAATTTACCGCGAACCAACGTGGGAACGCAAACGTGTCTTTTTTCTAAAGGAAACCAAAAACTTCTAGTTTTCCTACCATTTACGCGCATTAATGGGAGTACGTGTAAAAGGAGTTTAAACAGTGTGTAATTATTTCAAGTTTGTGCCCATTTTTTTTCACTGTTTACTAAACAAAAGTTTTATAATACATTTGTTGGGCTGTATCTTAACACTTTAAAATTTTCATATTATCAATTTGAAATGTCAAAATGTTTTATTATGAGCTCTAATCCGAAATCTTAATGTACATCATAAAAATTTTAGTAATTCGCCCTTGACTTAATGGCTAGTTTTAAAACTGGCTGTATTTTCGTTTAATATGTTACTATAAATCTTTGAAGAGAGGAATTTTGAGAAATTACACTTGGTGTCTTTATTAAGTCTGGATTCCTAAAGATAATAAAAATATTATTTGGAAGGATGCTGAGCGTTGGGGTGTCAATCATATTTATAATTGTAGATAGGTCCGTTTATAAGTCATCAAATTGATTTTTATTGCGGCTAAATGCTAATATAAATAGAGAATCAGTAAGCATATCGACACAAAGATCAGCGAGTCCATTGTTTGAAGGATCCATCGAATTCCTTTGTTGATACAAAAGCACACAAGTATATGGCAGAGGAGAACGCTTAACACGGTGGCCGCCGCAATTCTCTTGTCTCGTAAGAACTTTCGATTCGTATCTCACATTGCAACTTCCTCGAAGAATTAACGATGCGAAGTCGTTTTTAACGCTATTAATTACAAAATGTATATATTATCTGTGCTTTTTTATACATTTAAATAAAAAAGAATTTCAATATGAAAAGTACCTACACAGGCCATATAGAGAGATTGTATGTAAATTGTGATGGGATCTGGGGGATTAAATGTAATTCGCATATTTATTTTAATATGTAATATATATAATAACACAGGTATAGAATAATAACAAAGAATGTGTCCAACATTTATTAAACTCTAGCTTTAATATTTATTTTTGCAATAATTAGCGCATTGTTTTTTGTAAATGACGCCAATTATATTAATTATACTTGTATTATTTGTTTAATTTCTAGGTATTTTAATGAGGACTTTTCGATTAAAAGTAGAATTTAACTTTGCACTTGTTCATTTACTTTGTTCTAGGGTCTTGTTTTTCGGTTCAAACTTTAGGTAATAGTTAATGTGATAACAATAACGTATAATTATTAGCTAAAAATAATATTGTTTTTATGGCAAAAGATGTAGAGTCAAGTTAGATATTGTGGCAGTAGACAAATGAGACGACTTAAGAGTGCATTCCAAAAGCGAGTGGATGGTTTGGTAATTTGTCTGCAAGTTGCGCAGGAATTAAGTAGGTGATTGAAAGTAGAGAGTGTTTCTTGTGACGTTATGTTCACAAATAACTCAACTAGAATATACATTTGTATATTTGTGTGTATGATTCGTGTATATTGGAAAACATAACTGGTTGTTGGATTATTTTGTGAAAAAAAAAATTATAATTGATAGATGTGCAATTAAGATTCAAAAAGAAGCGAAATATACAACAAATCTATTACAGAGTCTATTAGTCTTGAACTTTATATTTAGAAAATCATTAATTTTCCTCAACACACCATCAATGTCACACACTTATTTTCACTTAAATTAACAATATTTTGAATAAGTCTGGAAGTTTAAAATTCATTGAAGAATACACATCCAGTATATCTTAGAGAATAACATAAATTGGTAGTTTACTTATTTAAATGCATTAGGCTTTTTGGCTTGTTGCCATTGAAACTTTAAAGGAGTATCCAATTTATCGAGCGTAACAAAAATTTTACAGAAATTGCAAATGAATTCTCACACACTCTGAGTTTGTCGTACGATTTTTATGCGTTTTGTTGCAATATAAATCTCTCTGTGCAATTTCTCAGTTTATTAAATCTTCGAAAAGTGTGTAATTACAGTACAGATGACACAATAAATCATATTGGATGTAGCTAATTTTAATGCACATTCTAAAATCAAAAGGATCTCATTGTATGTAGAGTTCCGTGTGTATGTAGTACAATTAGTGATTTCGTAATTAGTTGGTTGATTTACATCCTGCCATTGACGGCCTTTTAAACTTATAGATAATCAAACGACAAAATAAATAGAAATATTATCTTATAAAACGTGAATATATAGTATAAGATGGAGAAACCAATTATAGTTTTTTTGCGAATGGAAATTAATTACAAATACTAAAAGATTTATCAGTACTAAATATATTTCCTTCAGCTGGTCAACTAACTTATAAATTTTGATGTTGTCCGATCAACAGATATCTCTTCTAAATGTATGTGTTTTTATTACAGTTTACAGTGTATCTTCGCCATCCACTTAACAAAACAAATAAAAATTTGTAATTAACAACATATCATTGCAATGTTTTAAGGATATACACATGCATTCTATATGCGTGTAAAGGTTTATATATATTTTATTGCGAGGGTTATTAAAATCGCTTTTTAGAACTGATTAAAATTGTATCAATTAAATGCTGTTAATTTATAATTGCACAGGCTAGCTGGTATTACGAATTTTAATACATTTTGTAACGACAAAATGGTTATCTTGGAAAAAAGTCCATTTACATGTGTTTATTAACTAGATACTGATGGTGTCATAACTATCTTTTAAATGATATATAAATGCTTTCGTAACGTAATACAAAACATATGCGTTTAATTAGGCATATAGAGAGGAAATTCGTCACTATCACACTACATTTGTGTATAAATATGTTCGTATTGTAAATGAACGTGAAAAAAGTAGTGGAAAATCTGTCATTTGGATTCTGACACCGAGCAGGTGTTTTTCTTACAGTTATACGAAACATTGAATGTTAAATATCCGTTACGAAGAATGATTGATTAAAAGATGTTTGAGGTTCTTTTTTTATTATATAGACTGGGTGAATAATATTTTTTAATTTGAGAAATCCTTGCTTTGTGGAATCGCACACAGAGCCAATTTAATAATCACTTCCACACAGGATGTAATTTACTGTCCACATTTTAATTTCTTAAAGGGAAATTGGGCCTCAGTGATTATATTTATAAAAGTGAAACCTGCCTACATATTGTTATATATTCTCAGAATATATTATTTAACAGCATTTACATGATATTGTCCCAAAAAAAAAGTTGTTTAAATTTGGGCTATTTCTTTTGGAGGTTTAGGTTAATGGCATCATTTTCCTCATGTAAACAAGACTGGTTCTTTGCAGTATAATGTGCAATTATTTTTATATAAAGTGCTCTCTCTTATAATATCTAGGTGATAAAATTTAAATTAAACATTTATGTAAATTATGCTTGTATTCCAGTGTCGACAAAATCATACTTGTATGCCGAATGATTAATTTCCTTGTCACACGGAAAGTGCCACCAAATCCTATATAGGTGGCCCGTCGTTTTCCATGTACATTTTTCAACATTTTCATATTTTATTGATGTTAATGTCCCAATGGGTCGTCCATACATACGCTACGGTCATTTTTATGATTATATTGTAATTGACTTCATTATTTTCAATAAATTATATACCAACAACGGGAAAACATACACGCCCCCAACCCCATTAAAATTTTATATCCATTGGACGGTTGGTATATTTTTGTTAATTTGTCCTTGTTTTGTTTTTCCTGTTATCAATTTGTAATAATTCTTTTTTATACTTTGCATGCGTATATTTCGATCGAATATTTCACAAAATTTAAAATGACAATAAAAACGGTTCCTCTAAAACAATTTATGAAAGATTGGTATTTTGCATCATTAAATTCCCACAATCAATTTCAATATGTCACAATCTTATCTGTTTTTCCACATGACATACCAAACAATATTTAAACACACACATATATAAAAGTATTATATTGAATTCATCATTTATAATCCATTGAGTTGTCATGCAACGTGGCATTAAAGTTTATAGAAAAAAATCGAACCAGTCAACAAGTGTGAAGAATCTTTCAATATAAGACCATTTAGAAAGCGTTTCACAGTGTTAAATTGAGCTTACTGAAATCAATCATCCACTTTTATGTATACCTGATAGGGTACTCTAATTAAAATTATAGATTTTCCATATAGAAAAAAGGTCCTCTAAATGGATACTTTTATAATGTGTAGGTATGTGTGGGCGTTTATTTATTTAGATGATCTAGATTTATTAGTATATGGTGTACCTTCCGAGGGAAGAGGGCGGTATCTGATCTGGCGTGAACAGGAAGTTCGAGTGAGGGTGTCGTAAATCAGGGTGTAGGTGCACAAGGCTAATTGGGTGCCGTCTGGAGCTTAGCCTGGCGCCATAGTACCCTTTATGGCACTCCCAAATTCTATTCAACTCTCCTAAGGTCCGGTTTCTGATATCACTTTACATAGGCGTGTGTGGTGTTTGAAACATTTTGATGGTCAATGCTTTCGTGTGTTTATTGCTAATAGATATATTGTCATGCTAATTAAATTTTGATAGTTTTTTATTTGCTCTTTAAGTACCCATTTCCTGAAGGAAATGTCTTTTCTCAAAACTTTGAATTCTACAACAACTTCTCTAGATAATTAATTTTACTTACTAATGACCAATGTGAAGAAAAATATTTTAATCGCATTAACAGATTATGTTAACACTTCTTATTTAGTTATAGTGTGGGGGTATTACTGGATATTTGATCTTGTCTAGCAAGTAAATCGCATAATAATTGAAAGTTTGATATTATATACGTTTGTCTTTTAAGTTTCCCATGTAAATGAATGATAAGCGTCTTGTCAATCTTTCAACAATCTTAAATCATTGGGGGAATCTCTCGATGTGGCCATTCATCATCAATAATATTGTGTGTTGGGTCCATTCTAAAGTCCATGGGATGAGAATGATCAGTGACACATGTCGGTAGAGTGGCGCCAATGTTGCACACAGATAATTTAGTACCGAAAATGCTGTATGGATAGTCCAAGGAGATTTAGGAATGTGTCGCAAGGAACGCCCAATGGGTTTTCTGGATAGCATTGTGGCCGTCCATCAAGATGTAATATTAAACGGAGCCCGTTATGACCGCATGTCGAATCGTTAAGATATTCTATAAATTGTATATTGTGTGTGCTTCAATAAGACTATATTACATAGTTTATTTTGCGAATATGTATGGATAGTTTTCAAAGAGAAGTTGAGTGGAGAAAAATTGTCCGCCTGTGCATTTATATCAGAAATAACTCAAGTTTGTGTACACATACAACCCAACTGGCACATAACTTATAATTTGAATCCGTTTAAGCGGCAATGAATCAATCACAGTCGACCTTATCTATCTAAATACCCACGTAAACAAACATATGTAAGTTACAACTCGACACCTTATTTTCAGATGAGTTAAAATAAATCCTTTGGCTATCGAAAAACAGCCACACTATCGCATCGAAGACTGTCAGTGACAAAGTGGTGCACTGAAATAAAGCCAAGCAGCTGTTCGAGACTCTGCGACATCCGTGCAACACTGGCTCGTGTTGTCTGTCACCCCTATATATGAAAATTACAATGTACTTGCATTTCTACATAGCATTAGACGGGGTTATTTTAATTGAATTCTCATTGGAGAGACGCGGGACCCTCAGTTATACTCGGTTTATTTTCGCTGTGAACTTTTTTATAAACGTAAATTGAATTTTTTTTTGTATGTATGATTACACCCTGTCTTTTAGAAAAGCGATCCCCATACATGTGTTTGAGTCATGTTGTACAAGAAAAGAAAAAAAAAAGTTGAGTGGAACGTTTAATTTCGATAAGGAACAACTTCAACTTGTATAGTATATAATAATGGATTTTAGTCTTTGATTACGAGTTTAAAAGTTAATAATAATATTACGGAAGCATGTTATTAGAATGTATAACCCAAAAAAGGGTACGTCATACAACAATGAGTCGATAAATTGCCTTTATGGAATATAAGAAGTATATTGCAGTGGTAAATTAATTCACACGATGTAATAAACGTAAAGACGGTTTTAAGAGAGTGGACGTGCGATGGCAAAAAGTGCACAAATCGTGCGAATCCAAGCCAAAGAGAATATAGCGCTAAAAGCGACCATTACCAACATTTTAACTTCCATGCAATCAATTCGGTTATAATAAAGTTGTGTATGTAGATTCGGTAAAATAAAAGGGGGGAATTGGGAGTGGAGTGTATTTATCGGACTAGAGACCGCAGCTTCCGCCGCTATGCCTTATAATCAGCACAAATTGAACTATTATTGGCAATCAATGATCCGATAATAATGTTCCCTCTCTATTGTAGATTACGTTTATGTAATCTGTAAAGCCTTTTGTATATACAGTGGAAAATCAATATGTTTTTTTAGTTATGATATTGAATTTTGATTTGAAAAACGCTATATTAATGTAGTTGTATTTTGTTCTAGGACCCATTTACGGTAAGTGGCTAATATTTGAGAAGATTGTCATTGTTGATGTGTTAATAGTGCTGTTCCACTTGACGATTGAATAATGGAAGCTATAAAGGAAATTTATTCAAAGCACTTTAAACACGTAAACCATTCACCTCCTTTTTTACGTAATGTACCTTTCAAAGTACCGTGTACAGTGAGCCATTTTTAATAAGGGAAATCATTGGTGCATATAATTAAGCAAAGAAAAATGGAAAGAAAAGAACATTTAACGATTAGCAAATCAAAGAATGGCAATTAAACCTATTTAACCATCATTGAAATAAAAAAAGAGAAATTAAAACACGATTCTCATTTCAAAATAGGAAACAATACTTAATGCATAACTTGAAACACCTGTTTGAAAAAAAAGGAGTATAATGAAAACAATAACAATTAATGTGATATTATAAATGAGTGTTTAATTATGGTTGGAGGGCAAATGTGAAAATGTAAATAATATATCATTTCAGGCATGTGGACAAAGTTTTTAAAGTATTCATATATTGCACTTTAATTGTATAATTGTTATTTTGTTAAAGAATACATTGAATTTAATGAATAATAAATTCGTTATTAGTATATGTTTTGAATAATTGAAAAAAAAAGAGCAAATTTTTTGTTTCGAATTGAAATTAGAACAGATGTTAAAAAATTATGTAAAATACATAAGTATGTATAGTAAATAAAACAAATTTTTACATAATGTAATAACGACAAAAAATCATGTTTGTAAAGTTGTTAGGACATCTTCGAGATCAGTAAGCATGAATTCACAGCTTGCTGTCAGTCACGCGACATCGTAAACTAAATACTACCAAAAAATGTATTCTTTAATGATAGGATGACAAAGTTTTTTTTTCAAATACCTACTTTTATGGCAACATTTTATTAAAACAAACAACATATAATGCTCTTTTATCATCTGAACCGATCTTTTTATTTCTGTTAAATTACAAGGTAAATAAATATATTTCTAATTAATAATAAGATCATTAGTTGAAACTATAATGCTCGTTAGAAGACCTATCAACTATCTAAAAGTTATTTTTAAATAACCATGTGACGTTGAGTGGTTCGGACATAATGATAAATGGTTGCACTTTCTGAGGAGAGAGCCATCATTTTTGGTTCGGTTATGGGAACAAATGACTCTGTTATGAATGAACGAATCAATGGAAAATACTGACTAGTTATATGTGATTATTGATTTTTTTCAGTAAATTATTGTCCATTTGTTGGGAGTATTTAAAAATGTTGCATAAGAAAGATCGTCATGTGCGGCGATTTGTTTACCATTTTAACACCGATAATATATTAAAATCCCCTTGAACTTTTCTTTTCTTATTATAAAATTTATTGAACAGTTGTAGTCAGTAAATGAGATATTTGTATTCAACAGATTTGTATAAATGTACTATAAAATTAGTATTTAATTTGATTGCAAGACATTTTATTAAAATATTATAAAACAGTCTTCATAAAATAATTGTTATTGTTGTTATTATACTTTAAATGGAAAATGAAACTTGTTTAAATGGTAGTCAGTTTCTAAGAAATATCATATTTAATTTACATAATATGAAAGATATATGTTTAATATTATGCAGTCACTCCATATATTATAAAAAAATAGCGGTTATTAATTCTTTTTTTTTTCGTCATCATAAATTTGTTCTGTTAAGTGGTGGGTTTATAGTACCTACACCAGACTATTTATAAAATAATAAATTTGCTAATACACAGTTATATTTTCTACCATACATAATAATAATTGTCCGTTTTTTCTCTGTTTTGTTTTATATTTCCTATTACATAATTTTGGGATGGAAACAATGGGATTTTCAACAGGCTGTAAGTATATTAAATCTGTTGCTTTTGTCTTGTTTTAATTTATTATGTATCACATTTGTTTATATTAGAATAATTTAAAAGATAAACAAAAGGCCTAAATATAATGAAATTTGAAGGAAAAGAGTAATGAAAATAATCAAACTGATGTTTACGTTCATTTTATCTGGTAGTATAGAAAAACAAAAAGGACCAAAACTGAAAAACAATAAAACACTTGTGACACAAGTACGTTTTTAATGTCGGTACCTGCATACAGAAAAATGCCGTCCCCACAAACCATTATAACGTTTTAAATATTTCATATTTATTCTTTATCACACATTCTTTTGCCAAAGGACATTCTCATGACAGCCACGATATGAACAAACATATTACGTCTTGTAGTAAAATTATTACAAAGGCGCCAAACATCGGACTCGTATACATATAAGTGCGTGCATTCTCCCCTTACCATTATAATTTAAAATGATATAATGAAATTAATTTTTCAATTTGAATCGAAACCACACACTGTTTGCATCCCATTCGAATGCACAGTGGAAAAGGAGGAAAGAGAATTTTCAAAAAGTATGTTGGTGATGTATTGAAAATGTGGAGCTAGTTTTAGTCCGACGCGACTGAATTGAAATTGTCATCATGTGGAGATCTGATAAGAAGTAGCTTTTAGGGGGGCGCTGGGGAGACCGCAACAGGGGGGCGAACGCACCGCAGGGAGCTTTAAAACAAACAGCGTGTCCCTGCGTTATAACTGTTAGTAAAGGATTTCCTACTGGGCACTCACCTCGTCGTATGGGAGTTTCAGTTTTATTATTCATTTGTAATTCTTTCCATTTCGAAAATGTACATACTCATTAGTTTTCTTTTCTCTCTCACTATATTGACTTCTATTAACGAATCCATTTCGCCACATAGGACAAAAAAAAACGAAAATCCAAGAATGACCATTTCGTACACCTGTATTGTACCAAGAGAACGTATCGTATTACTGTAGGTGCCACATTTTCACTGTATTCATTACATTTATATTGATGTTGGCGTGTACACATTATGTGTTCGTGCCGAGATGGCAGGTGCCTCTAATGTGACCGGCCATTTGAGCCCCAGGTGAGAGTTTAAGTTGACAGGCTATGTGTGCTATTTCATCGGCACACACAGCACCGATTCATGCAGTTATCAAGTGTATTTATTTATAATGTATTCGGTAAAAGATGTGGTGGTGTAAATAGGGGCGCAACGTAATTGTTCCTTGGCAGTAGTCAAATTTATAGGGATATCTCTTGATGATCGCGGCGCGATCCTAATTGCCCGCCGTCGGGTTGTGCAGCTGAACTGAAGTTAATGTTATCATCGGCATTATGCAAATGACAAAACGGGGACCCAGTAATACATACTCATTTAAAAATAAAAACACTTTAATTTCAAGTCGGACAGAACGTAAACCTACACCTTAGAGTCGCGAAATTGTGTGGGTCAATGGCGAATGGAAATTATAATGTTACTATCATGTAAATTTATTGTATGCTTAATTGAATAATATTTTTTTTGCATATGTTGTGTAAAGTTGAAATTGAATTAATTATGTAGATGGTTATTATGGTAATTTTTTTGGCACACAGTTATTGAATCGATAATGAGACTTGAATTTATTTCAATTGTTCTTCTTTTTCATGTCATTCGCCTTGTTTGGATTGACGACACGGATTGGCAGTATGTAAGTAGATTTTTACAAATTTCCTATAAAGAATGATATAAGAGTATCGATCAGTTTTTGTTTGTGTGCGAATAAATTTTCGCTTGCTAATTACCAAGTCAAATTTAGCAGTTCGTTTATCAAGCGGGGATCGCGTGGACATCCGCCATAAATGACAAGTTTCAGGTGTTAATGCCGGTATCGATGTCCTTCCTTTTTGGAGGAAGTTGTATTTTGGTGCTGGGTTTTTTTTACTTTTATTATCTAGACAATAGTGGAAATATGGGAGTTGTTCATGCGACCTCATGCTACCCCTTATCAGATACAAGATGTATCTGCGGGAATCGTGTAACCCACATATTTTGAATATTTTTTTTATTTACTATTTTTCATTGCATATACCTACTGTGTGGCATATATATTTGTCGTGGTTTAAGTATATAAAAAACAGAAATATGATAAATGTGTGTATTTTTTTTTCGCAGAGTGTTTTACATTGGGGCGCAAAGCACGGAAACGCTGAAATAATTAAAGTATTCGCTGGTAAATACAAAGTAAATGTGAATGGAAAAACGGTAACATTTTTAATTCAAATTACTTTTAGGCTTTTACTAACTTTTGTTTTTTTCTTTTCCGGATTGTCGACTTATTCGTCTAGAATGGGGTAAGTAACACTTTTACAAAGTTATTCGTTTAAAAATTCCTCGCTTCTTATAAATCAGATAAGGGAGTGCCTTTTTTTGTGTGTCGCTTTTAAGGGTTCAGTAGCGAACTATTTGTGTTATTGTATGGAGAGAAGTAAAAGGAAGATGATACATACCGGACATTGTTGTACAGGCTGTTGTCACATTTAAGATTAAGTTTAATACAAGAGATAACAACTTGTTTATGACTTTTATATTTATATTTCTTTTAAGTGTAGGATAAATGTAGCCGACTTTATTAATGTCTGTCTGACCACACACACCATCATAGTATTTTCTAAAATGTACAACATAACATATTTGTTTAAATTGTGTTCTATAAAATTTAATTAATTTATTACCGGTTTATGAAGTGCCTAATATTAATTAATTTTATGATTATGTTTTCTTTTAATTTGATATAGGGATACACACCTCTTCATATATGTGCGCAATTTGGTCATTTGGAGTTGTTTAAATTGCTGATTGAAGTTTATAGTAAGTGCTTATAAAAAAAGAGAAATCTTTTCGGTTTTCTATACATGTATTTTATGAATTTTTAGAGGCAGATAATAAGATTAGAGATTACAGTGGTAAAACTGCAGATTTCTATATTTTAATGGACAAAAAAAATAAAGAAGGTTCAACACCATCGAGCAGTGAGTATTCTGACGATAAAAGCAAATCACAGCATGGCAAACAAGTAAAAAAAGTAAAAAGTAGAATAGATCGTAATACACTATCAGGGCCTATTATTCCTTCTACTGCTCCCATCTCTTCTGCTCATTTCCCTGCACAGATTCTATTTGGGACAAAGTAAATTTATGCACTTTCAAATGGAATTGTATTATTTTTGTGCCATATATAAAACACAGTATTTTAGCAGGTTTTTAGTATTTTATTAGGGGGCCGCTTAATTGTATTTTAAATGTAGTTTTTAATTGTTTTATATTTATTACATATATTATATATTATTTTATTTATAATAAAGATTTAGATTTAATTGCAGTTATTTTCCAACACCTATTTGCTATATCCTCTGCAGCTTTTTTCCATCGCATGCTCATCAAAATTTAAATGACAATAATCGATAGTCGTGTTTGAACGTTCTATAATTTTTTCTATTTTTACAGAGAATAAGGGGCGAAAAAAGCAATCAGGTAAAAATACTATAGTCCCAAATTACTTTTTAGTACGTTTTATATAATTCGTCTCATGTTACTTTTATATTGTTAGATAAAGATTTAGGGTTTCTGAGGATCGGTTCTTTAAATGTAAGAGTGAAGAAGACAACGGAGGCTTTTAGTAACTTTCTAGGTGTAGGTAGCAGTATAAATCCGATGGATACTATGGTGGAGAAAGTACACAAAGGGTGGGGCTCTGCAGATAATTTAAACAAAGTAAAATAAAATGATTTTTTTTATAAAAAAATGGATTTGTTTTTATGTTGAGTTTTTTCTTTTTTCGGGGTAAAAAGGATGAAAATATGGGAGCCCCTAAGGGATATGCACCGAAAAAGAAAACAAAGAAGGTTTACGATTCGGAAGTGAATAGTACGAGTACTCCTAGTACACCAAATTCATCGATGAAAAGTTTCCATCTGAGGAATTCGACCAACGATTCGGATTCCGATTCGGCAGCAGGATTTGATTCCAACTGGAAAAATTAATGTGAATCTCTTAAAATATGTCCTTAGTTTTTTTACCATATAAAAATAATGTTCTTTTTATGTGAACGGATTTATAAAGTACTTAAATTGTAAATAATAAACAAATAATAAATAATTGATTGATTGTCATTTGATTACTGATAAATGGAGTAGCCATCACTCTTATTATCACTGTTGTATGTGATAGTTACAGGTATGTATTTTATATTAGTAATTGCTTAATTAGAACGACTGAATTCGAAATGCTGACATCTATTTGAAAGTGATCCAACATTCTCCACTAGTCGCAGGCTTCCTTTGCGTAAGGAAGAACTAGTTGAACCGCTTTGAAAAGGATGGACTGCCTTTAAATATTTCATTTTAAAATCAACAGGAGTATTATTTATTTAAGTTGTGATTATTTTTATTTTGAGAATATTCACAAATATCTAATTAATATTATCAATATCATCAATCTACACAATGTAATATACATACAAGGACACGTATTTTATGTAGGGTGGAAAATATGTTAAAATTTGGTGAATGCGCAAGTAGTAGACAGATTTAAATTATAAATCATTTTATTATTTTATTATATTTAAATTTGTTGTGGTTCTGCAACAATGAAAAGTATTGTTGAAACAATGATTTTTGATTGTTGCAGAACCACAAACATTCGTGAACGAAACCCTACATTATGTATTTGATAGTTACACACAAATTCATATTCGAAGTTTGCGATCATTAGTTTTTAGAAAACATGAATAATGTTTTTTCAAAAGCTCATAACAAAAATTTAAAACTAAGGTGAAGCGGAACGAATTCTGGTTAAAAAGCGTGCAGAGCAGTTGTTTCACGTCTTTAGGTGAGTAAAAATAGGCGTATATGAGTAAAATAAAACGCATAATTGCATTGGTACCTATTACATATATGTACATATAGAGTATTTGCGTTTAATGATTTATACCAAAAGCAGTTTAATACTCTTAGATATTTATAAACAAAAGTATGTAGAGTTCCTTGCATGTCTGAATTTTTTATACTGACTGAATATCTACCTAAGGTGCAAAATGTATAATTGAGGGTGATTAGCAAGTGAAAAATACATGTGGATCACATGTGTCGTACTTGCTATACACATGTTTAATAAATAAGAAATCGGAAATACCAATATTCTTTGTAATACCTCTAAAATTGTTCCTTTTGGACTTTTCAATGAGTCGGATAATAAAAATGTCATAGTTGGTAGGAGGTCCAAATCTTCGAAAGTTAAACACTTACAAATCTCAAAATAAATCCATGTATCAGATGTGCAAGTTACGACTAATATTCATCCTTAATCTTTATGAAGAAGCACATAATTCTCATTTTCCTCTCTTCATAACATGGAAATATAAATAAAACAGTCATTTTCACTAATAGTTTATTTAAATTTCTTTAAATCACAAATGAATATAGCAACGTTTAATATGTTTATTTACAAATTCGTAAACTCTCATTATAGTTTGTTATAATAATTCAGTCATATTATCACCTACTTAAGAAAACATATAAAAATGTTATTTTTAAACAACATAAAAAAGCTCCAGCACACAAGTGTGGGTCAAATCGTCACAGGATCTTTTCAAATTAGTCATATAACAGAATAAGTGTCAGCATAAAGTTTCACAAAATTATGAATTCCTTGTTAGAACATTAGATAAACATGTGGATAAATAAAAACAGACACCTCCTATCAAGTGGTTGATAAAAAATCATTTCAGTTGGGCTTTGCGTGTAATATTCCTTAGCATGTGGTAGCATTACATGTGTTCAATAAAAGATTTTTTAATTCCATGCATATAAATTTTATTAAACATAATACTATTGTTTGTGTATCTAATCTAAACATTTCTTTTACATAGATTAATTCACCTTTCCTACTCACAAAAATGATCCCCAAAGAGTTACAGTAGCAATTTAAAATAACCAGATGCTCTAATGAGCATCCGGTTTCCGTATATTTTTAATTACGCATAAAACGTCCAATTTTACTATAGAAAAATAATGAAAAGTTCAATAACTCTTGTCAATTTTCCAACTCTACACATTTTACCTATTCCATTTAAAATATGTTTTATTTCGAAAGAGTCTATTTTCAGGTGTGAAACGCGTGCCTCATGTGATGTTCAGTCTGTTTCACTGACTTTTTTCTACGGGGATTTAAGTCATTTCTGCCACGTGTCGAATACAGGAAAGGGTCTTCCAGTTTCCCTTTCCGACACATCCTTTCTTTCCAGCCCACTCTCCACTCCTCTTGTCACATGTTTCAAATAGGAAGTGTAACGACTTTGTATATTTATTGTTTAACATCATAAGCGCCCATTATTTGACACGGATTTACAACATTTTTATAAACATTACTCTCTTTTTGGGTCAGCTGATCTTCTCACTTCTCTATCTCTTGTAAACTGTTTATACCATTCATATATCCATTCATAATTTATTGGTAGTCTTTCGTCGAAATAAAAAGCGATTCACTGTGAAAACACATAAATAACAGGTCCATTTGGATTACGAGTGGTAACCACTGCAATATCGAGTCTATTTCAAGCCTATCACCCTCTTGCTACCAGAAATATCTCCCTCCGAATCGAATGTGAACCGTATGGGTGTAGTGAAACAGACACTTGCGAGTTCATTGTCATCTTGGATGAGATTTAGGGGCCTTGGTGGCCACACCGCGATCTGCATTAGTGCGGCGGCATCGTCTCTCTATTTCTGTACCAAAACTCCTATCCGAAATGCTGTTGCACTCGCTGCATCCTTTCAAATAATTCCACTTTCCACACACCGTGTGTGTGTGTATGTTTACAATTTCCGTAAACTGGCACCAGTTCCTCCTATATCAACAGCTGCCTTTTACTGTAAATAAAATAAATCCACCTCAAAGTCCGACAATTCCATTAAATTCACGTTCATTTTTAAAAGAAAGCGCTCGCTGCACAGAAATACACAATTTGAAATGAAAAAAATACATTGTATACGCTGTAGTATTTGTTTGTAGAAAAAAAGGGTATCGATCGTTAAAAGTGGACGGCCAACTTGCCATTGGTCGTGGTAAACAGAGGCAATTCTTCACCTGCCGTTCCATGCATCGGAAAGCGTGAAAATCTACAAGGGAGGTCCTTTGGAGACACTTTTACGACAGAATTGATATTGACTTTATAAATGAATGTTTTGCTTAAATCGCGTGCGGTTTTACGCCACGCGCCAATCCACTAAAATTAAACACGTGTGTGCAACATTTGCAGACACAACATTTACAAGCAACTGCGAACTGGAAGGCGGCCATCCGTCTCTTGTTGCACGAAAGCCGCACTTTTTTCCATTACTACATCATCAATTCATAATTAAGAAATCAATCAATTTTGTGTTAGGAATTTATTAACTGTGTGTTTACACGACATATTTCGGTGTTTGAGGTGTTGAAAGGGCGAAATTGTTAAATTCCACAACGGAAATGTGTAATAACGTAAACTTTACCAGAAGCACGTGTTGGTGTATAGTAAGAAGTAATGTGAAAATTGAAAGCTGAAACTGAAAGCGCGCATCTTGTATTTGTGTATTAAAGACCGCAACCAGTACACAGGATGTATATAACATTGCTAATATTACAAAATACTCATTTTTTTATTATTAGACACGCTCTGTTTTATAGTGGTTTACTGGTTACACTTCCTTTACATAAGAGACTTACCGAAAATACTTTTTGTAAATATTGCTTGTTACAATTTCAAACAGCTGAGCTGTAATTAAACAGTGCAATGCATTAGTTCGCTGCACTTTTTCCAAGAGGAATCTATAAAACGGAATAAGGTGTGATTCGGGACCTCTTTCTATAAATAGTAAGAACAATTGAGTTGGGGTTGTCGATCGTTGTTTATAAAAAGGGAGAAATACATATAAATTTTATGTCTATTTCGGTCACCACCTCCACATCCGCTAAGTTCAAAGCACATGCAACTTACATTTATTTTAGTGTACTAACATTGAACATGAATTTAAATTTAATGGGCCTTTGTCCGCGCGGTTTCTCTGATTCTCAAATATGTCGACAATTGCAAATATAGAACAGAGAACAATTTTTGCCTTGTGTGTCTACTATCTGTCTAGTCATCCCCTAAGCAAACTGTAACTAAGGGTTCAAAAGGGCACGTGTATGCCAGAACTAAGGTTAATAGCAGTTACCTTCCGGCTTTCTAAAACAAAATAAACATTGTCCACACTCTTCCTTTCTGAATAACTTCCCATAAAGATAAACATCTCTTTCTAATAGCTAAGTTCCGCAAGTGTCTAGAATTTGTCTGTACAAAGGGGGCAACCCCTGACATTAGCCCTCGCTCTTCTGCGGATTCTCGTCTACGTGCCTCTCTAATAGACGTCTGCAGCCATTTATCATTCTTCCATTTCCTAGGTGGACCACCAGTCAATTTACAACGGAATCCGTTCAAGGTGCAAGCAAACGCGACTGTGTATTTTTCGATTTCTGCGTAAACCGCCTTGAACCTCTTCTCGATGAAAGAAATGGTGAATCCGATGAGTCAGTGGGTGCAAGTTAAGATAGGTAGTGCAGCAAGAGGTGGTTGTGGCCGACAGCCAAAACATTTCAGACGCCGTTTTACCGTCCCGACGCATTCCTTTATAACGAATTTAGACGCGTTGAGTAACTAAACTGGTATTCATTCAACTAGAATTGTACATTTCTGTGGCGTTCAGCTGCTCCACGTCTCAAATAATATTTCAAATTTCTCAATTTGAAATTACATGTTCCTCAAATAGATTTACAATGATTTCACTTATTTTTAGTACATCACCATCCACTTACTGTGCCTCAATTTAAAGCGGAAAACATAAGCAATTGTGGCTCTGTCATTCGGTAAACTATTTAACCGTGGCATTTTATGAGCAATTTTACATTGGGATTCGCATTGGAAAAAATATTTGTTTTGAATTATTGCCAAACATGAGTTAACAGGTTTTCGCTGACGTTATTCATCGGGATCTTTGAACCATCATTTTTCTGCTTAGAAATAATTCCATCGTCCAAAATTGTATCGAAAACTGTACAATAGAAATGAAACCACTAACATTGTCGGTATAAATAGAAACGCGTTTAAGTAACACGATGCATGAGTCAAATCGTATACGGGAGGGCCAATGGGGCGCTTTAAGTTGGATCAGCATCTTGCTGCAGGAGACGCTGAAGGGACGAGGGTTTCAGCTTCAGCATCCCTCCCTACTACCTGAATCTTGGCACGCGTTGAAATTTGTAAATATAGAACAGCTATCCGCGTTTCTTAAACTCAGTAACTTCTTAGCCATTATTCAATTCACATTAAATAAATGTACTTACACGTTTTCTTCAAAATTTACATCTAGTAGTTATGAATGTCAAACAATTCAGTGTCACTAGCGATCGGTTTCATTTGTGAAGAAGACAACCTGTTACCCCGAAATTTACATTAATTTATCGAGTATTCAACATTTGGTTTTTTCCTTAAGCAGTGAATCATGCCGCGAGCTTTTTTAATCACACATCGAAGATACAATTTTGAAGAAATTGAAAACAAAGGTAGGAACATATACATTTTCAGTTTTGCTGAATAATATCCACATAAATAAAAATCGAAATTTTGTTTATCGCGCTTAAAGTGATAAAATCCAAACGAAACATGCTGTAAAAACAACGCCGTTTTCTTGAAAATTGTTTATGCAATCTCAATTGAAATACGCTATTTATTTCAGTACCTACTTAAAGTTGTTATTCGGGAACTTGGGTCAATTAGTCGAGCCGAAGGTTTTATAAACGTAAAATAACGTCAAATGCATGACGCGAATCAAAGCAGTAATAAAGTTTGAGTATTTGGGCCAAAAGTAGAGGCACTTGTAAGGTGTGATCGGCAAATTGCCAAATCGCAACAAGTCGTTATTATACCAACAAGTAGCCAAACTCTTAAAATTTATAAGAATAGTCCAATATTTTGGACATGTGGTTTATGTTAACACTGTATGCTTATACATTCATCTCATAAACTTACTCACCGTTTACCTCAGCTTTAAACATAGATACTTGCTGCCACAACAGTATACACAAATATAAATCTTTTTTAATCGTTTCTGTTGCGCGTCTTGCAAATATTTTCATACAATTAACGCTATCATCTATTATTCAAGGTTTAAGTCCTGAACATTCGGTGAGTGTCGCCGAAAATCATAATGCCGACACTCAATCGTCTGAAAGCAACTCCGACTGTCCCGATGAACTGTACAATTTGACCAAATTAGCTGAAGTGGCTGTAGCGACTGGACAAATACGCAACTTTGAAGACCAACAACCCTCTTTCACCTACACCCACAAATTGTTTGATAAATCCACGAAAGCATTGCGTCCACATCTGGTGAAATTTAGTGACTCGAAGCAGTTTTCCCATCGCGCCGCTCCGCAATCTGCAAACACTGACATTCAAGTCACTGAAACCAATGAGCACGAATGCACCGAATGCGGCAAGAAGTACAGCACTTCAAGCAATTTGGCCCGCCATCGACAAACCCATCGCAGTCCAGCGGACAAGAAGGCCCGCAGATGTCCCCATTGCGACAAACTGTACGTTAGCATGCCAGCATTTTCGATGCACGTCCGAACCCACAATCAGGGCTGCAAGTGCCAGTATTGCGGCAAATGCTTCTCTCGACCGTGGCTCCTTCAGGGCCATATCCGCACGCATACAGGTTTGTATTTGGCATTTATCGGAAATTTGGACATTGTCCAAGTGTCATTTTTTCTTAGGTGAAAAACCGTTCAAATGCACCATCTGCAACAAGGCATTCGCAGACAAGTCCAATCTGCGAGCGCACATCCAAACACATTCCAACACCAAACCGCATGTCTGTGGAAGGTGTGGAAAAGCGTTCGCTTTAAAGTCGTATTTGTACAAGCATGAAGAGTCTTCCTGTATGCGAATCAACGGACGTCAAACGTCAAGAGAAGTGACGCCGGATAAAAATGTCGTCTCACCAACACCGGTGATTGTTTCTGTAGGCGGACGGGTGGGCGATACGGTAATAAAAAGTCCTGAACGCGCTATTAAGTCACCAATGCTGTTTCGGTCTACTGTTATCTCACCGAATCCCAAACGTATCTTGTATTCGACTATTAAACATCCAACAGTTATACAAAATGTTAATAACAAAGTGGACAAATTGACGCAAATGTTGGAAGAGCAACCTGTTGATTTTTCCAACCGAGATAGACAATTTCAGCAGACTTCTGAACGTTCTGCCAGTAACAGTTTTCCCATGGGTTTGGCAATCACTGTTTAATAAGCAGAGACAGTTTTATTTTTCTATATTCCTTTATGGGACCATATTTGAGAAAATATTCCAATAAACGTTTGTTTTTTTTTAATTTTGAGTACATCCCAAATGATTTGTAATTTAATTTGTGAATTCGAAATGTGCCATAAAAACGTACATTGAGCTGTTTCTAAATGGTGCTTCATTTTCTAATTGTAAATATAATTAATTTAAGGGCTCATAAATTGCAGCTAATGTTAGAAATTGTGTTATTGCGGTAGATGGGCGGTACTGACCGAGCAGTAAAATCAATATTTATTTAATTAAGGATTACATAAGGTACTTAAACAGACGAGAGTGTTACTAGTCTTTTACTAAATATTTCACACAGAGAACTTAAAGTTTTTGTGGAATCTGTAGTCAGTTTCAACGTAGCTAACTAATTTTATTTATTCTCTACTAACACCTTTAAGTTAAATTATTTATAAATAAAAGAAATATTCTGTCCTAGTCATTTTTGTTTGCATATTTTTTCATCGTCTTTGTTTAGTATGCACACACAGTTTAAATAAGACTTATTTATAGTTTAACGTTTAACGTATTAAAGGCCAATTGGTGCAATACTGAAAAATAAATATATATTTATTACACTATAATCGTATTTATAAGAGTGTGAATGTTAGAATTGTAGAAAAATAATTAGTATTTCATTCCTAAATCTCCGTATTTGTATTATTCACAATATTTTACAATTTTATGTACTTTTCTATGCAATAAAGATTTTCTATTAACACGCCATTTATTTCAACGACAAGTCCATGCGCCTGTAAATTACAAATTTAAATACAGGAATTCTCCCCCGAAAAAAAAGGACGACAAAAACATGGTTTTTAAAGGTATTGCAAAAAAACCCATCAACTGCCATGTGTGGGACGCAAATGGCAAATACGTTTTATGTATATAAAAAAATTAAATTGTGAAGTTTAATCGTTGTTTCTTATTATAGAATGCAAGAATTATCACAACAAATTGAACCTTCGTATGAAGTGTATCAAAAGGGCCACTAAACATAATATCCAATTAAATTATGACCTTGCGAAAAATTCTAGTGGAACACAATAAATTGTTTACTATAATCCGGATTATATTTATAATTTTTTTATCAGACAAATAATTTTGAAAAAATGTAAATAAATACAGACAATTATTATGCACTTGCATAATACTTAGTCATAGGTCATAAAAAGTGATTTATTTTTAGGTCACAATTAATTTTCCATCTCGGATAATTAGTAGATAGATATTTGATTAAAGTGTTTAATTATGCATTCCGGTCGTAATTAACAGAATGACATAAAAAAATGTTTCTATACAAGATACACTCAAAGTTTCCCACATTTTCTAAAGAGTTAAGCTTGTTTCTATACACTTTTTATTTGAGTTCTAGATCTTCTCCGACATAATAACCAAGTGCCAGTGAGGATTTTATAGTAAAGTGTTACTCTGTGGAACAGTTGTTCAAATCAGTTAGTCCCCAAACAGTTTTATTCAAATACCCTGTATACGATGTGATGCAACTATCAGATAACATTGACTGGGAATCTTTTTTTTTTGTAAACTAATATCTGGCATACATATAAAACAAATCGAATCCACTTTACAATTACGATATCTTGTAGGGGATACCATGTCAGGGGTCATTCATAACCAGGAACAGATACTAAACATTTCTTGATAGGCCGCTCTGCGGTCACTTACTCGATGGCGCCAACACTATTTTTCGGTGTTATTGTTGTGTTTAGTGTAATTAATATCACTTTGCAGAACGAACTTGAGGTAAGTCTTTTAATTTCTATATGATACAACAAGTAAAGCTGTTTTTGAAAAAACGCACTAACAATAAACACCAAAATCGGGGTCTTATGATATTCGTTTCAGATTCAAATTTTCCTCAATAAAGTCCAATGTTTGGAAAATTTATGTATTTGTTTATTTTCAAATTTAGGTAATTGTTACGTTTGTTCGAAAGTATTATTTTTAACAATTTCCAACTGTACATATTAATATCTTATCGAACTTGTTAACATTGTATTTTTGTGAAACAGTTCATTGAAGAAGTCACGTTCTAATTCTCATCTAAATGTGTATATTTAATGTAAATGTAATAAATAACCAATCTTTAAAAAAATTGATTTAAATGACCATGTATTGATAACACTATTGCTATTTATATAAGTGCTAAATTATTAATTGAATTTAATATTTTAGAATGTTATCGATGCGAAAAATGAAACTTTCACACTAACAAATGCCATTAAATCGAAATCGATTTACGACTATCAAACGGTAAGATTTTAAGGCCTTTTCCATGTATACAATTTAATTTAAATAGATTTATTTAGAGGGTTGTAGCTTATAAGGACGTCACAGGCTCGAGATGTTTACTTGAGTTTCTAAATACCAATGAAAATGTGCAAAACAATAATATTTCCAAAAATTCAAGATCCATTAATGAGAAAAACGTTTATATGTCGAACCAACTCTCTAAACGACAGGTGAAAAAAATGTCTAAATTAATATATTATTGAAATGTTATTAATAATTAATAAATGCAGATTTATCGATTCGCGGGGCCAAGGATTTCTGACTTCTGTCATGGTTTTCCAACATATCTAATTAAACAAATAATGCAAAACGACGAAAATGTGAATGAAAACTATATGAATGACGAAGATCTGAGTATGAAGAGGGTTCGTATTAATAAGAGGTCAACGCGTCACTTTTTTGTGGGTCGAGTACGGGGTCAAACACAGTCTCAATATTTAAATTTTGGGAAAGGGAGTGAAGCTGGAACCGCTGAAGCGGAATCCTCTTCTAGTGGATCCAAAGCAGTGGTCAGTAAGTAGACCAATAATCCATGCTCAATTCATTGATTAATAAATATGATTTTCTATAAGGTGGTTCCAGTGGAATGGGGCAAGCCCAAAGTCAGAGCATACCTATTGATTGTGATGAATGTTATGGGGGAGCGAGTGACATTGATGGTGAACATGGAAGACAAGTGGATCAAGGATTGCATTATGGACAAACAGGGGTTGGAGAGCAAAGAGTTCCTGAAGGGGATCATGGAAGAGGATTTGGTATTGGAGTAGATGGGGGAAGAGGAACTGGAGTTGACCGGGGAAGAGGTATTGGCTCAAGAGTAGAACAAGGAAATCGTTATGGCCCAAGCGTAGATCAAGGAAGACATACAGGTACAGTTATAGACCAAGGAATAGGGGGTGGTGGAGGAATTGACCATGGAAGAGGTTTTGGTACTGGAATAGACCATGGAAGAGAAAGTGGTATAGGAATAGACCAGGGAAGAGGTGGTGGCACTACAGGAACGGATCAAGGAAGAATTCATGGAGGAGGGAGAGAGCAAGGAAGAGCTCCTGGTGAAACAATTGGCCGTGGACGAGAATCGGCCGGCGGGGGAGGCACGGCGACCTATCCAGTACATTCTGGAGAGTCCAGGTATCCACTAACTCGCCCTGATTACGGTGGTGAAGGGATTTCAGGTAGACAACCAACGAATACGCAAATAATTGGCCAGAGTCCAGCACAAACAGATCATTCATATATTGGACAAGGTCCGATTGGCGTGGGAGAATATTACGGCAGTCAACCGAAGCCAGGAGCAGCCTATGGTGGCCACCTGAGTCCGTCTGGAATTCCAGGTGGCCGTATTCCTATTGATCCATCTGTTACTGGTCATGAATATGTGCCTGGCCAAACAATTTACGGCGAAACACCTGGTAGAGGGACTGAAGGAAGTTCTGGTAGAGGGCCAGCACACCCGATTAGTACTTATAAACCTTCAGGAGGAGGTACTGTCCCTGGGGGACCGTCAGGCATCCCAAGTTCACATAAACAATACCCAATACCTCCTGGTTATAAACCAGGACAAAGAGTAGACGGTAACCTAGGACAACAACTAACGGGCGATGAAAGACAACACATTGGTAATGTGCCTACTTATCCTAGTGGTACACATGAAGGCAAATTTCACGGACAATTGTCTGGTACATATGGACCAGAGAGTGGAAATGAAGATGGTAGATTTGCTGGAGTTTTTTCGGGGCGATATGAAGGCACATATGGACATTATGCGCCACAAAGGCCATCTTACATTGAAGATTCACAAAGTGGACAAAATGTTGTTGGTCGTGATAGAGGAATTTATGCTCCAGGCGGTACAGCAACTTATCAAAGACCTGGAGTACAAGATGGGCAAGTTTATGAAAGGCCCGGATTGATTCAAACGCCTACAGGAACGGCTGGTAGACCTGGAGTTGGTAGACCGACACAAGTTGGAGGAGAAAGATATCAACCAGATACAGTCCCTGGAGTTTCAGGGCAAACTGTGTACCCTTCTTTGAGCGGTACGGGAAGAGAAACATATTACGCACCTGAAGGCTACCCTAGTGGACATCCAACATATCAGAGGCCTGGAGTAGGTGCTCAATCGTACGGCAGACCTGGAGAAACTGCAGGAACAATTTATCAGAGACCCGGTCAGAGTGGAACTGGAGTATATGAAAGCCCCGGAGGCGGTGTAGGGACCTACCAACAGCCAGGAAGTGGTAGTCAAACGCAGTACACACCAACGGATGAAACATCTGGAACTTTCTACAGACCGGGAACTGGTGTTCACCAAGCACCTTATAGACCAGGTGGAGAGAGTGTTGGTGTATATCAGGAACCGACAGGAGGTGTGACACAGACAAGACCTGGTACCGGCGACGTAGAAACTTATTATAGGCCTGGCGAAGAAGCCATCGGCTCTTACCAAAGACCTGGAAGTGATGGACGTTTTCAAGGACCAGGAAGCGAAACTGGCATTCAATCAAGACCAGTTGAAGGACATGGAGGTACACAAGGCAGACCAGAAGGCGGGATTTATGGAAGACCTTCAATTCCCGGAGAATATTCCCGTCCAAGCACAGACGGACTTTACACAGAACCTGGTGAACAACGTCCATCGCCTTACGGTAAACTAGGTGAACAGCAAGGAGGACAAGGACTCGACGATGACTCCGATTCACAAGTACAAACCTCCGTCCAACAAGACTTAAACGGAACACAGGCCAATGCCCAAGCTCAAGGCATTTACGGTGGCGGTACAGCACAATCACAAGTGTCAGGCGTGTATTCCGGTTCCGGTTCATTTTCCGCCTCTGCAGGATCCGATGACGGCAAAAGAGGTGCACAGACGCAAGTGTCTGGCGGCAAAAACGGCGCCCAAAGTTCGGCACAAGGTCGAGGTGGTGTCGGACAAAGTCAGGCACAAGTGGTTCTCTCATCGGCAACTGGAGACACAATGTCCAGTTCGCAAACTTCTGGTGACAATCATGGTACACAAACTCTGGTCCGTGCCAGCAATAAAGGTGGTATGGCGGACGCTCAATCCAATGGACTTGGAAGCACCTCTTCACAAGCACAAATCGGATTCACTCCATACGATGAGAACGAACAGGACGAACAAAATACGCCGTTTAGGGGCGGTGGAACGGCCAGTGCACAAGGAGGTGCTCGTAGAGGAATGACACAATCGCAAATTCAAGGTAAATTTCGAAAAGGGATTAAATATGTTGGGGCGGCACAGGCGGGTTCAGGGGGAAATTTTAACAAGACCGCCCTCAACGGATTCGCGCCTATTATTCCATTAAAATTCGAAACAGCCGACACACCAAACAAGAATAAGTCTATAGACATTGCTGTCGCGGGAAATTCAAAGAGCGTTAATATGCAATTGATTAAAGAAGATGATACCACACAAGTTCCAGAAGACTATAAAGATGACGATTACGATGAAAGTGAGTACGACGATGCTACTGAAAGGGCTCCGCCAAAAAGCAGAAGTATAATTGCACAGAAAACCAAAACACAACACCAACAAATTGTTCTGGACCCTCTGGAAGACTTGGATGCTACTGTTTATCAAAGTAAAAGTGGCTTTCCTGAACACGGCGCCATTTTACAACCGGGAGAACTTATACCCGGTTCTCCAGGTTACCAAATCCCCTTAGGATTTCGAGGACGTGTGAAATCCATTGCCAATGGCCCGAATACATTCACAATAGGAAAAAATTCTCAAGCACAAAGTGTGCAATTAACACCAGGAACAGGTCGAATCATTTATAAAACACCCGTATACACAGTCACATCAAACACCGTTCAGAGAAATGGACAATACGGATATGGATCTGGGTACACATATCAGCCAGTACAATATCAAATTAAGAGTGGTAAACCATTACCGAACTTTGTATCAGTCACCAAATCAGAAACAGGCTCAACAGATTTAACTACAGGTGAAAAAACACCAAATGTATACTATTCCCAATCATCCACTTGTGGTGTATTCACAAATACATGCGTTTTCAACGCTACCGGCCGTTTATGTTTTCCAAAACTGAAGACCAACGACGATGGAACTGTAATGGGCTGTTAACATATAAGTTTTATTAATAAAAGACTAATATTTAAATTTAATGTTTATTGGCACAAAAATTAGATGATGCAATACCCTGAGCAAGAGAGCTAATTAACAATATCATTTGAAATTATCAAATCAGTGTTTTCATTTTGTGGAATTAGGAAACTTTAGTTATTATGCCTGTTTTTCATTTAAATTCATTTCTTCAACAAATCATCAATAAGGCACTAAATCAGTGCAGAAATTTGAGGTGAGCCTGCTTAGTTCTAGTATTATGTAATTTATTCATAACCAATTATTTACATTTCAACAAGTACATACAAATGCGTATCTTATATATTTTCTCTGTAAAAGGAAGCAAGTAATTTTTGTTATATTCCTCATTTACTTCTAAATAATTGGTTACGAATTAAACGTGTGTTATACTTTGTGTGTCATTTTAAATCTATAAATGTTTCCATGCAAATTCTATCATATATCATTTTAAACGAGTGACAAAAACAAATCAGTCTATTTGTTATCAGTCATCAGTTAATAGAGAGAGCTAGGCCTAAACTAATGTTCACATTATCAATATATGTTGCATTTCTACATCTCTTGTGCCATTTGAAACAAAAAAAGTCTTTATGATGTACACTGGAAAATAGTTACAAAATGTGAGTCAATAGAAAATATAAAAACATTATGAAAAATAATATAAGTACAAATCACTCTTAAGGACCTCTATTCATTTGTCCTATTTGGTGCTGGTATAAATAATAAGTTAAACTATACATATTTTTTACAGATTAAAATAAATAAAAAAAAACTATGAACACAATTAAAATCGGTTACGGAATTAGTGTTACTAATTTAACTAAATTAATCATCATCACTACCATTGTCTGCTAAGAGAGTCCCACGATGCGACAAAAGTGTTGAAGTACTACAATTATTACGTAATCTGCAAACATTGCATATTGCATAATTATTGTTATTGCATCTCTATGATTGCTAATTATTAGAAAAACATATCAAATGAAAGCTATTGTATGTGTTAATCGCTTCACAATAAATCGAAAACATTGTCATTACACAAGAAAAATACTTACACAGTCGTTCTCATCGAAATGTGCCATTTCTTCACCACCATCCTCCTTTTCCATACTAGATTTTAGTAAGAAAGCAAGAAAATTATTGTCAAACCCAAAGAAACCCGCACCCTTCAATGTACCAATCATAGAATACAATTTAACAACGTACCTTGTATGAAGATGTTGTAATTGCACCTGGAAATTGTCTACTTGTTCTTGTAATTCGTCATTACTTCGTTGTAATTTTCTAATATTATTCGATGCTGAATCCAATTCGTCTTCAGCTACGGTCAAATCACGTTTCAACTCTTCAACGCGATTTCTCAGCTTTTTAACTTCTTGTTCATATTGTTCGGCTCTACGTACAGCATGCGCTAATTCAGTTATCTTATCTTGGACCATTTTTTTAAGTTTATTTTGGGAATGACGTAGTTCGGATATTTCCTAATAGAAAAATAATTTCGCATTTCTTATGAAACACATTGGATTTATTACCTTATTTTTATCGGAAAGTTCTTGTTGCAAATGTCGAACCTCGGCATCGGAATTCGTAATCGGTCGTCCTTTGCGTTCGATCCTTTCCTGCATATCACGCAGTTCACCTCGCAATTTCTTATTATCTCTGTCTAGAGCCAATTTCTCAGTTTCAAGTCGTTCTCGTTTGCCCCATTCAGCGGCATTTTCCGCCTGTAATCTTTCCAATTCAGCTCGTAAATCGTTCAATCGCTTGTCCATTCCTTCTCTAGAATTCGCTTCGTCTTGTAAATCGGCCTTGATTAACATCAACTCTTTCTGATGTTCATCTTGAATGTGAAGCAGTTCCCTCATTGTGTCCTGTTTAGCTTCACGTAATTCGTCGCATTTCTCTTTTGCTTCTTGTAATTCGCTTGACAATCGTTCAATGGTTCGGTTTAATTGACATTTTTCCCTAAAAATACAAAACTTTCTAATTTAAAAAAGTGGTAGATTTAATACAATTATTACTCTCTCTCAATTTGCAATGTTTTCGTGGCTTCATCTAAACGCAGTTGCAACATAGACAATTTTTGCACAATATATTCATCATCGAATTCACTTGAATTAGTCCGATTATCACCGTTACTTCTTTCACCATTGTTTTGTGGTTCACTTTCCAATTTCCTTTCATTCTCTTTGACATAACGTGGTACAGCACCTTGCAAAACGTATTCCTCTAATCGTGACTCTTTGTCTTGTTCCTGAATGGAGGTGCTATCGCATTCAGGATTGGAATGTGACGATGAAATGCCATTTTCTCGCTCTTTTACTGGAGATCCATTACTAAAGACGAAATCCTTAAGAGGATCTTCACTAAGTGCTTCGAATATTTGACTATCAAATTGACCAGCATGTTTCAATAACAATATATGAATTTTTTCAATTTCTTTTTTCAATTGATCATTTTGTATTTCTAATTCGTCCTTTTGTCGTTTGTACGTGCCAGTGTCTTTTAATGCTGACTCCAATTTTGTACGTAATTGTTTACATTCTTCTCTAGCTGTATTCCGTTCATTGCGAACTTTACTCCACTTTTCTCTCCAATTTGCTGTACAATCTGACCACCATCTCATTGTTTTCTCCATTTGAGCTGCCCTTCCCTTGGCCTCTTCCAATTCTCTTTGTCGTAACGCCTAATATACATGATTTAGATAGGAATTTCGAAATTATTTATTAATTTACCTCATTTGCTTCCCACTCAGCCAAGTCTGCAATTCTTGATGATGTTATTGAAGCTGTATCGTGATCTCGCACATGTCTTCGTGTTGATGTGCCACTTGTGGTACTTTGAGCCATGTTTCTAGTCTTTTTCTACCGTGTAGGATGAGTATATTTAATGTAATTTATGGGAAAATACGAAGAGAGGCAATATTGACCATGACATTTTGAAGCACAAATACATTTGACAGTTAGTGACAGTTATTTAATGAGTAAGTAGGATTGGGATCTGTAAAAATGCTTCAACCATGATACTCTTAGTTTGGAATGTTGTGAAGAGATAGCGCAACTTGAGGTTTAACATGGCTTACGAAAATTGAGTATCACTCTTTGAAAATGAATTTTATTGTATATATACAAATGGTAAAGGTGCCAAATGTATCCTGTTTGTAAACAGCGCATTTCATGAAATTGTTGTTTATAAACATGTTTCGTAACAGTATACCACAAAGATTGTTACATCTCCGAGGTTCTGTTAAGTTAAGGATTATGGTACTTTAGAGCGCTTTAGGTATACATTTTCCACTAGATTTACATTATCTTGGCCCTAAAACTTTTATGCAAGACCAACAAAAGTACTAAAACACTTTGGACTTTTTGAGTTGAGATGCGATTCAAAAAGAGCGCTGGGCAAACCTGAAGTGCGCACTTTGGTCCGGGGGTTATAGTTAAAAAACGCTCTTTTTGAATCTTCTGGATTTTCTGAACCTGTACATCTACATATAGAAAGTCTTCTAAACTGGATACTGGGACACAAATATTATTCTCATATTAAATTCATATTTGATTAGTATTTTTGGAAGCAACTATGACGTCGGGACGCTCTTCTCCTACATATAGAGACATTGAGTCTGTTTTAATATAAAACGCGACACGACGCTTGGCTCGCCCGATCACCAGGATATAGTTGCACTAAGTTGAAATATAAAAGCCACCAGTTGATAACCGGCAAGCGCCGGTGTCGGAGGTGGACGAATTCGGCTACGAAACTCGTCACGCGAATTCTATTAAAACTAATTGAAAATCATTTATTATTTTAAAAAATCGTTAATTGATGAATATAAACTATGAAAAATATAATTTGTTGAGGTGAAGTATTCAAAAAAATCATTCGAAATGGATGATAATCAAGGTAATACAGAAAGTTTATAATTAAATATTTTTTACCTCTTTTGACGCAAATTTTATACAGACATTATGAAAAAACAGATAAACATTTATATTTTATTTTCCTGAAACGGATATGAAAACCCTTGATTTTCATAAAATTTGGAGAAAAAAATTATTCACTAAGTAATTTTTGAATTATTTATTTTAGTGTTTCAGTGCTTATTGATTATATTCTTTTACTCTAATTTACTGTTTAATTGAACTTTGAACTACACAATAATTAAACAATTTATTAATGATGGGCTTGATTTGATACCTGCCAGACAAAACAAAACTTTTTATCCTTAAGAACACCCCGAAATATTTATTATTTATAATTAAATCGTCAGATAATAACACCTCTTATATGGCTCCTTGATGAATCAATTACACCGCACTTTTTCTGTGTTCAGGTAGTTATTTTTGAATATAAAATGTTTGTTCAATATTAAAATTGAAAAATATTTACATTACAACTAATCCAACCGATCAGAAGCCATGTGTTTGATTTAATAAAAATCAAATGCCTGACAAAAACTGTTTTCTATAGCACTGCACCAACAACACAAATCAATCTAACTATACAGAGAAAGTATATAGATTTTACCTTATTTTATTTGCACAATATCTGTCGGCTCAGATCCCTTTTGTAATATTTTCAAAGTAAAATATAAACAATTATTTAGCTTGAAAGTTGAAAAAAGTGATGTTAATTTTAAATGATTGCATGGAATAAGTAACACATTGCAGCTTGCAGCAATAAAAGCATTCAACTGTACAATTTCTTTAAACAAAATGAATTTATAAAGTGCTATTGTAAATGTGAGTAAACCACGAATCAAATAAAAAAGAAAATTTCATTAAGGATTTAAGGGTGTGGTATGCTTTGTTATCTGTTAACAAACAATTTTCCACTATTTAAGAGCTTTATTCTTCAGCAATTGTAACATTTGATTTCTAAAGAGAACCGTTGTTTCTGCCTTCAAATATGTAATTGTCCTTTAGAGAAAATTTTCTGTTTGGGGATTTAATTTATTACAATAAAACTACTTTCCTACATCAACACTTGTATCTTTTGAGGAAACATTTCTATCTGGCCGGGAATTTCACCAACGCCATCAAAATTAAATGTTAATTTCTAATTTCAGTAGACAGGATATGAATAAGAGAGTATTGCATTTTGCATTTTTAATCATCCTTGGAACGAATAACAGAAAAATAAATGCAAGCGCAATTTCCTTAACAGCATGCTGAAAACTGACATTAATTACTGTTAAAGAACATAAAAGTAATAGCCAGCAAGTTTGTCTTCTAATTAATTATGAATACAAATTGATTGTAATCGAATTGCTTTGCAATAATTTTGTTTACATAAATTTCTTATCAGAAATTGAATAGATTTTATAAATGATTAAAAAAGTCTAATGTGTATTTGAGGAATTCAATTATTTTGTAATAGACAAGTTGTTAATTTTTTGCTGATGTTATGAAATCGATTATGATTATTAATTTCTTATTAATTGGCGAATATTAAGCGGTTTACACAATATTTCAACATCAAGTACCTAAACTAGGTGTATTTATAGAAGAGTTATGTATAGAACGGTTTTATTTACCAAATAGGAATTCGACCATTTCAATTCCACAAATAAAAAAAATTGATTTGTAAAGAATGGGGAAATCGGAATTATTTTACTGTAAATATAGATATATGACTTTCAATCACTTAAACTATAGTAAACTATACTAGGTATTGTTGCAGAAAGTAATACTAAAAGCCATTATGTGTACATCGATTTATTGGGGCACTTCATTGGCGCTCACAATTATTGTTCCTCATCACCTGACAGATTGAAATTCAACTATTAACCAATACCACAAATATATTTAAAATACATTGTCGTTATTAGTGTTTTTTTATCAAAATTTACCATTGTTTATAGGCAATAAATATCGTTAATTAGTTTATGTAAATCGTGCACTATGGGATCATTTCATGAGTCAATTATTGCCAAAGTTTATATGTAAATCGGAATACATGTTGATATTAACTATGTCTATGTGCACATCGAATAGTTTCTTTTAATTAATTGCAATTGATGTGATTTAGTGCATTCCAAATGTTTTAAATTAATAAAAATTGCTTCAATTCACTCTGATTATTTCGTTGCTGAAAATTGATATGTCGTTGATCCTGTTAAAACAAATATTTACCCATAAATTTAAATTAATAAAATCAATACAAATATTAATGGGCATTTCGATAAAAAACTGTGCTCTTGTTATTTCGTCTCAAATATTCCCGGAAATATTGTTACATAATTATTGCAATCCTGGCATTAAAGAGGATTTCGGACTCGGTAAAGTGCTATTGTTGTAATATGAGTTCCATTAGTGTCTAATGCCACAAAATTAGGACCCCCTGTATTATATTCCTTGAATTGAGTGCAAATCATTTTCTTCCTCCGGCAATATCCCCATTTTTATTGGAAATTAGGATAACACAAAATATTAAATAAAAATATTAGTTTGGCATGCATCCAGGCACCTGTTGGCTGTGTTTTATGATTTTTCTCTATATCAATTTTGCACACTTATCTTCCTACCTACTCAAACATAACTATGTAGAAATTTTTTTAGATTTATTAATGATGTATGTTATCTAAGGGGATATAAATAAAATCGATGAATTCAGATTCTCCTACTGTGATACATAATGTAAATAAATACAATTTTTACAAGAAATTATTTGTTTGGAACCCATTGATGGAATTGCTTACACGAGGTACTCATAAATAAAATAACAATAATCGAGCTGTTGCTTGACCGCCGCAATCAATATTCAACATGAATAACTAATACTAGTTTTATTAAGTGATTTTGCAAAAAGAACATCTTCATTTTATGACTTTTGTCATTTATTAAATACAAGTCTCTGCAACAATAAAACCCATTACTAGTAAATTTTTTAATCCAAAGTACATTTGTATGTACATATTGAATTTTAAATAATTTCTTTCTTTCCTAATGCGGCAGAAAAATTGTGGAAAATTCTCACATTGAACTATAAAATTGTTGAATAGGTGATTAGTATGAAGGTCGATTCGTGATATAACACGTATATCATATTATCATTATAGTCAATCAACCAACATGGAATTAATATTTATTGATTTTATACAATATTCGATCAATTTTCGAGTGTATCGATTTACCTGCATTGTTTACCGACTTTCTTTTCGACATTGTAATTGCTGTTTTTAATATATATTACATCAATTATATACATAGGTATATTTAATATACTTACATGAATTTTAAACACCGTAATTTCCAGGTGATTGCGACAATTTTTCGATTGGTGCAAATGCTCAAACGTTCAAGTGTGAAATTCGAAATTGATTTCCTTATTGAGAATTGGAAACAAGTCATTTCAACGCTTCTATAATAAAATCACTTTTGAGAGTTTGATAATTTATCAATTTTTTCCTATATACAATTCGAACGTTTCGCTGCGGAGGACTGTTGGGAAAATGCAAAAAAAATTCTTAGTCATTTTTCTACAAATTGAGCTGACACTTTCTTCTCGTTCGACATTTCAAATTAAATTTGCTCGTGAAAAATAAAGTATTGATGAGGAGCAAATGTATGAATTTTGTTTGAATACATACATACATTTACATACAAAAGGACATTTCTTGTTATATCCACATTTTGTCACAATACTGAGCTTAATGTTACAGTTCCCTCTGTGGGATTTGTTCACTTGTTGAATATTATGTGCACATATATCCATATGGCAGCGACTGAAATTTGATTTCCCACAAAAATAATTTCTGCCAGCAGAGGCAGAAATCAATTTCATATTTTGCATAGATTTACATGTGTATTGCGGTGCTGTTTAAAGACATTGGATCGATGCGAATCAGGATATTCTTCTAATTCCAATTTCCAATAAGTGTTATGCTCAAGTTTCAATTAAACCATGCTGTTCGGGTGTTAAGGACATACTTAAAACTTTACGATCATATCCGTATATGGATGATTTATAAATGTTGGCAGAAATGTTTAAAATGTGTCTCATACCAACTAAATATGACGTTCGTTGTCTAATTTTAGACCAATAGTTGTATCAAAATAAAAAATAAACACAACTCTATATAAAATGATATTCTATTTATTGTGTCACCGAAACAGATGCGGTTATATTTTAAATAAGCTCCGTACGATGAACTTAAACTCGCGTTATGATTCGCTTACGTTCATTTATTTTTTGCTTTGAAAATGTCCTCAGACGCATATTTAAAAAAATGAGCCAATGTGTTTTCTGTTAAATCATTTTGTGTTTATATTCTTATTGGAAAATCTTACGCATTTAAAGTAGAAATATTTTTTGCAAAATGCATTTTAACGTACCTATACTAAAATTAGGTCAGTATTACAGTATTGCATATTCGTCATGTGAATTAATTCTTTCTAATTTGATTCCAACTTGATAGCAAATAAAGTTAAATAAGGACGTGTTAAAATTGCTCATAATAATCCAACTTAAGTCATTCGATTTTTATATGTGACAGGAAATTAGCATCAATTTCCTTATTGATTGCGTATTATAACATTGAAAGTTGTGTTTTCGAAATCTTAAAAGCGTGTTGAAATTATCAACTTAGAGCAAAGTGGCAAGTTATGGATTAAATTGTTAAAATGGCTTAATTGCATACTTTCATTATTCAAAAACAGGGCACATACAATAAAAAGCAAAATACGTTGTCTAATAATAGACCATATGCTCACAGCAATATGTAAGTGCTTTTATAACTTTCTGCTTGCATTTTACTATAGGGATGTTTTTAATGAGCTATAAACACGCTCAAAATATTAAGAAAGCGGACATTGAAAATCTCTATCTCTACTCTCTTTAAAGGATAATAAAATAATCATATGGGGGTGCGTATCTGGGGGTGCACACCAAACACGTTGATTTTAAAATAAATTTAACTTTTAGCTTAAAGGCTACGATCAACACTTGGATAAATTCAATCATCTAACTGCACGTTTAAATATGCTCATAAAATATGTAGGTGTAGTTTAAACACGAAATTAACTTATTTCCTCTTTCAAAATGCGTTAAAAATTTTATGGTGACCATAAATTGCTATTTAGGTGTTTAGATATTATGCAATAATGCTAATTTTTCTCCTGAACTTCGTTGATATTTTAAGAAAATTTGAAAATTTTATGATGGTAATTCAATTCTGCTGAAATAATGAATTATAGGTACTATAAAAGTTTTATTTTCTTGAAAATCTGTTCGTACCTAATTATGCACCCTTCACTAAGTACACGACAGTTAAAGTGTTATAATGGATACCTAAGGAAAAAACATAAAAAACATTTAATTTCAATTCGATATTCAATTTTTAACACACTTCCCCTCAATTTTGGGTTTAATGAAATTTTCACCAGCAATTTGTAATCGAAACGGAAATATAAAAGTTTTTCATTTTGCGCACATTTGGTGCTATATTATCGTAAATTCCGCAATCCCCAATGGTATAATGCTTAATGTTTTTTTTATCTCTGGACACTATTTGCCCATTTAATCTAATACTAACAACCAATTGTAATTTTCATACACCCACAGTTATAAATTATTGTATTTAAAAACATATCCAAGTATAAACATAACACCAGCATTGAGTTTTAAATTATGAAACAAACACAGAATAATTAAAGTGGATGCCCAAAATTAGTTTTCATTTTCATGTTTCATTGGATAGGTAAAAAAACATCGAAAACGCTCTTCGCTCTCATGATGACATGCAACAAAATTACACGAAATTTAATTCATTTAAGTTATTGTTATTTATCTAGGTACATATACTCGTAAAATAATTTAATAACAGTTAATACACCCATACAGCTATGTATATAATAATTAAAACGTAATAGTTCTGCTTAATAAAAATACACAATTTGATCCATTTAATGTACATTTTGCATGCAGTATGCAGAAACAGCTAGGGAATTGAAAACGTTGCAATAAAAGCATAGAAATCAACAGTTTCCTTGTGCTTTCCTTACAAAATTCTAAAAGCTTAACCAAAAAGGAGAAAATTAATTATTAAAGGTACCGAATTATACAAGTATATTACCTTACAAATAACAGGTAAGTGATAATAATCGGTTGGAGAAGCTGCTTGAATTTTCCAATGTTGTAAGACCGTCTATTAATCGAGGCGGAAAATGTACAGTAAAGGAAAACTCGCGCTCTTATGAAAATCTTTTAAAAATCCTTTTATATTCATCTAAAATCGATACAAATTAAGTATGTCCGTCATGGAAAAGATTTATTTACAAACACCCCAATGTATTAACTAATTAACTTGTCTTGTTAGTTAACTGTAATGGAAGTAATTTATTGTTGCAGTGGATGGTATGGAATTGGAGACTCTCTATCAGAGATATTGTATTCGATTGAAGCACGCTCTCTTTTTATCATGTTTGTCAATTTCGGCAATAACTTCCGTGGTTCTTTTAGTGACCACAATTGCCCTACAAGTACAGGTAGGCAAAATATCCAGAAACAATGTAATTAATTAGGATGGAATTCAAATTGAGATTCGGTGAAGACTCAATTGAATTGTTTAGAACTAATTTGATCCACTATTACCTAATTCTCAGGGAGTACATGTATTTTTGAAGGTTTTAACATCGATTTCATGTCGTAATTAATTCACAGTTTACAGGAAAATAATTGATTTGCTTCAGGACATTCGGTACACCTATGTACCAACAATTACCAGAGACAATGCATTTTCATATATTGTGACCTTAATTTACTTACACCTAGAAGGTTACAGAGAGAAAACAATTTGCATTTAGATGTAATTTAAATTTCAGAATTATGTTAAAACGGAAGATTAGATTTACAAGCAGATTATGGAACCGGGAGGAAATTTCCGATTTTCCCATAATCTTTGATGTAGTTGCCAATTTGTCGTTATTCAAGTGAAATAATTAAATAACAATTCTTTGGGGGTTGCTTTATTAATTGATCAATAATGGGTTCAATTAACCTTGGCAACCCAGTAAGTGAAGTCATTTAGGATGCCGTGACAAATAATTTTTCTCAAGGAGAATAAAAATATTCCAAATACCGATCATTTTTCATGAGACCGATTTATAAATCACTTCAATATCGTTCATAGGATTTTCATCACGTGCTCGCTCCTCTCTTTATGAGTTGAGTACGGCAGATTCTACTCACTTGAACATCATTTTAATCCTCTTAAAGACGGTGAACAAACAGAATCAATAGTACCTATCAAGGATGTCGCTTTATCAGAGGATTTCACCACAATGAGACCCCCAGACAACGGAAAAACAAGTTTTTCAGTCAACCTTAAACGTAATTTTTAGTCAGTTTTAAAACACGGCTAAATTCATGTACTTTACTTACCTTATTAATATCCCAAAACTTGAAGGTTTTCAGATGGGGAAAATGCTGTATAAGACACTTTGACTAACCCCTTTTAAGAAAATTACCATAAGCATTGAAGGTACATTTAAAGCCCGGTCCTTCCTTGATTCCAGGACCTCCAAAAGAGCCTCTTGTGCATATTGGTGATGGCATTGTTGACATTCACCCTAATCTCCGTATTAATGGCCTCACAATTTCCCGTCATTATGGAATCAGATGCATGGGCTCTAGTTTCATCGCTTCTAATTACTGGTACAGTGACAATATCAATGCTCTTACTTGCCGGACGACATGCCCCATTGCCACTATTTGCCCTATTAATTGCCATCCACACAATGCTGCCACTTTCCAGATCGGTCGCAATGATCTTAGCAGTTATTGTAACAATCGCTCATATGGCCACTTCAATCGCCTATAGAATTGACGCAGGAATACATTCGTATTACTGGCAGGCAAGTGCATATAGAGAATATAGAGAAATTCGAGTTTGTGTAACATGAATCTCTCTATAGTTGGTGCCCGAGGTGGTTATGCTGGTGGCAGCCAGTTGTACTGGAGTTTACTACCGCCACATGACCGAAGAAGCCCATAGACGAACATTTGTTGGAACCAGAACGTGCATCGAATCCAGGGTTAAGTTGGAATGTGAGAAGGAACAACAGGAACAACTGCTACTTAGTGTAATTCCAGCTTATATTGCAGCTGAGGTAATATTAGATGGGGAAAATGCGAAAAGCGCATTTTTAAATGTTCTGCGGTTCGTTACAGTACCGTTTTCACTGTCTACATTTACTAATTAAATTATTTAACATGCCCGGGATTCCAAGCACATAAGACTTCAATTTCATTAGTTAATTTTAATTTGCAATGGAGCTTCTTAGGGTTTTTAAAGACGGCTACTAGTGCTTTTTAAATTGTTTCAATCTATATGTATATATAGACTTAATTGCTTTTTATATTGTTTTCAAAATTAAATATTGTGGTTGTTGCAATAGTTTTTAATAATGACATACGGTGCAATTTATTCGATGCATTTATGCAAATTAAGGTTTTATGTCGTGTACACATTTACATATATTATAAACGTGTTGAGTCAATGTATATAAATATTTATTGATCAATAAACATTTTATGATGTTTTGTTTAGGCCCTATCTATTTAATTTACCATCGAAATTTAGATACTTATTTTTATTTTAGATAGATATAAATAAAGTCTTTTGGGGGTTTTGCTACCGTAAAAATACATGAAAGTTGGAATCTATAATGATGTTTACGTCATTATTTTCAAAAATATTTTTTTTCATATTTCAATCAGAGTAATACTTATTTAATGTATTATAATACATATCCATATTCATATTTATAAACATAGTTTATGTTTATGGAAATTTATCTCATAATAATAATAATACATAGTTCTCCCCTAAACTGTCTGTTTTCTTGTTATTTCTGTAGGTAAAGAGAAGTATAATGTTGAAGATGGCAGACGCATGTAATGAACAATCAAACAGAAGTTTCCATGAAATGTACGTTCAAAGACATAATAATGTTTCAATCCTTTACGCGGATATCGTAAACTTTACACCATTATCTGAACAATTGACAGCATCCGATCTAGTTAAAACTTTAAATGAACTGTTTGGTCGCTTCGATCAAATTGCCCAAGTGAGTATGCCACTTTAAACTATTTACATTTTTTACTAAATGTATTTCAACATTTTCATTTTTGTGAAATTGACAATATGAAGCTTCTGTTGAAAATGATTTTGTTCCGGACGTACGATTCACGATTTAATGACTCCAACAGACTGTGTATGAGGATTATGATGGCCATTTAAAAACAATCAATTCCAGTAACATCAAAAATATCGCTGAAGAATTTGTTTCCATAAATCTCTAATACAATTTCCAGTCAACAACACATGATTAAGTAGATTTCTCGTATTTTTATACACAAATATAAATTGATGGTGTGAAATTTTGTTTCCCCTGAGGACAGCATTCCATAAAATATGAAAGAGAAGAGACACCTACCATAATATGGCACATAACAAGCCATATGAACGCAAAGTTCTTCTAGATGAAAAATGAAAATGTGACTAGTTTTTTAACGGCAACTGCCACTACAAATCGATACCAACAAACACTATTTTATTCAATAAATGACTCTTTTTTCTCCCCAAAAACTATTTATGTAACCAAATGTCATCATCGCTCATTGCCTTCACTTAAGTGAGCAATTTATACTTGAAATACGATCGCAGTCAGTCGGTATATGAAAGGGATATTAAATTCGTTACATATTTGTCTTACAAGTAACTCTCTTGTCTCCAATTTCATTTTCTTTGTCAGTATGGCACTTCATAAAGTATACAAAATATTCGAAATTAAACCAGAAAAGCTCTGATTTTTATTTCTATTTACATCCATTCTCTATCCAGAAAGATACAATAACTTGTGTGCTGTACAATTCAATTTAAAAATTCAGCCTGAAGCCTTATCCACTGCGATGTTTCCAATTTACAGGACAATCAGTGCATGCGAATCAAAATCCTAGGTGATTGTTATTATTGTGTATCAGGATTACCAGTTTCCCGACCAAATCATGCCTACAATTGCGTCAACATGGGACTACAAATGATCGAAGCCATTCGGTACGTCCCAAATTATTATCTTTATAACACCAGTACAAAATTACCAAATATTGTCATAGACAATTGAAGGATTATTGTTACAAATCCATTAAATTGTCAAGCAACTTGTTAATTTCAATGATCTGTACTGGACTTGGAAATCCTTGTTGTGATTCTATTGATTGCGCGTTTATTCGATTCTCTTCCTACTGTTGTAGATTCGTACGTGAAGCTACAGGTTTCAATGTGGACATGAGAATTGGTATTCATACTGGGAATGTCTTGTGCGGAGTTCTGGGATTACGAAAGTGGCAGTTTGATGTATGGAGTGACGATGTTACCCTGGCCAACCACATGGAATCCGGTGGGATTGCAGGGTAACTTTCTTTATAACACGATAAGAGTTGATTTTGTCCCCTTTTACCAAATTGAATTGTATTAATGAATTGCAAAGTTGACTACTCGACTAAATATAATAATGAAAATACTTACGGAAAATATGTACGTCCGTATTCGTTTAGTACATAAATGATTAATTATGCGGTATAACGTAGACTTGCGACTAAAAATAAACAAATAAACCGGTATCAAATGAAGTATGTTTTATATGTGTGTATATGTGAATATAAAGTAATTAAATTTTCAGTTTATACAAATAATTACAAGTTAATAATGTTGTAAAATAGAATTTAAATGAATATTTTGTTACTTTGTTATTAGTAATTGATTTATTGTGTTTATTAACAAACTAGATTAGAACCATGCAGCTTTTATTAAATACTGGTAACATCATTTGCATACCGTTCATAGGAATATTAATTTTGTATTTCATTTCGATGAATATGACGGAGTGCAATTTGTTGTTATTTCGGTATACGCACGTTATTAAAGCTTGAATGTGTGGAATCAGTTTTGTTCTAGTGAAGTAGAGTGGGTTTATTTGAACTGCGCTATCAATTGCTAACTTTAATGATTCTGTTCGAGGTAGATTTAATCAGTGGAATCACCTTTGATATCTAAATTAACCTGTGATAGTCCAATAATGACTTGGGTCAAGGATTTTAACTCATATAATGGATATTTATTCGATGGAGTAGAATTCTAATGGTGCAACCGTGCAACTTAACTTAATTTTCTACAGTTTGCTATAGGTATACGTTAAAAAAGGGCAGAATGGAAAAAATCTTCAACTGAAACAATTAATTTTCGAGAAATCTATACTAAACTGATTCCATTTAAATGAAGTTAAACGAATTCATTTGAATGTATTTCAGCTAAAAGCTTTCTGATGCTATTTTACAAAGAGAATGTCTGTCTCGGTCTGTATTTTCAGATTTTTTTTTATTAGAAAATATGAACCTGGCAAAGAATAATAATCATGACTAAAAAAATTTATCAAAGTTAACAACAATTCTCTTTGTCTTACTACAGTTTCGAGAAAGTAACGTATGATTATGCTCAATATTTTTATATCTAACTGATCTAAAGAGTCATTTTTGTGAAACTGCTTAGAATAAAGAAAAAGGACCGTTAGGTACATCCATTTCTGTTAACTTAAAATTCAAATACACTCTCTATTTAATTATCCCTGACCTAGGAATAAATATATTATGTATGTATACACAACACTCGTCATTTCAATTAATGTGCTGTCCTTTCGAGTTTCTGCTGTAATAAAAATTATGTAAATGAAAAGGGTTTAATGTTTTTCTTGCACTTAAATCCACTAATTTGTGTACATATTTGCTTTTCATAACAACATTGTGATGAATGATTAAATTTTTACCTTCATAAAAAAAACGTACTTTTCGTTAAACAGAATTTGAACAAAAATATTACATGTCGTCTGGATGTTTAGATTGATTTCTTTTATATCCCAAATAAATAAATTTTTTTCTCACTTATTTATAATAGAAAAAAATTCTTCATCTCAAGTGTCAACAATGGCCTTCTGATAATCATGGTTTTCTGTGTGGTTTTTTTTTCAGACGAGTCCACATTACGAAAGCAACTCTTTTGCAGTTGGGAGATAGATTCGAAGTGGAACCTGGAGATGGGATGAGTAGAGAAGGATATTTAGCCGACCATAAAATTGAGACATTTCTTATTGTGCCCCCAAAGGTATGCATTTATGTTTTATGTATTTTGCATAGTCACACAGGAGTAAAAGATTTTTTTTTTCAAATGGTACAAGGGAGTAGAAAAACAATTTTCCACTTTTATTATATGTAGCTATACAATTTTTCTGGAAAATTGCCTGAAATTAAATTCTGTACTGATATACAACAGTTAACATATTACATGAACGTGGCGTCTATAAACATGAGAGCATTAAATGTTTGTATTGTTTTCAAAATGTAATTGGAAAATAACTATAATAGCTCGCAGTTAAATCCAATAGGTATCTATAATATTTTATGGGGCAAATGGGCCATTTCATGAGAAATGTTTTAAAAATACATATTGTCAAAGTATATTATAGCAGATTGAATAACAAGATTGATGTGTACTCTCCGGACCAACAATCAATCTATAAAACATCTCCAGAGAGGACTATTCTATCGTCACAGATTCCACTTTAGGCAATAAAATCGCTTATAATTAGGCTCTTTAAATTGGTTCAAAGAAATATCTCGTCTATTACTCCATATGTCACCGACCGTACTTTGTATGGAATTTGATTTACTTCGAATAAATATTAGCTCCAAGTTATTTGAGTCCTGTGACAAGTATCAAATACATACCATTCCTTGGAAATAAGTTTTATTACATTTTCTTCAAGTGCATACACGTATATACAGGGTGTAACTGCTCGATTGAGCAAAAATGAAATGACAGATTAAGAAGGTGATTCTGAGTCAAATGGTTTTTTCCGTTTTTCTTGGAAACGTTTCCTAACGGAGATATAGGTCCTCAAACTTCTTTAAAAAATGTCGAATTTTTCAAATAGGTATCTCTTATTATTTATATTAATATATAAATTTTTGTAATATTCTTTTTAACATGCCGAAGAAGTTGATGGCCTCTATTTCCTCAAAGAGACATTTCCATGAAAAATCCAATGAGTTTTCGATTTCGACTCAGGGTGACCCCCCGAATCTGTCATTTCATTTTTGCTCAATCGAGCAGTTACACCCTGTATAAATAAATAATAAACTACAATAATACATGGGCGAACATACATCTGTGCATGAAAATCAAAGTATAATAAAATGCTTGTAATATTTCCAATAGACAACCGTAAATAATGGATTTCTAAGAAAGTACTGTATTCATACGTAAAAATATAAAAGCCCTTTGTACCTTTCTCTTTGAGAGTGTTTTTAAAATGTTCATAGGGAAATTGTGGAGGAGTTGGGAGTGTATCTATACAATACCCTAATCGTTCTATATTCGTCGAAAATAAACTTTATCTCTTCAAAGTTCATATCATTAACATAAAAATAGCCTGTCACACTGTCTTTTACATACCGTACCAGTTCTATAATCAAGAATTTTGTTTATTATTATAGAAAACAGAGGAAAGTGAAACGCAAAATGGAAATGCGAAACTGAATCTGTCAAGTGTAACGGAAAGGAATAACAGTATTGGAGATGTGGGAATGGCGACACCAGGAGGTCCTCCCACACGAGCGAGACCATCGAGTAAAATGACCAAATATGTGGAATGTTGGGGCGCCGATAAACCCTTTGCTAATATAGCGGAATCAACGCTTGCGAAAAATATTGAATTAACGGTATTAAGAGTTTATTTTTTAATTAAGTATCGATATCCGATTCAATCTACCGTACTTTCGAGTGTTGTTCCATTGATAGTATATTTTTATATTTTTATTTTCAGTCATCGTCATATAAGAAGGTCTGTTCATTCAAATGTTTAATTCAAGCGCAAAATTAACAGCTATCTCTTATATATCGTGATCGCTTTTGCTATTGTGCGAGTATTTATAGGAAAATAATTGCACGGATTTTCACTCCCACCTAATTAATAATTGATGAAATAATAGGAAAATTAGTAATTTGTTTAACACATTTTCTAGCGGCTTTGTGTTCCACTTTAGCATTAAACAAAACCAACCTAATTTCAATACGGAATGTTTAATAAAACTTTAATGATTTGCAGACTTTGGCCATGATTGAATCTAATTTACTGCCAGACAGGAGTACTTGTTTAGAATGCAGGTAAACAATTTAATATAACAGTAGAGTTGCATTAATTATGTGTACTTACATATGTTGTTCGGTATACTACAGAAAATGGTGGAACAGCGAAGACTTACATCCAGCTTTATTGTGGTTTAGGAACCGAAAACAGGAAGTGGAATATAGAAGTCAGCCGGATTCAGAATTTAGATATTATATTGCTTGCGCCTCGTTCCTCTTTCTTGCTATGTGTCTCATGCAGATAAGCACAATTCCCAAGTAAGTAGTTGAGCATTTACCATATTTGATTAAAATTTTAATAGGACTTTATTTCAATTTGCATAAAAAATGCCCGACCTTCACTGTTAAAGATAATTAAGTTAAGAATAACACAAATGGAAAAAGTTTTATCTCGCGCATAAAGATTATAGTTTACTTAGTTTTGTTTGCTTCTCAAACTAATCGATTTTTTTTAATAAACCATAACGATGAAATTATGAAACATAAACGAACGTATTAAAGAATACAAAAGTTTTGTTACAAACTTGTTGCTTTCTCCAAACTTTCCCGCTTTTATCTAACAAACTTTTTCGTAACAGCAGAAATTTGAATATGTGCATTTTGAACACGTTTTTTAGATCCATCGTACTTTACGGCACACTATCGCCCACTCTAGTTGTGCTATTCATTTTCGTGTATTTGTGCTGGTTGAATGGCTGTTGTGGTCCTCAACCGGCGTCCGACACACCTGTAGATGAACCAGAAGCGTGTTTGCCCCCCGGTCAGATCGTTGCCGAGAGCAGATGTCTTCGACTTGCAATTTTTCTGGTTTCCGTTGTCCTGATCTCCGCCTGTGCAGTTATTACACTTGTAAGAGAAACTTTTTCCCATATAGACATCAACGAAATAGTTCTGACCCATCATGTAATTTTAAACGTATAATTGTTTTGTCATGTTTAGGCAGACTATAATTCACACTCATATCGAATACAAACATTCCAAATATCGAATTTAACCATTGGAAATTCTAGTGAAATGAACGGAACATTAAAGGATATTGAACCAGAAAATCCAATAGTGGAATATGTGCCAGTATGTACAAGACAATAATGAAATCGTCCTTAAATTCATATATAATCGAATTTATTACAGACATATTTATATAGTTCTGTGCTGGTATTAGCGGCGATTTCCGTATTCCTCCGGATGGGATTTTTATTAAAGCTCTGTCTAATGGTCGTTTCAGTGATTGCACATATTGTAATCTACAGTTATTTGGAATTTTTCCAAGATTACCACGATGCACACGACGACGAGTAAAAATATATTAAAATGGCATCATTTATAGCAGCTCGACTATTACAATGCTTATTGCAGGTTTCCAGCAATTCCATTCGAAATAAAGAGCGCATTAATACTCGCTGTTGTCGTACTGTTTTTCCACATATTAGATCGACAAATTGAATACACATCACGGGCTGATTATTTATGGAAGGCAAAATTAAAAGTCGAACAGGAAGAGGTGGAAACGATGCGTGGAATTAATAAGGTTCTCTTCTCAACAACACTCGACAATCCGTTTTCAAATTGATCTCTTGTATCATTTTCTTATTTGCTGCAGATTCTACTTGAAAATATTTTGCCGGCTCATGTAGCGGAACATTTTCTGGCATCTAGAGCCACACAGGAATTGTATCATGAACGTTACTCGTGTATTGCAGTCATGTTCGCTTCAATACCCAATTATAAAGAGTTTTATGATGAAAGTGATGTAAACAAGCAAGGTTTGGAATGTCTACGTTTACTTAATGAGATTATATGCGAATTTGACAAGGTATAATGTTGAAAGTTAAAAGGGCGCATTGAAAACTTTTGAAAGCTTCTTTTCAGCTCTTGCTCAAACCGAAATTCAGTTGTATTGAGAAAATTAAGACAATAGGCAGCACGTACATGTTGGCATCAGGTTTAAGACCGGGCAAGGAAGATGATAGCACGGTTAGTTTCTTGAAGTTGTTATTTATGCTGTTTATCATTTTTTCTATTTATTCGTTTTAATATTTATTTCATTTTGTATCTTTTGCAAATCTAAAACTCGTAATTGGCTTTTTGCATTTGATCTATTGTTATTTTGGCTTTTCTAACATCAAAATTTCAATAAACACTTATACGAGTATTCTGTTTCACTTGAAGCGATTTTTTAAGGATGTACAGAAGGTAACAAATTAGTTTGGTAGATTTTTTTTAATCCTCTCAACATTTGTCATTTCTAATTACTTAATAATACACGTGGTTTTAATTAACAGGAAGCAACTAGAAAGGAGGAGCACATAATTATCGCTCTAGTCGATTTCGCAGTACACTTAATGACTAGCCTAGATCAAATTAATAGAGATGCATTTCAAAGATTTAAGTTACGAGTTGGTGAGTTGTATTGTAATATGTTAACGCCCTTTCAACTTACACACCTACTTACTACTTGAAGGTTTGAATCATGGGCCCGTAATTGCGGGAGTGGTTGGGGCCCAAAAGCCACAGTACGATATTTGGGGTAACACCGTCAATGTAGCATCCAGGATGGATTCTTGTGGCATTATGGGTCGGATACAAGTTACGGAGAATACTGCAAAAATTTTAATGAATGCTGGCTACTCTTGTGAGTGTCGTGGTCCCACTTTTGTGAAAGGTAAAGGGACGTTAACTACGTACTTTGTTAAAACACAGTTTGATGATAAGTAAATCGAGTTTTATTAATATATCATTGCATAATACTCATGGTTGTGATTTGATAAATACTTAGTTGTGTAAGTTTGGTGAGAGAATGTAAATGGGACTATTTTAAATCATCAAAGAAAATTGAGAACGATTTAATATAGAGAAAATTTTTAAAGTCGATGCTTTTAAAGGAATAGAAAACGAAATGATATTTTTTCCAAATTAGTCTTTCTCTTTAGAGAAATGGAAATTTTTTGAATCAAATTTATACTCCTTACGCCATCTTTACACTATCCACTTTAATGTGGAGGTTTTAATTAAAGTGTTTCTTGATGTTTAACTTTAAATTATGTAAAATTTGTACACGTAAATCTGTCCAAGTTACATGAATATAATACATATTTAAATTAGTTTTAATAAGCCTAATGAACATTTGTCTTTGTAATTCGAATTTATAAGGAAAAACTCGAAAAGAAATCCTCTACTGTAATTATTTAAATGGCCTGAAAATTATTAAAGAAAGTTTTATTGTGTTCTCTTAATTAAGACTGTTAACATAATGAATGTGTTAATTAAAAAAATGTATACATGGAAAATTGTCTCTGCAAATTGCAAAAGGAAAACTGAAAAAATTACCCATTTTTCAAATTCAGAATGTAATTCAACAAGAATAATAAACATATTTATATTACAACGAACAAATAAATGGACATTAAGTGAAAGACAATTTTTTATGTTTGTTTATTGCATGGTTTATTTTGATACCAGTACCTATTTCTCTAGCTAAATTTTACATACAATATGTTTGTATTATGCGCACCCCCGTACAATAACTTCTTTATGTATCAAAAAATTTAGATTGTACCTGACTGAAAGAAATGTATGTATTATAATTTTTGTTTCAACAAAATTACTGCTAAATGCAATACTTCAGTGATTAAAGTGTGTGTGATTAAATGTAATTTGAAAATGTTAATATTTTCGACAATCGAATTACTATAATTGTAAAATTACCTACTCTAAATTATTTTATAAAATTTGAAAATATTTCAATTAGAAATGAATGTATAAACAAATCAAAATGTATGTTGTATAAATAAAATAAATATATTTTTTCCCAAAAATTTATTTCAATTACACAGAAATCAAATGTCCACATATTTAAAAGGCGGAACATATTTTTCGAAATAATTATGTATTGCTTTCATATGCTGAGCAACGGTATTTTTATGTTTTGACTTGTATGGACAAAAGTAACACTGAAACGAAGCTTCTTTTTGGCATTCATATCTCTTATGTCTCCAAAGTGAAGCGTATTGTCGATATATTTTTCCACATATATAACACTGATGACCTATAACCAAAAATGCCACTTGAAGTCAATGAATTCTTCGAAAAAAATCAAGTATTTAGATACCACTCGTGAAATGTACAGAAAAAAAATCAACATAAATATTTTATTGTCGTTTTAATAGCAAATATTCTCTTCACATTAAAATACATATTGCTGAAGTATCTACAATACATATTAAAATTCTATTTTATAATCATGTTGTGATTGATTCTTAAATGTTGTTGCAAGTTATGTTTTTGGGTATACCTTTTGTCACATTTCGAGCACTGAAATCGTTTGATTTTCGAACATTCGTATCTTAAGTGCCTCTGTAAACTTGTTCTATATTTGTACCATTTTCCACAATCATTGCATATATACTTCATTCTGTCAGTAACTGCTAGAACAAATGCATTATTTATTTAGCGCAGTATTGAAAAAATATCACCAAATTAAAAATCACTCAATGAATAATATGTTTTAATTTTGGTTCAATTAAACGAAATACACATTACACATTCAAAATATGAAATAATTTATTTGAAAAAACATTAATTTACAGCCAGCAAACAAAAACACAACATTAATCAGTAAAATGTTTTATGAATAAGAGCAATATGTTTTTTTAAACTATCTAATCTGTGAGTTTTATGAGGACAGAAGGGACATGAATTTCTTTTGTCTTTTCCACATTGTCCTTTATGTCTACTTAGACTCTCATGATGTTTATAGGTTTTTCCACATCTTGAACAAGTCCATCCATTTGTTAAAACACCTAAAATGAAAAATAGAAATACTAAAAACATATTCAATTTTTTTTGTGTAATACATAAATCGGAATTTTATAAAAAAGCACTAATATTGATTGAAAATATAAACAATTCTATCATACGAGCAGGCAGTTGAAGCTAATAAAACACAATTCACAATTTTTTGAAGAAATTAACACTTGTATGATGGTATTTTACGCTTTACGGTCCTTAATTACATTTTCAGGTGTGGTCTCCCTATTACATATACAACTATTTCTCCGCCGAAAGAATTTATTGTCATGCATCTCTAAATATAACAATCATTAAGTCTTTTATGTCTTATTAAATCACGTTGTAGGTAATAACGTCGTCCACAACCACATTTTATGGGGCCTTTACCCATTGGTCTTCTGGAGAAAACTCGAGAGCCAACTGTAAAAAATGACAGCAATGAAATTGCATGACTCTCCAAGAACTCAATAAAACACAAATATATAAATATTATAGGTAATTAGGTGAGCACGTTTTTCTACTAAGAAAAGCTCTTCAATTACAAATGTGACCCATATATTGATAAAAAATAACAAATATTACATACAGTTCATTTATAATCACTTTTAATCAAATCCATTTTCTTCAAATCTTCCAAAAACTGATCTTCGGTCGGCTTTGATGTAATATTGTGAACTTTTCGTACATGATTTCTGTAACTGCCCCTCGATTTGTAAATCATTCCACAATAATCACACTCGATATTTAAATGTTGTCCACAAGAGTAACCATGCACTCTGCACGATTCGGCATTCTTGAAAAGTCGTCCACATTTTTCGCAAGCGACCCGATCTGAAACATTATTCTGTTGTGAAAAACTCATTTTTTTCAGCATACACAATGTGTTTGGTGTGCACACAAGGAAATTGTTGTTATGGATATTTCTAAAAAATTTATTTGGAAAAATTCATCAATGTGGAAATGTTAAAACAAATTAAATTTAGAATTGTTAAAATTAGTTGCGATGACACTCAAGCTCGTGGTTAGCTTGTTTAATTGCCTTCTTAAATGTCATATCACATTGGGAGCATTGATAAATTGTCGATTTTTTGCAACGATATATATGGGTTCGCAATGATTCCTTATGTTTAAACCACTTTCTGCATCGATCACATTGCACTCTTTCCATGTCGTGCGCTGCAAAAGAAATCGCATTGTGGTAACAATATTTTTCTAGAAAGACATTTAGTTTAGTAACAATAGTGTTTTATTATTATAAATTAGATAGCCTAATTAAAACTGTACATAATTACTTAAATAGTTGTTTAAAACTTTTTTATTAAAATTAAAAACCTAATACAAATAAACTTTTACCAGTATTCGAGCTAAAAAATAAACAGCATACTCGTAAATTTGTCTAATTACAGCACTAACAAATCAACTTTAAATATAAATATAAAAATTCCCTTAAAACACCGTTTTCCACTTAAAACTTTAATTAGCCTAATAAGTTATAAATTAAATTATTGCAATAAATTAAATCTCAATGAACATTATTTGACATCGAAGTTTCTGGTGTCGAATTAAATTTTTCTTTTCGTAATAGGTCCTTCCACATGCACAACGGTAATTTCCTTGACCTCTAGGTCTTCGACTGTACACTATACCTATAAATAAGTTTAATTAATAATGCGCTCGTTTGATAGTTTTTTATTAGAAAATATTCACAAAAGGTTAGCTATGAAGAAATGTAGGTACCATTTAAACACATAAAGTTATAATATAGAAATTATATTTTTTTAAAAAGTAGGATATAATACAAAATATTCTTAAAACTAAACATAAACTGTCATCAAGTGTAAAATTATTAACTATAGGAACATAAGTTACAATCTAAACGATTTAAACTCCCACATTTGTTGAGATGTGCTTATTTAAAGTTGAATCATAAATGTTTAACACACCGATGACAGCTAAATGGTTTCAAAATCAAATCTGTAAAAATCTCATTTACGATTTACGTATATACATATACTAAGTAGCTTATCCAAATTAGTTAATAAAAATGACAGATTTAATCCCGGTCGTATATTGAGTATATAAACGATGTGCGAACAGAAATTAAATTACCCGATATCTTTTTCCTGATACTTTTCTCTCTTGAGAAATGTTAATTTGTGACTTGTCTAAATGGTGAACAGTCACTAAATGCCTCACTAGATTACATTTAATTTTGGTTTTGTATGAACAAATATCACAAAATAATTGTGGCTCAATTCCGCATTCGTTTCTAAGATGACTATTTAGCGACGATTCACGGAGGTAAGTTTTACCACATTGATAACAACGATATCTTTTCCCACCTGAAAAAATATTTTATTAAATTAATAATTGGACTCGATGTATATTAGCTAAAATCTACAAACAACTAAACTTCTTTTATATAAAAATATATTGAAACGTTAGAAAATTATAAATAAAAATCACTTTTGCTAGAAACATTTATTGAGTTGAAAAATTAAAAATTTCGGTGGTAATCAAAATCAAGTTTAGAGAATATAATTGTGATGCTTCAGAAGATGTCCTTTTAAACATACTTTCTGATACGCCTTATAATTACAAAATTCGCATTCAAAACTCGGCTCTTTCCCACAATCGTATCGTAAATGTCTTCTTAATGCTCTTTCAGATAAATACTTTCTGTTGCAGTTCGGGCACTTAATTCTACCTGAAATGTTTTTTCTGTTACTACTAAGTTTTTTAAAATTTAAAAACTACTAACTAGTGGTTAATTGTTCAAATTCAACAACTAGGGGAAATGTTAATAGAAAAACTTTCGATCTGCAGGACATCTGAGGACTTTATTCCACAAATAAATTACAATAATCACGTCGGTCAAATATTGATATTTTTTATATACGAACATTTTTAAATTTTAATTTATTCTGATCTGGCCAATAAGCCTTTTGGTGTTTGCTGGCAAGATGTTCTATTAAGTGGACTTTTTGATAGGACTTGTAATCGCAGACAATCGCAAAGAAATTGCGGTTCTTTTCCACAATCGTATCTAATATGCCGATTAAGAGCCGTTTTAGACTTGTATCTCTTCGAACATGTGGAACAAGTAAACGTACCTAAAAATGGAATTAAATTAGAACGAATTTCAATGCGAATAATTCAGTTAAAATGTAAACAAGAAAATAAATGTGTGTATAACCCTTCTACATGTTTATTTCTAAACCAAACCAAAAGACAGTACAACGTTCAAAAATAATATAAATGTGAAATTAAATAATAGCAAAATTATATATGAATATACATATAATAAAATAATTTTTAGAATTAAATAACAAAAAAATGAAAACTAAATAAAGAATTAGACAAAACAATTATTAAATAATCTTAACAAAAAATATAGGTATTGCATATAATACGTATTGCATTCATTTAGTTTAATAAAATTTATATTCTACCAGTTCTAACAATCAAGTATATGTATAGGTATATTAAATATATTAAGAAAAATATAATATATGTTTGTATATGTTTGATGATATTAATAAATGATGTGACTATGTCTACAAATGAAAAGGTACATATCAAAATAGCAAAAGTAGCTTCTCTTAGGTAAATAAAATAAAAACTGTGTACTATAGCCACGATTGAAATTTCTTCATTAGTTTCATAATTAATTTATTAAACATTATCATTAGATGATGATTGAAAGTAATGAAAAAATTTCAACACCGTTTCGCCAATATTTAAATTAATATATCAATTCTAGATAAAACATAATAAGTACTTAATACTTTCAATTAATATAATATTATTTTCTTAGCCAAATTAACAAAAACGCCGCTATAAAAATTTTCGATAAAACGAACGAAAACCCTAAACTCATCGTTAACAAGGCTAATTTTGAAATTAAAATTAAGAAAATCATTCTTATAAAATTTGTTTTATATGAAAAACGCATATAAATGAACACAATTTACTTTGTTTCATCACTTGTGGTTAAACTAAGAAGACTAGGATCGGACAGAGATCCAACTTGAGGATATGGATGATGTTTTCGGACATGTACACTCAAATTTCCTTTCTGCTTAGCTTTGTATGGACAATAAGAGCAGTGAAACATGGGCTCTTTTCCTCCACATTCGACCTGTTCGTGTCGACGCATCGTCGATTTCCATCTGTATCGCTTTCCACACCGTCTACATGCATATTGGGACTCACTCGAATAGCCAGGTCTGACTGTTTCACTTGGAATTCGGTTGAATTTGCGATAAGAGTGACCGTTTTGGCGCTTTTTGTATTTGCGTGTGGGCACTGGATTGTACAGGAGCGGTTCTAATGTGGGCGGTACGATTATTTTCTCAATTTCTAAAAATTCTGAAAGTACATAAAGCAAAAATTAACATAAATAAACCAAAAAAAAAATATAAATAAAACTAAAGCAAATTTAAAATAGTTAAATAAATATTTACATAAAGGAAAAATAACATAAACATAACGAAAATAAACACTTAAAAGAAACTGTTAAAAAGCTCCGCCTGAATTTGTTAAAATTCTAGAAACATTAACGAAAACAATCTTTTATTTGTCCCCAAAAGTACAATATTTACAATATCATATAAATCAAAATTCAAAATCGGTCCAAAAGAGGTTTTAATAAAAAAAGAAACTTAGAAAAACAAAAATTTATTCCCACATTAAGGAAAAACATTATGTTTTACACGCATATGATACTTCATTGGAGTTTTTTGCTTGCTTCTGTAATTACAATGTGGGCACTGAAATTGGGGCTCTTTACCACATTCATATTTCAAATGTCGACCCAAATTCGATTTAGATTTGTAATACCGATGACATGATGGACATGAAAAATCTGAAAGAAAAATATTTTATTCAATTAGGTACACTAGTGCAATTTTAATAAAATAAGGAAATAAGGAAATAAAAAAACACCAAACAACATAAATTCTATATTGAAAATTTTAGTCTTCTATGGATAATCCATATGGCTAATGACTGCCACTTGAAGTGCTTGTACAAAGGGCAATAATGTACCGCTGTGAACATTTTAGACATATATAATCTGTGATTTCTACTCTGAAAAAAACGCTTGTTAAAAATAACAATGGATTTTCATCACTTACTCAACTGTATGTACTCGTAACTCAAATCTCTATTGTAAACTCAATTCGATTTTTGTATACAATAAATCAGTTTATTTTGAAAAATGTAATATTTACACAAACAATTCAACACTAATACTTATCAAAGAAATTGTGTCGTTTTCTCATGTGTTTGATAGTCGGTGCCTTTTGTTTCGACTTATAATCACAAAATAAACATTTGAATTTCGGCTCTTTTTGGCATTCGTATTTTAAGTGCCTCGACATGCACGATTTGTATTGATACTCTCTTCCACAGTTAGGACAAGTATAGTCTGAAAATTAAAATTGATTAAGTTAGTATCCAAAAAAAAATATTGTAAAGGATTGTGGATTGTAATCCATTTTTCATAACTACAAATTGGAAATTTGTTAATTTATTATAAAATTACTATTATCTACATTTATGTTTAATTTTTACACAACTCTAAAGTAATTAGTCGTATTTGAAGGGTGGATCAAATGTGACGCAACAATTTTTAATTCGTTTGTGTCTCTGTAAGTCTCTGTATCGATAATACGTTCGGCCACAGTCACAAAGTAAGCTACCTTGTCCTCTTGGTCTTCTACGACCTGTGAAACAAATTAATCAATTACAGGAGTAAAGAAAATTAAATACAACAAAAATACTAATAGGTACTACGAAATTCTATACAGTTGAAGTGGAAACATGAACTTGGTTTCAACATTACAGTTTATTACACTAGCTATATAACATTTATTTAACTCTCTAAGGCTATATAATTTGTATATACATTTTATCTTTGAAACGTTTACGTTAATTTATGTGCAAGCTGATGTCGATCAAAATTATGTTTAAGATGGAATTTTTTCCCACATTTCGTACATTGAAATTGTGGCTCTTTGCCACATTCATATTTTAAATGACGAACCAAATTTGCTTTATATTTGTAATACCGTTGACACGTTCTACATGCATAAAGATCTGAAAGGAAAAATATTTTATTCAATTAGGTATACCTACAAGTGCAATTTACTTATAATGAAAGAAAAAACACCATACAATATAAGCTCTATATTGAAAAATAGGTAATCATTTTACTCTTACATCTTACTTATGGCTAATTTACATAAAGTGTTTTTATTTTTTAATGTCGCTGCTTTAAGTGAACTGAAAGTGTGTCTTTTCGTTTGGTCTTAAAGTTACAATGTGGCATGAATAGACACGTAAATGAGGGATCTTTATTGCATTCAAATTTTACATGTCTCCACAGTGAACGCTTCGATTTGTATGATTTTTCGCATTTTCCACACATATATCGAGTACCTGAAAATTACAATCGTTAGATAATCATTTCAGCAAAAATCAATCAATAGCATTTAATTTATCCTTAAAATTCGCTTATATTTACAAGAGTAAAAGTAAAACAAATGCATTGAAAAAGGAAATAATCTATTAAAAATAATACATTTTCGACATTGTACATTGAAATTTATTTAAATCTGCATCTTTTTACATGTGAATTGCAATTCCATTTGCGATGAAACGATTTATTACAATGCATACATTTAAATTGTGGTTCTTTATTACATTCATAACGTTTATGGGTGTATAAGTCTCTTTTATACTTGTAAATTTTTAACATACAGCCATCACATTGGTACCCACTCAATGAACCTAAAATAAAATTCAATGTTAATAAATAAATATAGAGTTTTCCGGAAATACTCCATAATAAATTATTATTAAATGTTTGAACTTTAAATGGAAAATAAATACGAAATAGTTTATAGATTTATTGAAAACTGAAACTACCAATACACTTGTTGTTTGCGAAACTTGCATCTAGACATATGAACAGTACAATTATATTGTCTGTAAAACATTTTTAAACAATTAGTGCACTTAAATTGAGGGTCTTTGTCACATTCGTAGCGTTCATGTCGTCGTAAAGTATTTTTATTTTTGTACAATTTCTTACATTTGTCGCAGCAGTAATAATCTGAAAAACAAATCATTAGATATATATAATTGGGTGAAGAAATAGTCAATTTACACACATCATGCACACAATAACGGTATTAAAAAGACAGCAAACGATCTCTTCCTAAAACGGACCTTCCTCAAGGATATTTTCGATTGCTACATAATTAAAATAATTATATTCAAAAACATAACACCTGAGAGATTGATTAAATGTTTATTAATAAAAAACCAAATCAACAACATTAATGCAATATAAGGTAAAGGTAACAGTTTTATTGTTATTATTATACCAGAATGTCCTTATCTAATAGTGCCAATTTTATGTACAACTCGTAAATGCGCGTTTAATGTATATTTTTGATGAAATTTTCTTTCGCATAACGTGCACTCAAAAGAAGGCTCTTTTCCACATTCATATTTTTGGTGACTAACTAAATGCCGCTTGTGTTTATAGGTTCTCTTACATCTGTGACATATGTAGCGTATGCCCATGAATAGTCCTAAAATATTAAATTTAATGTTTATTATTCGTTCAACAAAATATTCTTCAGATTCCTTTACAATAAAACAAATCACATTTAGTGTAACATTTAGCGCTAAATTAGTAACGTCGAAATAAATGACCAAATTCATAGAAAAAAAAATACGGTACAAAAAGTTTTTTATTAAATCATCAACAGTTATATATGTATTAGAAGTATATATTTATGTACATCATTTAAATGAGTTTGATGATAAGGGTGCATTAGATGCAACTTAGGTATTCTAAATTCGATGAGTTTGAATCATATAGTCAGTATATTTTGCAGGGCCGTGCATAGCGATAATGTGCCTTTTTAAATTAGTTTTCCTTTTGCATTGAAAATTACACAAAGCGTACATACATTTCCAAAAGCTATTACTAAGGCAATCATATTTAAGGTGCACATATAAGGAATTCCTTTTACTATAAGCCTTTGAACAATTCGGACATTCGTAGATTTGATCTAAAAAGTAAATGGAATTAGCAAAATGAATTTACAAACCAACACTTGTTAGACATTTATTAAATTCACGTTTTATTTTTATGGCCCAAAAGTACAATTACAAATTAAAAAAAATGTTAAAACATGGCAAACAAAAAAACTGTTTTTCAGAATTTTTTTGCCCTTTCAAATGCTTACCTAAAAATAAACCTTCTTAATATGTAAAAGTTTAATTCTCTCTTGTATATAAAACTTTAACAACGTATAAATTACAAATCTTTAATTCAAAGAAAACTAAAACGATTTAATTTAGAGTAACTTTTATTAGCATTCTACTTTGTTTCTTAAGGAAAATTCACAATACAGACGCCAATGAAATCGGCAATTTATGCTTCCAAATCATGTGTCTAACTAAATTATGTTTTCTTTTACTGCCATAGTTGCATCCAGGTATAGTACATTTCAATAGTTTTGCCACACAGTAATATTTCTGATGTATTCTTAACGAATCCTTTTTTGTATATTCTTTTCCACAATTGGTACAATTTAAGAGAGTTGGTTTATCTAAAAATAAATTTATTTTAATCAGTTTTTGATATACAATTTTATGCAAACAAATAATTAATAAATTGTTATCTTGCATTAAAACAAAATTCAAAATATTTAATTGGTATTAATTTTATTAGACCACATTTTAACAAGTTTTCGATTAAACTGAATTCCGTGTTTAGAAGCAATGTGTCTTTTTAAATCATGTAATCTCTTATTCTTAACATCACACCCTTCGACATAACAACAATACCCCAACATCCCGCAATCGAGTTTCATGTGACTGTAACATGAATGTCTTTTTTCGTACGATTTACCGCAAAATGAACAGTACCATAAACCATCTTTCTCGATGCATAGTAAAGCAGGACCCAATCCTAAAAATATTTACTAATTAATTTATTTAATGGAAATTCAGCATTTATTCCAAAACGAATTCATTATAACGATAGAAATTTTAACAGAAATTCCACTGCAAATGAAATTGAAAATACTTTATTAAAAACATGTTTACAGTTGATTTATTTCGTTCTGATGTTTTGTGGCGATGTGCCTTTTCAAATCATGCATCCTTTTTGTTTTAACTGAACATCCAGAAACATAGCAACTGTATCCCTTTACACCACAATCGTATTTTGTATGAATATAATGAGAATGTCTTCGGGTATATGACTTTCCGCAACTCGAACATGTCCACAGTTTTCCTAGAAAAGACGAGAGAAAAGAATATGATTTATTTGAAATTTATGGTTGCCACAAAAAAGTACAATTTATTGTTTGATTACCTTAGAAATTACTTGTTTGAAGGAGTAAAAGCATAAGAGTGTAACTTTATTTTTATTTATTGTCAAGAACATAAAAATTTTCGAGGAACAAATTTGAACATTTATTTAATATATAACATAACTTTTCGGACATTTTCTTATATGATAATTTAAGTAACATTTCTGTGTGAATCGCTTTTTACACATATCACATTGAAATTGGGGTTCCATGCCACATTCATAATTAACATGACGATTTAAATTACCTATGCTTTTATATGTTCGATTGCATTTCGCACATTTATGGCTTCCTACAAAAAAATCGCATTACAATCTGATCAGTTGAAAACAATTGTAGAAAAATATGTATAAAAATTATTGTAAAATTAAATGTTTAATCCCCATGTGTTGTCTTAAATGGTCTTTTCTATGACTTCGATATGGACAGAAGTCACAATGAAATCTCTTTTCTTTACCACAAGCATGTGAGTGTCGATTTAAGTTGCTTTGATTAGAATATGATCTACCACACCGGCATATATATGGTTTTGAGCCTAAAACAAGTTCAATGGATGTTGCTTTCGGGTAAATTATATCAAAATTGATTTATTTATAATAGTAAGAACAAAATTAGTTAAAAAAATAACTCTACTAAGAAGAATACAAAATTGTATGTATGTGATTAAAGAAATAAATACACGTTTATTTGAAAAATTTGTATGATTATAAAAAACATAAATTAAGATCCTGGAATAATCCCCACAACATCCTTTGGCATCAAAGAGTTTTTTCTTACACTGGAAAAAAAATTTATTACATTATTATGTTTAACAAAATTATATTTGTACATACATGTTTAATCCATTTTTGAATAATCCTAAAAGAAATCATCTCCGGATAAATAGGTACAAAATAAATGCAAAACAAAGATTAAGTTTAAAAATAAAATCGTTTATTTGCAAGTCAAATTAGAAATGTACAAATTGCTATTCTTTGAATGATTCTACTACAAAACGAGAAATTAAAAACTACTACCTACAGTTACAATCTAAATTTCATCATACTTAATATTAAGATTCCTTGGAAAATAAAAAACGTAAAGGATACAATGTTCTTAAACATTCTCCGGATCCGCTGGTAATTTAATGGAACAAGCAGAGATTAATTCCCTCAAATTGAAGTCAACTGGTACCTTGTGGATAGTCCGCATATGTCGATACCAATTCGATCGATTATTGCTCTTATAATAGCAGGCATCCTCCAAGCAACGGTACCAGGTTTGCTTCATCGAAGTGTAAAAATATTTTACGTCCTTGCCATCTGAAAAAAACCAGAATTAGTAAGGATATTAACAAAAATCCAAAAAAAAAAATCAAAAACACACAATTACTACAAAAAAGCTACTAGAGTTACACAAAATAGAGTTAAGATCTAAGCATTCATACGATTTTACCTCAACGAATTTACATTGGCACAATACCGTGCGTGATTAGATGCAGTTTAAGACTGTGTTTTCGTTTAAAATTGGTACCGCAAATATGGCATATAAATTTTTGTGGTTTACCACAGTCTTGTGATCGATGAGCACTCAAAGTATTTGAATTTTTGTACACCTTTTTGCATGTAGGACATGTAACTGCATCAGACGATTCTAGAACAAAATTTAAAAATACTAATGAATATTCATTCGTATTTATTTCTTCTACAAGTATACATTAATTACAGTGAATACAAAATACAATATAAAATATTATTCCATTTTTGGCGGAAATTTCTCATGTACAGTTGTTATATGGCATTTTAGATCATATTTTCTTTTAAATTTCGATTTACAATGTGCCAATGGACATGAGAATTTGGCCGGTTTCTGGCAATCTTGTGCTCTATGACTACTTAAACAATAAACGTTCTTGTATGATTTTTTGCAATCAGGACACACAACTCTAGACCCTGAAACATCAAATGTTATTATAAGTAATCAATACAGTGAGAGCAATATTATTTATTCAGCACAATGGTAATTTTTTCAAAAAGAATACAAGCACTCTTACAAAAGCAGCGTACAATAAATAAAAATACATAAAATATGTAGATCTGTAAACACATTTGCAAGAAAAACAACGAATCTGATCTGCAACAAACAAATATTATTCCAATTAAAAATACGAATTGGGGGAAAATAAAGGACGAGGTTCATTTAGAAATCGCTTTATTGGTTCATTATTTTTACCATTACCTTAAAGCCTTAATATAATAACATAATATACAATATCAAACTATAGGTAAAGAAAAAAATCGGTAATAAATCTATAAAAGAAAAATTGGTAGTTAAAGTAGGATGTTTTAATTCGTTTTACACTTTTTTATTCTATACATAATAGATATATAAGGATGTATAAGGAACTGTACATGGTATAATTATAGATTTTCTTTTTAAATCACATATGATTGAGTATTTCTAAATTGATTGTCTTTGCGCCTGAGATGCTATATTTAGAATATTGTTGTGTAACCTTCACCATGGTTTTTCTTTAATTGTTACTATTTACTAGTATTATATCACCAATCCATTTAAATTTATATGTATAGTATTAATAATTATTAAAATGTATAAATCCTAACGCTAGTTTATAAATGAACATGTTTAAAAATACGACCATATAAAAATATCATGATAAAATCATTTTTCCCCGTTTTTAAAGCCAATTCTAACAATTACTGTTCTGTGCATTATTAACATATTATGTAAAGCTAGAATAAATATATGATTAAATTGGAAAGAGATAGGTAGGGAATGTACCTATGAAATATATTCTATTCTCCTATCATTTTCAACACGAAATATAAATGTATTTATAAGGCACTTGTCTGAGTCAAAAATCTCTAGATATAAAAAGGTTTTCTAAAATATACTTAATTGTATAGTGTAAACAACAGTATAAAAGATTGGTGTTTTAATAATTATTGCTCTAAAAGTGATGATTGATAAAAATGCTTAAAATTAACAAAAAAAAAAATGTATATTATCGACATTTTTAGTTCATAGGAATGTTAAAAATTTAACAAAAACGTCAATATAGTAACAAAAGATATGTATGTATCTTCATTCAATTTCTTATTTATGTACCTATAATCTAATAAATAAATGCGTACGGTAATGTTTCCTAGGAACTTATATGTATGTATTTCCCCTTTAATAAAAAAGCAGCGATTTTCCCTTTAAAATAGTACGCCTCAATGAGCTGCTCGATTTTAGGAACTCACCTATTATCTACTCTACAGTTTTTTTTTGGAACAATATATAAAAATCCCTCACAGTTTACTTCATGTAGAAACCCACATGAAAGAATTGTAAATGCAATAATATATATATATATATACATCAGTATACAGTAAAAATATCTAAAATCATATCAATTCAAAAAAAAATTATTCAGCGCTCTTTTCCGACTCTTTGCTGTCCTCCGTTTTTATTTCAATTTTAACAGGTGTCATATCTTTCCCTTTGTGCATGCGTTCCATATGCCGAGACATATGCATCTTCTGTTTAGCTTTATATACACAATATGGACACTGAAATTGTGGCTCTTTGCCACATTCCCACTTTTGGTGGTTTCTTAAAGAACTCTTCAATTTATATACTCTACCACACACGCCACATGCAAAACCACCATCCTTTTCACCACCATCATCAGAGCCGGACTTAGTGCTGTTACGTGATTTCGAACTAGCCGATGGTATTTGATCAAAATTACTATTTACAGTTTGGATCATGGAATTTTTAAAATTCTCTCTCATTAACATCATTGGCAAAACTAAATGTGATGGTAAACGTTCCCATGATGTTTCCTTTGCGTCTGAAAAAGAAAAGTATGTTAGAAAAAGAAATCAAAGGACAAATGATTAATGATAACATTTAAAAAAAATATTTATGTACAAATATATAAATCAATTGAGATAAGAAGACTAGAAAACAATGTGGGTGTCTTAAAAAGGATTTTATTTTTTCAAAAAAAGCTTTACCATCACCATTACACAAAAATATACAAAAAAATATTTTATCTTATGATTAAATTAAGTGTGATGAAACAATCGTATAAATTGAGTATTTATTAAGACTAGTAAACTTAAACTAAATAATAATTATATTAATACAATGTGATTTTTTTGAAATAAAACGCAATATTACGGGAAATTGATCATTAGGCACTTTATAACACATTGGGTTAATTTTTTTATTTCAATAAGAATAGTGTCAGTTATTAGAATCTATGTAATTACATATTATATATACGTAGGCAAGTTAAATACAATAGAAACGTACAAAATTTAAATACTTAAATTAAACACTCGCACCAAATAAACCATTAGGATTTCAATAAAATTAATTTGAAAATGTATGTACAACAGTCTGTCATATAAATTAACTCTAAAATTCTGACACTATTTTGGTTGTTTTTTAACTCTAAACAACATATCGGGATTATTCTCTTCCAGGATACCAATTTTGTCTTTATGTTGACGATGAATGTGACGAATTTGGTGTGCTTTCCTTTTACATCGTTGTGGACAAAACGGACACTGAAATTGCGGCTCAATACCACACTCATAAGTCAAATGACGTTGTAACGAATCTTTCCTTATATAACTACGTCCGCATTGATTGCAGGCAAAGTGGCCCCGAATTCGGTTCGATTTCTTTTTCGGCTTTTCTAACAATTGATTCGAATACTTATAAAGCCACTCCTTCGTCGGATTGTCCTCTTTCAGTTCTATTTTCACTGGGAAATCTGAAAAATATTTACATTAGTTATACTTGTTTTATTCAATTTAAATCAGTGTACAGAATTTTATTTACAATAAATTGTGGGCAACTAATTTTAAATAATAATTACATAAAAATGTATTTGTTAAAAAATGTTTGGTTAATATTATGATTGCCAGGTGAAATTTGTTAGACTTATAATAATTTAAACTCTTCACAATAATTTATTAGAAATACATGTTACAGTTATTTATTACATTAAATAGTATATATTTCGATATATAATCTAAAATCTCATCTTAGGTAAACTATTTTGGTAAAATTCAAGTCGATTATGACCGCAAGTGCAACAAATTTTCAAATTAGAACGACTTAACCATCCATAATTGAGTCTAATTGGAAAATGCTGTTGTTCCTAACGGTATAATATAAGCAATCAAGTAGTCAACTAATAAATGGTCCTGAAATAGTCACTCAAAATCACTTAAATCTAATACCTATAAGAAAAAAACTTTATGACTGAATTCAAAACGAACTTTGATGAAGACTAGAACCGTAAATTCAAATACAATAATAATTTGGTTTTGTATAAATGACTAGAGAAATTCACTTAACTTAGAAAATAAATACAATAAATTAATAAACGAACTCATAAATAAAAACAAACTTAATTGTCTACTTTAATATGTCTTTGACGTAATTTTTGTATATGGATCTCGTGAGTATGACGCATATGTTTCAGTAAAATGTAGCCGTGCTTGAATTTTTTCGAACACAACTGACAGGTGAAAGACGGCTTCTGGCCACAATCGAACCGTAAATGACGTCCTAGCGTTTTCTTTTGCATATAAGTCTTTTTACAGCGACTGCACCCATACCGGACGCCACTGTAAACTTTCAATCTATTGTACTCTTCAAATGTAGAAGCATAAAAAATTTTGCTTGTTATATCTGCAACACATATATTTTCATGAGACTTTATTAAACAACAAAACAATTTTTAAATTAAAAAAAACTACTCACACATCAATCACATCCAACTAAAAAAAATTATAAAAGCTTGTTGAGTTTTCTAAAAAATAAAAAATAAAAAAAAACGAAATCTAGTCAGTCTATTAACAAATAAACTAGTTAACAAAAATGTGAAAACACTCAAATTACAATACAGTTAAAGGGAACAGAAAGAGGGAAAATCTTTTTTGAAATGCATTTATTTTCGATCATTTGAAGGGTTTTTGTGTAGTTGTTATTGAAATTTTATGCACAGCAAATGTATGTCTTTGTAAATGGTGTTTCCTTTTAAATCCTCTTTTACAAATGTCGCAAAAGAATGTCGGTGGCTGATTGCATTCGTATAAGACATGATTCTTGAGGTTCTGTTTATATCTGTACGAGCGACCACATCCACATGTATGTTCTGAAAGAAAAGTCAAACATTCCAAATGAAAAACTGATCTCGTTTATTGATTCATACAAAAATACAAACAAAATACAAAATTTTCTACAGAAAATGTTAAATTAAAAATAAATGGAATGGCCCCTGGGTTAATAATAACAACAACAAATTGCATTTATCGTGCTAAACTAATAATTACTTGACGATTTATGAATAGCAAGTGTGTGTTGATTCGCGAAGAACTCTTTCAACTTTAGCATCCGTCAGAATTATACCAGAACATGATTTAAGATGTACGCAAGTCCATCTTATTGTCGTGTTTTTATTTAGACAGCTTTTATAATATCTATGACCATCGTACCATATCATCGTATTCTTCCGCTTCGTTGTCATCTGAATAATCAATGACTTATTCTTCATGTAGCCTAAAAAATAACTTAGATTAGTATGAATCCTAAGCATTGAAATGTCCCGATTTCCCGTTTCTTAAATAATAAACCAGTCTATTAAAAAGTCTTTTATTTCAAGAACAAATTGGAGTAACAGCAAAATGCACTTATCATTTGGACATTTTCGCATGCAACATTTGATGGCGCTTAAAACTGTTCTTTCGCTTAAATGCTTTTCCACAAAAGCAAAATAACTTCGGCTCCTGACCACACTCCAATCTAATATGGTCCATACAGCTATATTTGTACTTGTATCTGCGACCACAGCGAAAACAAGCGAACGGTTTCTCGTCTAAAAACAATACATGTTATTTTATTTATATTCTCACGAAAACAGTTGATAAAAAGAATTGTTGATTAGTTGATAATTATGTACAGAAAGAAAAGGGAGGAAAGGTTTTGGTTTTGATATTATTTTATTTACTAAAACTATACAAATTCCTCTCAAGAAAATTCAAACTAAGAGTATTCCCATAAGTCATGGACTCGGAACATATGCTTCCGCAAATCCGTTTTGTAATAGTATGAGTTATTGCAAAACAAACATTTATTTTTCTTCTCCTTGCCGCATTCGATATTCTGATGTCGTTGTAAGTTCCTGTACAGGGTATACGATCGTGGACAATTTACACAGCGATATTTGAGACCTGAAAAAGTCTTTGCTTTACATAAATTATTTCTTATCTATAAGGAAAATAAAAAGAAAATTTGAAATAAAGACTATAGAAGAACACTATAGAAGAATTTAGGCAGGTAATGAAATTTCAACGCTTTTATTTAATTGGGGTTTTTTAATTTGTTTACAAATACGAAGCAGGGTGTTTTCGAGCTTTATGTCTGAGCAAAATGCTTTTATAATAAAACGAAGCAGCACATTCTTCACAGGTGAAAGTTCTCTGTTTTCCACACTCAACAGTTGTATGTCTTCGCAAGTTACATGCCATTGTGTATGATTTGCCACATTGACACTTATATGGACGTTCTCTTCCTAGAATAAAAACTTGTATTCAGTTGATACATAACAAAATTTACACATCTAACCAAAGAGAAAATCTCGTGCTCCAAAAGTAAATTATATACTCCATGTGATAAAATATGACTTTATTAAAGGATACAAGTATTAAGATAAAACAATGATTTAATAAAATTTACAATAAGCTATAATAAAGACGGGAATTTAACGATTCTTTTACTAAACTAATATCAATATCAGGATGACAGGAAACAATGTGTTTTATTAGACTAGATTTATGATTAGTTCTACGCGGACATTTAACACATTTAAATGAGGGCTCCTTTTGACACTCATATTTTTTGTGCCGCCACAATGATCTTTTCACCTTGTACTCTTTTCCACATACATCACAGAAATATTCTTCTCTGATACCTACAAGAAAAAATCATTTAGACTCATTTGTACGCATAACATTCAATTTGAAAACGATTTTATTTTAGGAGAATATTCACAATTTTTTTATACATAATCAAAGAACATAGTGTTTTTCAGAATATCGTTTTTGTGCTGTATCTTGTGCTTATTGGTCAAATGTCTCTCTACATGATTTTTTTGAAAACCTCTGTAATCACACATTGCACAACCAAATCTTGGAAGTTTGTCACATTCATATCTTGAATGACGATCTCTTGTCGATTTCTGTGCGTAGGTTTTTTTACATTTTGAACAACTATGTTTTTCCAATTTTTTGCGGGCTAAAAGAAAAGTTTCATGTGAATGGTAAAAAAAATGCAAAAAAATATGTATGCATGCAAAATCCGAAAACCGTCTTAAACTCTGCTTTAAACCAATCCTATATACAGATAATTACAATTGTACCATAAGCAAGTCTTTGCGAAAATATCTTTAAGCTCAAGTCTAAAAATTAGACTTGCCAATTTTTAATTAAGATAATTTGATAGAGAATCATTGCCGGATTTACCCATGTCGGCGCTCTACAATTTAAATAACCATGGATTTTTTTTTCAATTACGAATTTTAAAAATTGAAATTTAAAATCAATAACTAGACTAAACAAAAACAGGTTTGTTCCCTACTTTTACCATTTTTTCTAGTTTTTTTTTCTGTACCATGCAAGTTTTTTTTAGCACAACTACCAACAACTATTTAACACTACGTAAGCAAACACCTAGGTCCTAGGCCTAGTTAGCCTAAAGGGTAATCCGGTACTGTGGAAAGCTGTAGCATAAAGAAAAATTAGGACTACTTAACACTCGACTTAACATAAGGGAAAGAATAAACTCATATCAATAATTTATTTTCCAATATATTTTCTACAACAAAGGAGATGACTTTTTAGGTGGTGTTTGTGTTTAAAAATTTTATTACATTCATGACAAGTATAACTTCCAGTGTTGTTGCATTCATACCGTAAATGCCGTCGAAGAGATTTTTTACACAAATACGTCCTATTGCATTGCTCACACGAAAAAGACCCTGAAAAAAAAATTTCCTGTAATTGCACAAACAAAATTAAACATATAAAATAAAATGTAACAGAAAACAACTAAAATGAAATTTATTGAAACAATGTACATTTATTTATTTATTTATTGGTCAGTATAAAATGTGTTATGTCGCGCAGTTAAATGCTGCTTTAATTGTGTTTTCCGTTTCGCTCGATAATTGCAATATGCACAACTAAACCTAGGCTCTTTTCCGCATTCATATGTGGTATGATTGTACAACGATTGGATATGCTTGTATCGTCTTCCGCATCTCTGGCAAACATATTTGTGTGTTTCTGTTAAACCTGAAACTAAAAATGAAATTAGAACGAAATAAACATTTGCCCATATTAACTTACAACGAGCGTAAGATGATGAACACAGTTAAAAAAAATAATTGCAACATGAATGTAAAAATTTATTTGTATATCAATAATAAGCAAAAAAACTATCATAATCTTACAATATAAAAATTGTTGACAACTAAGCTTACCATTGTTAATCCTAAACAAAAATGTATTGCTCTTATATTAAGTGCTTATGAAAATGATTTTTAATTCTATAAAGAAAGTATAACTAATCTATTACCTTAAAGTTAACTTAAAAAAGGTATTTCTAAGCGTGTGCATATTTAATGAATGAATTTAGTTTTCGGTAAGATTTATCAGGAACTGAGTTACATCTAAAGGCACTTGTAAATGTGATTTATAAGGCACAGTAAGGAAGTCACCGTTAATATCGTTAAAAGGCAAAAAACACTGTAAATATGGTCCCTTGATAATAATTACTATACGAATAAGATAATAAAAAAGTAATATCAAAACTTATTCTATAAATGATTATATCAAAAAAGTATAGATACTTGTAACTAAACATAGAAAAATGTAAAAATAAATGCAAGAAAGTCAATAAAATCATGTAGTATAAAGAATTGTTAGTGTTTTGATAAAATATTCGGTATATGAGGTGGTTTTTTCTCCGTTTTTATGTCACTTATAATTGGTTCCCTTTTTTGAATAGCTGTATAATCAATACTTTTATGCATTCGTTCAATATGTCGGGTAATATGCATTTTCTGTTTGGCTTTATAAGGACAATATTGGCATTTGAATTGTGGCTCTTTGCCACATTCCCATTTTTGATGATTTCTTAATGAGCTTTTCAACTTATAAGCACGTCCACATTCGGGACATACGAATTGATTGGAATTATCCGCAAGAGGGGAAGTGCTACGCTTAGTTTTAGCATATGGACTGGAAGACACTCTTTTTGGAACACATAAAAGTGGCTGTGCAAAGTATGATGCTAAATTATCTAAATTTAATATCTCCTCTTCCTCCTCTTCGTCGTCCTCATCTGCAACAAAATTTTTTACTAAGTATAGTGAATACAATAAAATTTCATTATTCTCTACTTAGGAAACAGTCGAAAACTACAATGATAATACCTACTTAAAACTACCCAAAAAAAATGCAAATCAAAAACAAATTTCAATAAAACTATCATTCAGGATATGCGGTATGAGATTTTATTGCAAAAAATAACGACTGGATTTATAATTATTTAAATAAGCTATCTTGAATGGAGCAAAAGATGACGTTGAAGATGATGTTTGTAGAAAAACGAACTGCTGCAAATTTCACAGAAAAATGTCCTCTCCTTTCCACATGAATATTTTAAATGGTTAATCATTCCTTTTCTGGTTTTGTACAATTTTCCACACCTCATACAGGGAACTAAAGATGATCTTGTGCCTAAAATTTTCATATGGTTTTTATTATTTCATTCGCCCCATTATAATTGGGGAAACATTGACATCAATGATATACGAAGTATATCGTCTATGACATGCAAATTAACAAAAGTGCACTATACTATTAACATTTATCTGCAGTTTTTGACTTTTCTGTAAAAAACTGTATCATTAATTGAAACACAATTCGACCCAATATCACTTTATTTCAATAAAAACAATTTTAACGCATTCCTTGTATGTCTAAGTACTCAACAGTTCCTTCCATTAATTTTCTGTGTCTATTCAGCATGTGTATTTTAAGGTGATCCTTTCTTCGAGCCATATATGAACAATCGTCCATCGGACAATTGAAATTATACATTTTGCCACATTCGTATTTTACATGACGATATCGGGACGCATAATGGCTGTAGACTTTTGGACATTGAGGACATTTATATGGTCCTAAAATAAAAAAAGTATTAACAAATTTGGCAAAACAAAAAATAGAATGCAGTATAAATTAAAGAAATACAGTTCAGACATCAATGATTTTATTCAAGTAAAAAAACATCACTTTCAAACTATGGCACAACACTTAAACGAACACATTGATAATTCACAAATCAGGTAAAATTGAGGTAAAAATGGATTTAAAATATGTGTACACTAATTATTCGTGTTTAAGTAAATGCATAATCAGACTTTCCCTTTCATTTGTGGTAAATTTGCAATTTTTCGTTAAACATTTAAACTTTTGTATCGATTCTGTTTTAATATTAGCCAATTTTATATAATCGTTGTCACTTTGAACAGTTTGTGGCCGTTCACATTTTTTGCATAAACAATTAGTGTTAGTTGATAATTTTTTACACTCCATGCCTGAAACATAAATTAGTCAAATGTTAGTTTGCTAGAATTATGACGAAATATTATGTTAAACTTAGTACTTACAATAAAAAATTAAGATATTTATAGGCACACAAACATAAAACATTCACAATACAAAAATGAAAAACACAATCATTCAATTACCATGCGATTTTTTATTCTAAATGAAATGCAAAGAATCTGAAAGAGAAATTTTTATTTTATCAGATGCTCATATAAAGGCGCCTTTTTGTGGAACAATAACAAAATAATTCTTGAAATATTTCAGAAGTCCTCCAGGTCACAATGTTTTCGAAGGTGTACTTTCAGATTGAATTTTCTTTTACTTTTGAACGAACACATATGACATTTGTATAATTTTCTTGATCCACAATCAATTGCCTGATGAACTCGTAAGGTATTCAAATTCTTATATCCATGATTGCATTTTGAGCAAATAAAAACTGTAAAGAATAGGGATGCATTAAAAAAATTTAGAAGTTAGATAACACCATCTTATTCTAAATAAAAAAAATGAATAAAATGTATAAACAATTTATAGTAACAAAATTTTTATTTTATTCTAACTGTTAAATCTAAAAGAGCGAAATGAATGAAAACTTAAAATAGCTAAAAACTATTAAAAACATTGTATAACATTGGATATTTACAAACAATTTACTTGTTTTTTAGAAACATAATCTAAGTGTTCTTAATTTTAATAGATTTTTCAATTCTTAACAATCTTGTTCCCATCATAATGCCTTACAAAACAAATTGACATTCAAATTTGCAATTTGTGCACCATTCTACAATGTTGCGTCATTCGATCCCTAATTTTTGCTTTGTACACACAACCCAGAACGGGACACTCGATAGTCGGTGGCTTTCCGCACTCGTATTTTAAATGTCTCTTCATCGTGTTCAATGTTTTATAATGCCTTAAACATCGCTGGCACGCATAATTGTTTTTATCCATCTCCACATATCCAGTTACTGGGGGCGGTTTCCTTCCGCAATAATATTTCGTATGTCGATTTAATGATCCATTCACCTTAAATGATTTCCCACATTTGCCACACTTGAAGTCGCCAGTCGAATCCTCATCATCAAAACCTACAAATACCACATTTCAGTTATAAAATTTAACACGGAAATAAGCAACAAACAAATACTATACAAATTGTGAAAATAAAGAAACTGACTAGAGCAAATGATATTTTATTAATTTATACAAGATCTAATATTTGTAATTTTAAATTGAATTGCATGCACAACGGAAAGGTGTCTCTTCAGATTGCCCTTCTGACGGGATTTATAAGGGCAATTGGGGAAATGACAAACGAATTGGGGCTCTATTCCGCATTCGTACAGTTGATGTCTTCTTAATGTCGCTTTCGATGAATATACTTTATCACACACGGAACATTTTATTTTACGCTTACGAATACCTAAAAAAATAAACAAACCTCTATTACCAAATCATTTACAATGCATAAAAGGAAAACTAATCACTACTCTACAAGAAATTTAGAAATTTTTGGAGAAACTAAATACAGGTTATTTTTCATTTTATTTTGTTTATTTATTCACAAATGATATTTATGAGCTACACGCAGATGTACATCTAAATTGCATCTTTGGTAAGCTCCGTACGGACAAGATTTTATTGGACAGCTGAATTTTGGTTCTTTCCCACAGTACTGTTGCATATGTCTTAAGAATGACCGTCTAATGTTATATCTTTTGATGCACTTGTTACAAACAAGTTCTGAAAACAGATTTTTTATTATATATTTGGTTAACCCCAAACAAATAAAACAATACAATTTTAAATGGACCAAACAAACCCTTCGTAAAATATTATAAAAACTAAACAATAAATTCGTATCTATGTGTATAAATAAATCATAAAATATATAATCTTTAGATAAATTAAGTTTAAACATAAAAATGTGTAGACTTTTGTATTAAAGTGCATTTATTGCTACGTTGACCTGGTAAAAATGTGTAAAAACTAAGCGAAAATTGCACGTATATCCCCAAATCTATAATAAAAATTTGGATTTTGGATTCATCCTAAAACTGGTTATAAATCAGACTTTGTGGTGTTTCCTAACATGCACCCCCAAATTGCCCTTCTGTTTCGCTTTGTAAGAACAATGTGGACACTGAAACATGGGCTCTTTGCCACCACATTCGACTTGTTCATGTCGACGCATGGTTGACTTCCATCGGTACCGTTTTCCACACTTCCGACACGCGTATTGCTGTGATGAAGTCGAAAAGTCCTGCAGGACCTTAGATTTCGTCACATTTTTGAATTTTCTCAATGAATGATGGCTCTGATGTCTTCGTTTTCTTTTTGTGCTAGCCGGATTTCGTAAGAGTAATTCAACTGTGGGAGGGATATAAATATTGTCAAACTCTACATATTCTGAAATAATAACATGAAATTAAAAAAAACAAAAAGCTAAAACATAAAGTTAGTAATGTTAGAAACAATGAGAAGACCTTGCAGAGGAAAGCATTACATAAAACCGAAATAAAAACAAATGAATGAAATTAAAAGTAAATGTTTATTTGGTTGATTAGTGCAACCTGAAACAGAAATACACAACTGAATAATTCTGAAAGGATGTGGGATTGAGTAGACTGTTTTATAATATTTATTTCATTATTTATTTAATATACTAAATATATTTCTTTAAAATAAATAAACAAACTAAATCGAATACAATATAAATTAATTAAGAATCAACCTTAAGCCAGTAAAAATTTGTACCAATATTGCAATATTTGCGCTTATTTATTATTAACACGAGTATATTTGTGCATTAATTCATGTTTACGTTCTTTGTGCTTAGCCATAACGTGCATAACAAAGTGCACTTTTTGTTTGCCTTTGTATGGACAATAAGAACATTTAAACTGTGGCTCTTTGTCACATTCCCATCTACGATGATTGTATAATGAACTTTTTCTTTTATATGATCGACCACATTTACACTCAAACATCAATTGTGTTGATGAAGGAACATAGGGGGGATATCTTGAACTTTCTAAAATATAAAATACTTTCCTAAATCAATCGAATATTTTCACTGATTTTTTTTAATACAAAATTCGTTAGTATGATAAAAAATTATTGACTTTTTATGTACATTTAAGAATCCTTCGCCACGAAGCAAATTTACACTTCTAATTTTTAAGAAAATATTATTAGTAATCACATTAATAATAAATTGATTGTCGGCACTTTCAAGTCCACAATGTTTACATTTTTATTATAAGCACTGACATGTGGAATTTTTTATTGAATTTGAATAATATCCATTTTTGTATTAGATTTATGAATCTTTTTCAGGTGACATACAACTCCAAATCGATGTTTACAATAATAATCGCACAATGGACAACGGAAAGAGGGTGCCTTTTGGCACTCGTAGCGTATATGTCGTGCTAAAGTTTTTTTCCATGTGTATTTCTTAAGACAAGTCGCACAAATATATTCCCCTGAAACAAATAAGTACGTGTCATTTTAAATAATTGATAATATGCAATTGTTTCAATGAAACTCGGATTTAATAATTTAAAGACTTTATTTAGGATTTAAATGTATATCTCAGTAAATAAATCCCAAGAAGCAGAAATTTTAAGTATGAGTTCGAATTATATGTTTTGTTAAGTTACTCTTCAATTTCGATCTCTTCCCGCAAATGTGACACTCAAACTGTGGATCTTGCTGACATTCGTATCTTAAATGTCGTCTAAGTGAATCTCTTCGTTTAAATATTTTCAAATTGCATTTTGGACAAAGCCATTGCTCTCCACCTGCTGAAACAAACAAGATTTAATAAGGAGCAAAGAAGTTGAAGAAAGGTGAATAGAAGCGCAAAAGAAACATTTAAATTTTGTTTCTTATTAACAAGGTTTCAGTTTTATTTAATTAATCTTTTTTTAATGAATTTTACACTAACCATCTGAGATGTTTTTCATAAACAGATCAAATGTTTCTAAAAAATACAAACAAAATTAAAGAGAAGAAAAGAAAATAATTGAGTTTTGGGAATAATCAAGCACAATTAAGCGAAATTGTGCATAATTAACTTATACATTCATATTTATTTAAGTAACATTTTCTTCTCCAATTCATCATTCTCAATAGTAATTTTATGTTTATGGTACAAATGACTCTTTAGATTACATTTATAATTACATACATGAGAACAAAGGTAACAACCGAATTTAGGCACTTGTCGTCTACATTGATACTTTACATGTCTTTTAAAAATATGCTTTATTTGAAACCATTTTCCACACACATCGCACTTCCAACAATCATGCTCCTCATATTGTTCTGCATAATCTAAAAACAAAACATGGTCTGGAGTAAAATCCGTTCAATTGTAAACAGAAGTAAAATGAATCGTTGGTAAATATATACAGTCTTTTATTAAATAAAGCATAAAATCTAAACATTGGCTATTTTTTATTCTATCGTTTAAATTTTTCATGGTGAGTCATCAACATGTGACACTGTAACGAATCTTTTCTTTTGAAAGATTTCCTACAAATTGAACAAATGAATGTTGGCGCTTTTCCACACTCGTAAATCAAATGCCTTCGTAATGTTTGTTTCCGTAAATATGATTTTCCACAGCTTATGCAGGAAAAGCGATCTAAAAGAAAGATTTTTTTTAATAACAACATTTTCAAACATTTTTTGTATAATAAGATTTACAGAAACTAATATAAAACTAATTAGTTGAGCCTTCTTCTAATACCTACCTAAAAGCTACAAAAAATTATTGAAAAAGAAAGATTTACATAAAGTGACTGAGAGTTATTTATTCATCTTACATATGGTCAAACAGTTTTCACAGAAAATTGCTTAAATTTTAGCTAGCAATTCATTTACATTGTAATCTCTATGACGTGCAACAATATGCCGTTTTAAATTTGTTTTTAAAGGACTTTTGTATGTACAATTTTCCACTGGACATAAGTACTTCTTGTCTGGGTTACAAAAATATCGTCTATGCATATGCAATGAACTCACTTTCGTATATTCTTTATAGCAAACTTGACATGCATATGAACCTACAAATAATGTAAAAAATTAATACATAATTTCGATAAGTGATAAACTAAAAACACACACAAAATATACAATATCGTAAAAAAAATAAACAAAAAACCGAGATTATTCTCTTAATTTAAGATGATGTTTGACAATGTGATTCCTTAAAGTAAATTTATGTCTTGTTTTGTAATAACAAATATCACATTGGAACTTGGGCGCTTGAAGGCATTCGTATCGTTTATGTCTTGTTAGAGACATGCGGTTCTGGTATAGTTTTCCACAAGAATCGCAACCCCAACCTGGAAAATAACATAACGAATTTATACAGTTCTTTTTTTAATAAACATCTTCAAACACTAAATCAAACAAACAAGCTCTAAACTAGTTTAATAAAAGACAATTTTTTTTCTAATGCTTTATTCATAATATTGCAAAAAAAAACACTATAAATTACAACAATCATTAAATTGTAGATGCACTTAAATGCAAAATTCTGAAATTCATAAAGAGAAAACAAAACAAAATTTTTGAAAAAGAAATCAGAGTAATTATTCTATTTTAACGGTTCTTAAATGCATACTTTTGATGTGAGCATTTAAATTATCCTTCCTTTTCGACTTGTAGTCGCAACCCGATATAAAGCATTCAAAAGAAGGCGCTTTCCCACATTCATATTTTATATGTCTTTTCAAGGAATGTGCATATTTATATTGTTTATGACAAGCATCGCATTGATTTACTGGATAATGAAAAGCAAATCCTGAAAAAAACGAAAATTAATATCAAATTTGTTAAACAACACATCAAATGTCTACAACTAGCAATAAAATTATTGTGAGTCAGTGAATGAATAAAATGATAAAATTTCTAGTAAACTTTATTAAACAGATATCAAAAAAATAATCTAAACAAAATAGATGTATTTAAATTTTCTCTTAATCGCTCAATTTGTGTTTTGAGCGTAAATGTTCATTAAGCCTATATTTTTGGTAAAATTTCTTTGGACACAACAGACAGCGAATTGTTGGTTGTTTCCCACATTCATACTTTAGATGACGTCTAAATTGTATTTTTGATTTGTAACTTTTATTACAATTACCACAAACAATTCGGGAATCTGGAAATAGAAAAATTTGCTGATTTCGATAATTACTTGCAGGAAAATTCCAATAAGCAACAACAATTTATGCATCAAGCAAGAACAACGCACATGGATTAGTTGGTGGAATAAAACATTCAAATAAAAAAAGTCCAAATTCATTTAATAAACCTTTAAATTCGTGTTATTAGACAACGTTTTCAAGAACAATTATGCTTATTGATGTTTCGTTAATTTACGATGTGTTTGAAATACATGAAAATTAAGATGATTACGAGACCCAAAGGAAACTTTGCAAATAGTACATGGGTAAGATTGCGATGTTCCATTGCACATCTTCAGATGAGTGTCCATTAAGTATTTCCGTTTAAACATCCTTTGGCATTTAACACATCTGTAACCAATGTTCTTTTCGGTGAAAAGATGCAATTCTAAATAATGCCGATGAACGTGATCCTTTCTTTTAAATGTTTTACTACACTTTGGGCATTGATTGTTCTCAAAATTTACTTTCTTGAGTAATTCATTTACTTGTATATCGGCAACTGGAAAAAAAGTTCTCATTAAAAAAAATTAAAAGCATCTTAAATCAATGCTCCACTTAACCCCCTTCTCGTATTAAACAAACTCACTACCGTGCTCTTACTAAATATATAGAATTTATTTTATACTACAACCTACATAACTTTACAAATTCTCAAAGCTAAGATGTAATTAAAAAAATTCTGCACTCTGATGCACATTTTTCAAGTGCTTATTTAAATTGTATTTTCTTTTAGTCCGAAAAGGGCAACCATCGTAGATACAGTGAAGCCATTCAGTACCACAATCGTATTTATGGTGAAAGTAACAAGATATCTTCTTAAGATATACTTTTCCACATTTTTTACATGGATACTTTTCTGAAAACAGATTGAATTTGTGTTATTAAACGAAATTTTCTTTTTTAAAAAGGAGTTTAGCTGTTTGCAATGAAAAACTATTTAATATCCAATAAATATTTTATTAAGAACAACATAATTTTCCTTAATTATTTCTACTGAAATAAAATTTAATTATTTCAACGAGAACGTCTCATATAGTCTTGGTAATTAATAATTCCATGTTTTTTTGTAATATGCCTCTTTATATTTCCACTTCGAGTACTTTCAAACGAACAATGAGGTATCAAACAATTATAGATCCTTTTACGGCCACAGTCGTACTTATGATGTGAATATAAAGTCCTTTCGTTCTTGTATACTTTGTTGCATTGCATACATTGCAGCTTCAAAATATAATCTATAAAAATACAATACATCATTTTAACAAATCATTCCATCTGCACAATTACAATTATGTATGTACAACATTTATTTGCCTTTCACACATATTTACAGTATGATTCCAACACCGTTTATTGGAATTAAATTTTAAAGCGACTATTAAAAACAACAATAAACATAAATACAGATATTTATTTAAATTTCTTTTTAATAACCCGCAAATTTTCAGTACTGTTAAAATTATGTACATTCTTCATGTGTCTTCTCATGCTGGAATTATGTTTAGTTTCAACTTTGCAGAAACGACAATAAAACAGAGCTGGTTTACCACATTCGTATCGGATATGACGAGTAAGACTTCCTTTATTTCTGTAAACCTAAAATCATTTTATGGTATTAAAGATATTGGAAGTTCTATAAAAAAAACGAACCTTTTTACATTGAGGACAAGTATTTGATTTGTTGAATGGAAATTCTTCGAGATGTCCTAAAAATCAGCATGCATCAATATCATTAAATATTATTAACAAAATTAAAAAGGAATAAACGTATAATGAACATGAGATTGATTAATATGTTTTCGTTAAATAACATTTCTTGTATAAGCTGTGCCACAAAATATGCGCACAAAAGACTTCCTGCTGTAAAAGAAACGACAATTGAAAAGAAAATTATAAACATGTAAAGACAGTAAAACAAATTTATTGATATATGATTTAAAAGAAGATAATACAATATTTAATAGAATTTCACTTTAGTCCGTCGTTTGGGTTTCTTATATTTGTCTGCACATTTTTCAACATGTATTTTAAAATACCAGTCTTGAAGAAATCCTTTTTCACAAAAGGTACAGATATAACGAGAACGTGTAGTATTACAGCGTCGTCCACCTTCGTGCAATTTTAAACTTGTTATTGTTTTATATCTTTTGTCACATCTTCCACAGACGTAAACTGAAAATAATGTAAGATTATTATTTTGTATTGAAGCGAAAAGTGGACAAACTACACAGAAGGAAACACAAGAAATACTGAATTAAAGGACAAATTTTAAGTTGGCAGTTTATTAGAACAATCTGGTACATTGTTAAATAAAGCCCTTTATTTTATTGTCAAATGATAACCGTGAATGTAAGCAACGTGCGACTTTAAACTACTTTTTTGGGTAAAAGCTTTGGAACACAACTTGCAGACAAACTGTGGAGCTTTTCCACATTCGTATCGTAAGTGGCGAAATAAATTCCATTTATATTTATATCCTTTATGGCATTTCTCGCATTGAAAATCTGAAAGAAAACAATTCTATTTACAAATTATCAATGGAAGTGCATAAATACAATCAAACATCAAAAGAAAGGTTTTAAAAAAAAATTTCGAGTTTCTCAAAACATTTTTATTACAACAAATTCATTTTATTATAGAACTTATGTAAAAACATCATGTTGGGAAGCTAAATGGAATTTCAGGGTGCCTTTTTGTCGAAACGCTTTATTACAGATGTGGCACAGAAATTGTGGATCCTTGTTACACTCGTATTTTACGTGATGTGCTAATGTGTGTTTATATTTGTACTGCTTTTTGCACTGAGAACATCCATAGGTTGCAACTATAAAAAAAGAACAATTTCTTATAAAACAACTTGCAATTGTAGTGGATCACAAGAATCGGAAAAAGAGGATTGTTTCTGTTTTGCATGTAAATATAACCAGTTAATTTGAATAATATCTTTAATAAATAATTAATATAAGTAAATATTACAAAATATAATTTTAGTTGAACAGCACCTTAAGGAGATTTTTTAATTTTCGATTTATATTTTCGATAGAGGGTGGTTTTTGGTACACCAAACTGTAATGCAGCTTGTCCAAAAGAAATCCCTTCATCAATCACAGCTTCTAGTGCTTTCTCAACTGTATCCGGATGGTAAACTTTTCTTTTAACCACCATTCCGAATGGAATTATTGAATATTTTCCTGTAAAAATATCAATACTTCAAAACTTGTTAATTGAAGAAAAGATTTCTTGTTTATATACATATTTATAATGAAATGACAGCAAATGTATGGATTTTCAAAACTTTTATTCAACAACAAAACCAAAGAATCTATATTTATTACATTACGTACAGGAAACGTGGTTTTATTAGTTTTTTTTTGGAAAATAGTTCCATTAAGACAGCAATACATTAATTCTGCATGAAAACGTTCTCAACCAATTTGCTTCTTAACTTTCTGTTACATTATAGGAATGTCTTGTGGCGATATGCAACTTCAAACTATCCCTTCTATGAGTTCTATGACAACAAAAAGGACACGGGAACCTTCTTTCCGTTCCACACTCTTTTCGATGTCGTAATAAGTTTGCTTTGTGCTTGTAGATCTTACCACAATTGTTGCAAGTGTTGTCCATTGCATTTTCTACAAAAATCAATCGTTTATTTACTTGTACACTTTACAAAAACAACATCAACATTCAAATTGAAAAGCAAACACCAGAAAAAACACGCCCAAAAAACCTTTTCAATTTTATTTTTAATTACAGCAAGAATGGTTTAAACAGAAAATGCGAATCCAACGTTGTGGATCCTTAAATAATGACTTTTTAAATTTTCTTTACGATGAGTGCGGTATGGACAAGCGACACAAGAAATACTCTTTTCTTTGCCACATTCTCCTTTGTGTCTTCTAAGGCCTCGAGACCAACTGTACGATTTGCCACATTTTAAACAAATGAAAGGTTTCGTGCCTAAAATTGAACAAAGAGTTATTTTTTTAAAAAAATCTGAAGACAAAATAAAAACAGAAAGCACACGAGTGAAGAATTTAAATTGGAAATAAACGCATTCATGCAATAAATATTGCTTCATTTCGTATACATATGTATGTAGGTACATATATCTAACATCTCAAGATTGGTTTCATTATAAAAATTATAATTACAACAACAATAATTATTTCAGAGACTTAATTTCGTCGAATAAAGTAAGTTTTTTGCTCTTTATTAATATGTAGTGCAATATGCCTTTTTAAGTTATCACTTCTATGCGTTTTATGACTACAATATGGACACTCGTATTTTTTTTCAGTGCCACATTCTCCTTTATGTCTACTTAAACTTTCTGGATTTTTATAATTCCTCCCACACCAACAATAATATCTCATCACTCCTGAAAAAGAAGAAAATTCATTTATCGCCTATCAGGACATTGGGAAATGGAAACTTTTACAATTGCATATGTTAGAGCCTAAATTTATAATCATGCAGGTGTTGTAATAAAACATATTTACGACAAGAATTTATTTATTGTTTAACATATCTCTTATTGTATTCTGTGTATGTTACGTAAATGCGATTGCAGTACATCTTGTGTTTTACATTTTCTCGGACAAAGATGACAATTAAAAACTGACTCTTTTCCACACTCGTAAAACAGATGTCGAATGAAATGCTGTTTACGGCCGTATTTTTTGCCGCATTGCTTGCACACAAATTTACCATCTTCAATCTCAAAAGAAGCTAAAACATGAATTTCAAATATTAATCACACATTCATTGCAAACCGATTCTAAACAAAATATCTACACATTCATTATTACCTACTCAGATTAGAATAGAAATGGGAAACCAAGAAAAAGTGTGTTAAATATTATTTTATTGAAAGAATTGCATAATAATAATATTAATAATAGTAATTTTTAAAGCAAAATTCCATGAATTGCTGCAACATGTCTCTTTAAGTCGTCTTTCCTATGTGTTCTATGTGGACAGTACGAACACTTATTCTTTTTCTCTTTGCCGCATTCCCCTTTATGTCTGTTCAATGTCTCATAGCGTTTATAGGATTTACCACACCTCAAACAATCAAATCGATGTAAACCTGCAATAATATGGCAGCTATGAGAATGAATAATGAAAGAGCCAAATTGCTATTGATAATAAAAAAAGTGTCAAATGGTTAAAAAAAAATTGCAGTCTCTAAGGAAGACATATTTACTACACTTAAAAACAGGCATAGATATAAATTTATTTAATCTTCGAAATGGTCAACAAATTTATATTAGTGCTTTGATGAAAAGTGCTTTTTCAAATGCTTATTATTAACTTCTTTACGATGTGTCTCTTTTGGACAAAAAGGACATTTAAATTTCTCAGTTGAATGAGATTCTCGATAATGTCTACATAAGCTTTCATAATGTTTATATGATTTGTTGCACCATTCACAAGAAAATGATTTTCCTAAAAAAAAATAATTGATTAATAATAAAAACTGTTAAAAAATCAGTTCGTTTTCGGGTTAAATTTCAGCCACATTTCATTTTAGTAATATATATATATTTATTAAATTATTATGGAGGACATGCAAGATGATAAAAATTAATAAATTTGATGTTTGGATCGACAATGTGCCACTAAGTTGCTTTTTTGTTTAAATCTTCTCGGACAAAAATCACAGCCAAATTTTGGAGGAACTCCACATTCGAAACGTATATGTCGCAGTAAATTCCCTTTATGTTTGTAACTCGAATTACATTTCGAACAAAGGAACTGACCATTCTCATTTGGAACAATCCTTCCAACTGCAATAACAATAATATCAAGTCAAAACAATGATATTAAGTAGCAACATAAACACATTTCAATTTTTATTATAGAAATGAATTAGAAAAAGAGTGCGCAAAAAATACTACTTTCAATTGACTAGCATTTATTAAATCACATTGAAAACAGATTGTTACAATTGATGCATCATCCGTACATGGGTATTGTAATTAGAGCGTTGTTTAAACTTTTTACCACATTTACATGTGAATTTTGGCTCAATTCCACACTCGAAATTAATGTGCCGACTTAAGTGGGTTTTTTGTTTGTAAGAACTACCACATTTCGCACAAGGATAACGTCCTTGTTCATCCATAGCGTATTTACTCATACGTTTGGATCGTGGTTGGACTTGATGGAATCTTTGTCGACTATCATACAAACAATTCCAATAATTCTCTAGAAAAAACGAACAAATAGTAAGGGATTTACGAACATTTATGAGCAACAATCACAAAGCCTACAATAATTACTGTTTCTGAGGAAAAACAAAATTACTCTTGTTGGTTTTGCCAAAGCGATTTATTTTTATAAAGTAATTCAGGTATACAGTAATAATATATTACATTTTTACATCAATATGGAGAGAAAGAACGCCTTTCCAACGTTCCAATACGAGGTAATCTAATACACACACACACCTACATGCTACTTTAATATTTATTTAATGCTCGATGGTGTTTCATTCGAATGTGCAATTTGAGTTCTTGTCGATAATAAAACTTCTTGCTGCATATGTAGCAAAGAATAGTTTTCTCTTTTCCACATTCGACACGTTGATGTCTCCTTAAATTGTTCTTCATTGTATAAGATTTATCACAGTTATCACAATGGAAACGATTTCCCATGCTTTTAAAACCTAGAAAAAATCAAATTTTATATACGGCTCAGGAATGTAAAATTAAATAAAAAAACAAAACTGAAAACTGAAACACAGTGAATGGATGTTATAATAAAATCAATGTAATTGTAAATATATTTATGCAAAATAAGACAGAAATAACAACAGGTTGTATATTTATTATCTAAAAACTAAATGAATTATTCAACATGTATCTTAGCAAGGTGTCTTTTCATTTGATATCTTCGTTTAAACTTTTTATTACAAAGTTTACATTCAAACATCGGTTCAACACCGCACTCATATTTCATATGTCTGTGTAAGTCTCCTTTATATTTATAGGATTGTTGATAGCACTTTTGACATTCGTATCTCCCCGTTTCATTATTATAAAGATATCCTGTAAAATAATCGACATAAGAATTGGAACACTCTCTATATAATTTAAAATTATTAATAAAGAAAATAATTATTAAAAAAACAAGAAAATCAGGTAACCATTCATTAATATTAGCTAAGCACTTATTTTACATGAAGAATTGAATGCTTTTTTAAATTGTAGGGATATTTAAATCTTCTTAAACACACTCGACATTGAAACTTTGGTTCAACACCACATTCATATTTAATATGTCTTCTCAAGTCTCCTTTGTTCTTATAAGATGCATTTAAACATTTTTTGCATTTAAATCTTCCATCAAGTGTAACCTCTACGAGCCATTCTGAAAAAAAATCATTTTCAACCATCACTTTAAAGGGAAAACAATCATTAATTAACAATTGCACACTCAACATTCAACGCAAGTATTAGAAAATTTAGAAACATATAACAGAGAACAGCTCAATTTTATTCATGCATCATGAAGTACAAAATTATTTAGAATGCGTGTCTAAATGACGTCTTAAATTGTGTCTGTGTTTAAATTTCTTTTTACAAAATTCACACTGAAACATTGGCTTCACACCACATTCATATTTCATATGCCTAATTAAATTACATTTGTTCTTATATGAAACTTTAGAGCACTTTAAACATTCATAACGTCCCTCGTTAATCGCTTGCACTCCTAGAAAAAAATTATACAATTACCACTAGTTTATCAGTATTTACATTATTGTAGAAAAATTTAATTTTTGGGACATAGAGAAAACAAATAAGTTGCGATATTAGCCATTTTTATTGACGACATTCATAGAAATATATGAGTGTTTAAATTCGCTTTGTGAATATCTCGCATATGCCTTCGTAAGTGCTGTTTTTGTTTAATGTACGTGTAGCAAATTGGACATTGAAATTTTGCTGGTGTTCCACAACCATTTTTCAAATGACAAAGCAAATTTTTCCTGTGTTTATATACTCTGCCACATTGATAACAACTACTAGGATCTGTAACAAAGCAAAATTTGACTGTCAAGACGGAAATTAACAAACAATTCAAAGGAATTGAACAAGATTGGTGCAAGGTTGTAAAAGAAACGCGAGCAAATTTGGTCCAGTAATTTATTACCACTGTCTGATCTCAAACGAAATGTTCCAGTTTTCTTTTATGAATGAAGAGCATGTGTCTTCGTAAATAAGTTTTCTGTCTTATGTCCTTAAAACATATTGGACATTTGAATTTCGGTGGTTTTCCACAGCCATATTTCAAGTGGCTCCATAAGTTCCTTCTGTACTTGTACACTCGGTTACATTTGACGCATTCAAATGAACCACCTGCAAAAAGAAAAAGGAAATTCAAGAACAACTGAGACCGTTGAATATTACACATAGAAAATTCGAGCCACCAAACAATTTTTTTCAAAGGAAACTGAACAATACTGCAAAATTCGTTTATTGAATATTATTTTAACATAATAGTTTATGTCTGGTCCGGATATGTCTTCGTAAATTGTCCTTTCGTTTAGTTCTATATCCACAAACGTGACAAATACATTTCGGCTCTTGTCCACATTCGTTTCTTGCATGTCTTCTAAAAACTTCATAACTTGAGTATTGTTTGCCGCATTTTGCACAACAATGTACAATGGAAAAGACTAAAAAGGAAAATACAAATTTAGTTTTAAAATGTGTCTATATAAAAAATCGAAATTATTGAGCATACAAAAGGGCAGTTTTAATATTTAAACAACGATATTTGTATGCAAAAAGCCCAATACGACCCACAGTTAAAATCCACATGTGTCCTTTATAAAACCACAATTTCTAGAAATAAAAACTTAAAAAAATGTTGAAAAAATTCCTTTTGGATCCATAAAGATAAAAAGATAAATTTATTAAGACTAAAATTACACTTGGTTTTATCATTTAAATATAGATATTTGCGTGCTTATGTGTATGTCGCATATGATGTATTAGACCATCGTTTCGTTTAAATGCAGACCCACAAGTAGTGCAGACAAATTTTGGTGGCACACCACATTCATATTTCATATGCCGTGAAAGACTTTTGAAGTGTTTATACGATTTTCCGCATTGTGGACATTGCAAATGCAGTAATGCTAAAAAGAAACAAAATGATAGTAAAACATAGAAAATATTCGTATATTCAAGTGCTGTGCAACCAATAATAATTACAAATACCCAAGTGTTTTTAATTAAATATAAGGGGTTCTTATTTATTTTTTTTCAACTATCATTATTATACAATATAAAAGTATCAAAAATAAATTATTCTATTAAAACTTCCACATCCATATCGACTTCTCCACGTTCAGAACTTCTTTCCCTTTTTTTATGCTTTTTCGACAATAAATGCGTTTTGAAGACATCCGGCCTTTTGCATTGATAAAAGCATAAATAACATTTATAAATCGCCTCTTTGCCACATTCGTATTCCAAATGTCTCTTTGTATTACTCCTCTTTTTATAAACCCTCCAGCACTTCATACATTGAAATCCATCATCTACTTGCGTTATATAAAAATCTGAATCTAAAAAAGTAAATTCATGTAGAAATTGTTATATATGTACTAACATATTTGCTTAAGACAGAAAGTGGGTGCTATGTACAAAGATCAATTAAATAAAGGCAATACTTAAAAACGACATATATTCTATTATAAACTTGATTACAACAGCAATTTGTGTTTTAATTTCAAATGCAACTGTAAATTGCATTTTCTCGGTGCTTTGTAACCACAGAAATCACATCCAAAAGTGGTTTTGTTCCGAGTTTTATCCTTACAGTAATACTTTCTATGGTTCCATAAAGAACCTTTGTGTCTGTAGCATTTACCACACGTTTTACACTGAAAATCTAAAAAATGTAACAGAATAAATGGAGATACAGTACCAATCGGGGAAATATATTCTCAAAAAGCATGGAAATTAATAAATGAACCACCACCCAGACCCACTAACATCTACCAAAACATGTTTTCCCGATAAAAAAAATATAAACAATCTGAAATAGAGGCAAGGATAATAAATAAATCATAAATTAAAAAAGCAATATATAATTCATGTCTTCTTTATAATATAACAAAAGAAAGTAAATAATTCATTGAATAAAATTTTATATATTTATAAACATTCTGTAGAAATTTAAGTTATTTTGAGCAGGTCTCAAGATGCAAATTCAATTGATGTTTGGCCCAAAAGAATTTTCTACAATTCACACAAAAGTATGACTTTACTTTGCCACAAACAAAATTTCTGTGGCTATTTAATGATTGATTTCGTTTAAACGATTTACCACAATGACAAACATATTTTCTCTCAATTTTACTTTTTTTCTTTGGCGAATTTGGTGGAATTACAACCATTGGATCTAAAACAATTTGAAAGCAATTAATTAAACTGAACAAATTTCAATGATTTTGTTATTAAGCAGATCACATTTGTTAATAAAGCATAAAAACATGTAGATAAACTCGATTTTATTGTAAATTAATTTTATTCAACAGAAAACAGTACATGATGATTAAATATGTATTCGGTATGGACAGACAAGCAGCTGGTGTCTGCGTAATGAATGACTTCGTGAAAATTTTGCATTACAAGCATTACACGCAAACGATTTCGGTTTGCCACATTCGAATTTACGATGATTACATAATGACGATGAATGTCTGTATGATTTTCCACATCCAGTACAAATGTATATTGCAGACTTTCCTACAACAATAAAGGGCCAGTGATACATTTTATTCGCAACTCAATTTCTGGTACATCACTAACTACGTACAGTGAAAATAATAGAAGAAACATGTAAACATACATATGTAATATATTAATTGCGGATGATGCACAATTTGTGTTTTAAGTTGTTTAATGTCGATCCTCTCACTAGAAACTGGGGTCTTCATTACAATATTAGAACATGCCCTTTAATTTTGCTGATTTCCTGATTTAACTCTGAAAACTTGTGTTTTTAGAAATGTTCAAACCAAACAGGATGAATGAAAGATTATTGGGAGAATTTTAAATACACGTATATCAAATATTTTCTTAAAAAAAATAAAAAACATAAATAAATAACAACAAAATATTTTTATTTGAATAAAGAATAAAGGATATAAAGAAATTATCCATAACCAAAATATGTAATAACAAAAAACAACAAGAACATCAACAAAAATTGAAAATCATCAAAAAAATCGAAACATCAAAAATGAACCGACGCTAGCGGCGCGAGAAGTGAATTCGAATTAGATGGGTTTTTAAATGATAATTACGATTAAATCGTCGAGGGCAAAGATAGCACTCAAAGCTTCTCCTTAACATCTTCTTTGCACAGTCTTGGCTCTGATGAACCCATAAAGTTTTTTGATTTTTGTAAAATTTTAGGCACTCGAAGCATCTTAATTTCGTATGCGAGGCCTTCGACCTAAATCTAACTCTAAGCGACTTCCCTATAAATATAAGAAAAATCTATTAACAATAGAGTAACGAAAATGAAAAAAGATACCAAAAACCCAACAAACAAAAAACCATCATAACATAATTAAGAATCATAAATAAAATCAATTTTGAATTGTAACCCAAAAAAAAACAAGACTTTTATATGTTATTAAAAAAATTAAAACATAAAGTATTAAAACAAAATATATTTTTATATGAAAATATAAAGTAAAAAAAATTATCCCTAATAACAAGAAAAATAAAAAATCAACATGAACATCAACGAAAAATAAAAATCATCATAATCGAAATATTAAAACTGAACCAAAACTAGTGGAGACGAGTTATATGAGTTTTTAAATGCGACTTTCGTTTAAATCGCAAAGCGCACAAAAAGCATTCGAAATTTCTTGACATTCCTTGTTTTGCATTTGACTTCGGGCAGTCTTGGCTTCGATGTACCCACAATGTTTTTCGATTTTTATAAAAATTAGAGCAATCAGGACATTTCAACTTCGATTGCGAAGCCTTCGACCTAAATCTAGCTCTAGCTGAATTCCCTATAAATATGAGAAAAATCTATTAACAATAGAGTAACGACAAAGAAAATAAGAAACAAAAAAAACAAACAAAAAATCATCATAACATAAATAAAATTAATCTTGAATTGTGACCAAAAAAAACAAGGCTTTTTAAAGGATATTTTCAAAAAGAATACAATCTATACATTTTACTCATTTCATAAGTTATATTATAATATTTAAGTATGCAGATACAAATAACAATTAAAATCGTAGTAAAAAACAATAAAATTAGATTTTCTTTGGCAACTGCATTGATTCAATTGAAAGTCAATGTAAAGGAAGTCTTTTTATTAGTTTTCATCACAGAATATATTATTTCCTTTGCTGTTACCAAAAAAATTACATCAAAATAAGTCTTGTTACGGGCAAATTGTCTATTGCAATACAACTTTGTGCATTCTAAAGACATGCTCCTTTAATTGATAGTTTCTTCTAAAATTCCTACCGCACAGACTACACTTGAAGCGTTTCTCTTTTCCACAGTCTTGCATTAGATGTACTCTCAAAGTATGACTATTCTTATAACCTTTGTAACACTGAGGGCATGTGATTACTGAAATAAAACTAAATTAGTTTCAATCTGTTAGAATGGCGATTTAAAAAGAATAATTTACTCCAAACACCAGAATTAAAAGGTATATTTTTAAGGGTCCTTAGTAGCAACTCAAGTAACGTCAGAAAAAGCAAATTTCTATATACATAAAAATGTATTCACTCCTAAAATGGGAATTGATTTTCATTTTTGAACTGTAATCGTCGAAAATATTTCCTGATGGTTAATGAAAATTCACTTTATTGTTTCAGAATTCGGTACAATTTTGCTATTTACAATAATGACAAGTCATGTAATGCAGATGTAAGGAATCTTTTCGTTTAAAAGATTTTATACATTGGTCACAAGCGAATCTCTTCTCTTTACCACAATCGCGTGATAGATGTACCGATAAAGAATTTTTATTTTTATACGGTTTATAACACTTAGGACAGATAACCATACCTAGAAATAATCAAACTGTGAAAATCAAAGAAACACTTATTCCTGTGGTCATGCAATTAATTATGGGACCGCTTGATGCAAGCAAATAGCTCAAATTGCATGTTAATATTAGAGAACTACAATTAATGTTGAATCTAAAATAAAGAATTTTAAAATGAACACGTCTTATAAATTGGAAGATATCATTATTTATTGGTAACTCTTACAATTCTGTTAAAAGGCACTTACAAAACTAAAACTCAAGATACAAACGTGTGAAAAAAACTTAACTATCATCAACTTAAAGTAAACAGTCTCAATAAACGATTGGTTTTCGTCAACACAAATAAGGATATAAATTTATTGTTTCAAAAAGAGGTTGCCATCATTGTCACGTCCGAAATGTTCCCTTCTGAATCCGTTTTCTGCGAATGGCGACCCCGCATATGGACATTTCGGTCATATTTGTGTTTAAAACGTCGAGGACATAAAGGGCAAGGATACATGGGCTCCTTGCCACATTCAAATTTCATATGGCGAGTTAAAGAATGTCTCAAACGATACGATTTCGTACATTTGGAACAGATAAACATTTCAGATAATGCAGATGTAACATCATTTTTAACCAAATGAACACTTTTTCGTGGCTGCTTTTTCTTCGTCTTTTTATTCTCTTTACCTGTTGTTGAAGAAAAAAACACTGCAAGTTATTATTATGTCTGATGTTGTACCCATATTATTCTACCATACAAAATACATGCAAACTAAAATAATAATTCTCTGAAATACTATTCAATAAACTAATTAAAACCAAAATACTGATATTCAAGTAAACTTGTTTACAGAAATGTACTTTATTTATAACGAAATATAGTGCTGATAATTACAAAAAAACAAACTGTTACATCGTTTTTTTAGGATGTGTATTTCTAATATGATTCTCCAATTCTCGTATGCTGTAATCTGTGTAACTGCATTGTGTGCATCCAAATTTCGTACGGACTTTCTTGCCCTTACAACTAGCCATATGTTCGGCATGCTTAGCGGTTTCATATAGAATTCCACAATTTGAACACCGCAAAGTGTCCACCGGTTTCTTCCATTCTTTCGCATCCAATTCGCATTTGTATTTCTTCTTCGTTTTCGGTAAATCTTCCGGTTTCATGTTGAGGAAACGTTTCATACGTTCAATGGTCACCAATTTTCTGGGCCTCGCAAAAACCGACCTCGACTCATTTAAAGATACATTCGTCGTTTTTGCAGTTAATTTATTCGCTACTTGTGTTTGCAGAATTTCCACATCAGCTGCCGGTATTTTCCGTTTTCTCGCAGGATTTGTTTTAGCTTTCGTTAAAGTTACCGCTTTCTCTTCGGTTTGAGATTTCGACTCACTTTTACCGAACGTTATATGAGAACTGAGCTCCTTTTTTATTCGTTCTACAATATCATCGCTCTTTAAGTCATCCACTTTTAATATCTTTATGTGTGGTTTTGTTTGTCCCAATTGTTTAGCACCTGAAAAGAAATGTGATTAGTAAAAAGCACAGAAAATAATAAGAAATGAAAAAAGCCCAACACAATTGGTAAAACAATACTAAAACTGATGTACATTGTATTTCTATTAGGTAAATTTAAATAAACACGCATTCAATTCATCTATCTGATTATTTCTAACATTCTTTTAAAGGTATATACAATATGATGTAAATGTATTTATTCCAGCCGCCGTTGCATTAATTTGTCTGTAATCTGCCTAAAGATTGCTTCATTGAACAATTCTTCATGTCTTCTTCGAATGTGCGTTTTCAAATGTGTCTTCTGGTAACCAGCATATGTACAATACGGACAGAAGAACGTACGTACTTTGTGGCACTCGAAACGTTGATGTCTCGATAAATTCGGCTGATGATTATACAATTTTCCACATTTGTTACATTGAAAATTTTTTTTTGGTCCTACAAAATTGAGAGTATTAACATATTATAAGAGACACATTACATCTATAGGAAACAATGTAAAGACACAACCAAAAAATTATAATCGAAAAAAAAGACGGTGACATTTTTTAGTTTATTTTTTATTAAAATTTTCTACCACTACCTTAAAGCATTTTAACATATTACATAAACATAAAGCAGTATAATTCTGGAAACAAATCCAAAGATGTATATAATATATGATATTCTATTGACAATAATCAACTGTATATAAAATATGAAAAGGAACTGTTCGTTTATTATATAAATGGTAATATAATCACATTTTAAAAATGAGTATTTCGGTTTTTGTTTATCGGTTAAGGATTTACAAATTTGTTTGTTGGTTTCTCTTCGAAATGTAACCTTCACCTAAACAATTGTTTGTATTACTAAAATCTATTTGAATCACCTTGCCACTTTAATCCACAATCGAAAATTAAATATAATAAAAAAATAATCTCAATAGCTGCCCTTAATAATGAAGCCACTTAAATGTTTAAAAAGTTAACTTTGGAAAGAGAGCATTTTAGTGCATCGCTTTATTTTGTGAAGCTTTTTAAATATATCACCGATTAAAAGGAATAATATGTAATGTAATATAATATCGCGTATTTAACAAGCACCTACCAAAAAAACCTAAAGCAATAACAATGTTTTATTGGGAATGTACACAATAAACAGAAGGTAACTTAACAACTAGGGGATAATGTGAAGGAACAATTTGCCTTCCATGTGATTTTCTATTTGAGGCACTCGTTTAGGTAATAAATGTCATTACAAAATAGGATTCAATATACATAATTCTTTATGATTATACAAATAGTTTCTATCACATCTGAGTATATAGTATTATATAAAAAATAGTTCACGGTTTATTCAAATTTAATTCAAACGTACAACGTTTAATTAACTTTGAATTAGTTTAAAACAGTTGTTTAGGAACAATAACAATTTTTTAAAAAGTTTATTTTTTGAGTATTATAAAATCTGTATCTTTAGAATGATATTAAATGGAATGATGACTAGAGTGGAATTTTTTTTTCAATTCTATACAGTATTGGTGCATTTGGTCCCACATCTTTTTCTTTATAGTAACATTTTACTCTCATGTTCCTACAAAATTGAACAATCAGGAATGATGTTGATATCACAAATTTCAATTCAATATGACTCTGAAAAGGAAAATTCTCAGTGTTTTAGGAATGCAATTATTGCTAAAATAGTGCGTGAAAACAATACATTTCTTGTATATAAAATAATTATAGGAACTTTATGTAAATTTTTAAAGCGCTTCTGAAGCCACTTTTGTTCCACATTTTAAAGCAAAATATATATTTATATCAAATCGAATAGTTTTATACATATATGTGTATAAAAATATGTATAGTTGTGCTGAATTTCAGTCAGCATTCTCAGAGTTCTCTCCAACATCTTTGACTTCATTCTTCATTTCCGTTTTAATTGCTGAATAATCAATTTCACGATGCATACGTTCCATATGTCGAGCCATGTGCATTTTCTGTTTAGCTTTGTAAATACAAAAAGGACACTTAAATTGTGGCTCTTTGCCACATTCCCATTTCTGGTGGTTCCTTAAAGAACTCTTTAATTTGTATGTTCGACCGCAAATGGAGCATACAAAACCGCCTCCACCACTGTTTCCACTGGCACCGCTGCCACTCTCTAGACTAGACCGATTTTTTGTTCTCGAACCAGATAATGTAAGATCGAGTGTCGATGCATTACTATTAACTGACTGTATCATTGATTTCTTTAAATTTTCACGCATTAACATCATGGGTAAGACGAGATGGGACGGCCAGCGTTCCCATGGACGGCTAACACGTAAATCTTGAGCTGCAAAAAGACAAAGGTTAGTGGGAAAGAAAAACAAAACAAAAGCGGAAATTAGACGAAAAAAACTTAAAGAGTAGTGAAAAGAAATTTAGTAAAGAACCAAAATATTTACAGTGATAAATAATATTTATAAAAATTAATTAAATAAAAACAAAAGGTAATTTGTATGATTGGGATTAGGAGTACTTTATTTTGAAATGTAAAGTATGTGCCTTTACCATCGAATACAAACAAAAATTAAAAAGAAAAACATTAATCAAATACATACAAAAATATCTTAAATCGTTAATTGAAATTAATTATAAAACGGGACAAAATAATATTAAAGGAATATAGACAAATTATATAAAATATGATTATACGCATAAAAGCAAAAAAACAAGTCTTTGGCAATGACAAAAAAAATCAGCATTGTTGAAAAGTAAAAAAATTATCCTAATGCGAAATTTGCACCTAACATTTCAAGGCAGTTTCTTAATTTTCAAATCCGGATTATTCTCCTCCAAAATACCAATTTTGTCCTTATGTTGACGATGAATGTGCCTAATTTGGTGTGCTTTACGCTTACATTTTTGGGGACAAAAAGGACACTGAAACTGTGGCTCTTTGCCACATTCATACGTTAAATGACGTTGTAACGAATCTTTTCTAATATAACTGCGGCCACATTGTTTACATTCAAAATGTCCACGTATACGATTCGATTTCTTTTTCGGTTTTACAAATTGTTGGGACCAAGCCAGCCACGAGTTGAAATTTTGCGATATGATTTCATTCAGTTCCTCCTTTAGTTCAATTTTTATTGGTAAACCTGCAAAATTACAGGTCTAGTTGAAAACGGTTTTCTTTCTAATACAATATTATTACTATTTAACTATTCAAACAAAAATATATCAAAATTTTACGAGACTAAAGTATACTGTCATAAAACAAGACTAAAATGAAATAAAACTCGTCCATTAACAGCTACGAAAATATCATTTATTATTCATCATACAATATGATTCTAATATAATTCTAGAAAATAGGGTTTAAAGCTTTCCATTTACTAAACATTGGGAATGTAAGAATAAGCCCACAACAATTCTTAGGAACCATCCGTATAATATATTTGATGTTTCTTTAATAGATGCTTTTTAATTTCATTTCGTCGGTGATTTTTGTATGCACAAAAATCACATTTATATTGTGGCTCTTTGCCACACTCCAAATTCAAATGTCTTGACAAATTTCTTCGTGCATTATAAACTCGATCACATTTCGGACAAACATATTTCTCGGATTTTTGATGTTGTTTCGGTTCGTCCGGTTCGAGTGTCTGTAAATTCTGTTTCAAATCCAACTGTGCTGCATGTAGCTCTAAAATCGGTGACTGCGTATCAATGTCAAGTGACTTTTGTAAAGGGATCAGTGTTTCATCAACTGTAAACAATTCAGTGACTTCAGTTTGATCGTCTTGATAAATCACTTGAATTGTCCAAGGATCATCTGTGCTTGTTGGTAATGTCTCTGGAAGCTGTATATCGTTCGTTAACAAGGGACAACTGTCTTTTGTTGTTACTATTTGGATATCTACAAAAAGACAAATTACAATTATTAAACGAGAAATTGCTACAGGTTAAATCACATTAAGAGTCACATTCTGGGAAACAACTCATTAGAGAGAGGATTTTAAAAGAATTTTTGAATCAGTCGATCAGAAGTTTATTAAATATTACAATAAATACAATTAATATTGATTCGTTTTCATTTGGTATAACATTTGATGGCCTTTTACATGTGAGGCTAAAATGTACGCCCTTCTAGCACGATAAGGACAATGGGGACACTGCAGTTCCGGCTCAATTCCACACTCCTGTCTAATGTGTCGACTAAGAGTCTTTTTGTGGTGGTAAGTTTTCCCGCATTTTGTGCATTTGAACATATGCGAAAATGTATTGCCATGGTGTTTACTTCTGCCTAGGAATAAATTGAAATAAATTATGTATTACGAATGATGGGGAAAACACAAACTGGCAGACAATCTACAAAAAAAAATAACTCAAAAACAAAACAAGAATGATGGTTTTGATTTGGGTATAATAAAGACTTTTCGTAACATTTGTTAAGTTTAAATAAAAAAAAGTGTTTTATTTATCATTGAGTACGTGTATACAAATTAATAAAAACAAGGAATGACATAATTGATCACTAGGTTCTAATCACATTGAACATTAAACATATAATTTTCTATGTATATTTTTTCTACCTCATTGCGACTGCCGATAAGTTTGTTAAGTACTGACTAGAATGTATCGACTTTAAATGGCTTATAAGTCGATGTTTATGTTTAAACGATTGTCCACAAACGTGACATTTATTTGTTGCTGTTTTGCCGCATTCAAGACGCAAATGCCTAGAAAGCGTGTACTTTCCTTTATACATTTTCGGACAATTTGGACATGGGAAAAATAATTTACTGTCAATTGATAAATCCAACTTTTTCAATTGTTCTAATTTATCATTAGTTAAACCAAGAAAAGGATTAAGAATGTCTCTAGTATCTGAAAAAGAAACCATTATATAATTATTTGTATTCATTTAAACGTGATATTGACACAAACACACACAAGCGAATGATAAACACTGATCATGATTGGATGAAAATCGGTATTAAGAATGTTATTCGTAATATTATACTTTATTAACTAAATAATACATGGCACTGTAATTCATAAACGAAAATAAATACTGAGAATTCACACAAAAAAAAGAAGATCAAACTAAATCAAACAAATTAGATTTAAAAAAATAAACAACTTAAATACTTAAACAAAATCATCTTGCTTTGGTTGTCTTTGGCGTAATTTTCCTATAAAAATGTCATGAGTAAATCGCATATGTTTCAATAGTATGTAACCGTGCTTAAACATTTTCGAGCACATTTTGCATTCGAATGTTGGTCTAGTTCCACAATCAAAACGTAAATGACGTCCTAACGTCTTCTTTTGTAGGTAAGTTCTTTTACAACGTGCACATCCATATCGTACACCCTGCGAATAATTTTTTAATTTCGCGTATTCCTCAGTTGAGGAAGCGTAAATTATAATACTTGAACCTGTAACACGAATTGTTTATGTTAAATCTCTTCTTTAACTTAAATTAAAGCACTCAAGATGCATGTAGTCACTAGATACTGATAATTGTTCAACTAACTATTCAATTTACTCTCAAACAAACTTAAAGTTGTATCAACGTCAATGGTGATTTTTATTACATTAGACAATACAATAAATTAACAACGATACCATAATCCACATGCAATTAATAAATCGTTTTGTTGATATGGAAATCATTTTCATGAACGGTTAAATGTCTTTGCAGCTGTTGCTTTTTCTTAAAACCTTTACTGCAGATATGACAAAAGTACGAAGGGCCTTTACCACATTCTTCTCTTTTATGATTACATAAATTCGATTTGTACTTGTACGATCTTCCACATTGATCACATTGAAACCGCTTACTTAGCCATGCTAAAAAATGTTTACATTAAAAATGTTTTCATGGATTTGAAAATCAACAACTTCAATGAATTTTTAATTAGAGTCTACAATAATGATTCTTTCTTTTGAAGACTTTTTAACAAAATCGGCAACCTACCACTTTCTATCTGCATGTGACTAGTAAATGTGAAACAATTTTTGTCCACTAAAACAAATGTTTTAATCAACATTTATCAAATCCAATCAATCTGATCAAATCTTTCAAAAAAAAATTTAGAATATAACACAATTACAACTGTTTTATTTTTCATTACAGACAAAATTACATTGTATTATTCTTGTATTAGAGGATCGCTTAAATGTTTTGTGCGTATATGCAATGTTAATTCGTATTTTCGTTTCCGTTTATATCCACACAAAGAGCATTCAAATTGGGGCTCCATGCCGCACTCAAACTGCATGTGACGCTTTAAGATGTGCTTGTGTTTGTAAAATTTTAGACACTTTGTGCACTGGAACCGTTTATCCGACGTTTGATGTAATATTTGTCGAATACGCTGTTCAGCTAATGAATGTTCTGAAAAAAAACACACCGTCAGAGAATTCCTACTTTTATCGTGTTTCAAAAGACAATAGCAGCCAATTGCAGGTACATTGAGCAGTGAGGAGACTTATACTTGTAGCAATATTTTATTATTCTCTATTTATTTTACAAAATCATTTCTATATTTCAGTCAGCCTTAATTTTTTCGTTACTGTGGCGATTTGCTACATGTCTAGAAAGGTGATACTTTCTACGGAACATGGACGAGCAAATTTCACACTTAAATCTGGGCTCCACACCCACACATTCCTCCTTCTGGTGTCGCAATAGATGTCGTTTATTCTTGTAAGTTTTGGGACATTTTTCGCATGCAAATCGAACGGAATCGCTCTCATTTCTGACATTTTGCTTTGGTATGGAATCATTTTCCTCTAATGTATGTTTTTTCATAAGCAGAAATTTTGCTAGCTTGCAATATTCCACAGCATTTTCGTACGCTAACGGTTTCACTAAAAATTACGCAATTCTAGTATATTTGTTTCTGTATTTATCGATATTAATAATTAAAAACTTCAATGACGAACATGCCGCTACTCTACTACTAGGTAAAAAAAATCACTACAACATAAAGTTTGGGCTATACTTATTTAAACAATGAATTGATTTTATTTAATTTATTCGAAAATGAACTTGTTTACTATAGTTCATAAATTGAAATTCAACTTAGTGCTTGAATCGAACAGTTAATTTAAAAGTACTTTCATTTAAATAAAATAAAAACAAATCATTTATTCGTGAGATCATTTCTGAATATTTTATGGGGCAATTTCAATCAACATTTGTATTATAAAAGGATAATGTAACCGTCTTTCTGGAACATATCTCTTAATTTTTGTGATACTGCCTCCTTTTATCTAAAAATAAAAAAATTAATCGAAACCCCGACATAATCAAAAAAATAAAAATAAAAATCTCGTACTATTCTCAGAATATTTATTCTACCTACCCCATTCAGGCCTCTCATTTGTTTGCTGTGAAGATTGCTCATCATGTAAAACTTCATAGGTTTTTTTATGGAATAGATAATCGACTACTCTTCTTATATTGAAATTACGATTTTACATTTTTTCTAGATACATCGAATAATATGAATTAATACTATCATAGATAATGTATATTGAGTATGGTAAATATCAATTTTTGAAAGTAATGTATTGTAATAATTAGCAAATTTACAGCTTATTAGCGAATCGAACATAAATTAGATTTATTTAAATTCGTGAAAAATATAGAAACTATTTAAGAGCTTAATTAAATCTTTGGAATACAGTTATTTCATTATCTTTCTACAGATAAAATAAACGACTAGAATTACGATTCACTCTCATTAAGATCTGTGCTTTGTTCTGTACACCGTAATACTTTTACTAAATTTTGGCATCAAACTGTGCTTATTATCGAAATGTCTTTTAAGATTTGACTGTTGATGAAATTTGCGATCACAAAAAGTGCATTGGAAGCGTGCCTGTTTTCCACATTCGTACACCATGTGTCTACGCATGTTGCCCCGATGCTTGTAGACTTTACCGCAGTTGTCACAAGGAAACCCACCTGTAGTTTCTGGATCAATTTCTTGAAGATACCAATCACCTTTTCCTGTAAATAAATATTTCTGTAGGTACTAGACGACTTTTATACTCGTTCTAACTCCACGCAGGTTTGGCCCAAACATTTAATAACACATACAAGGGAACTACCTAATAGAGAAATAAATAACGTGAAGACACAATTTCAAAAAACAAGTTTTATTGAATCTCATTCAATAGATATAATTTATTTTTAATTGTATTTTATCTTCATGAACGCTGGATATTGGAACCCATGGCCGGACTCTCATCAATTCCGAGAACTGTAACAAGGAAAACACAAACTATTAGAAATCAGTTTCATTTTATAGACAATAAATCACATTTACAAGTACATTACACAAATTATTTAATAATCAACAATATTAAATTTGATTATTAAATATAAAATCGTAATATAAATGCAAATAGTGAAAAATTAATAAATAATTTCACCACTGACAACTTTTCAGTAGATGAAATCATTTGCAAACGTATGAAAAACTTACTTTTTTAACATTTTTCCTCCAGCATCGGCGAAGCCATGAGTAACCATTCAAAGGAAAAATAGGATTCTTTCTTCAGGAAAAGGGAATTACATTTAGGAACCGGTTTTTCTTCGGAAAACTTCTTTGAAGTCAATCCATATCCATCCCATTTAATCCAGTTGTGCCGCCTCCATATCCAGTTTAACAGACGATCTCTTGAGATGAAAAATGAACCCCCCACTTTTTTTCAACTGTTAGTTTATTTTGGGTATTAATTTTCCATTTGCCATTAAGTCAAACATTATTTTAGCATCATAATACTGCAGATATATGACTTAAAATAAAGTTGAACCAAACAGCTTCGAAAAGAAAACACTAAAGAGGTTTTAACATATTTATTTCAAGTACAAAGTCACTAATTAAACATTCAACATCGATATTACTAATAATCTTATGATCAAATGATTACTAGCAATAACAATGCCGAAAAAGAAAACCCACACCGTCGAAAAATAACAAAGAAATCTTGCTATAATCATATTACGAGTGAAATTTCTAAAAACCAAAGGTAAAACAACTATTTTTCACTTGAGTTTAATAACCAACTGTCCTACAAAATGTCGACAATAAAATGTACAAGCAAAACCTTGATTAAACTTTTTCAACTTTTCAATTTACTAAACATTCTTGTCTAGTAAATTCAAGTCAATGACCGCATTAATTAGTTATAACGGTGAAATTATTTTTCCAACACAACAATAGCATTTCCTTTTACAATTCAACACCTACACTTGACATCAAAATAGCCAACAAATTGGCCTCTTCCATTAATCAAAATAAATTTATCAACATAAAGAAATGTTAATAAAAAAAATTGAACACACACTGTACTGAAAAAAAAATTACATTAAAACCTGTAAATAAAATTTAATTAATGAGAATAAAATAAAAGCAAATTGATTTTGCCTTTAAAGAAAAAGTTTCCAATTAAAAACAAATGGAAACTAAAACTAGGTTTAAAAAGAGACACCACAGTTCTTTATTCATTTTGAATAATAATCGTTTAATTTCAAAAGAAAAATTAAATTATTATTAATCAAAATGGAAACATAAAGAAAAAAATGTGCAAGATCAACTGACACTGATTCTATGAAATCTTCATAAAAAGTTTTATATTAATAAAAGAAAACACAAAACGTTTTTATCTTATGATAAAAACTACCAAGTGTTCAAATACCTCATTGCATACAATTGAATGCAACTACATAAAAATAGCACCATTTCACCACACTCTGCACTTAAAACAAGCAAAGAAAACTCTTTGCTTGCAAAAAAAAACAACAAAGAATCATTTAAACCATCACTAGTAAAGTATAGCAATATTTAAATAATTCATTTGCTTTGAGAATATCGTGATAAAAATTAGTAAAGTATAATTATTATCACGACTTAAAAATACATATGAAAAGAGTACCATTTCCACAACTGTGAAAATAGCACAAATAGTTTTTTTTTTACAAAATGTACATAGTTATAAAAATTTTTAAATATAATTAAAGCATGCACATGATAAATTACATGTTAGACCGAAAATAAAAGATACATGAGATAGAAGGCCAACATTTTAAGAAACTCAGCACAAGACAAGCGATATTTCACTTATAAAAATGACAAAATGCGAACAAATTTCAACTATGAAATATCACTCATCCATAGCCTTTTCAAATACACAAAAACCCAACATAATTTACAAATGTATGGCAAAATTCTTGTCGGTTTCAATGGGACTAAATCAAGACATTTAATAAAAAAAATTAATTGTAACAAGCGGGAGAAACCATAATGTAATTGAATATTGAGAGACTCACAGCCTCTGATTTGTATTGAAATCAAAATGTCACAATTTTTTATACGTAAAATAATTTGTTTTAAATTATATTCTTTAGAAATGTACAATTTTTTATTAAAAAAAGAACATTTCAAATTAAGAGCGGACATTTAAATACCTATTGACATTATGACTTCAGCCCCGTTCTCCCCCTTCTTACCTTGAGCATAAAATCTTAAAGTTATCAAAAAATCCGCAAAAAAATTCAACCAATAAGTTATTATATTACTAAAAATGTGATTTTAAATAGGTATAATTAAACGCCAAAAATGATATATTAAATTGAATAATAAAGAACTAAAAAAGCGGCTTTGATTAAGATTTGAATCGTTATTACCAATCATTTAATGGAGGGAGAAGGGTATACATATCAATAAGGGAAAAATATCACCATCACCAAACTACAAAGCAAAAAATTTACAGAACATAAGTCAAAAAACCTACAAAAGAACTACTAAAAATCAATTAAAATAATAAAATCAGAGACTGGAACAATTTCAGGGATAACTTTGCCATACAAAATGCAAATTTTAAACTTTAGAACCGTTCTGAACAAAACATATTCAACATTTACATTATATTATATTAAAATCTGTTTATAAAATAGAAACTGTTCAAGATATTTTATTCAAAACGACAAAAAAGTTGTAAATAAAATGAAATTTAAATCTTACCTTGAGAATCACGATGCGCACCTACAGCCTCTTGTGCAGCCAGAAATACTTCGTCTTGTGATTGATTCATATGCCAACCGCCAAATCCTAAAAAATTACATTTCATTTAATAAATCACATAAAATCAAAATAAATGTGGAATTTTACAAAACAGAAATCACCTGAACAAAAATATTATTCAGGAAAATTAATGCTCTACAAAGCATACGCATTAAAAAGTCGTTCCTATGATAGCATCAAATGATACAATCATATAAATTAATGCTGATTACATTCAACAAATTCAAATTACAACAAAAATTTGTTGTACAGAAATAAATTTGCTAATTATAATCAATATTAATTAACAGAAACAAAAAAAAATTGATACGATGCAGATTTACAATTTAAAAAAACAAACTGTAAAAACACCACAACGTATAAATTTTTTTTATTGTTCTTACGGTCGCTTATTTAATGCAAAATCAACAAAACAATATGTAAAATGAGTAAAGTAATTAATACCTTGACTTGATCCTTCGCCCGCGTTGCCGTGACTAGGCCCAGCTCCGTCGTCCATTTGTTCCATATTACTTAAATCGTCTTCGTCTAATGTCAAATCTTCAATACTGTCCTCATTCATTTCGTCCACATACTCGGATTTTGGTTCAATCATCAGTTCTGAATGCGCTTCTAATTTTTCTCTAATAATAGGAACTTGAACATCATCAGACGGTTTATGCCTGGATAGTATCTCTGATTTTGTTTCTACTGATTCAGGCACATCGGCATTAAGTTTGGACACGGCAGGTAACGAAGAGGGAATGTTTTGTGAGGTTAAACTATGCGTCTCGGATGAATTCGATGCATCGTGATTATCTAAATCGTCGCTCTTGCGTCGCAGTCTTTTTTTCTTCCTTGGACCAGGTGACTGGCTTCCCTCACGGCTATCGTCACGACTTCTCTGTTCAATGGTGAGTCCTTGTACTTTGGGTAATGCCGATGTGGGTTGAGGACTCTTTGGAGGCTGTGGCGGTACACTGGCCGTCTTTTTATCAGCTTCACCCTTTCTATTGTCGGACAGACCCTTGATTTGGAGCGATTCGGCTGCTTTTAAGAGAGCGCCCAATTGATCTTGAGATATGTTTACTTCTCCTCTGTACATATAGTCCATCATTGCTTTGAGTTCTTGGAATTTAACATCTTTTAATATCAATATTGGATGTTTGTCAAAGTGTCTGGAGAGTAACGACTAAACATAACAACAAAATTGCAATTAAAACAAACTGTTTGAAAAGGTGCATCAATTATTAATGTACCTCAAAATACGGACTACATGCTGATAGGACAACTTTGTGTGCGTTCAAATATTTTCCCTCAGCTGCCAATGTGCAATCCACCAACGTTCCGTTTTCTAATAGTGTGTCGAAGACCGCTACTAATGTTGATTGGTGGTTGTTCCACCGCAAGCAGAACTGTTGGTCGTCATCCATGTTTCACTGTAAAAAAAGAAATGCCGAAAATTGAATAAAAACACAATCACACTGGAATGTTTAGGTCAACAAACAAGTTACGAGTGTGAGTGAAAAAGAAGTGACCGTAAAAAAACATTACAAAAGAAAATCAACTGTTGTGGAACGCCATCAAGTTGGTAGCCGTAGTATTCCGGGAACATTTTAAAACATGGCCCGTCACGCAAGCTCAACGAAAAGCAACGTCACGATTCAAAGTGGGGGAAGGGAAAGCGAAGCGATCGCTTTTGAGCAATGGCCGCTTTTCCGAACTTTAACGGAAAAATGGCGACGCGTCCTCACAAAATTCGAGAATTTCAATATTAAATCCATAGAAAATCTGTTAAATCACCGAAATCCGATTGTTTCCAATACATTATTGATTTGTTTACATAAAAGAGCTTTGGGAAAATTATTTATGATTGCAAAAAGCTCGTTTACAAGAAGCTTCCTTTCCATGTTGCACGCCTGTACATTTCCCAAAACTCTTAAATTCCCAACAATTCCCCAACAATTTATACATCAATTAAATAGAAATGTTAATATTTACCTATTTTGGCACTATTACAAATAATATCACAAGTTTTTCAAACAATTGAAAATTTTCTATAGAGACGACTTGAGAGACAATGTTAAATGTATACAGGGCGGCTTCGGACTGAACGGCAGCCGGCTCGGTAGCGGCGCATCGATATCCGTACGGCATCACACCACAAGTTAGGTGGCGCGCCGATGACGTACGTATGGCTGCGCAGTTGTACAGAGCGCCGCTTTTGATACAAACCCACCAATCGCATGATGAGCTTTCGCCGTACTCAAAGCAGCGGGGCAAGCTTCGCATATCCATTTCGCCGTAGCTGGTACCCGTATTCCATTCGGCAATGTAGAAGTAGATGGTAGAGAGAGAGAATGGTGAAAATTCAAAAGAGAGAGCGTAGAGATGAGAGGAGAGAAATGAATTTGATCCACAACAAAATAGTGAGCCTGTCTCTTCTAATCGCACAGTCCGTTTTCCACTGCGGTCTTGGTTCTATTCAAAAACTGCATTTTTTTCGCGTCTCTCCTTTCATCTCCCCTTTCGTGCCAGTTTTGTTGTTACTATATGCCATTTATTTACTGTGCCAATTTGGATAAATTACGGCTATAACAGGTAAGAGTCCTGTTCGTGCCTGACGTTCCACTTTTCCATTGACATTTTTCTTCGTATGTAAATGATTGTATCCAACTGTTTATGTACTGCTTTCACCTACTTTACACACATACAGTGTTGTTTGGTTATTTCGCTTGTCGTATTTTCGTGTGGACCAATTCGAATTTGAATTAAAAGCCCTTAAAAGCTTGGCGCCGACCTATCCCCACGCAATTTACGCATGCATGCGTATTGAGTGTGCGCAACATAAGGTCTTTTGTTCTTCCTTCATTCCCTATTGTCCTTATGTCCTATAACCACCGCAATGTGCTCTCATTTATCCCACGATTTTCCAAACAAATGTCAACAATTGAACGATTGTATTTAGAATAAAATCCACTTCACATTTTTTTATCTTTAAAAACGCGCTTATATTCTCGAAAGATAAATTCTCGCTCTTATTTACATTAGCTTTTTATTGTTTGCTTTAGGAATAAAAACGCTTTTTAGTTGCGTTTCTAAGTTGGTATTCTATTTATATTTGATAATGTTTTTATTTTTTTCTTGTCTCTTTGGTACTTTATAGTCCTTCATATTTTATTATCAATACTTGAAATGTGTTTTGCTTCTCAAATTTATCTAAATCAAGTATTTGATTATTTGTCGAAACAACAATCTTGAAAACCGTTGAAAACCAGATAGAAATAAAAAAGCTCTCCCCTATGCGGGATAAATAAGGGAGGCAGTTTTTATAATTTTTTATTTACGTGCCTCTTTTGTATGTGAAAGGTGCACCACATCAACAAAAGACGAGAGACGGGTAGAAAACATGATAAAAGAGCACAAAATCAATAAGAAAGTAAAAGAGCTGATATCAAATGCACACTCAGGCCTTGTAAAAACACAACAAACTCATTGTTATACTTTTATGTTCTACTTAAACATTTTACTATCAAACAGAGGAAATATCCAAAAATTCAAACTCTTTAATGTTGCCTTGAAAGTTGATGTTCCCAAGTCTATTATTATACACCCCTTGGATGATTTCTGGGTGGGTCAAAAAGGGACTCAAACGGATATCCTCCCCAACAGAAACTTTTCAATATAGACAAAAAACTCGCTCGTTTCAGAATGTCTGGCCAACATTATTGCCTGCGATGGAACAATTACCAGACAAACATGACATCAGTTTTCCATCAATTACTGCAAAATGAGGCGTTCGTCGATGTTACATTGGCCTGTAATGATTTGTCATTGAAGGCGCACAAGGTGAGTTTTCTAAATAAAAAGCGACACATTCTGAGGAGATTTTGGCCGTTTCCAGGTGGTCCTGTCGGCATGTTCGTCCTATTTCCAGAAACTGCTGTTGGAGAATCCATGTAAACATCCAACCATCATAATGCCCCAAGATGTGTGCTACACTGATCTGAAATTCATCATTGAATTCGTCTATAAAGGTGAAATTGATGTTTCACAGACCGAGTTGCAGGTAAGCGTTTGCGGATACATTTTCTAACACTTTGAAAGAAAGCGAGAAACGAAACGGTTGAATAAAGAGAAAAACTTGAGAAACGATTTCCATTCTCTCTGACTTGCAATGACAATTTCGGTTTATGTATGTGTTATGCATTCACTTAAATGTGAAGAAAATATAAAAAAATATCATTCCATTGTTTATTATTCTCTGTTTAGTAAATGGAAAGGTACGTGTTTCTTTTCAACAATATTATGCGGATTGAATAAATTCGTATAAAAACGGATTTTTTGTTTTTGGTGAAATATGAAAAGAATCTTAGCTTGAGAGATAAAATTGTCTCATGAACTGTGCGTTAATTAGTCCTAATTAGAAATTAGTTTAATGTTTGCCGAAAAAATGAACGCATTTGCATAATGTAAAAGAATGTGTGAAAAATGTAAAATATGAGAATGGAAAAGGAAAAAAATTAATTTTACTTTAATTCGTAATTAATTTTTAACTAATTATAAAATGATTAGGAAAAAGTAACTGTTCTCAGGAAACCGTTTCATATATTATTATTCTCACTACATAAACACATTCTTCACAGTTTTATGTAATCGGAAATTTTACAATTTCAAATTTTCAAACTAAATTGAAATGCTCGGAATTGTGCCATCTGGTTGAAGTTGGACATGTTAATTAGTTCAAAGCTCAACGGTGGAGGGAGCCACAGTTCAGTTTCAGATTTTTAATCCCAATTTCAAACTTCAAATAATACAACATCTCCGATCTAGAATTAAGAAATCTCTTTCAACTAATCTAAATGGTAACCGCATTAATTTCTAAACACTAAAAACACTTGTTTCTCTTTTAACTATAAAAGAAACAAGAAAACTCGCAAGTCTTCCAAACCGTTTGAATTTCTACAAGTGAATAGAATTTTTCAGTCTCTCTTTGGACAATATTCGCAATCTTGACCTACATTTACAAAATCTGTTTACTTTCAATTTTATATGTTTCCATTTTCTACATACTAATATACCTAGTGGCCTATTTTTATACTACTTTTTCTTCGTCAAATAAAAAATATGCAAATATCTTATACAAATCTGTCGCAAAGTGTAACACATGACAAAAAAACTCGTTTTCAACAAATACACAAATAAAACGATTAACATAGTTTCCTTATAGTTGTCCCCCCAAATAAAAGAATTTAATAAAGATGAAAAGGCATCAAAAAGCCGATGCTGGCAGTTGTATACGTCATTGTTACGTTCTCCTTTGGCTTTGCCTTCTTCTGTAAAATTTCGCTTGATTATTTCCTGCGTGAAAATAACTAACTTTTCCGAAAACATTCGACAATTATACAGAACATCAGAGGAGTAGTAGAGAAGAGAGAGTCGTCGGTTTGCGATTGATTTTTATTGTATGTCGTGGTGGCAAAAGCGTCGAATTTTCCTTCCTTTAAACTATAAAACATGCAGCAGTCGTGGATGGAATGAAAAACGACAACCACTTACTATACGGGCTGCAATTCATCCTCCACTTCATTCTATTCACGTAATATGTGAATATCGTCCTTCTATATAACTGCATCCAAATCGGTCCATTATATGCTCCTGAAACAATGCAAAGTAGAAAGGCCAATTTACCAAAATTTCGTTAAACAAACTAACTTTTGGATACCGATATGATGAAACACAATAAAATAACAACACTTAATACTCGGGAGATTTAAAGTATTACCCTCCTTTAGAAAGTTTGCGTTCAACTATCGAGACACGAGAGAAGCGGAAGCAAAAGTCTAAAAGTGACGCAAAGAGGATTCACCTCGCATTTCGGTGTAAATTTATTGTAGTCATTAAATGACGGGGGCTTTCCTCGACTTTATTGTCGTCTAATCAACAATATCAGATGTTAAAAATTGAATGGATTCATTTGAGTAAACCCCCAAAACACTGTTTTGTCTCCCTTTTGAGAATGTGCTGTGGATTTGAAGCAATTCTTCGGCGAATGTTCCAATTTTCCGTGATGTAGCAACATTTTCCTGCTTCCTCTTCTGGGAGTATAGTATTGTATCGGCAAGCGGGGACCGACCGCTACCCACCCGCCCACAGTTAGTGGCATAGCCGCCGCCGCCGCCCCCCAACAAAAAGAAAATACGATTTGGCGGCAGAGTGGAGAGCGAGAGCAAGCAGCAGCAGCAAAAAAATGGAAGTCCTTGTCTGCAAAAACCCCCAATTAAAACCGAAGTTGTAGTGCGTGCGCCGAGCATTTCTCGATCTATCACGGGGTTGCACAGCCCGCAGCATCCCCTAGTAGGCTTGCTCTTGTTGGCTGGCCAGTCTTAGTTCGCGCTTGTCCCAGAATTCAGTGACTGAAGGTCGGCCGAGGTCAAAATCTCCTCCAAGTAAGTACAGTCACACCAAACAGTAAAAAATCACAGTGAACATTCACCATAATATTGCATGTGTCTTGATGGGACGTAACGTGTCATCTTTGTCGTAACACACATGGCCATTTCGGGGGGGCGAAGGTCCGTTTCAACCGGATGTAGATCGGCAACTGTTTGCGACGACGGACGCAGGACTCGATCCTGCCGCCCAGGTGGATGCCGCCTTGCGTCTCTTGCATTAGCACGTTCTTTGTTTTGTTCCTTATATACATCCGAATTCTCTTTTCCATGTCTATTCTTACCACTTTCCTTCAAACTATATGTATACGGAGTACGAGTACTCATATTGCTGGTGTTCAGTCGCCGTGTGTGCCTTTTGCTGCACTCAATTCCAAATATAAACTTTTACTATCATTTTTATGGTCGTGGCTTACGGTCTTCACTTTTACACCATTCATGTCTCTCACACTTTATTACATCTTAACAATAATCCCGATATTTGAGTTTTTCTTCTGGATGAAATCGCCTTTTCACTGTAATCAAATGAGATTCGAATGAAAGTTTCTTCGTCTTTCTATCAATTGTAATTTGCATTCGAAAATCATCAGTACGCAAATCGTATTGATTATTCATCTGCTTCAATTATACGCAAGTAAAAACTTCCTTCCTTCAAACTCACTAAAGAAAGATGCTGTCTGCTACTTAATTTTGAACACTCAATAACGATTGAGGAATATTTTTTTATTTATCATTTTAATGAAAGGGAATTGAATTACTTTCAAAATAAAAACTAATTAATAAACGAGAACTTTATTTTAAGAGCATTACATTTGATTATTTTTTTCTCTCTGTATGCTGATAGAAATTGATCCACCCTTCATTTGGAACTTTGATTAAACCCAGCAATAGAGGAAAAAATTAGTTCAGAAAGCTTGAAGGGGAGATCATTGAAAACAAAGGGTTTATCTCTCGAAAATCATTAAATGATCGCGTATTTTTCCTATGTCTCTAAGGCGTAATTTTATCATTCCAACAGCAATCCCAATTATCGATAATGAATTAACTGAAAAGATGGAATCTCAAGAGTAATTCTCAACACTTGGTAAAAACGTATAAAAGTGATATAGAATTTCGGAGAATGAAATGCGATTAGAAAATTTCGAATGCACTCGCAACACTCGTGCACGGTTTGGCGACTGAAAGCCGTAAACCAATACCTGTTTCATGAGTTCTCTTTTTTTACCTCCTGACCGATGGCGAACAATAGACGACTGCTAGCCATCAAGCAGCTGTTATTCCCAGTGAATGTAAAATAATACAAGAGTGTATGTCACCGTCTTAGTGTAACATTGTCCGGAATAGTATAGAACAGTAGTATCATTACTAGATGAGAAATAAAAGCTAAGGAATAAGTGAAGCCGTCCTTGAACCCGGTATTGATTAGTCGAGACACAGCATCACTTTCGCCAGTGCGTGCCCGGAGCGCCAGGCAACCCCCCGGATTAGTACGGATGCCGGAACTAGGCTTGTCCCCAGGGAATACGACTACAATTCTCAGTAAATCTTTTAAAACTACATGTCGACATGTTCAGTTTAGTGTTGAAATAGAAGCATCCCACTTTGAAAAAAATCGTACATAATAAAATTGCAACTGTTTGTTTTCTTCCACATTTCAGTCACTGCTCCGTACAGCGGACCAATTAAAAATCAAAGGCCTTTGTGAATCGCCGGACAATAGTGAAGAGGACGGCGGCCACCAATCACCGTTGTCGCATTTCGTCAAATCGCCCCGCAAGTCCACATCACCGAAACAATTCAAATTGCAACAGGAAAACCATAGAAAGTACAAATACAAACGGCACAATCATCGCGACAAAGAGAACAACGCCACCAAGGACACAGCATCAGATGAAGAAAATGACATGCCAGTAATCGTGTCGGATGAACATAAACGGAAACGTTTCGAACCAGAACAGACGAAACCGCTCAACATGAGTAGTCATGGTATTATTGCAGGCCAAGTAAACTGACCTCGAACTAGACAAAACTCACACATTTGTGCATTCTCTCTTCTCCTTTTTTCCAGACGATATTTTCACAGTTTGGTGTCGACACTGATGACTTCCCACCTGAGCCGCCCGCACCATCTGCCATCCCTGTTGGCCATATGGACATGCAGGATCACTCGCCGACACGTACACTCCTCACCAACACCGCCATCCATCGTACCGACCTCTCCGATTCCACCAAATACACGTTAGATATCAAAAAAGAGTCAGACATCAAATTCGAAACGCTGCGCTCATACGATCAGGAATCGATATTGGAAATTGATTCGCGTATGTCGGGTGCGGAACATTCGTTGGACAGTCATGACGATGATCGGTACAGTTCGATGATGGTGTCACCGGAATACAATCGAATCGTGCCCGGCATTTCGAACAGTGGCGATGAAATGTCACCGTTGAAGAACAACGATTGCAATGAGATGCAACACCATGTGGCCCGATCGCACACCGGCGGACCGAAGACATGGACACAAGAGGACATGGATATGGCATTGGATGCACTTAGGAATCATAATATGAGCTTAACGAAGGCGTCCGCTACGTATGGGATCCCGTCGACGACGCTATGGCAACGGGCGCATCGTTTAGGCATCGATACACCGAAGAAGGAAGGACCGACAAAATCATGGACTGAGGAGAATTTAAATAATGCATTAGACGCTTTACGAACCGGAACTATATCCGCTAACAAAGCCAGTAAAGCTTTTGGTAACTATTTGGTATTAATAATGGAGTTTTGTGTGAAAAAAACGGTTTTTTTGCAGGAATTCCGAGTAGTACGTTGTATAAAATCGCTAGAAGGGAAGGAATAAGACTGGCAGCACCATTTAATGCAGCACCAACCACTTGGACACCGGAAGATTTGGAGAAGGCATTGGAATCGATCCGAAGTGGACAGACGTCCGTGCAAAAGGCGAGTACGGAATTTGGTATACCGACTGGCACGTTGTATGGACGATGTAAACGGGAAGGTATAGAATTGTCTCGATCAAATCCCACGCCTTGGTCAGAGGATGCGATGAGTGAAGCATTAGAAGCTGTTAGGTGGGTGTTTCGGTTCTTTCTAGTTGAATAAATTAATATCGAATGTATGTTACACAGATTAGGTCACATGTCAATCAATCAAGCTGCAATTCACTACAATTTGCCTTATTCGTCACTATATGGACGATTTAAACGTGGTATTAAATACGATTCCGATAATATCGATGTGAACCAAGATAGTCAATCACAAATGGATACACATTCGATTGGAATGGATTATACAAATTCACATCAACAAATTCCCTATCAGAATCAAACGAATAGCTGAGGAATGGCCTTCAATTTCGACTGTTTTTAATATTAAGACACCAAATGAGAGACGTTTTTAAAGAATTTTAAGCGATGAAAACAAAGTCGAATAATTAGCTAATTTTAAAAAGATAACTATAAACTAATTTCATATAAAAAATAATAATACCAATGAGTTGCTGTGCTACACTCTTTAACAGAACAACGTTAATTAGAAGTTTTCATTTGCTGTTTTTAATACAAAGTGCAATATTAATCTAAAATACGATTTAGAAGTTTAGAACTTTAAAAAGATTGTAGTTACTTAATTTATAACAAATTGTTATAGCCTGAATTTGTACAATATATTTTTTATTGGAATATTATTGTTGATTTTTTTATGTATTTCCTTATTTTAAAAATTTGTTTTTTTGTGTATGTTATATGATGATTTTATTTTTGTTTTCATAATTGTATCTGAGAGTTATTTTCATTTTTAATAAAGTAGTAAATATCTACAAGTATTTCTCATTTTAAAACTAATAATTTATTTCAAGAGTTCAATTTTATTTACAAATCCGCTCTTACACCAAATCCCGGGCCAGGTGGATCGCCTTTCAGGGATGTGGGCTCGCCGATCGGTTCAGCTGCAAATCGTCCGTTCCTCGGACCGGCGCGTGGTCTCTTTCCACTTTTAAGGTCGGCTAAAATTTCTGCTGTATCTTGTACAGTTAAATCTTCCTAATGAACAAAGAACTCGGTAAGTTGAAAGCAATGCAAAGTCTGGATTGAATTACGTAATAGTCGTCGTTGACTTGAATCATGGGTGCATTCACACATGCTCCCAAACATTCAACTTCTGATATTGTAAACATGCCATCGGAGGACGTTTGGCCCACTTCTAAATTTAAATCGCTTTTGATTTTTTCTAAAATCTCATCAGAACCCCGTAACCAGCAAGGGGTTGTGGTGCATACTTGAACGTGGTACTTTCCAGTGGGTTTTCTGAAAGCAATTTCAATGAATTCCTCACATGAATCGATTTGTGTTGGGTAAAGATTACCTCATAAACATGGTGTAAAAGGTGGCCACTTCGTAAACTCGCATTCTAGGTAAATTAAGAATTTCAGCGACTTTATGCATAGCAGAAATGGGTAACCAACCATGCTGTCTCTGAGCTAAATCAAGAAGTGGAATCATAGCCGCACGTTTGTGGCCTTCAGGGTAAATCGCTAATAGAGCCTCTGCTCGCTGGAAATGTAGGGTTATGTAATACTGCACTTTTCTGTATATACTTAGGAACCTTTTGGTTTTCTGCTGTAAATTCAAAAGGCGTATCTGCATTGTCTTCGGGTGTATCTCTGTGAACGAATAAACTATCATGTTGTAAAGTGGCAGTGGTTTGTAATGCCCGTACACCCAAACAGTGTCTCTACAAAAGTAAATATAATAAGAATAGTGTAATTTGAAAAAATGGTAAACATACTAAACCTGATCCTAAAGTATTAAGCGTACGAATCATAGTTAATTCTTGGTTTATGTAATAATTTTATTTGGGAAAAGAAAGATTCACAGAAAACGTCAACCCAAATCGACGTCTTCTTCTTCACAAGTATAACCTAACCTCAAAACCTCAAATTGTCTGTCAACAAATATTTAAAAATCGTAAAATTGACTATCAAATACACACTTATATGTTCTAGTATTTGTGTTATTCTTTGCTTTGTCAGTATTTCTTACGTTATGTATGTATAAATATTTTTTAAGATGGATGTTTGCACCCGCAGTGGATTCCAATGTCGAATGTTACGACGTAACAAGTTAATTCTACTTTTGGTTCTTTTGCGAGTGCTTTTGCTAAAAAAACAGATGTTATCTAGACGTAAACGATTAAATAGAAACAGGCCCCAAATGAGACCAAACGCTCTTAGTTTACTTCGTTCGTACGATAGTAGCGATAGTAGTAGCAGTAGCTCAGATGAGGAAACTCAAGAAGAGCAAAGAAGAAAACGACTGTAAAGATTTAAGAAAAAATTCATTCAACCGACAATTAATATTGTATTTAATTTTTCTAGAAAATTACCGGTACCAGATATAGTATTGCCTACTAACAATGGAAATTCAACTAGACCTGAAAATGAAGATGATCCAAGTTTACACGAGGGTAGAATACGATCATTTCCACATGAACGTGGAAACTGGGCTTCCTTCATTTCCACCTCATGCGACATATGTGAGTATTAAAAAGCAATCATATGGGTGTTTATTCCACATTCCATTACAGATGAGACTGAATGTCTTCATGAGTTAACCCCAATGTTACTCGACATCCTCCCGACATCATTAAATGTGAAAGAAGTTGATGACTACCATATAACCTTAACGAGGACATTTATATTAAAACACCATTGGATTGATTTGTTTGTGAGCACTGTTAGAACAAAAGTACCTCTATTGAAATCGTAAATTGTCATCTATCGCCTGATTACAGTTATACTAATATTTATTATTTTAGATTTATCATATACCTCAAGAATATCAAAATTTATTGCAACGAGGAACGAACAAGGACGTTTATTGGATACTGTGTTCAAGATGACACCAAATTAAAAGACGTTGTCAAGAGAATGGACGAATGTTTAACCGAATTCAATCTACCAACATACTACAAGGTTCGTTCAAACCTTTCATATGTGATTTCAATTAATTCTACTTATTTTAGGAGCCATCGTTTCATATCAGTCTCGCCTGGTGTGTAGGTGATCATAAAACCCAACTAGAAACTTACATGACAGAATTTAATAAAATCTTAAAAAATCACTTTACATCAAATGGAAGATTTGTTATAAAATTTGATGATTTAAAATGTAAAATTGGCCATAAAACATACACATTTCCAATAAATTAACATTAAAAATTATTCATATAACATACAGAATCGTTGTATATCTAACATTGCAATCTTACTATCATCGATCGACTTGTAAATGCCAACAAGCATTACAGCCTGTTTAGAAACGTCTCTTTTCAAAGACACCAAAATCGTTTGCAACGAGTTCGATTGTTGGTTTAAGAAACGCACAAAATTGCCAATTGCCTTTGAATCTAACGCTGCATCCGCTTCATCCAACACCATAAACGGCGAATCCGTATTATAATAGTTTAAAGCAAGTAGAAACGCCATTGATGCCATCGTCTGCTCTCCCCCCGATAATGTGGTATTATTTAATGGATATTGTTTATCGGGAGGTGTGCAAATGTACGTAACGCCACCCAAATACGGTTCCTCCTGATTCTCCAAATACAGCGAAGCCGAACAGTTGCGACAGTCTAACAAAGTTTTATAAAAATCGTCCACTAGTCGATTGAGATGCTGATAACAATTGTTAAACAGTTGAAATCGTTCCTGTTTCACTCTCTCAAATTCATTTTGATTATTTCGCAATTCGATTCTGGTTGTACTGATTTGATTGTGTAGCGATTTTAATTGATTATTGCATTTCTCGAATTTTTTTCCAGCCTTTCTATCAATATCCTCGTAACTACTTAATGCCGTTTCGAGTGTTTGGATTTTATTCTGTAGTTCATTTATCGTATTTTCCAGTTCATCACTTTTCAATCGGCGCAAATGATGCGGTATTTGGTCGAAATCAAGCCGGATTTTATCCTCTTCTCTGTAAATAGCGTTGGACAGTTCCTCATCGGTTGGTGTAAGTTGCGATCTTTCACTCATGCCGGCAATGTCCACCAAATTTCCATCCAATATCGGAATGTCAATGGCCTCCATCTACGATCAAAACAAATAAAAATTGTGATTTTCCCAAAAAAAACCATTAAATTTACATAGGACTGCATTAATAACGAATGACGTTCCATTTTCAATTTCAAAATTTCTGCCTCACAAAGTGTTAAGTTCGTCTGTTGCTCCTTATACTCTTCTACAATCTGTTTACGTTGTTGTGCTAGTTTTCTTATTTCATTGGTCACATTTTGAATGCGAGTATTCAGTTCCATTGTGCTGCAGTTTAACTTGTTTTCATTAGTCTTCAAGTTTGCCAGTGCTTCTTTTGCTTCCTGTTCTTTTTCTTTAAAGTGTTTTAATGCCTTCTGTAAATCCCTGACCGTCTCCTCATATTGGTGGATTTTTTCTAAACAAAAAGCCAACGTAACATTTGAGACTGGAATTTAAACGATTTTACCTTGATGTTTTAAATTTTCGGTATAATTCAGACAGCAATTGATACGATCAATTTGTATTTCAATATCCAAACGCTTTTGTTTACGTGCTTGATGATCGAGAAACATTTGATTCTCTTCGAATTTGCGAATATTTGAAAAACCATTTTTTATACAAAAATTTGAGAAAATCTCATCTTCGTTCTTATTAATTTGCTCTTGTATTTCATTGATTTGGAGATTGAGCTCATTGATTCGCTCTTCTTGTACTGCCATCGCATTATTAATTCGGTTTATATCTGACTCTAGTTGTGCCAAATCGCCGTCCAATTTTTGAATATCTCTTTTCTGAAAAAACAAGCCAGTAAGAATTTTGTATGAAAAGAAAAATAGAGCAATGTACAATATTTGTCTCTTCGATTGTAAGATACTTTAATCTCTGCTCCAAGCCAGTTTGTTCAATTTCAATGTTGCTTAATTCAAATCTTTTGTGAGCTACTCTTGCAGCGTCTCTTTCTTGTTCCAATTTTTCCTAAAAGCAGCGTAATATTTTATTTTTTCGCGCAGTAGAAAAATGAACTTTGCGCATATCTCAAATTACGAAAATTCTGGCTTCTCATTGGTTGATTCAAACTTTAGTTTCAAATCAACAAATGGGAAGCCAGAATTTTTCAAATTTACGCGCGAAGGAGAAAAATAATGAATTGAGCTTATTATTCTTGAAAACTCACTTTTTCCTCTTTAAGCTTGTACAAATTCTGCACATCCCATTTTCTCGCTTTACGCGACAATTCAACAACACCGCCGGAAAACAATCCGGACTTTCGGTAAAAAGTGCCATCCAAAGTAACCGCCTAAAAAATAAAAATTAGTAATTACATTTAATTTTTTTTTTAAAGTTACATTAAATTTGTGTTGACTTTCAAATGAATGATATCTCGCATCTTCATCCCTTTCGCAAATAATCGCGTTATTCACAACAAATAAAATCACTTTTACGATTTTCTCGTCAAAATGCAATGCATCATACACTAATTTCACCCCATTTACGCCTCTTAATTCAGTATTCAATTTGTACGGTCTCAAATGTGCAGCCGGAAGAAAAATCATTCTTCCCAATTGTTTCACTTTCAAATATTCAATACATTTGGTCGCTGTCTCTTGTGTATCCACAACAATTGCATCCAAATATTTCTGAATAACGCGAGTTAATGCAATTTTGTGTCGCCTCTTTTTCGGTTCACACAAATCCAGCAATTTTCCCATCTGAAATTCATTACATTAACCACATTAATTGATTTTCTCTTCAGAAAAACAAACCACGCCATCGGGAAAGCACTTTTTCAGTTCCTCATAGCACTGATTAATTCTCTCGATTTCTTTATCTTGTTTGTAGTCACCGAGTTCCGATGAAACGATATTCAAACGCTGTTGAATTTCACCCGCTCTCCTATTGACTCTCTCGATTTCCGTTCGGAATTCCTGCACTTTTCTCGCTCCCTCTTGCATTTCTTTTTCCAGTGAACTGAAATGAATTCACACATTTACACATGGTGCTGGAATGTTTAATAGAAATACCTTTTCAAAGCGCCCAATCGACTCAAACGAATTTCTAGCGCTGCTCTCTCTTCGCTTTTCCGTTTGAGCAGTAATTGCTTCGCTGTTTGATTCTCGTTCAGGCTGCTTAAACGGTCCGTTTCACATTGCTGTGAACATTTGACCAAGTCCAGTTGTTGTACTAAATGAATCGACTTCAAAAGTGCTTGGTTTTTAAGTCGATAATATTCTTCCATCTCGGTGTCATCTAAATCGTAATCTCCACTCTCTGATAGCGATTTATTAAGAAGTGATTGCATTTTTTCCAGTTCATTATTGAATTGTTCAATGTCTCTCTTTCGTTTCTCTTCGGAAGCGCGCAATTCCGCTAGAATGTTGTTCGTTTTTAATAATCTCTTTTCCGTATCCAATACATTTTGATGGAATTTAGTGATTTGCGAGTTTAATTTGGATTTCCGTTCAGTCTCGTTTAAACTCTCTTCAATTTGGGAGAGATTGAGGTAGAATTCATTTCTGTTTCTTTTCTTTGCATCAATGGAGTCTCGTAATTCTTCTCGTCTCTCTTCCAGTTCAAAAAGACGATTCGTCATAAGAGGCAGCTGTTCTAATGCATTTCTCAGTTTATTGGCAATGGAATAACTCTGGAGCATTACAGACGTTCTTTTAGTTGTTTCCTGCAACAGGAAACGTTATTTAGACAGATTTTGATGAATATTAGAAACAATACAATTTCCTCGTTTAATAAATTCGTCGCCTCCATGTGCTGGATACTAGAACGGTGCATTTTCACTGTTCTACGTAATGATTTTACTTGGTCCACGTAAAATTGTAGTTTGTTGCGTTGAATATCTAACTGTTTATTTAATTGGTCGTAAGTTGTGCGATACTTGATCGATCTAAATGGTGTGAATTGATTAGATTTAATGAGTTGATTGAAAATTGAAGTGAATTACCCAGAAAATTGTTCTAAAAACTCAGTTAGAGACTTAGGGGGCATTAGAGCGATCCGTTGGGCGGTTCCCTGGTAAATTATGGAACTTTGAAGGTGGACTTTTAAATTTTGCAGATTCCTTAGAAAGACTGCTTCACTTACAACCTTAAAAGTGAAATAAATGTAGTACAGTGTAGAATTTTGAGTATTTCACGGGCTAACATTGTCATTGATTTGATAGTCGCATGTGTTGTTTTTATGTATGCAGCGTTTAAAGTTCCACACTACATCATTGTCTTTTTCGTCTCTTATTGCAATTGTTACTGAAGCCCTAAACAGAAATCGTATACTGTATGTTATGTTAAGTAATGTGGTTACTGCATACTTGGTGATCTTTGAATCTTTTCCTGATTTGTTAATCAACTGGCAATAATTAGAAACTCGTAGATTCTCGCAATGTTCCCCAAGAGAGAAAGCGAATGCATCGAAGAAGTTAGACTTTCCTTATAGTAGAAAATTGTTTGTTTTATTGTTAGTATTGTGTTAACAGTTGTTTTCATTCTTACCAGATCCATTTCTTCCAACAAGACAATTGAAAGCTGTTAAAGGCTCAACTCTAAAGACGCCTCTGAAACTCTTAAAATTTTCGATTTTAATAAATAGGATTTTGCAAGGCATTGTTAGTTTCTATGAACTATTGACTGTTCTATAAGCAAGTTTTGTTTTATTTATTAGTACAATGTTATAATTAGCGTTAAATTAATTATTATTAGTACAAGACAAAGCACATATACAGCACAACACAGAAATTAGAATTGGCGGCAAATAAGTGGCTAGTGCAATGGTGGGGACAGCGGAACTACGAAAATTACAGAAACCTTTTTTTTCGATTGCTAATTTTTCCAAAATATCAATACATTATTAATAAAATAACTTAATTAATGATGTATTCCCCTTATATAAATCATTTATAGATTTATATTAGCGAAAAATCACCATAAAACAAGATCTTTGAATGTATTCAATGTTTTTTCTGATAATTGCAGATTTATTTTGACTAACGTAGTACAGTTCATTTCTCACAAGAGATTTCATTGGCTGAGTGGGAGTCGACCATTTTGCGATCGTCTATCGTCTTTGCATTTGTTCTTCTGCCATTTTTACTGTTCTTGGTTAGACGTGTTGTGTTTCAACAGAATAGATTAAAAAAATAAGCAAAATAAAAGTGATTTTAAATAAGTAAGCAATTTATTCACGTTTTTCGTTTAACCATTGCACCCTGATATAAATCTTTGTAGTGTTCCATATTTTTGCAGTAGGCCAAAAAATGACTTTTATCTGTAAATGTAATCCATGCCATTTGTTACAGAAATCAGTGCTGTTATTAAAAAGTACTTCTAGTTTTTATAAATATAAACCAGCAATCGTACGACCAACTCTCCGGACAATGTAAGTATTCCATCCATTCCTTAAAGCCATTATTAAAATTATTGATTTGTGCTCCAATATGGGAATATGGCGTTTAATTACCACAAGCGGGAAATTTAAATAATCTCTTTCATGCAGGTCGTACAATAAATACAGTAGAAATGACGGATATCCTTCTGATCGAAACGGTGATTATGGAAATAACAAAACCAACTCATACTCCAACAAATATGGATCAGGTGATGGAAATTTCCGTACAAATTTCCGCAGCAGTGGCATAAGTCGCTTCTCCAACAGTCAACCAACCGAACTGATCAAACCGGATTGGAATGACAAAACACTCGAACCAATTAAAAAAGATTTCTACGTTCCGCATCCATTGGTTGCGAATCGATCGTCATTCGAAGTGGAACAATATCGTCGCTCCAAAGAAATCACCGTTGAAGGCATGGCACCGAATCCAATACAAAATTTCAATGAAGCCGCTTTCCCCAATTACGTGATGGATGAGATTGTGAAACAGGGCTACGATACACCCACAGCAATTCAAGCCCAAGGCTGGCCAATTGCCATGAGCGGCTTTAACATGGTCGGAATCGCCCAAACTGGCTCCGGAAAGACATTGGCCTACACTTTACCAGCAATCGTGCACATTAACAACCAAACACCGTTGAATCGCAAGGATGGACCAATTGCCCTTGTCTTGGCACCCACTAGAGAACTCGCCCAGCAAATACAGAAAGTGGCCACCGAATTCGGTCGTTCTTCGTATGTGCGCAACACGTGCATCTTTGGCGGTGCCCCAAAAGGGCCCCAAGCACGCGATTTGGAGCGAGGTGTGGAGATTTGCATTGCAACACCGGGCCGATTGATCGATTTCTTGGAGAAGGGCACCACGAATTTGGAACGGTGCACTTATTTGGTGCTAGATGAGGCGGATCGCATGTTGGACATGGGATTTGAGCCGCAAATTCGCAAGATTTTACAGCAAATTCGTCCAGACCGCCAGACATTGATGTGGTCAGCGACGTGGCCAAAAGAAGTGCGCAAATTGGCGTTGGACTTTATGACTACATTCGTACAAATTAATGTAGGATCATTGCAGTTGTCTGCAAATCATAATATTCTACAAATTGTCGATGTTTGCCAAGAACATGAGAAAGAAACAAAGTAATTTCACGATTTCTAATTGTGATATTGTGGTTTTTAATTGAATTTTATTGTAGATTGAATCATTTGTTGCAAGAGATTGCCAATAATGGTGAACCAAACTCGAAAGTCATAATATTTGTTGAGACTAAAAAGAAGGTAGAGACAATTACGAAAGCTATTCGACATGTTGGCTGGCCAGCAGTCTGTATGCATGGTAACAAGAGTCAGCAGGAACGCGATTATGTTTTAAGAGATTTTCGTTCTGGTAAATCAACTATTTTAGTTGCCACTGATGTGGCTGCCCGTGGTTTAGGTAAGACAAATTATATTCAAATCAATTCAGTTTATCAATAAAACATTTTTTCGAGTGATTGTCTAAAAAGAATAATTTTAATGAAGACAGTTTTTCATATGTTTTCCATGTTTAGTTTGTGATTAAATAGGTTTTTATAGGCATTTTAAATGGCATAGTAGCATTCGTCAGCAATTCTGGAATATAAATCGATTTTAAACTTGTTCTAAATGTCAATTGATTTGGTACAGTTTTTCAAAGTGTTTTTTTATCATATTCCAAAATTGTAACATTTTCTCGGATTTTCCAGACTGGTTTCCAATTGTAGTTATGGTGCAGGTTTAGATCTCATCGTCGAATTTGTAGTTTATAAGTTTTTTTGCTTTATTTTTTAATTTATATAATTAATTTTATTGCGTAAATATCTAATCAGTCTGGTTGTCCATTTCTTTGTTTCAGAGGCACATGCAGGATGAGCGTACAAACATAAAAAAATAAAATAAAATGCGCCTTAGTTGTGTTCTTATAGGATACAATTCTGTTTCTTGCCAGTGCCTCATTTGTTAAAATAAGGGGGTTGATGAGAGGACCACAAATAAGTCAGGATGATCATTTAAATGGGCATCTTTAGACACTTGTGTCACATTTAGAAAACATGCACTAAAATTGGCTCTTCGTAAATGCACAAAAATACACACACACAAAAAAAAACATGTACGTCGTCGAGGGATTTTATTGCATAGATTTTTGTTTTTGTTCAAAAAAAAATATATATTTGGGGTCCAATTAATTGTTTCACATTGCTACTATGACTTAATTTATTATTAAAAATCTTACATTTCACAACTTCATGGATTTTCGATGAAATGCTCGATAAAATGGTTAGTATATTTTTCAGCTTGATTTCGTTTTTTACTATTACATATTGTGTTTTGATGCAATAGTGCTTGATATAGAAATTGTTTGATGTAAATCTAATGTGTTTTTATAATTAAATGTTAGACGTGGATGGAATAAAATATGTAATCAATTACGATTATCCAAATTCATCTGAAGATTATATACATAGAATTGGACGTACTGGACGTTCAGATTCGACTGGTACATCGTATGCATTTTTTACACCATCCAATTTTAAGCAAGCAAGAGATTTGATTTCTGTTTTGAAGGAAGCTAATCAGGTACTGATAACAGTAAGTTTATTGAAGGCTGTTTAGATTTATATTTGAACGTTTTACAGATGATTAATCCAAAATTATCAGAGATGGCATTGAAGACTGGCAATTTCGGTGGTAATAAAATGAATAAATGGGGCTACGGTGGTGGTTTTTACAATAAAGGAAGGGAAAATTCCGGCCCAAGACAGCATTCCAGATTTAACAAAGGTATAACTTAAATTCAGGCAACATATTTAAATGTACTAATTGTTTCTTTTTTATTTTAGATTATTAAATAATATATAGCATAAACTTAACAGTATTTTAGTACTTTCGAGTATTTTGAATCTTTGAATATTCCTTTAAATGTGACTATTGGATTTTGTCATTTTTTTTTGTTATTTCTCTTATAAGAATATTTAAGATATTTAATTGCGTAGAGTAGAACCCTATTTTGTATAAGAAGTTTCTGTATTGGAAGTAATTTATTGTAGATTGTAATAAATTTAATTTAAAAAGCTGTTGAGATTTTTTTAATTACCCTCAATGATAAATTGATAAAACAAATCGGTTAATTAAGTATCAGTACGGACATCTAGGCTGTCAATGCTAACCTAATGAATTGATAAACCGAAAACTGTTTCCGGGTGACAGGAAAGTAGTTCAAATGAATCAAGTAGTTTAGTTCATATGTTTGAACTTTTTGAACGTTTTTTTAGGTTAGAGTGGTTTTGTGAAAACTAAATAAATACGGCCAAGTTATTATTTATTTAATTAGATTGATTACATCAAAAATAAAAAAATGGATAGTAATAATAGTGCAGAACAGGCAATCCTTGTAAAAACAGAGGACAATTCTTTATTAAAAGAAAAAGTAATCGGTTACGATTTTAACCAGGGTTTGGATTACAATAGATTACTAAATAGTTATTTAAATAGCGGCTTTCAAGCTACAAATTTTGGTTTAGCATGTGAAGAGATTAATAAAATGATAGAATGTAGGAAATTGCCCATACCCGAAGACAAATTCATTGATAATGACGATACATTTACTGCTACCAAAACAAACTGTACAATTTTCTTGGGATACACCAGCAACTTAGTTTCCAGTGGTTTAAGGGAAACGATACGATTTTTAGTACAGCATAAACTAATTGATTGTATTGTTACTACAGCAGGTGGCATAGAGGAGGATTTCATTAAATGTTTAGCACCAACGTATTTGGGACAATTTCAATTAGATGGCAAGTATCTAAGAGAAAAAGGGATTAACAGGATAGGAAATCTATTAGTTCCAAATGATAATTATTGTGCCTTTGAAAACTGGATAATGCCGTTGCTAGATGAAATGCTACATGAACAAAAAGAGAAGAAAACCCTTTGGACACCAAGCAAAATGATTACAAGATTAGGTGAAAAAATTAACAATGAAGAGAGTATTTATTATTGGGCTTGGAAGAACGAAATTCCCGTCTTTTGTCCGGCATTAACGGATGGCAGTATTGGAGATATGATGTTTTTACATTCGTTTAAATCGCCAGGCCTTGTGTTGGACATTATTTACGATTTACGACGACTCAATTTAATGGCTATGAAAGCAGTTAATACAGGCATGATTATTGTTGGCGGTGGTTTAATTAAGCATCATATTTGCAATGCTAATTTAATGGTGAGTTCACGAGAACGCCATTAATTCTATCACTTGTGAAATGTTTATAGAGAAATGGAGCCGACTATGCTGTCTATCTAAACACGGCCCAAGAGTTCGATGGCAGTGATTCGGGGGCAAAACCAGACGAAGCAAAGTCATGGGGTAAAATCAAAAAAGATGCCACTCCTGTAAAAATCCACGCTGAAGCGACATTGATATTTCCATTACTTGTAGCGAAAACATTTGTAAGCGATTTCATTCAAAATGCAACGAAATAAAAACATTTTACTGGCAGTTTATTAAAATCTCTTTAAAAGTAGGTACAAACGCTTATAAAATGGAATACGATAAATGATTATCAGGATAACGGGGACGTATAAAAGAAATATAAAAATATACATTGTTTTTCTAACTAAATAATTTCATAATTGTGAGTAAACAACAAAACATTCCAATGAATAATTTAAATAATATTTATTTTCGACAGTTCGACGGCTTTTGATAGAATAATTTGTACATCCATTGGTGGGAAATTTTGTAAGAGTTTTAAATTGTATGGGAAATCGCCTTTCAACAGTTCATTCCTCATAATTCTGTAAAACAAAATCAGTTTGAACGAAAATTCAATCGTCAACAGCATTTAACGTACACAATCATTGCACAGCAAACGTAAATAAGGAAATTGAATCGTGATTCATCTGAAAACAACGAATCCCATATCCTTAAAACATCCGGCAAAGGAAATTCTTGTGATAATAATAAAGTTATCCACCTAAAAGCAGATTTTATACAGTAAATCGCATGAAAATCAGCATGCAAAACTCTACCTGAAACTGTAGTATTGCGGTTTCAATTCCAGTTGTTGGAACTTGAGCCAAACATCCAAATCACAATTTTTCAATTCCACTAACATTCTATTCATCATCTTATTAATACCGTGGTCAGTTTCATCTAAACTTTTTATGAAAAAGTCTCGAATCTCCGACATTAGGTTCGTAAAGCAGAAGAAACTGTCCGGTTCGGCGTACTCTAAAAATAAATCACATCAGACAAAACAAAAATGAATCGGAATTATGGAACCTCGGAATTCAATGTCCGGATCAGATGCGAACGCATGATAAATTGGACCAATAATCTCGTTCATCCCTTGCACATATCCCTGTCCCGGATTCAACTTAGCATAGAGGAACAAAATCCGTTCCACCACTTCCCAATGGGCTTCTTTCCCTTCTGCCATTGGAGCATAATCTTCCGTTGCTTTTTTAACAGACAAGGCAATCTAATACGAACAAATCATCTTAATGCACACGAAACTGAATTTTATTATTTGTTAGTATTTCTATTACCTGCTACTAAAGTCAAAAAGTAGCAGCCAAATGAGAACATTGTGTTATTTAGTATGTTTTTTATGTACTTTTAGATAATACCTTTGTGATTCCGAGACCTTTTCGTTCAACATTCGCACATTTCAACACTCTTCTCTGTACCCGTGTGTGCAGTCTTTTCACATCATCACTATTGACTATTTCAGCGCAAGGAAACTCGGTTGGTTGTTGGAAAAATGATATGTCTGGACAAAGTCGTCGCACATCTTTGTCGATTTGCAAAAGTACTTCGTTGTCCTTAAAAAACGTCTGCCATTGACTGTCGGGATTGATGCTAAGGGGGTGATCGCTGAAGGTGACATCGCCGTTACCATCATTCTCGCCTGGCATCACAATCATCTCCTCTAACAAAGAAACCAAAACAATGTTGGACCTTAAATCGTTTTTATCTTTCGTTTATTTACCGATAAATTGTTTGTAAAGATTTCGTTTCTCTTGTAAAAAGTTCGACCATTTCGACCGTTCTAAAGGTAAATAGTTTAGTAGTAGTCTCCAGCATAGAGCCCTTTTGCCCTGATCATCGGGAATACCTAAAAGAAGGCATTTTTGAAATATTAGAACAAATATTGGCCGCCTACTAACCATGGAATGATAACTTTTTTAATGATCTTAAATTGATCACCTCTTCTTGTAAGATATCATCGAATTCCTTCAATCTACGATAATTAAATGATATCATTAATTTATAAAGTTCAATTAATTTAATTTATTATTACCTCGCTCTATAAGCCATTCTATAAGAAAACCGAGAAAAAACTGTTTACGTTTGAATGCTCTCACTATGTGAAACGCATCAACGGAACGTACTCCGAACACTCGAACGATATCCAACGAACAACCAATTCTGACATTATGTACTTTTCACCTTTAATCATCATTATATCAGTTTGTGTACCAATTGAATTGTGTTTATCATGAATCTTTTTGATTAATTTGTTAATAAAACCAATAGTCTAATCTCAAGAAGAAAATGTGTCGATTTAAAGAGTGGAAAAGGTTAGGTGCAGCTGTCAATATTTCTGATATGTCAAACTTTATTAAATAACAAAAACTTTTGTGGAAAACATCTGGAAAATTTTCATAGATTTAAGAAGAAAAACTCACTCATGTATGTAAAATCGGCCACGTTCTATAACAATACACTGAAATTGATCATGTTGTGAATTGATTTACATGGAAACAGGCACGAAAGACCAAGTGAAAGGTGAGTTGAGGAAATGATGAAAAATCGTCACTAAAAACAAAACTTTCTGCCCATTTTTAGATGCTGCAAAATAAGTGTAGACATACAAGTGCATTACCATTAGAGACGTGCTCATTTTGTAATTCCACCAAACCAGAAACACTCTTAAACATCTGTTTCGACTACATAAATAAACATTTAGAAACAATATGCGTATTCGAAGAGAAAACAGATAGAGTCAGACTTATGGACGGTTTAGCGCTTCCAGTAGAAATATGTGAACGTTTATTGAATGTACGTTCAAACAGTTTCAATCGCATCAACACAAATTTTATAAATATATTCAAAGATACTCAATCGACACGTTTAAAACGTGTTAAACTTCGTAAAACGAAAATATCTGATCACGATTTAAAGATATTAATGAAACACAGATTAATTGAATTAGATATTTCACATAGTCCAGAATTAACACACAATTGTATCAAATACGTGACTGAATACAGTTCGAATTTAGTCTCACTCACCGTTGGTGAACTGACACCGATCTTTCCGGGCAATTTCTATGCGAAATGTCGATTTCCCGAAGAAGCCTACGACAAGGGATTCATTTTCCTGGCACCAAGACTGCGACGTCTCACATTACGTGGCATCAAATCGGCCCAACGTGACTTTTACATGCTTCTACTCAACTCTCTGCCCACATTGACGCATTTAGATCTATCGAATTGTAGTGATTTAAAGAAATTCGATTACACCAGCCATTTAACCAACATCACATCGTTAGTGTTGTACAATGTGGACGATATTGATATTAAAGTGGCGGCTATATGCCAATTGAAGACTCTGCGACATCTCGATATTTCCCAATCGCACGAGGATCGAGGCAAGTTCGAGAATGGCACGGAGATATTGGCGACCCTTGTTGAAAATCTACCGAAACTCACGTCCCTCGACATATCCGGCACGAATTTGGCTGGACGTGGTGTGGCGGAGACAAGCAGTGGCTACACATCGGACATCCCTGGTCTGAGTACGAGGATTCATAATCCGTTTCAGTTTCTTGGCCTTTACGAGACCACACATGATGCTTGTTTGAGGCACGACATTCCAGCGAAATTGGTACGCACTTTACATACGATTTGGGAGCATTTCGCTCTTTGATTGTGGCTGTTTTGTAGATTGCTGGCAATGCGAATGAGGAACAGGTGCTGGTGGCCGCATTGGCGTACATTGAACGGACTGACATGTTACAAAAAGTGCTAAATGAGTTGTTTCATTTGTTCCGATTCGAGAATTGCGTGTATGTGGGCCAGGCACTGAATGTGGTTCTAGAAGCGATGGGCAAACATTTACACGAACGGCACATTCAAATTTCCGGCAGGTAAAAGGAGATCGATTATTGGGCGAGAGATTGTGGTGATGATTGAGTGTTTTTCTAGTGCCACTTTGTTTTATATTGTTAAGGGAACTGGGAAAGAGTTGCATGATTCGGTGAAAGTTAAACGGCGGATTATAACAACGTTGTTAAATGGCATGAGTATACATAGGACTGATGATACAATGATGAGAAACGGATGTTTAACGTTGTGTCAATTTAAGATACCGACCGATGTGGTAAGATGGTTTTTCTATTTTGGTGCCATAATATAGTTATTTTAGTTCCAAAAAACTTGCCATAAGTATGTTATTATAGCATCCAAAATCGCATTTGGTAGACCTGATATTTGAATTTGTGAAATCTTCAAATATCGAAAGATAGACTTGAATGACATTAAATATAACCCTATTTTATAGTAACTTGCTCATATGGCAACCATACTAACAGAAATCTCTAGTGTGTCAAATTTGACACATATGGACTGAACATAATTTTAAAAAACTACCAACATAAAAATTTTCTGATCAAAATTCCCTAAATTTTCTATTTAACTATTTTTCAATACAATCAATAAATTTGGACCAAAACAGAAAAAAAAGTATAAAGAACTCGTTCCATAAGGCATTTGATTGCTTTCGCGGAGTATTTTCGTGAATTCGCCAAAAATCCGCTGAAGCAATAAAATTTGCCTTATGGAACTCATTCTTTAATATACATACTATTTTGCATTTCGGTATCATAACAACCATATTATGGACTTGCTGGCCGGTCCGTAATCTACATTACGGAACGGCTGTCAACTTAGTGATTTTTTTGTTTTGCGGTTGTCATTTTCTAACTCTGACATAATGGACATAAATTTCAAATGACAAGTGTTTGTTTTGATTTATTGGTTGCATGTTTTATGCAATTGAAAAATACAAAAAGTTACTAAAATCAAATAAATTTTCCATTTAAAATCTTTAAAAATGGACCGAAATGCAAAAAATAGCATAAAGAATTCGTCGCATAAGGCATTTTATGGCAAAAGTGGCGTTATTGCTGATTTGCGAAGCAACTCGCCTTATGCAACTCATTCTTTAATTTACTAAATTTTAAGCAAGTTAATTTGGCATTGATTCATTGTTTTCCAGTTGTTTGATTATGAAAGACTAGTGGATATTTTATTGCATTCTGTACATGGAATGCAACCAGAGAGTTTTGTACAAAGAATAGGAATTTATTTATTAAACTCGTTAGCTTGTCAAGTGGATGGACATCAAAAGGTGAAACTGGGAGAATTGGGAGCGATAAACGTAAAAATATGGAATAGTAAAGCCCGAACATTGTTTTAATTGTTTGTTTTTATAGAAAATGATCTTGTTGATTTCGGAAAGATTGGAACGTGGTTTATGTGATGATGTATTAGAAGTGGCATGGTCGACAATGTGGAATGTGACCGATGAGACGCCGTCAAATTGTAAAAAATTCTTAGAAATCGATGGAATGAAGTATTTTCTAGCATGTCTTGAAGTAAATCAGTCTAAAACTGAAATCGAAACAATGTTGTAAATAATTTTTGTTGCAGAAGTTTCACGACAAAGAGGAACTATTGAGGAACATGATGGGTTTGTTGGGGAATGTGGCCGAAGTGAAGGAACTACGTCCATATTTAGTGACCACCGAATACCTGACAGTGTTTTCGGACTTGTTAAGTTCCACCTGTGATGGCATTGAAGTGAGTTACAATGCAGCCGGCGTTCTATCGCACATTGCTTCCGATGGTCCGGAAGTGTGGTGTGTTTCGGAGCCGTCACGAAGTTATGTTTTGAATAAAATGGTGGCGGCAATTGAACGATGGAATTTGGCATCGCCTAGGAACATTAATTACCGATCATTTGAACCGATTTTACATTTAGTTAGTATTTATCATACGCCGGAATGTCAACGGTGGGCCGTTTGGGCATTGGCAAATCTCACCAAAGTTTACCGTAAGTTTTTATTTAAAAAAAAATTGTTGACGATTCAAGAGAGTGTTTTTTTTTGTAGCGGAGAAATATTGTGCATTAGTTGAGAAAGAAGGTGGATTGGAATTGTTACAGGAAGTGATTGAACATGAACTGCCACCAGAGCCAGTGAAAATGTTGGCTTCAATCGTATTGGAAATTTGTCGGGAGTATAAAGAGAATCCATGGAATGAGGCACTGTTGGATGGATAACTAAATTATTGCTTTCTATAACTTATTATCAAGCAACGTAATTTTCTCTCTATTTTGTGATTTTTTTCCAGGATATAATTAAATGTTTACAAAACAATTTTTTTAAATAAAATTTCTCACATTATGTATGTGGACTGTTAATACTTGCATATTGTATATATAAAATTTCTATTAATAAGAATCGTATTGGTTTATCTTAATTCTATATAAACATATTTAATTACCTTTGTGATTTTTAATTTATACATATTTCAAATAAAATGTTATTAAAACAGTTTACACAATGTGGTTGAATGAAATAAAAACGTCCAGATATGTGTACAACAATCTATTCAAGTCATACAAATATGTACATAATTTAAAATAGAAAACTTTGGATACATTTTATGGGACAGCATTGTTTTGATGTTTTTTAATCGACTTAATTCTGTAGCTGCAATAAATTCGAAGTAAAATACTTAGAAATACAAGAATAATCCCGATAATGCCTAAAGCACTGACTTGATGATGATAAATTAAACAACTTAATAAAATTGAGAAACCCTGTCTGATTGTACTAATAATAACAAAGACCAATGGCCCAAATGTGGATATTGTATTAAAAATAAATAATTGCCCTAAAGCGGAACATATCGACAATAGAATTGCATCTAAAATAAAGCTAGGAAATTTAATCATAAATTCCATACAAACAAGAAAACTGCCTTGTTGCAGCAATGAAACGGCGGTGAAAATGCATGAAAACAAATTAACGAAACACATCATTTGTATTGGTTTCATTTCGTACGTTTTATATAGACTTCCTTGCCAATTGGATGTGAAACTGTCGAACACAATGTAAGCACACAATAGTAAAATGCCAGAGAATGTGGTTACAGTTGATTTTGTTAGTTCACTGCCAGTATCAATCATAAAAAACAGCATACCTATTGATAATATAACAGCAGTCACGTATTCATAGAATTCGTATTTGGTCTTGGATACAATCTTGCCCATTATCATGACCGGTATTGTTTTACTGGCTTTGGCAAGCACTTGGTTGGGAAAACTGACGTATTTCAATGCTTCGTATTGACACCATGAACTCATCATGTTGGAAAAGGAACAGTAAACGTACTTGTAAAGCGGACATCGGTGTCTGGGCTGTCGGGTACAAAATATTACACAGCCGGATACAGTGAATGCCAGTATCCTATTCACAAACACTAAGAATTGGGAATCTTTGAACGATTCACTGTCTCCATTTCCATTTACGTACTTTTGAGTCATTACTTTCTCTTGAAGAACGCCCCATGTTAAATAGGAGAGCTGGATGCCAGTGAAGTAGAAGAGAATCAGTAGAGCGTCCTGAAAGGCGGTTCGGTCCACTTTGAAACTGTCTCCTTGTTTAACCAGCAGAAGATCGTCTTCTCCGAAACAAGTTCGTATCACAGCCCCACATAATCCACGGCCACTCTTGTTTAGGTAATTGGTTTTGGTCACATATTTATAGACTAAATAGCCTGGCAAGAATAATGTTGCGTATCCCAAGACATTTCGAAAACCATGTATTACCCAAGCATATTCTTCGGGGGGATTTTCAACCAGTTCTGTATTTAGAACGATTTTGTTGATTATGTATAAAAGCACACATGTTGTACTGATTATTAGACCAATAAATATTTCAACATTACGAGTCATTTTACGTATTGGTACATTTAAGACATAGTTTTGTAATTTTCTTCGATTAGAAGCTACGGAAATTGAAAATTTTGATTAGCTGTCATTGTTGCAAACATAACCACATTTTATTGAAACGTCTTCTTCTTTCATCTTTCAATCTTCTTCTTCTGAAGTGGTGAGATGTTTAGTAACAAATATAAAGACAAATGTTACTAAAGTAATGTCAACAAAAACATAACCAACAAATCGGAAAAATGATTTCTTATCTATTTAATTTAAATGAAACATGTTATTTCAAGCAGGTCAATTAAATTAATTTTCAAAATACAGGGTATATAACGGTTCTTTTTGTTGCAGTGTCTCTATTGTTTGTAGGGATTTTATGGGGCTCCACAAATCCTTTAATCCGAAGACACTCTAAAGATGTAACAAAAGTTAAAGGAAACAATGCTTTTTACCAGTTTTTGCTAGAAATTAAGTACCTTCTAACAAACGTCAAGGTATTTTAAAGGGAATTCAAACAATTTTAATTTTATTTAAAAAAATTCTATTTCAGTATTTGATTCCTATGGCTTTAAACCAATGTGGATCAGTGTTATACTTCATTACATTGCAATCTGCTGACTTATCGTTATCAGTACCTGTAGCGAACTCGTTAACGTTTGTCTTTAATGCAATCACAGGCTGGATTTTGGGAGAAGATTTGCCTAAGAAAAGTAATCACTAACTTCTAGTATTATCCTTCAATGTGAACTAATTTGAAGTAATTCTTCAGGAACTGTCCTCGGAATTCTACTGATACTGTTTGGAACGACGTTGTGCTGCTATGACAAGTACGTAAGCGAATGAACGATTTCTATTTTGCATTATAAAATCTTTATTTAAAATATTATCTATTACTCTGCTCTATAAACGGTAAATTATATAAATATATGTAATTGTTAACTTAAACATTACTACTTATTAAACTACTTATATTCTTCAAATCAATTAAAAGTGATATAGTAAATATTTACATAAATAACCATCTTTTAAAAGTAATATGATATTTGAATCTTGATGCAATTGGAATTCAGCAAATAATAAAAAAGAAATATCACAAAAATTCATGAAATCTCCATCTACAAACAAGGATGCCATCCGAGACATCCCCCCTGTAAAATGTGTTTTTTTAAAAATAATTATTTAAATATAAATACCTACACTTTCATTAATAATGTATTACTTGTACTTCAATTATTACAGGATTAGTCAATTACAATACTCATGTTTTTATTTTATATTATTGTTTTTTAAGTTAATTCTTCTTTTGCTTCGTCAATATAACATCAATTAAGAAATCATCTCAAGTATTAAATGACTAGTAATAAGTTATTAAAATAAAACTTATTATAAACAAACATAAAACAAAAAAAAATATCAAAGAACTACGGTTTTCGCGTATCCGCCGTCTCATTATTATGTGCATTTAATGTTAAATTCGGTGTAGTTTGTTCCAAAACAGTTTTATTAAATTGCTGATTTAATAATAATTGATTTTGATTGGATAATTGATCTAATCGTGTCCATAACTGTTCAATTTCAATAGCCAGTTTAGTGATTTGTTGTTCCTGTTTAACAGGATCGACAAGCGGTGATCGTGTCTCATTGACAATATTTGCGCTCCTCTTCAACAGCACAATGCTCGAATTGGTGTTGTTGCTGTGTTTCACCTCGATCGGCGGTGTCTCATATAGGGTGGTGACATTGGCGGTGACTGGCGGCGCATCGTTCACTTTCGTATCGTACGTCAACTTGGTGTACACATTGGTCAAATGGACCGGACTATTGAGAACGGTTGACGGCGTGGTCTCCGGTATGTAGCCCAGAAAGCCATTCGGTTTCGATGTGACCGGCTGTTCACTTAACGGTGGACAGTGCGACACGCCAAAGATGCGTGTATGATTTAGTTCCATTGCCGATTGGATTTCGGGCAATGCGGCATCGCACAGTATCGGATTGTCTTGTAAATTGATTTTCAATGTTTCCCAAGCGCCCTCATGGACACCGTCCTCAATTTTGCAACGTGTCTTCGTCACCAAGTCCCGACCCAACGCAATAATCTGATTATTGGACAAATCGGCCTCGCAAAGGACGGGCAGTCCGTGGAAATCCTTATCCAACACTTTTAACAGATTGTGACTGGCACGTAATTCCGACAGACTAGGCAAGAATGTCTAATAAATAAACAAGAAACATTATTATAAATTACGAAATGTGTAGATAAATGCTGGGCTTGTTTATCATTTACAGTATGAAATGAACTCGACGACCATTTAATTGAAATTATAATTGATAATTTTGTAATTAATTAATTTGAATGAAAACAAAAACAAAATTTATTCGAGATTGGTTTGGTTACCTTGCTGGTCTCTTCCAGAGTGGTGAGTTGATTGTGGGACACGTCCAATAAACGGAGCTGCTCCAAGCCGATCAGATCGTCCGGTGAGATGCGTCGCAATTTGTTGAAACTCAAATTGAGACGTAGGAGACCGGAGAGACCGGATAGAGCACCGTTTAAAGTCTCCAATAAGTTGTGTTCCAATTTCAATTCGGTCAATTTGATGTCCCATTCAACTAAATTCTGAAATAACTAAAATTACTAGAGTAGTTCTTGATTGTGCTGGAAGCGTTTACAACTTACAGCTGCCGGACCGATTAGTTTCGAGATGCGATTGTGTGATAAATCGACGCAACTCAAATGTCGGAGGCCAGCAATCTCTTGAAATGAGAACTCTGTTAAATAATTGTAAGTCATGTTAAGGAAACTCAATCGTTTTAGATTTACTAATGAGTTGTTTAATGTTGTTATCTCATTGTGGCCCAAAATTAACGATTCTAGACGTTCGGCTTCGGTGAAATCGTCTTCAGTTATCTAAGAGAAACGGTTTTAATGGTAGCCAAGATTGAGAGTTGGTTTGTTTTTTTTTTTGCTTACTGTATCGATGTTGTTGTGTTCCAGTACAACTCTTTGTAAATTCTTCGATTTGGCCAATGTGCCATCCAGTCGACGTATTTTATTGTCCAGCAAAAAGAGCGATTCCAATTTTGGATAAGTTTTCAATTGCTGTGGCATCTGTTCAATTTTATTGGAACCGGCATGTATCATCATCAATTGCAGTGCATTTGTTGGCAATTCATTCTCTAATGTCTTCAATTCATTATTATTCAAAAACAACCAACTTATGTTCCATAAGTTTGTTAATGTTTTATTCAAATCTTTGATGTCATTGAAACCAATGTGCAACCGTTGCAAGTCTTGGGGCAGCGAATTCGTGTCCATTCTTGTGATTTGATTGCCCGGCAACACCAACACGTCCACCTCTTTTAAACCCTGCAAATGTTTCAGTTTCCACATGACATCATTGATGTTTTAAATGGATTTATTTACGGCTAAATCGTATGTCAAGGTTAACAAATAATCTTGTAAATAGGGGTTAAATGAATTCAATTGACATTTAATGGAAAATCCATCATCGACGTACCTTAAAACTGGACTCTGATATGTACTTGATTTTCGTACGACCCAAATCCAGTGTCTTCAAATTGGGCAATTTGGGCCACAGGTGTTCGGGCACTTGTTCTAAATTGTTATCCGCCAAACTGAGGTACAAAATTGAGGAGAGTCCCTCAAATGTGTCCGCATTCAAGACTCTGTGCAGAAATAACAGATTGGTTTTATTTTATTAATGCAACTTTCTCTATGAAAATAACAATAAATTTTGTCATGACAAGACAATTAATTATCAATTTGTAAACTATTTGTAAATAAGTCTTGAGAGTGGCTGTTTAATAACGAATCGGTTTGGTCTAGTTTGCTACGATACTAGATGAAAGTATTTTTAAAATAAAGAGAGAATCGAGAAAAAATAATAAATATGTTGTAAATGAATCGAAATGAAAAGGATGGACTTCCGGCGCCATCCACCTAGACGCCAGCATCGCTCGCACGTTGACCTTTTCAATTAATTCCCTTTATTGTAGGTATTGATTATATAAAATCGTGTATTGTTTAAACAATACAAAATCATTATGAAATAGAGCGAGACTCTCTAAATCAATATTCATTCAAACAATACTATCAAATTAAGTTTCGAAAGTGGCTTTTCACCAAAAAAAAAAACTCTATCTACTGTATAATGAATCTAAATATAAATTGATATCTTATTGAATTAAGTTAATTGTAATGCAGTTGAAATAAGAATAAATGTGATCGGTGAGAGTGGCACACGTTGAGGGCATTGAAATCTCCAATAAAGTATAACATTTTTTTCGAAATAACACAGAAAATTCAACTGTGAACTATGCAAATAATTGTTTGAAGGAAATGATGAATGTTTGGAGCTTGGAAGTAAGTAATTTAATTAAGTACACAACAATTCTCTCATCATTCAAAATAATTGACGTAAAAAGTGAGCAAATTAACAAATAAATTTCAATGACCGTTCGTTTATACTCTTTTCTGGAGTAGTAAATAAGTAGTAAACAAATTTATATTAGTTGAATTCCTTGGAAATGTAATGTAGACCAGAGTTATGCATTTTCAGCATTTATTCTTGTTTATTATAATAAATGATATTGTTTTGTAATCGTATACACCTTTGAATGTCCGTAAAAATCGTCTTTGATCGGTAATTAAGGCATGAAAGCATCGAAATGGGCGCCGTTATTACACGCTTCAATTGCACAGGGTCAAAGGCTATCATTTCTTTACCCTTCGAAACACTAATTAATAACATTTCTTCACCTGTGCACACTTTGAATTTTTATCACGAAATAATTTTATCTCGACAATTTCTCATGACAAAGTTCATCATTCTGCATTTGTTGAATTTGTTCAAAGCGATAAAAGCAAACGATAATAGTGAATTTTTATAGAAACAACTCACCTAATATTGTTGTGGTTCAGTTTAAGATTGTCGATGGTCATATTGAGTTCTTTGAAATTGCGATAAGGTAAATCGCTCAAATTTGAATGGGAAATATTGAGCGATCCTCGATCAGTCGGACTCAAATGGCCCCGGAAAATGTTCGTCACTTGGTCATAAGAAGTCATTTTGTCACAGGCAATAAAAGTGTACAGATTCGCTTCCCTCCTACACGTGCATGGTACAATTTCCCTGTACATTGGACACCTGGACGTGCTCACCGACAAGCCAATAATCGACAATAATAATGCAGACATGGTGATAATGTGTCGCATTTAATATTCCACCCCCGTTGTTAGAATTGGAACGTTTTTTTCTTTCTGTTGTTGTTCACACTTGCAATGGCACAATATAAAAAATCATCACAAAATCGTATAGAAGTGTACGGTTGTTGTTGTTGCGCGAACACCGCCAACAAAAGTTTATCAAGAATTGATTAAAAAGGGATTGGAACCGGAAGTGTATTGAACGCAATGCAACTTGGACGAGAAATTGAAGAAATTCTATGAAAGTTTGTGTTATATGGCCGAATAGTGTACTGGTTGAATTGTGACTGGTGGTGCTGGCGCCTAAATTTTCTTACATGGAGCGCGAGTAGAGTGCGTACGGCGCCACGATCAGCCATATATCTCTCTATTGGTGTCCCCAAGACTGTTTCTCTGCAATGGGTAATTAGAGTTGTTGCAACTGACTGACTTCTTGACCATGTCGTCGTCTCTCGCATACACATCTCATCTTATAGATAGAAAATGTATATTTCTTTAGCCATCGCTGATATTGCATTCTTTGGCTCCACTTGATCTCCACTTGTAGATTTATATCGGTTGATGATGGCGCCTCAACAACGGCCTATACATGTAAATAAATATAAAATCCCAAGTCGATTACATGTATACATGATGGTAAGAGAATAAAATAACATTATTCAGGCATGTATTGAGAGAGGATTGTGGATGCGGTTGTGCGGTGTGTTATTATTATGGAATGAGGGCTTCCTTATTATATTCCATTTAAGGAGTCGCCTAGACAAGACCAATTTTCCAACAACTCTAATAGCGCCAGTGTAATCAGAAATTCGATTATTAATTACATACGGAGGTGTACATATATATTTTTTTGTCCTTTGATGTAATTTTAATATGTTGGCATATTTTCGATACATGTACGTAAGCAAATTGAGAGACGATTTATAGATAAATCGTAAATCATGCCTCAGCTGATGGTATTTCGAGTGTTTCATTGATCATTTCGAGCACACACTGCTCCCCGAAAAATGCCCTCATCAACTAATATAAAAACAGTGTATTTCCATTTAATAATAAACTGATATTATACATTTTTAATGTCAATCAAAAGTCTAATAGGGCAAATTACAAAACCAATATGCTTTTATATGTATATGGTTAAAATTTTTAATGATCTGTTTTATTGCTTTACATACAATAATATTTTTAATCGTCAATGTTACAGTAGTATAAATTTTATCAATCAGTAAACATCTATATAATATAATGTAAGTTGTGTGTGTGTGCCATCAGACTCATAAAATTCTCATTACTGGCACCAAAAAACCCCTAAAATTTTATTTACGATAATTTTTTTATTTAACATCTATCAGGTCAATAGGCTATCCAATTTAAGAACAAATAAATGTTGAATTTTTCGGGAAAAAATTCATGTTCTTATTCTTAAGGGTTTCTTATTCTCTTTCTTCGGTGTGCATTTTTACGTAATGTTACATTCTTTTTGGCACACATTCTTTCATATAATGAATGTTCCACACAAATAATTCACTAGTTAATGGGATTAAGTGCTGGAGATTTATGTGTAAACGCACAAATCTGTCGCAATGGTATTATTAATTTGGATGTTGATGTGATAGACGATAAACAAAGTACAAAGTTTATTAATATATCTTTGCTATCAACGTGAGTATGTGTGTATTTGAAAAATGCTGAAATTCCTGATACAGGATGCTCTCGACTTTAAATTGCAACATTTAAAACCAGTCAAATGCCAAATGGAAAACTTCCACCCTGTGTGTAGGAAAATTATGTGAATACAATAAAAATCGTTCTTTTTGCGGATGACAAATATTAGAAAATGCGTGGGGACCTAAATTCCATATATTTTTAACTATTCCTGTGTATTTTCGAATGTGGCGATGATTTATTTCCACACCGAAATAGCAATTTGAAGAGCTAAAATACTCGACTTTGTTACACACAGTGTTTGGAATGACAAAACCAGAACATCACAAGATCGAAATTTTTCTCCTGCAAAGAGAGGAAAACTAAGCATTTCTGACGTGATCCGGCAATCACGTAAAATTGATCCTCTTAACATTTTTGGCGAAAATAGATTCTCATTTACGTCAAATTGTGTGCCCATTTATACACACAGTGAAAACAACCCTCTTAAACAAGCGAAATTCCTTACACCGTTTCTGAGTGCTCATCAATAAATTATTTTTTTGTTATTTTCAACAACATTCTTATGACACAATCCACATTCATACCCACTGGCTCTTCTCTGACGCCGGCGCCTGAATATTTCTCTCAATTTTTTTTTCTCTCATTTATTTATAATATACGAAGAGATATTTTTAACACTATACCTATGTTGTATTACTACTGCATGAATAAACATTTATTTACACACACACAGTCGTGAAAAAAAGGCGACAGAAATTTTTATACACTCGAAGAATTTCACATTTAATTATAATGATTTATAAGACAGGAGATTGCGAAGAACGACATTTAAAACTCAATAATTAATTAAGAAAATGTGCTCACATTCTTTTCATATTATTTTGTCAAGTGTAAATAACAATTTCCACAAGTTGATTAACGATTAGGAAAGTTGGGGATTCCGCAATTTATAAACCCGGAACTCGATGTGGAATTTTTCCAGTTTTTGTTATTTTTTTTTTTCGTATTATCGATAGTTTGAATTTGTGGTGCAGGTATATTCCTCTTGTGTACGAAATGACGTATTTCAATCAATTTATTTTGATTGATCATTTATTAGAGGTCAAGGGTTAGACCGTGCGACTTAATGAAATTAATTAGAATGACTTCTTATAACAAATGTGGGCGTCATTCATGTTTCCACATAAGCCGTACAACAGAAAACAGATGAAATAACGAAAAAATACAGAAACTTTATTCTCTTTTCTACACAAATAATTGAAACAATGCACTTGAACACTACAGAAATTCATCAATGTTTATCAAAGACATTGCAATATCGGAACTTGTAACACGATCATACACCAGTGTAGTTTCATCCGATTCAATATCATTAGAAACATTCATTGACATACTATTAATTTCATTCGTTTTACTCAAAGAAACCAGATGCGATATCCTGTCTTCACATTGTCTAACAAAATCACTTAAACTGTTTGGCATATTGTTCGAAAACAATTTTATACCATTTTGTAAATGTTTGTGTTGTGGATAAGCGGAGAATATTGTGTCGTAACTAGCATTCGCTTCAATCCAATTAGCCCTTTGTTTAACGAATATTAAATTGGAAACACTTACAATTTGTTCACGTTTTAAATGGTCCAATAAAAGACAAGTTTTAGGACCCATTGGAACGGTGATTACAAGTAGTTTACCTTCCAAATCCGCCAACCAAATCTCTTGAAAACTCTCCATCACTTTATACTGTATTAATACACCAACTGTATCAAATTCTTTAAAGTCTTCTCGAAAATTGCTGCAGTTTAATGAAGCGATTGGACAATACGTCCTTTGAAATTGACTAAATCGACTCATGTTCTCTGCCCGTTCTTGTCTAAAATAAGTTTTTCTTGTACAACTTATTGTCCCTTTATACCTAAATCGAGAAAAGACAATCAATTCGAGAGTTAAACATCCTGTAATCACTTACTTTGATATTAAATTGTACATTGTGACTACAATGCCTTCGGTCAGACATTCCAACTGTTCATCGCTGGGCTCCCAAATGTTGAAACTGTATTTCCTCAAAGACGAATCATTACAATCGAAAATCGTCGCTGCTAGCACAGCTGAAACATTCCGTTGACACTTATTCCTCTTCAATATCCGTTCACGAATTATTCCCTCAACTTCTCTCTGTTTCGCCTCAACAACCATCATCTTGTAATTGCACACTGCCTCTCTCTGAGACAAACTTAATTGACCTCCGAAATATTCCGGATCGTTACTGTTTTCCAGCATTTCATAAAGAGTTTTTGAACATCTTATCTCTGATATTCGATCACAATTTGTTGACATTTTCCTACTACACTTATCTCTGTCCTCCAATTCTTTGCAAACATTCTCCCGAATTTCATCGACATTTTTATTATTGTCCAATTCCCAGATTTGAGAGTCGTACTGTTCAGCTTTCGAATTCCTCCACACTCGCATGTCGCCAGTGCGATCATAATATCGCAATGGATAAACGCGAGCGATATATACTCGAACTGCGCTAATTACGCCTCCACACGGTCGACAAGAAGCTATATTCAGTACCATATTCGCGGCAAATCGTTGAATGCCCAATTTTGCATACCAACAAGCTCGTCTGGTACTATTGAAATTGATTTTTAAACGAACCACATCGGATGCCTAAAAAACCACATCAATGCCCACGTTGAAAAGCATTGCAACGTTTACTTACATCAAGGGGATGACATCCATCGCAATTTAGAAGTTCAGCATTGCACGTAATTAATTTTGTACCGACTTGGATGCGCTTTTTCCGCACCTGTTCCGAAAGAAGATCATCAATTAGACAACGGATACTGTACCAGCCGTCAGTTAATTCCAATTCGAATTGATTGCATTTAATCTGGAAATACGGAAAGCCATTGGTACGATTTGAACAATAATGAAACGGAATACAAACTTGAAATATATGTGATACACATAAACACATTCGTAATTGTGGTGGTTGGTCTTTTTCGTAGATTTTCCTTAATGTTGGTCTCTTGACTTGGTCAATTTCCCGATCATAGCGGTACTTTAACTGTTGCATCACATTGTCTACATTCAAACAATTGGAAAAGTGTTTTGGAAACATTCGTTCATAACTTGCTAGTTTCCAAACAATCCATTTGTAATGGTTTTTAATCCAATTATTTGGTATCAAATTTACATCAATGCCATTGATTGATTTAAAAGCGCGTGTGAATTCTATTAATCCGATTTGATTGTCGACATTTGGAACGACTTGGGCACCGTCCGATGTTTGTACGAATGACAAATTCTCGTCGACGGTAAAATGTAGCTTGTCCGCATTTTCCGGTGTTACACATGCAAAATGTGCGTTAAAATACTGCCCCGGTCTCGTATTTCCAACAAATGTGCTCAACGACATTTTCTGATTTTGTGATTTTCTTTTAAATAAAACACCAGCTCTAAAACAATTTCCCTCAAGACTTTTTCAATCAATCATTACTCTACTTACTGTCTCCCTTGCTGTGTTTTATGCAAACGATTTTCTTGCATGCGTATAATATTGGCCCGGTCGGTTAACACTTTGATTCGTCTCTCCAAAGCACTGAATCCGTCGTCTTGTGTATCACGGAACGTAATTGAACTTTGATTGTGGACGATTTGCTCTTCCAGAAACGGTTCGCATGGAATTAATTTTATTGGTGTGATATTTACATCACTATCTTTAAAGAAATTATTCTTTGGCACAGAAACAGTTTCACATTGGTCTTTATGTGGCGTGGATGTGAATGGGAGATTTTGTTTCACATGCGAATTACTTGCAGTCAATTCACTAAAAGCTAATTTCGCTTTTTCTAATTGTACATTAGAAACTTGGATCGGTTTACACGAGGAAATTCCTAAACGTCTTTTACTAGCATTTCTGGTGGATGCACGAATCGGTGTATTAAATGAAGCGTCGATATTTTGTTCGATTTTTACACGATTGCTTAAATTTAGTTTAATAGACAAGTTTTGCGGGTGTTCATCTTCTAATAATCTGTTTGCATTTTTTAAAGCGTTATCGGATACTGAAATTTTCTTACCAGATGCCCTTGCAAAACCTTCATTGCATGGAGACTGTAAGGTGGTGTTCAATGAATCATCCATCCACAACTTTCTCGCAGCTTCTAATGATTCTTTTGATGTTTGGATTTTTTTACCCGAAGCGCTAGCAAAACCGCCAAATTGAACATTTTCGGAATTTTCTTTATCACTTACTTGACACTTTTCTAATTCAGGAACAATATTTTTACTGAACAAATTGAATTTTTCACAATTCAGTTCCTTCTTCAATTCGTTTAAATTATTTTCTAATTTCTCTTGAAACGAAGCACTAGCAGAGCCTTCCATTTGTTCAGTTTCACCACTGCGATCATCGTTTAGCAATTTTTTTGCAGTGTCTTGTGCCTGTTTTGATGTTACAATCGCTTTTCCCGATGCACTAGCGAAACCTCCGAACTTAACAATTTCTGGACTTTCCACATCACTCTCTTGAGGTTCTTCTTTCAATTCGCTAAAAAGCCTTTTAGCGTTTTGTAAAGATTTGTGTGATGTTTGAATGATTCGACCAGAGGCGCTAGAAAATCCTTTGTTTAAACTTAAAGGCATGTTCTCACGGTCCGTTTCTATTTTCATTGATGATGTTGCGAAAGTTCCAATTTCTGAGCTCCACAATTTCTTTGCAGTCTCTAGAGACTCCTTTGAAGTCTTTATCTTTTTCCCTGATGCATTCATAAAACCTGCCATATCGTCACAATTAGTGTTCATTAATTCATCATTCCACAATTTCTTTGCAGCATTTAGTGACTGTTCTGATGTTATTATCTCTTTTCCAGATGCACTAGCAAAACCACGAAATTCTACAGTTTGACAATTTTTCTTATTATCAGTTACTTGAACCTCTTCTACTTCCATGCACAACTTTTTAGCTTCTTGTAAGCAATCTTCTGATTGATTTATTGCATTAGATGCGTTTGAATGCTCTTTATTTAAATTTAAACACAAGCTGCCAGTTCCTATTGGGTTTTCAAGATTTTCTACTGTTGTATTTAAATTATTAGCTAGTTGATTTTCATTAAACTCATCATTGCTCGATGTCTCTGTAGATTCTTGTGAAAATGGTGCACTTTTCTTACAGTTGTCGTTTTCTTCTGGATTCAATTTTCGTTTACGACTTTTCTTTAGCTTCTGGTACAATTCATAGTAGTCGTTCAATAATTGTGTACACTCACTAACTTCGTAATTTGAAAAGCCCTGTTCAGTATCAGAGTGCTGATTTGCAAATGATTTTAGTGTAACATTTTGATATACTTTAAGTAATTTACAATAACGACTTATATCATTACTTTTGAAACCTTCAAACTTCGCAACAGAACTTCTAGAAGGATGAGAAAAATAATGTTTATCTTCAATTATCATGTTGGAAGTATTTTTTGTGGAGTTTGTTGGTGTAACTGTGGTACAATTTTCTCCAGAAAATTTGGTCTCCACTTCTTCCGTCTGATTTGAACTGTTTTCATCTTCAATAGTATTGTACTGATTTTTTTTAAGAACTAAATCATTTGGAAAGCTTTTATTCTCCTTAAAATCCATTGCACTACAAGTTGATTCAAGTTTTCTATGTCTAGAAATTTTAGAATTCCTATTCTTCCATTTCCGAGCATTTCTACGACTGCTTAGCACAGGTGAAGGGGGCAGCTCTGGCACTAAATTGTCATGGAAAATCATGGCATTTATTATGAATTTATTGAAAAAGTTTTATATTTAGATCTTACCGTTTTCGCTCATATTTATAGGTTATGTATTTAAAACCAAACACTAAATGTTTGCAACACACAATACGGATTTCTGTATTTTGGCATTTTGACAGTTTAGAAATGTTTTCATTTATTTGATTAGAATGTTTACAAAATATGTGCATTTTTAAGTTATTTGTGCTCAAACATATTATATAATGATTGTACATTTTCCTAAAATCCACCCTAGAAGAAAAACTACGAGTTAACTTTGTGCGTTTTACATTTAGTGAACTTTGTATTTGGATAAAGAAAATGAACCCTATATATGACTTCATTCAGAAGAATCGAGTTCTAGCTAAAATTGAAAAAGCTCATCACTCAAATGCTCACATTTTATCTCTAGAAGACTTCGATTTAACCACTTTTCCAGAAATGTTGTTCAACTCACAAGAATTGCATTGTTTATATGTTGGTCATAATCGTATCGCTGATGTGCCTAAAAATATTTGCCAATTGAGTAATTTACAGTTTATATCGTTGCAGTATAACAATTTAGATAGGTATCCCGAAGAATTGAGCAACCTAATTACACTCAAAACAATTAATTTAAGTCACAATCCAATCAAGTCGATTTCACATACAATTCAGAATTTGGTCAACTTGGAGAATATCTGGTTGAATGGCTGTTGTTTAACTAGTCTACCGTCTGAGATAGGCAATTTAGAAAAATTAAAGACCTTTGGGGCTAGACACAATCAAATTAGCAAGTTACCAGACAACTTTTGCAATTTGAAGAATCTGGAGTAAATGGAATTGGGTTTCAGATACTATTTTATACTGATTTTGGTTTGTTTTAGATGGTTGACATTGAAAGACAATAAACTGTTCTCTTTACCGAAGAAATTTAACAAACTACAAACGCTAATCCACATAAATCTAAGTCAAAATAATTTCAGTCACATACCTGCAAGTATTTCTAAGATCAAAACATTGAAATATCTGCATTTGGAAAATAACGAATTCTTTTCGTTGCCTGGTGGTGTTTTGTCATCGATATCTCAAGTAAAAGTGAATCTAATGCATAACCCCCTGACGTTCGCTGATGACATCGATAAAGTATATTTTGTCGAACTAAATTGCAATTTTAATATAATTTGGAATTTTTCAGACGTTTCCGAATGTTTTGCTGACTGATAAAGAGGATGATCTCAACGAGGAAGACGTAGGCTCCGATTCAGATTCTAGTTCCGATGATTGGGAGAATAGTTTAAGTAGTTCTGATTTGAATTATTCTACTAGTGAATCAGACAACGATGACGATGAAGTTCTCCTACAATTGCCCAAACTATCGAAATATTTCGTTACATTTTAATTTTATTTGCTTTATAAAGCAGTATTTATTTCAAATATTAATTACACAAGATGAGTTCATTAATAAATTATTCGAAATGCATAAAATGTTCATGAAATTTTCTTTTGTTGCACTAATTCCCGTAAGCTGTCAGCAGCTTCACGTAAATTGTTCTCCAAGTATGCTTTTTTACTTTCCAATGCCTTTATCTTTTCCTCTGCTACGTTCTGTTTCTTTTGTAAGTTCTCTTTTACATTATTCAACGGTGTTAATATGAACATACGACCGACAGCTTCATAAGTGTTTGTGGAATCGTCTAATGAATTGATTTCCCTGAAAATTATTTTCAAATCACATTTTTATAGAACAAGGTTACTCTTTAATACTTTTCTGTTAATAAAGCATGTAATTTGTTGCGTTTTAGGCCCTCTATTTGAACATCTGCAATTTTCAGTTGTTGAGTTGTGTCGATTTGTTTCCCTTGGAGTTCTATGAAAGCCTGAAATCAAGTTTATTAATAAAACAATTGTTCAGAATTAATTATCAATTATACCTTTTTTAATTCCATATCTACTTTTGCGGTAGTCATTGTATTAAATTTTATTTTGGGAGATCCTGACTATGTAAATTAAAGAGAGGTTAGGGAAATAACTGCAAGTTCGCATCAGTCACAACATGAATGAAGTAAGTTAACAAAAAAATGCGGGTATTTTGAATTTAAAATACTACACTCTGACATCGTTTTTTAATCTTTACAATGATACAAAATAATTTAATCTCTGTAAAAAATTCCACTTAAGAATACAACAAATATACAATAAAATACACAATAAAAAGCATACATTAAATATTTATCATGTTGTTCATACTTCATTTTTGTTTTCATTTGTTGGCTCTTGTTGACTACTTGAACCCTCTCCATAGATTTCATGCAAATCATCCAATTTATTTACAATAACAACACTCTTATGTGCCGTATTTGTAACTTGTGTAACCAACTGTTCGCATTGGCCTTCCAGCCTTTTTAATCTTTCATCTCTGGCCGCTAATATTTCGTCTAACGATCGTTTCGTTGACGTCTCTGGCTGTTGATCAACTTGATTTGTACTTAAATTTGTCTTTTCACCATCAGTCTCAGGTGTATTTTCAGTTACAGTATCACTATTTTCATGTGTATTCGCTATTATCTCCTCAATCCCTTCTTGTACTACATTTAATACCTCTGTACTATCTGATTGCAATTCAATTTCTTCACAAAGTGACGGCTTCTGATTACATTCCGACACATCAGTATCATAACCGGGCTCATCCTCTTCATCTGTACTGGAACTCTCACGTTCATCACTGTAACCGCTTTCAATACTACTGCTATTAACATCGTCAGTAACAGTGAGCCGTCTAGCCGCAAATTCTGTTCTCAATTGTTTACACTGTATTTCAGTTGTGGAGTTTTTCTCCCTGGCTTCTTGCCATTTCACTCTACTGTACTCCAATTCCTCTTTAAGTTCATTAAGCAATTTTCGCTTTTCCGCCAACTCATAGCGGAGGATCTTTTCTTGTGTGTGAAGCATTTGATGTTGTTTTTGTAATTTACCAACGACATGCCAAGTTTTGGACAGTTCCCCAGTCACCATTTCCAATCGTTTCTCTTGATCCTGCAAACGACTCTCCAAATGTGTGTTGAGCTGTTTCAAGTGAGTTGTCTCCTTTTCCAGTGACTTCTTCTCCAGAATTAAGTTCTGCAAAATTTTACATTAAATATACGTCAAAAGAAAATTTTATTAAGTGGTTTACTTTCAAATGAATGAATGTTTGGCTAACGCTAAGCACGCAACTCGGCCCTTTTGGCGTCTGCACCATTTTATAACAGGGATTCTGCTCATTATTGGCTACATCTTCCGTCAGTTCATTGAAAGGCGCCTTTTGGTGACTCAACAATTCAATTAAAACCCTCCAAACTTTCGGTAAATTCTCCACAATTTCTTGAGCACTGTTCATTTGTCCAGTCAATTTTTCTTCATTGCTTTGAGTCTCCTCATCGCTCCCGTTGGCAGTCTGTTTATTATTTACTTGATTCACCAAATCAAGCAAAACTTTTGGCAGCACGGACGCATCCTGCGTCGAACCTTCATTAACAACAATATTTTTCAGCAAGTCATGGTGCTCCTCTAACAACTGCGTCAATTTATCCAGGTCAATGTCTTGGGTATTATTAAAGCCCAACAAAATCTCCGAAAATAGTTGATTTATTGCACTCAATTCAGCTTGATATTGTCGTGTTTCCGCATTCGCCAATCCCAGATTCGATTCTAAATTCTTTATTTCGTCGTATTTGTTGGAATTTTCCATTTCAAGGATGTCAATACGTTCCTGCAACTCTCTGTCAACAAAAACAATCATAAAGAAAAAACAACACAAAGAACAATGCTTATCGCTTACTTGTGTTTATTTTGTTCGTTTTCCAACTGTTTCTTTGCATGGTCCAATTGGGACAAGAGTTTCTCCTTTTCTCGCTTATCAATTCGCTGTCGTTCATCGTATAATGCCCTCAAATTGCGAATATTTTGCAATTGGCGTTCGTATTCGTTGCGCAAATCTTGAGACAGTATACTCAACTCTTTTCCGGACAATGTCTCTTCAATGTCTTCAATTTTCTGTTTAAGCTATTAACAATCATTAACAAATTGAACAAAGTTTGATGATTTGTTTACCTCTTTCATTTGCGCTTCTCTGATTAGCAGCATTTGCTTGGATACGGCGATCACATCTTTAAGTGCCACAACATGGTCCTTGTATTCTTGTCTCTCCTTTTCAAAATCCAAAATTTCTCCATTCAAATTTTGCAATTCCAATTGCATCTCAGCTATGTTCATCTTCAGTTCTTTGTTTACTGCAGACAAATTTTCAAAATCCATTTTGCTACTTTCAATCTCTTCGAGTTTCGATTTCAGTGCGATATTTTCTTGTCGCAGTGCATCGATTTCTGCATCGTTCACCAACACTTTACTCTTCTTCAGTTGTTCATTTTCTTTCCGTAAACTTAGCACTTCATCGCGAAGTTGTTGCATTTCGCGTCTCTTTTCCGCTATTAATTCTCTGCGTTTTTCATGCTTTCGAGCTAATTCCAATTTGAATTCGTTCAATTTCTCGATATTCTTCTCACTTAGGGATGGTGCTGATGCACTAATGTCACTTGTTGACGGTGGTTCCATGTCGTTCCACCAAACATCGACTGGTTCTTGTTCGAATTGGGAACTAGACGTATTGCCCATTGTCTGTAAACAACTACGTTTCTCAAATTGCGCTGTTTGGTCATCTCTATTGTGTCTGTATGAGTGTTATTTTTTTTATATAAAACTAATTGGCAAAGGAGAAGAATGGAATCATCATGAAAATATTTTTAGAAATTGTAAAAGCCAAAAATCGTAAATAAAACGATGTTTTGGCAGCATTTTTTCTTGTGGGAATTAATAAGCGTTAATTTTAATAGTATGTACACACATATTTACAAATTCAACATCTTTACTCACCAAAAGATAAAAACTATTTTATATATTTGTACATAATTAAGGATTAGTTTGGTACCAAGAGGAATAATAAGCTACTCACATATTGTGAAAATGTCTAGAAAAACACGTTAACAAATACTGTTGAAAATTACAAAGAAAATTCAATTTTAACTTCTCAGCATCCTGTAGAGAGATGCAAAGAATTATTTTTAGACTTGAGTATAATAGTTCGAGTAACGTCACATTCAATATCGGTTTGCCAGTTTTAAAAATAATTATATTATATACACGTATTATTCTCCTCTCTTTTCCAATATTATAATTATAAAATACGTTCTAACTTTTTGGCCCTGTGTGTCTCTCCATCTAGAAATAAAAATGCGTAGAGAAAAATCCCTTGAAATTATCTAATAATTTTTAGTTCCATTCCAACTAGCTAATAAAGCACACAAAATAATTAAACACAACGTATGGTGAAATATGTAATAAGAAACAAAAATTGTACGGATGTTATTTTAAAAGTTTAATAACGTTTTATATTCAAATAAAAAAAATTCCACATATATAGGTATGTAAATACAATAAAAATGCTATTGTCTACTTATTTTCATCCATTTCTTATCTAAATAAAACAAAGTTTGGTATAAATGCGTGGTGCCCTAATGAGAATCTTCTTGTTTCAGAAGTGATAACAATTCGCTGCTTATCATGAGGTAAGAAGCGCAAGTGGTTGAATTTGTGTGTTTCATTGCTTGTTTTATTTAGATTTTGGGTGGTTGGCGTGCTGCTCCTTGCCTGCATTGCGACAATAGATCAAGTCGGTGCAGAATCCAAGCGGAATAAATTAAAAGTGTACGACAATGATGACAATGAGAGTGGTGAGAAATTCGGCAAAAAAGTGAAATATTCCAAAAAAGCATTGCAAAGTAATGAAGATGATGATGAACGAAGTTTTACAAAAAATCGTAAAGAGAGGCCTGTGAAAAAGCTAAGCAAGTGGTCAAAAGACGCAAATAGTTTGGAGGACGACGATGACAGAGTTATAAATAGGAGAACCAAGCGAAATGAAGACAACAATGAACAAAAGACTAAATTGAAAAAGAGAAACATTTCGAATGAGAAAAAGGACGTGGCAGTGACAAAATTGAATTCCAGAAAGAAGGATGATTCAGTGGAGGATTTTAGGCAAAAATTGAGAAACAGGAATGAAAGGAAGAAGCAATTGGCACAGGAGCTTGCAGAAGAATCGGATGAGGATAATACCGAGGAAGACGATGATAATACCGAGGAGGAGAATACTGAAGAGGATGACGATACAAATGAAGAGGCTTGCTCCAAAGACAATTGCACCGATGAGGATGATGATGAGACGGAGGAAGATACGGGCCCAAAGAAAAAAGTTAAATATAGCATCAAATTCGCTCATGAAAAGGCGAAAAGTAATGTGGAGAAACCAGATAGTATTTTGAGAATTCACAGAGATCTGAAGCAGGGTAAAAAGGGAAGGAAACGGTGAGACATTCAATGGATGGATTTCATGATTTATGAGTAACATAAATTTTTTCTCTCAGATTTGATGATGATGACAATTCAAGTGAAGAAGACGCAACACCAAAACGATTTCGTTTCGTGGATGATGACGAGGACTAAATTTCTTCAATTAATATTAAACCTAAAAAAGAATACATCTTTCTATTCCATAATTTATAAATTTGTCACAACTTTTTTTTTAAATAAATAAACTAATAGATAAAAAAGGGTTTGACTTTTGTTTATTCCTTCCGAGAGCATTTCGATAAATTGCATACATTCAATTTTTCATGGACATTTATCATTTATAAAGAGAACAAAGTTAGATAGTCACGGTATGGTGTTCATTATATTTTCATAAAACGAACAAACGCTTGTATGACCACATGAAACATTTACAACCCCTCACAAATCAATGAATAATTCAAATTCCAAGGTGAATTTAAAATTTGACATTGTTATTAAGGTAACATCTTGCACGTAACATTCTATTCAATCATTTAGCAATTATGTCCACGAACATGGACAATAATTACAGTTTGGGTATCCGTTGTGATTTGATTTCCATAATCCTATTTCCACCGCATAGTAACTGGACATTATTCGAATACAACACAATCAATCATGAACAATGACACTATGAAATCCAAGAAACAGCAATCTAATTTATTAAACCAAATGTATGTATTTAAAGCGCTATTTAACAAAGTTAACCAAGTGTGTTTATGCGCTTTTAAGAACCTACAATTCTCATATTTAATTACAAGTTAAATATTAATTCACGAAATTTTCCTTAAATGCAGCGCATGTTCTATCTAAATTGTTGTTGCACGAGTGCATTTCTATGCATAGGTGAAACATTTCACTTAATAAAATGATCGACATGCAAGGTAAGTGTGTGAATGTTTTAATAAACGGGGATCAGAAGACTTTTTTCAGATGAAAACGTTATAAAAATGCCTATGAACTTTGAGCCCATTCAAAACGGACTCGGGGTGGAATATTTCAAAAAAATGCAACAATTTAAAAACAAAATAGGACAAGTAAGTATAAAACAATGCACATGTATTCATGCACTGATAAGAATTAGATAAATGCAGAAACTGGTGAGATTGATACATTCGGATCAATGCTTCGTCGAGCTGTACTTACCGCAATAAATCTTCGAAACCAGGGCATCACCCAAGACGACATCGTCTGTATATGCAGTTATAACCATTTTGATAATTGTATCCCTCTGATAGCTTCACTTTTCCTTAACGTCAAAGTTGCCTCTTTGGATCCATCTTTGTCTCAAGTGGATACAGTGCATTTGATTAAACAAGTACAACCAAAAATATTCTTCATCAGTGACAATGCTGTGGAATTAATAGAAAATAGCATGAAAGATGCACAATTAAATGCGAAAATTGTGGTTTTTGGAGAAAGCGATACTCACCAATCCTTCGAACATTATCTAATTGGCGATGAAAGTGAAATGGAAGATTTTCAGCCTGTCCAAGTGGACGATCTCTTCGAAACGGCAATCATATTTTTCAGTAGTGGAACGACAGGTTTGCCAAAAGGCATTTGTTTAACACACTACTGTCTGGGCTGTCAAGCCGTAAATCTAGCGTAAGAAACCGTTGTTTCCACAACAATTTCTTTATATCAGCACTTATCCTTCCAGAAACACCGGCATTCTAGGCGGTGTTTTACTCTCCTATTCATCACTGTACTGGATTTCCGCCGTAATGTTTCTAACTGGCACCGTCTTCAACGGATCAACCCGGCTTATTTGCAGGAAATTTGATCCAAACGAACTGTGGTGGCTAATTGAAAGATACAAGGTCAGCAAAACATTAAAAACCCCACCAACCACTGCACTTGACATTGTTTTAGGTGAAAACTCTGTTTTCCGCACCCAGTCAAGCATTGGCAATGTACAAAGCCGGCCGTCCGGACAACATCAACACCACAAATCTGTTGTACTTCGTTGTAGGCGGCGGTCCGCTTTCCGTTCATCGTCTTTTGGCCATTCGAGATGTTTTGCCTGGCACTATTGTATGCCAATTCTACGGTCAAACTGAAATTGGCGGCATTCTAACCGCTTTCAACTTCACCGATGTTCAGGACACACTTCTCCTCAATTACCGACCAGCGTCTTGTGGCCGGCCAGTGCCGGGTTTCCAATACAAAGTGGCCGATCTGGAGACGGAAAAAGTGTGTGGTCCCAATGAACGTGGCGAATTGCGTGTTAAATCGAAATTCGTAATGAAGGAGTACTTCAACATGGACACGTCGGGGGCGTACGATGACGATGGATGGCTACGAACGGGAGATGTGGTCTATTACGACGAGGACCACTGTTTCTATGTGGTCGATCGAATTAAGGAGATGCTGAAATACAAATCGTGGCACGTCGCACCGGCAACACTTGAAATGGTGATCAGCAATCATCCGGCAGTGAAACAAGTGGTGGTGATTGGTGTACCGGACGAGGAGGACGGCGATCATCCGATGGCTGTTGTAGTGCTGTATGATGGCAGAGACGATGTCACTGCTGAGGAGGTGGAGAATTTCGTTGCTGAACGAGTGGATGAAAGACAACGACTTCGGGCTGGTGTCAAGTTCATTGATTCCATACCGTTAACTGCAACCGGCAAAATTAAAAAGAAATTGATAAGAGATTTAGTTTTGGCTGGAGAGATTTGAAATTCAGGTGACCGCTTATCTGCACTTCAAACTTTACTACAATGTTTAACGCACATTTATAGCAATAAACAATCACGTAATCTATGAATGGATTCATAAACGGTAATTTAAATTTGTTTATAAGTGTGTAAAAGTTAGAAGGCGATTTGTTATCGAATTTCGAAACTTGAAAAATGTTTATTTTTAAAAAATGCTGCATCATATCAAACAATAAAAAAATATTTTTATAAATATGTAGTATTACTTGCGTATTGTACCTTGATGTTAGATTGCATGATTACTCGAAAGGGTAAAGTTTAAAAGGATTAGGTATATATATTTGAAATTCATTCCCCTACAAGCAATGCAAAATTAATCTGAAGGGTATTAAAAAACATGCAGGAAAAAACTTCGCAAAAGTACTTGAGATTTGCAAATCGACCTTTCAAAATCGTCCATTCATAGGACATAATCGAAATATTTTTGGTGGGAATAAGATTATTTAGATATATAAAGAAATCACCAATAAAACTACAAATAGTGATTGAAGTGATCTCGAACGTTGCTCTGTTGTTAAATCTGTGATTGTGAACCATTCGAACATGAACAAATATTTGACTGACGAAGGCATCATTAAAATGCCTGACGTGAATTACACTTGGAATTTTAAAAGCATTGGCGATCTATTATTCCAAAAAATGAAAACTCACACGGACAACATTGTCCAAATCGACGCAGCAACCGGTGAAAGGGAGACATTCAAAAGTTTATTACAACGATGTGTCCGTACGGCAATGTGGCTACGAAGCCACAACATCACCACCGAAGACGTCGTCTGTTGCTGTATGGATAAAGATTTCAATCGATTCGTTCCATTGATTGCCACACAATTTGTGGGTGCGATCATTTCATGTCTTTACGAAAATGTGAACGTTTACGATGCCATGCATATATTCAAGACCATCAAACCGAAATTCATCTTCGTTAAAGAAGATAAAGTGGGTGTGATTGAAGAAGTTGTATCGAAATTAGATTTTCCAGTAACAATAATCGTCTGTGGAAAAAGTGAGAAATACACAGAATTAGAGGAATGTTTGGAATTAAAACATGGTGAAGAGGACTTTGAACCAACAGTGATCGAAAACGACCGAAAAACCGCTTTTATTCTATTCAGCAGCGGAACAACAGGAGAACCGAAACCAATTTGTCTAAACCATCATTCATTGCTTGTCCAAATTTTCAAAGGAACTATAACCGAAGACGTGGATATGGAGAAAATACAAGAGGAACACAAAAGAATTAGTTTGCCATTCACAACATGCAATTTCTCTTCTTTGTATTGGATTTCTGGTGCCTTAACCATCATATCCATTACCCTACATGGTGTCTGTATGCTTATCTGTCAACAATTTGATCCGGAAGAATTGTGGTCCCTTATAGATAAGTACAAGGTAATCAAAATTGCAAATTTAAATCGTGCACATTTTTACGATAAAATTTTCTAGATAGCAACTTTATTTTTATCGGCACCACAGATCAAGATGATGTGCAATTCTTGCCGGCCAGATAACGTGAATACAACCAGTTTGTTGCGTCTGATTACCAGCGGTTCATCAGTTTCCAGAGAATACTTTCAGAAATTGAAAGAACTTTTGCCGGAAACGGACGCCTGTGTCCTTTACGCTCAAACCGAAGTGGCAGGAGGCATAACACATTTCGATTTTACCAATAAACAACACATCAAATTGTACACAGCCAAACCAGATTCTTGTGGTCTACCATCTTATGGGATGTGGTACAAAATCGTGGATCCTGAAACAGAGGAAATTTTGGGCGTCAATCAACCGGGTGAACTTCGACTTAAAACTGATATGATTATGAATGGATATTATGATTCAAATGTACGGGATTATTTGGATAGCGATGGGTATTTGAAAACGGGAGATATTCTTTATTATGATGAAGATTTCTGCTTCTTTTTTGTGAGCAGAATTAGGGAGATTATCAAGTTTGGTAGCATTCAAGTTTCTCCACCGGTCATTGAGAATCAATTACTAATGCATCCTGCTGTGAAAGATGCGTGTGTTATTGGACGGCCTCATCAAATTGATGGTGAACATCCTATGGCGGTGATTTTGTTAAATGAAGGAGCAACAGTAACAGCAGAAGAGATTCAAGAGTATATTAAAGGGAAAGTGAGCGATTATCATTACTTAAGAGGTGGTGTACTATTTGTTACGAGTTTACCTTTAACACCAACGGGTAAAGTTAAAAGACGAGAGTTGAAACGCACTGTATTAGAAATGTTGAATAAAGATGTTTAGAAATAGTAAATTTTAATATATGTATTATTTGAATTTGGGAACGAGCAGTAAAAAATCTTTACCAGTAACACTGTTGAATCCTTAGAGGTCGAATCACTAATTACTGCTGATGATATTTCTTCAAAATATTTCATAATTTTGAGAATTTATCAAGAGGTTTTCCCGTTTCTTTTCAACTTTTCTTCAGAAGTTTGGAAAAATTGACAATTGACAGACACTAACTACAATTTTCTGTTTTATCGGCTCATTGGTTCAGCTTTCAAAACATAGATGTCAATACTCGCTTTTGAGTGACAAGTGTCTGGTTTTATTTTAGATGTCAGTAGCGCTGCTGTCAGTAGGGGAAGTACCATCATAAAATGTTAATAAACAAAAAATGTATAATCTACAATAATCACTTCATTTGGACATTTGGTGAGATAACTGTAGATAGTGATGAAAAAATTCCAGGTATAACTCTCAAAACGAGACAAAACACTGACAATTAAGTACTCTCGGTCATATTGATTATAAATACTTGAAAACATTAATAAACATGTCTTGTAAAAAAAATCAAATATAGGGCAATTTGCGAACACTCTCCTTTCAAAAGTACGACGCACTAGATTAACGCACGCGCCTTTAAAGAGCTACGACGAACAATTCCATTGGTTGAACGTTTGTTATTATTATGCAAGTGTTGTGAAAGTGGACTGAAAAGCTGTCACACGTAGACAAATAAACAACAACTAATATATTTTGGTGAAAAAAAGTGCAATTCCCCGAATTGATAGTTGATTTATACCATTAGAACGTGATTGTTAACCAAAGTGGTGCAATTTCCACAATCAATCAACATGGGCAAGAAGAAAGATTTGGAAATAATCTACAACCTACAATGGAAAAATAAGCCAGCAAATGGTGGTAATGGAGATAAAGCAAACATCATTGGAATGTATGACATTCCTGCAACAACATTAAATTGGACGATATTTAAATCGTATCTAGTAAGTTGATAAAACTGATAATAAAACAATCATTCAAAACTCTCTCGATATTATTCCAGTTGAAAAATTCCGGATTCGCTGGAGACGATGTCCGTGTCTCTTACATTACAACAAACGATCGCGAGTTTCCCATCGAGTCACAGACCGATTTCCAAATTGCTTTGTATTCCTTCAGACGTAAGGCTCGTCTAGGCGAAATCATAAATCTCACATTGGATCCCATCACAGACAAAGAAAGTGCGCCATCCACCAGCAACACAAGCCAGAAAACAATGGATGTTGAGACACAGATCGAAAGTACTGAAGCAATTTCAATGACATCGAGTCATTTCAACACACCGCCAGAATGGTTCCTCACTCTAATGGCACAAGTACGTAATCGACTTGTAAACAATGCACCGTTTTAAACGTTTTTCCCTATTTAGTACAAGAAAGAAATCGTTGAGGAAGTCACAGCGTCTGTCTCAAATATTGTGTCGAACATAAAGCCGCACACAGTGACTCAGTCGTCTTGTTATCATTCGAGAAAGTCCAAAGTTGAATGTCCAAAAAGGAGAAAACTGCCGCATTTAGTGGGCGAATCGTCCAATGAGTACGTAAACAAACGTGTTCACAATGTGAAATTAACGTTGTTGTTGTTCATTTAGCAAAGATCTTCTGAAATCTTTGAAACTGGAATTCAAACTTGAAAATAAACTGGAGAAATTAGAACGTAAAACAAAGAAAATTAAGGAGAAGAAATTGGCTCTGTTCACGAAATCGAGTGATAGCGATGCGGGCCACAGTAGCAGTCGTAGTCGTTCGAATCACGTACAAGAGGACGATATGGAGGATGAATTGCAAATGGACGCTGCTCCAGTCAATGATCAAACGAATGTACCACATATGTTGGGCGGTGAAGTGTACATGCATCGATGGGAGGTGATGAACGTTGGAAAAGCGCCGTGGACCTCAAAAGTACGCAAATAAGTTCTCTCTACAATAGTTATTTGGATAACTAGTGTTATCCTCAGGATTTTTTGGCGAGGCGTTTAAAATTTATTCATTTTCATACTTAAATTTGAATTGACATTTTACGACACAGGGGAATTTTTTGGGTTGGCAATTACAAACAATTGAAATTATTTGAAAATTTATCGTGTATATATAGGAAACTGTAGATGGAACAATCTATCACTGACAGTGTCAGCCTGACAGCTGTCATTTAATACAATAATTTAGTAATTTTAATTGCCAACATTAGAATCTGAAATGCAGTAAAAATCGTCCGGCAAAAGGTTGTTTTCCGGACGATTTTGAGTGACTCTTAGTCCGGAATAAGCGATTTTCTAGCCGCCTGGCCAAAAATAGTATATTAAAGAATTAGTTCCATAAGGCAAATTTTATTGCTTTAGCGGATTTTTCGCGAATTCGCTTGCGAAAATACTCCGCGAAAGCAATAAAATGCCTTATGGAACGAATTCTTTATACTATTTTTTCTATTTTGGTCCAAATTTATTGATTTTATTGAAAAATTGTTAAATAGAAAATTTAGGGAATTTTCATAAAAAAATTTTTATGTTGGGAGTTTTTTTAAATTATGTTCAGTCCATATGTGTCAAATTTGACAAACTATAGAGATTTTTGTTAGTATGGTTGACGTATGAGCAAGTTACTATAAAATAGGGTTATATTTAATGTCATTCAAGTCTATCTTTCGATATTTGAAGATTTCACAAATTCAAATATCAGGTCTACCAAATACGATTTTGCGTGCTATAATAACATACTTATGGCTAGTTTTTTATAACTAAAATAACTATATTATAGCACCAAAATATAAAAATAATTTTTCGTGGATTATAATCCGCTCAAGCAATAAAATGCCTTATGGAACTCATTCTTTAATATACTATTTTAACACTGTTTTCAGACTACATTGAATTTCGCTTGGGGATCGAAAACATTCCAACCACTCGACACTATCGTCTCCTGTCCGTATTTGAAACCGATGGAGAAAGGCGTTATTAATGTCCGTTTTCAAGTTCCAAGTAACAATTTTCCAACTCTTAATTAAACATTTTCATTTATTATGTTTGTTAACAGGGGAATCCGGTCGGTATGAGAGCTACTGGCGTTTCCATCACAAAGGACGTCGTTTTGGACAATGGCTTGGCTGCCAAATCACCGTCGATCCATTCGATTTGAGAGGACACTCTTCAGTGTTGGAAACCACTGGTCCATCAACATCCGCAATGAACTTGAATGACGTGCATGTGAATGTACTCTATCCAGAAATTGTGATGCCAACTGAACCGATTCACGAGAATCATTACATGTTGAATGTGAAACAAGAGCAGCCCGATCCTATTCCAGTCAAACAAAATGTATTCAATGATATTGCTAAACCGGAAGACTCGGATAGTGATCGTGATTTGTCGTTATGCGCTTTTGATACGGAATCGGATGAACCGTTCACCAATGAGAAAATCGAAAGAGAATCAAGTCCACAAGTAAGTAGCAGTTTGTTGGATGATATGGTGAACGAAGTGGCCGCCCGTGTGGACGATTTAACTGTAACAAATCCAAACAATGAAGATGTGACGGATAATGTGAGTGTCGCATCGGGGAGTGAGAGTAATTCATCGAAAAATGAGGAATTTGTCGTGATACCAACACCAAATTGTTTCAAACTTGATGAAGAGTGTAAAGATGATGTGAAAATTGAGAATACCGATGAGGAGAAAGTGGAAAATTACGACGACAACAACAACACTGAAGATACGAATCAGAATTCATCAAGTGAATCGATTAGTCGAGTGGAAGACGAATTACCATCGGAGGCAAGTCAAAAATCGGATATGGTGATTGTGAATTTGCCGAGTGATCAAGAAATTGATGCTAAAGGATATGCTTTCTTGATGGTTGATGGTGTAGCGATTCCTGTGCCGAAGAAGTACTTGAAAGAGGAGTATTTGAATAATGCACAAGAGACAAAACCGAGCGCTGTACAAGAGAAGAGTGAAGAAGTAGTGGCTGTTGAACAAACGAATGTGGAACAGGAGAATGCGGACTTGTCGCATTGTTCAGCGACCGGTTCTTGTTTTTCTGAGGCTCGGGAATTGCCGCAACGTTGGTTTATATTCCCACAGACCGTGCCTGGATATGAGGTGGTGAAACCGGAAACAGACGTCACACAATCAACGCCCAATTTGCCTCAAGAGCATACTGGCTACGTGTCACCAATACTTTCACATTATACTCAGCCACCGGCAAGTGCACCGGTTTATTATCCGCAAAGTTATCCAATGGATCTGTCAAGTGCGCATAGTCCGAGACCACAACAAGTGCAGGAATATTATAACATCCCACCAAACACACAGGAGGACTATAATAGTGGATCGGAGTCGAATCGGTCACAGGAACATTTTCAAAGAATGCACGCCAGTCCGGGAAATGTTCAAATCTTACCGGAAACTTTAATGTCGGGCGTTGTGAATGTTGCTTCGTCTGCAATTAATACAGCAAGATCTGTTATAAATATTATTAAGCCTAGAGAGGTATTTGAATTCGATTGGGAGTGTTGTGTGATTTTAATTATTATTAATTTTGCAGCCTGGACGTTGGGTGAATGGACATTGGATTGCTTCAACGCCGGATTCACCGCGTGAAGCGAATCTAAGAGCCCTGGCCGAGATGGGCTTCTGGGATCGGGATTTGAATGCAACACTTTTACAGAGATTTAATGATGATTTGAATAGAGTCGTTAGTGAACTTGTCCAGTAAATGCTACGATTTATTATTATATGTTATATAGTCACTACTAATGCGTATTTGTTTGAATATCTATATTGGATAACATCACACTTTCCACAGTTTAAACATGTAGTTTGTAAGACTTATATAGTGATTGTTCTCTTTTTTTTTAGTTATTCTGAAATGGTCGATGGATCTTGATAAAAATTAACTGGCTTGTGTTATATGGTAATTTGCAATGTTAATATAAAAATATTATTTCTATTATGGTGTTTGTTTTAAATGATTAGGATTATTTTATTTTGTATGTGATTACTTTATGGTAAATAAATAGTTTAGATTGGAAATTGTTTGAATAAACCGCCTTGAAACCCGCTTCATCAGCTGATTGTGAAGCTCTCACATTTGAAACGAGAATGCTTTTAGTTGGGTGAAGAGATTTCAAAACAATGGCCATAAGTCAAAGTGAATACAGTTTTTTACAAACATTATCTGATGTTTTAAGTATTATAACAATATCGACATGTTTTATCTTAAAAGTACCGCAAATATTGAATATTATCAGTGTGAAAAGTGCAAAAGGACTTAACCTCATTGGTTTGCTGATGGAACTGAGCAGGTTTTTTTTCATGTGAATTAACATTATTAACAATTTCTTGTAATGCTCTTTTAGTTACACGATTATGATGTCGTACAATTACCGGAATGGATACGCTTTATTGTCTTACATGGAATACCCAATCATTTTAATTCAAGAGATTATTTTAATATTTTTTGTTATATATTACAAAAACGTGTTGAATGTTTATAGTTTAATTGGTTCGGCGATTTATTTCTCAATAGCATTTGGATTGCTAGGGGGAATCATTCCAATGGGCTTGCATGCATTTCTTGTGGTATTAACAACAGTGTACCAAATCAAAATATTGTTCTTATATTGTTGTATTTTAGCCACTTTGTACCCCAATCGGCGCTTCCTCAAAAGTCGTACAATTAGTGGAAATACTGAAAACGAAAAACTCTGAATCTGTTAGTGTTTTAACATGGTTCATTTCAGCATTCACTAATTTCAGTAAGTGATGGCTTAAAGCCAAATAATCCCCAAGAATGTTTATATTTAAATTGAGCCATTTTTCTAGCTCGAGTATTCACAATCACAATGGAATCGGCCGATCTTACATTGCTTTTGAATTTTACCGTAAACACATTTTTAAGTACGTCTGTCATGTTGGCTGCCTATTTTTACAAACCACGTGATAAGAAGGACGAGTAAATGGATCCCGGGAAAATTCGAATTTTCAAATTATACAATATTATATTTTTTGCGTAAGGACAAAATCGTTTTTCGAGTAATCCACTTGTTATTGTTTACAATTTGTTACATTTATTATTTTTTACAAGTTTCTCCCTCGTATATAGTCGAAAATAAAGAATAGCATAGCATTTATTCACTTTTTATGGTCCTAATCTATTGTTAACATTTTTCATTCATAAGTATTTCAACCTGTAGACCTGTTTTGAAAGCCCTTCAAACACTGCCAATGCCAATCTTCGCATAAATCATTCTGTTTCTCGGTAAAAGGCTTTCTTAAACGAAGCCCGTACTCAATAAATTTCAAATTGTCCCAAAATTCCAACTTTTATCATGCAAAAATTGTGAATTTACAGCAACTTAACAACTCACTAAATTGATCTTTTTGTTTGATTTGTTAAAACGTTCATTTAGATAAGAACAAACATCAGTTGATGAGGCAATTTCCGAAAAATTCCGATACGGTACTGTACTGGGGTTAAACAATTTGCGGTCCAAAGATGCTGAGTCTGTTTATTCTTCCGTTGATGCCGGCACCTCATTCAGTTGGTTGTGCGTGACCGATGATGGTGCTGTGCGAAAGGATCGGTCTGTGGACCGTCCTACTCCTATTCCCAAAGTTTTCTATAATAAACAGTGAAATTTTAACACCCCCGTACTTTAATTTAGCCGAAGGTAAAAATATCACCGCTTCTGCCACTTGTGGGGTGGACACTGAAGGGCCGGAATTATACTGTAAATTAATTGGCGGTAATTCGGACGCCGAATTAACCGGGGATGTCATCCAAGGACAGGTGAATATGAAAACAAATTAAATCTAATCGGTTTTTGAGAGGATATTGAACTATTTTCAGTTATCTGTTCCACTTTCAAAAAGTGACCCTACGATAACATTTTTTTAACAAACAAATCCTCATTAGATATGCTTCTAATATTAAATTTGTCCTGTTTAGTATTGCGACAAATGCGATCCCACAAAACCAGACAAAATGCATCCACCAGAATTCGCTGTCGATGGAATGGAAACTTGGTGGCAAAGTCCCCCATTATCCAGAGGAATGAAATATAATGAAGTTAATCTCACTATTGAGTTGGGACAGGTAAAGTTTTAAAAATAGCTTTTATGGAATGGAAAAAGTCAGTAAACGTAATCGACCAACTTTAATGGAAACACATAAAATTATTGTTAGAACATTTTATGATTCAGTCATTTGTTTATTCAAATTTAAAAGACGCTGAATGTACTGAATTTGAAGCTAGTTCCGTAATACGATACCATTTAATTACATTGTAATTGTATGGTGTTACTGTATCATGATTTCAAATGTAATTTATTTACATGTTATCAATCAGTTTGTTGTATTATGTAATTTTTATTGGGGTTTATTATTAGCGCATGTATAAAATAAACAATGATGCTCTCATTCATATGTAAACTTGTCGGATTTCAAGCCATGTTATGACCTCTTGTCGTTGGATTTTATCAGAAAAAAAGAGACGTCTGGTTAACACATGTTTCACATAATAAAACTACCCATTTCACTTTCGTCGAACTGCGTGTTTGAAGGAGTTTGAAGTGCCATGAATTTTATAAAACCGAATGATAATGAGCTAATTAAATAAATTGTTCATAGACAAGCAAACAGCTTCCTCAAATAGCTGATAGCAGTGGTTTATTTTTGATAGTAGAGGAAATTGACACCCACTGCATCATTTTGATAAGATGACACTCTTCTTACGATATAAAAAATTATTTTAGGAGTTCCACGTTGCGTATGTTTACATAAAAATGGCAAATTCACCACGTCCGGGTCTTTGGGTGTTGGAAAAGTCGGCGGATTATGGTAAAACGTACACCCCTTGGCAGTATTTCTCCGATTCACCGGCCGATTGTGAAACGTATTTCGGTAAAGAGAGTTTACAGCCAATCACACGGGACGATTCTGTGATTTGCAGTACGGAATATTCGAAAATTGTTCCATTAGAAGGCGGTGAAGTATGTAATTGAAAAATGGCCGTGTTCAAAGCTCACTTATCAACATTTTTAGATACCCATTTCATTGTTGAACAAACGGCCATCTGCCAACCATTACTTCAATTCGACGGTGTTACAAGAATGGACACGAGCCACAAATGTGCGACTGCGATTTTTACGAACGAAGAATCTGTTAGGCCATCTTATGTCCGTTGCCAGGCAAGATCCAACAGTTACAAGACGCGTAATTCGATTTATTTCTTAAACACCACCGTTTGTTATTGGTTTTTCTTTTTAGTATTTCTATTCTATCAAAGATATCAGTATTGGTGGTCGATGTATGTGTAATGGCCATGCAGAAGCCTGCGATATACCCGACAAAAACGACCCCCGAGTCCTTCTTTGTAACTGTGTACACAACACTTGCGGCTCCAAGTGCGACAAATGCTGTCCGGGATTTGAGCAAAAAGCTTGGAGACAATCGAAACATAACGATCCCTTCAGATGTGAAGGTAAACACTTGAATTTACAGAATCTATACAATCTTAACTTGTCTGTTTAGCGTGCAACTGTTTCCAACACAGTAACGATTGCATTTACGATGCACAAGTGGACAAAGACCATCAATCGCTTGACATACATGGGAAATATGAGGGTGGAGGTGTGTGCCAAAATTGCCAGCACAATACTGAGGGCATCAATTGCCATAAATGTAAAGCGAAATTTTATAGACCGTATCACAAGTACCAGAATGAAACGGATGCTTGTCAGCGTAAGTTTTCCATGAAAAAAAAACTGCAATGATTAAGAGAGTTTTTCCAGCGTGCCAATGCGACTATTTTGCCTATACCGGAAACTGCAAAGAGGGATCCGGCCAATGTGAATGTCGTCAAGAATTCACACCGCCAAATTGCGATAGTTGCAGCTTTGGTTATTACGATTATCCAAATTGCAAACCGTGTGAATGTTACATCAATGGTACAGCAAGTCGACAGTGTCAGGCGGACAATGGGGAATGCTCCTGTTTGCCCAATTTCACCGGAATGTTCTGCAAAGAGTGCGCCGACGGATATTACAATTTCCCCGAATGTAAACGTATGTAAAACCGAATATTTCCAATATACAGGATGTAACTGCTCAAAAATGAAATGACAGATTCGGGGGGTCACCCTGAGTCGAAAACACATTGGTTTTTTCATGGAAATGCCATCAACTTCTTCGGCATGTAAAAAACAAATTATAACAAAAATTTATTAAGAAGTATAGCTTATCTTGAAATAATTTTTTTAGATTTTTCGGTTCATTAACTAAAAAGTTATGGACCACTGAAGTTAAGAAATTTTCGAAAAATCTTGACAAGTTCAAATAAAATTGCATTTTTCTCGAAAACGGTGCGTCGTACGAAAAAAATGCAAGAGACAAAAAAGTTTCCTTATGAAATTCTCCATTCAATCGACTCAAAAAAATTGAAATTCCACCACCCCCCAAAAAAATAACAAAAGTGTTAAACCACCCCCTTGCCAAAAAGTCATGCTGGGGTGACTGATTTTTTGCTATTTTACAGGAACATTATCCCTGATGACTTAAGTAAGTGTACCATATTTGGTAGTTCCCATTTTATTTTACTTAAAAGATATTTGAAAAATTCGACATTTTTTAAGAAGTTTGAGGGCTTTTAGGAAGCGCTTCCCAGCAAAACAGGAAACATTCGACTCAGATTGACTTCCTTAATCCGACATTTCACTTTGGCCCAATCGAGCAGTTACACCCTGTATGTTAAACATGTTATGATTGGCAGGTTGTGAATGCGATTCGGACGGTGCCGTCTCAAACACTTGCGACCAATCGACCGGTAACTGCACCTGCAAGAACAATTTCGCTGGAAAACAATGCAATGAATGCAAAGATGGATACTACGATTTCCCCAATTGCAAATGTAACAAATCTATGCACTGTTTGAATGCATTCTTAAATATTTTTCTTTAGATTGCCATTGCGATTTAAGTGGGACAGTTGAAGGGGTGTGCGACAAAACAAATGGCAACTGCATCTGCAAAGAAGGTTACGGTGGCGAGAATTGCGATGTTTGTGTGTTGGGCTATTACGGATTTCCCGATTGCAAGCCGTGCAATTGCAGTAAAATCGGTTCGCATAGTACAACATGCTCGGCCAATGGGAAATGTTCGTGTTTGGGCAACTATTCCGGTCGGACGTGCAACCAGTGCAGTCCAGGCTACTTCAATTATCCCGATTGCACATGTAAGAAATGCCACTTTTTCACATCCGAACGAAAATCGTGACTTATTTCTTTATAGCGTGCGAATGTGACCCGAATGGATCCAACGGTCTGTCCTGCGACTCGGAAGGTAAATGCGAGTGTCACGAAAACTTCGCCGGACAGCGTTGCGATGCATGCAAAGAAGGCTTCTACAATTTCCCCGCATGTGAAGACTGCAATTGTCATCCGGCCGGTGTGGTGGCCAAATTTGCCGGCTGCGGTTCAGTGCCGGCCGGTGAATTGTGTCAATGTAAAGAGCGAGTGGAGGGTCGCATTTGCGATAAATGCAAACCGCTGTTTTGGAACTTGCATGCGAACAATCCGCACGGTTGCGAAGAGTGCAACTGTAATATTGCCGGCGTTTTGGGTGGTATCGCTGTCTGTGACACGGAAAGTGGACAATGTGCTTGTAAACCGGCCGTTGGCTCGCGAAATTGTGCAGTATGCGATGACGGCACTTACAATTTGGACGAGAGGAATCTGTTTGGATGCACCGATTGCGGTTGTGACATTGGCGGATCGATAAATGGTGTTTGCAATAAAACGACGGGACAGTGTCTGTGTCAGACGCGTGTGACGGGCCGCACTTGTCGCGAGCCCATTCAAACACACTTTTTCCCCACATTGTACCAATACCAGTATGAGATGGAGGATGGCAGCACACCGGAAAGCGATCGAGTTCGATATGCCAACAACGACACGATTTTCGGCAATTATTCGTGGAAAGGGTATGCGGTCTTTTCGCTGTTACAGAAGGAAGTGCGGCATCGTATCCAAATCAACAAACCGTCTTTATACCGAATGGTGTTTAGATTCCATAATCTAAACCCTCATACTGTAATTGGAGTGATTTCGATTACATCCGACAATCCAACAGATGCGGAACAAGACTTGAAAGTGCAATTCCGGAATACTTCTGTGCCAGAATTCGTTACGGTTAGTGGAGAGACGGGTAACACACCATCACCATTTGTTATGAATCCTGGCATGTGGACAATCAATATTCGAGTTAATGAAAGTGTTCTGATCGATTATTTTGTCCTTTTGCCCGAAGACTTCTATTCGGCAACGATTTTAAATCAACGCGTTGAGAGACCGTGCATCTTAAACGAGACCGATCTGTGTCGGTTGTATGCGTATCCGAATGTCACGATATTTGATAAAACCTATGGTGCTGGTGGATTTGTACAAAACGGCGACAGTAATGGGAAACTAACCGAGTACTTCCCCGATGAGAATCACTTGTCCTTATTGAATATCGGTGGCAAGATTCCATTGTTGAACGAATTACAACCGGAAGTGACGTTCAATGTTAGTGTACAGAAAATCGGCCAATATGTAATTCTAGTCAATTACATTACACCGTTGAATGGAAGTCGAGTGAATAATGTGGTGACGGAAGTGCATTCGAAAAATGGAGTGGAGAATGGAAAGTTAAGTTTATATTTCTGTCCCTACACCATAATGTGTCGTCAAGTGCTGGCAAACCAATACAGTGGAGTTGGAATCTACGAGACGCAAGAAAATTATATACTGGTGAAATTGAAGGGTGCGAATGCACAGGTTGGTGTCCATTCGGTCGTCGCAGTCCCGTTAGAGGACTGGTCCTTGGACTATATCCGGCCTAGGCCTGTTTGTATAATGAAAGATGGTAAATGTGTCAGTACATCGTACCGCAGTCCGCCAGACACGAAGAAAATCCAATTCGAGCAGGATGTTGAGGGTGAATTAGGGAAAAATCGGCCGCCTGTAAAAGAGTCGTATGGCAATTCTTATATTTGGTTGAACCCAGCAGAGAATTCGGTGGATTTGAAAGGCAAAGTCCCAAATCCAGGTTATTATACGTTTGTAGTCCATTACTATCAGCCAGATCATTCAGGTAATTAAAACTATTCTGGTAATTGTTTGATTATTTTATAAATCGTTGTTTAGAGTTCAATGTGGACGTGATTATTCAAAATGGGCAATTTTACGAGGCAAAAGTGCCAATAAAACACTGTCCCTCAGTGTCCGGTTGCCGTTCAGTTGTGGAACAAAACGATCGCGTCAACAAATTCTCATTAACCGAAAACTTTATGATCACCCTCAAAGTAAGACCAATTTTATACACATTAACACTGCATGAAATAATCAAAATTGCAGCAAGATCATGGGAAAAACATCTACCTCGACTACCTCCTCGTCATCCCATCCGATTTTTACAGCGAACTTTATTTAGAAGAGGAAGATTTCGATCGAACTGGCGAATTCATTTCCACATGTGGCAACAATCACTTCAATATCGACACCAAGAAAGAAGGTTTTTGTCGCAATTCCGTCTTTTCCATAACAGCCGCACATAATAGTGGTGCCAGTCCGTGTTTGTGCAATTTCGAGGGATCGCTTAGTTTCGAATGCGAGAAATTCGGTGGACAATGTCCGTGCCGACCGAACATTATCGGACGACAGTGTGTCGCCTGCAAAACTGGCTACTACGGCTTCCCTGACTGTAAACCATGCAATTGTCCATCAACAGCATACTGTGAACCGTCTACAGGGCAATGCATTTGCCAGAAACATGTTACTGGAGAGAAGTGCGACCAATGCGAACCGTTAACATACGGTTACGATCCGATTATCGGCTGTGAAGATTGCAAATGCGAGGCTTTGGGTGTGGTGAACAACAATCGTCAGTGCGATTTACTCAATGGCAGTTGCCCGTAAGTATCGAACGAGGGATTTACCACTAAGGAAATTGTTAAAGAATTATTCTTAGAAATACATGGGAAATGGAAGAAATTTTTCCAAATATTTCCCCAATTTTTCGAGTAAATTTTCGGTTTTTTTTTGGTCGACAGTTATACAGAGTGTAACTGCTCGATTGAGCAAAAATTAAATGACAGATTAAGGAAGTCATTCTGAGTCGAATGGTTTTTCCTGTTTTTCTGGGAAGCGCTTCCTAGAAGCCCTCAAACTTCTTAAAAAATCAAATATCTTTTAAGTGAAATAAAATGGGAACAACCAAATATGGTACACTTACTTAAGTCATCAGGGATAATGTTCCTGTAAAATAGCAGAAAAATCAGTCACCCCAACATGACTTTTTGGCAAGGGGGTGGCTTAACACTTTTGTTATTTTTTTGGTGGGTGGTGGAATTTCAATTTTGTTGAGTCGATTGAATGGAAAATTTATTAAGGAAACTTTTTTGTCCTTTACATTTTTTTCGTACGACGCACCGTTTTCGAGAAAAATGCAATTTTATTTGAACTTGTCAAAATTTTTCGAAAATTTCTTAACTTCAGTGGTTCATAACTTTTTAGTAAATGAACTGAAAAATCTAAAAAAATTATTTTAATATCACTATAGGCTATACTTCTTAATAATTTTTTGTTATAAATTTTTTTAACATGCCGAAGAAGTTGATGGCCTCTTTTTTCTGCAAGAGGCATTTCCATGAAAAATCCAATGAGTTTTCGACTCAGGATGACCCTTGGAATCTGTCATTTCATTTTTGCTCAATCGTGCAGATACACCCTGTATAATATACGATATATTTCCGAAATAATTAAGAAATAGTAAGAAAAGAAATTTTAGAAATATTAAGAAATGGTAGGAAAATATTTCAGAAATTACTTCCATTCCTTGGTACACGATTTTGTCTAGTGGTAAACCCCCCGTTATCGAATGACACAATTCCAACAGAGAAACGAATGCCTTGTTTTAGATGTAAAGAGAACATTGTCGGAAGGACGTGTGATGCTTGTAAGCCGGGCTATTACTCGTTCCCGTATTGTGATGACTGTGTGTGCGATACGCGAGGCACCACGGAGGAGATTTGCGATCAGACATCGGCCGCGTGTTTCTGCAAAAAGAACGTCATTGGCCCACTGTGCGATCATTGCCGTGAGGGTACATTCAATCTGCAAGCGGACAATGAGGACGGTTGCAGCGAGTGCTTCTGTTTTGGCAAAACAACGCGCTGTAAAAGTGCTGAAGGGCTTGTACCGGTGCCGTTCATTGAAATGAACGGCTGGCATGTGGTGAAAATCAGCACTGACATCAAATTCAATGCAACCGAATTGAGTTTGCCGATTGAAGAGTTTCAAGAGAATGTCGGTGTTGTGTTTACCAATTCGAATTTGAACGATACAGTGGCATACTTCTCAGCACCGACCGACTATTTGGGCAAGAAACTGAAAAGTTACGGTGGTTTTTTGAGTTATAAGATTTTTTACGTTAGCGGACCGACGGGGTACGCGGTTGGGGGTGCGGATGTCATTTTAAAAGGGAACAACAGTTATATCAGTCACTTTAGTTTCGAACAGCCGGCATCTAATCAAGATTATTCCGGTAATGTGCAATTAATCGAGGCCAATTTCCAAGTACCGTCCGGTGCGAATGCGAAACGTGAACATATTATGGAAATTCTAAACAACTTACAAGGGATTTATATTCGGGCTACGTACTCGAATCACAGTCTTACAACGAGAATTACCAATGTGAAGCTGGACGAAGCGGTACAATTGCAGCACCCCTACCAAAGTATACCCGAAGATCAGTTGATGTTCGTTAAGACAGTGGAACAATGCCAATGTCCACCCTCGTATCAGGGCCAGTCGTGCGAGGATTGTGCACCGGGATATTACAGAATCGCGTCCGGACCGCATGGCGGCTACTGTGTTCCTTGTCAGTGTCATGGACATGCGAACGAATGCGACGTCAACACCGGTATCTGCTTGGTAATGTTAAAATACCCGAACGTTCCGTTGTTCATCTTGTTTTCCTTTTTAGAACTGCACTCATCACACTCGCGGTGAACATTGTGAAATGTGCGAAATTGGATACCACGGAAATGCGATCGCTGGTACACCGTACGATTGTTTAATTTGCGCTTGTCCATCACCAACCACATCGAATAAGTAAATTCCATCCTGGCACTGTTTTCTATACATTGTTCATGTGTTTTCCAGTTTTGCAGTGTCATGTGACGTGAGTTCGGACGGCAACAAGATCAGTTGCGAATGTAAAGAGGGCTACTTCGGCGCCAGATGTCAATCGTGCGCTGCCGGTTACTATGGCCGGCCGGAAAATCCAGGCGACTATTGTAAACCGTGCCAATGTTCAGGCAATATCAATCCAAACGATCCACAATCGTGTGATACGGAAACCGGGCAATGTTTGCACTGTTTGAACAATACGTCGGGTGAGGCGTGTGCCTTGTGCGCTCCCGGCTACTTTGGCGATGCCATCACACTGAAAGACTGTCAAGCTTGCATCTGTGACGAACTGGGCACCGACCATTGTGACAGCTTTACGGGCAAATGTGTGTGCAAGAACAATGTGATCGGGGATAAATGCGATCGTTGCGAATTGGAGCATTACGGCTTCCAATCGGGACAAGGGTGCACGCCGTGTTTATGTTCAGATGCGTCGAATAGCGACCAATGCGAAGATCTGACTGGGCAATGTTTGTGCAAAGATGGGGCTGGTGGAAGACAGTGTGAACGTTGTGCTGCAGGGTACTGGAATTATACCAGCGAGGGATGTGTTTGTAAGACTTTTGTTCACATTGAATTCATGCGAATGGATGATGAGAGTTTGTTACAGCCTGTGGATGCAAGAGCGAATATTCACTTGGTTTTGGTTGCAACACATTGACCGGACAGTGTGAATGTTTACAGGGTGTTGTTGGTGAGAAATGTGACCAGTGTCCGCATCGATGGGCTTTTGTTCCGGAATTCGGGTGTCATCAATGCGACAATTGTATTCATGCGTTACTCGATGACACCGACGAACTTGGTGCTTTAATTAAACCGCACATTGAATACTTTGATGTAAAACCAATTCATTTAGCGTTGTTCAATGTTAAGTAACTTGATTTGTTTGCAGTCAGCACAGTCTGGATACTTTACCAGACGCCGTTTAGCGAATATGCGTGATTGGGTGACTAAATTGCAACCGAAATTCGATGACGTCGATCCAAAACAAGTCAGTCTCACAGAATCCGTACAGGAATTGGAGAGTTTAGAGCAAGATTCGAAAAATCTAAATCGCAAATCCAATTACAAATTGCAAGACAGTGACGATCTGAAAAACAAGTCAAATGTTCTCTATCATCAAGCGAATGAAATGCAAGACAAAATCGATAATGCAATCGATGCGTATGAACAAGTAGTGCACGAAATTGATTCGTTCCAATTTACGGAACGGACACAAGGCGTTGATGAATCCCTAGAAATATCTCAAAAATATTTAAATGAAATGAAAGATTTCAATTTCACTGACAAAGAAATCGATGGAACGAAACAGTTAAACAAAGTGAACGAGTTATTGAACAATTTAACACGTATTAAAGAACCAGTGGACACACAAGTATCCAGAATGGAAAATTTGCGGAACGATTTAAAAAATTTCACCGACAAACTGGACGATTTATTCAATCAGACACAATATTCACGAAATGTGGCACACGAAGCGAAAAATACGATGGAGAAAAGCGGGTAAGTGACAAAAAAAACAATTCTTAATACTCCTTACAACAATTTATTACATGACAAATAAATAATTCTAGGCATAATTAGAAAAATATCTTAAAAATCAATATGGGTACGAATTATTTCAGTTTCAATTCTTCTTTCAATTTCCATTTAATCAGTTCCATACATGTGATCGCATCTTCTGCACTATCATGACCACCAACATCATTCTGAATAATTTTCTTTAAATATTCACTGGCCAACACTCTTAATGCACGTTTATGTGGCAAACCCATTTTATGTGGAAACAACACTGACGTATCAATAATCGATTTATGTACAATTTTCAACACTTTCAAATCCGATTCTAAACTATGTCCCACCAATATCGTCTGTGAATTGCACAAATGCAGAATATTCGCTTGAATTTGTAATATACTTGTACTAGTTTTGTCCATTTGTTCCTTTGTTATACCGGAAAAGCGTGTATTATAATCAATGATTGGATTTAGCGGTTTCACTAGAGATTCGTACACAGTTTTACAATCGGTGTCCACAATTGTAACACGCGTCAATTCCAGCCCTTTGGTCGTATAACACATTTCACAATCCAATGCATACACAACACAATTTCTCGGATCATTCTCGTCATTCGGTGGCATCGTCACCTGGAAGCCCTCCAAGTCGGCCACCGTGGAAAATTCGCACACGTGCGTATCGGATGTCGCACATCCCGTCTCACTACTACTTTTACAACACAAATAAATTTGTTCACCTCTTATTGTGCGTTTCTTTAATGGATGATAAATGCATCCCTCCTCATACAACGGCCAACCATCATCATCAACCACATACACTTTCGAACATCTTGCACATTTCCTCTGATTCTCATCCAAATTGTCCACAATACTTTTGCGATTTTTTATAAATGCACGACCGTGTATGTCACTTTCTCTCGGATAACCGTGCACATCCATCTCCTCCTCACTCAATATCCACCGTTTAACATTATCATAGAAATTCTTACCATGAAATGGTGATAATTTCTTCTTGGGGTCCTCATTGGTATCCAACAAGCCCAGACCGAGTCGTTCACGCTCTTTCATCTCTTTCCGTAAACGATTTACTGCCAGCATCGCTGAATTCCTGTACGTTTGTATCAGTTTGGACTTTTCATAGCAGCCAAACTCTTCATTTAAGGCACGTGTATAGGCATCATCTTTCGATACATACAATTTAACACATTCATCGGCAAGCATTGTTAAATAACGTGTACGCACATTCACGGGCAGTTTCGATTTGTTCGCCTCAAGTACGTCCGGTATGTCGCTTAGTGAGAAATCGGGCACATGTGCCACACGGCTGCCCTTTTGCGAATGTGCAATCGTTTTATTAACTACACTGGCCGCTTTTTTCTTTGCCATCTGCTCGATTCTCGCTTTGGCCCGTTGCATTGCCGGCACATTCTGAACGGGTGCGATTTTTTTCGCTTTACTTGTTGTCCCATTCAATATTTGATCAACTAAACTGACCGATTTGTCCGGTTGTGCTGATGGCGGTGTGTGGGCGATTCTTTTGATTTTGTGCTGTCTGGCCGCTTCCAAAAGACTTGGTGGCGGTCGTTTCACTGGATTACTTGTAATTTGTTTCATTTCGTTCACTAAATTATCTTGCTCTTTATTTGCCTGTGCCAATTTGGCCAGTTTGAAGCGGTTTGTCATCACCTGGCCTGGATTACTGTACGATTTCGGTTTGTTGATAACATGAGGCAGTTTTGTTGTGACACTATTTGGATTGGTGTGAGCGACACGTTTTTTACCTAAATTTAATTGTTCTACTGTTGAGTCGGGCTTTGGTGGTTGCTCTTCTATTTTTGTGTCGTGTTCCTGTTTCGGTTCTGGTTTGTATTCGTTGAATATTTTATAGCATTCCATTAATGTGGCATCTTCATCTAAATCGGATAAATTGTGATCGTCAAAGTCGGTTGGGGCCATCATGTCTTCGTCACTTAATTCATATTCATGGTTTTCTACCGGGTTAGTTAACTCTTTCTCTTTGATCGCTTCTTTTTCCTTCTCTTTTGTTCTCTCTTTGTTTCTACTTGAATGATGTTTTTTCTCTTTATCACTGGACTTTTTTTCCTTACTTCTGTGACTACTTTTATGTGAATGTTTACTGGAACTGTCCTTTTTCTCCTCTTTTCTATGTTTATCACGACTTGATGACTTTTTGTGGCTACTGCTGTGATTCTTTTCTTTACTACTGCTATGTTTACTTTTAGAACTGTGCCTATTTGATTTTGATGAATCACTATCTTTCCTACGTTTATCACTACTTTTGGACTTGCTCTTTATCTCTTCATTTGTTATTTCCTCTTTGGTATCAACAGATTTATCCTCCGACTGTGTATTTCCGTTTGTTTCATTGCTTGCCATTTTAGAATCATAAATTATTTCATCAATTAAACTAAATTCATTACTCAAGTCTTCGAAATCGATTTCAGATGTTTCTTGTAATGATAATAGTGGATTATATGCAACATTTGCCATATTTTGTTTGATTTCTTTAATTGTCTCTGTATTTTCATTGTCTTCTCCATTCTCTTCGTCGTTTATAGAATTGCCTCGATTTTTTGCAGATGATAATACGCTTAATGGTGTAGGTTTATATGTTGGTTTATCAAATTTGGGTATTTTTCGGGTCGTTCTATCTGGCCTAAATGCTAAATCTGGCACATAGCTAATTGGTATGTGACTTTTACTATTGTGGATATTTTCCAATTCACTTTTAGGTGTTGGCTTATATGTGGGCACTACTGGCACTGGTGTCTTTTCCGTTTCCGCAATACTTTCATCGGGAGTCTCATTTGCTTTCTTCCGATGACGAAAGTGGCAATACGGTCTGCCGCACATACTATTAAAGTACGGGCATTGGATATCATGAAAATATCCCTTTGTGGGCAACATTTTATTATTTTCTTTGTTTTATTTACACAGTATACCCATTTAATCAAAAGATTTCACTGTATTTAGTTCATATTTACGTACACAAATAACCTTTAAATGTATCTGTCACTTCTTGAGATAATTTTGACATTAGACATTTCAAAACAATTAGAACACAATCACGTGATCAATCGGCGGCAATTTTAAAAAAGTATTACAAATATTTTTCAAACTTATTCCAATGAATGTTAGGAAAAAACTAATACATTACGAAAGATGAACCGGATACGGGTGTTTATCTTAGCACATATGTGGGCCACGTGTTATTCTACACCAAGGACAGGGCAATGTTCTCATAAAACTTAAACTGGATATGTTATTTTGCAGGAAGGATCTCCTCAAAAACAAATTGCAAAACATTGAAAATGAAGTCTCCAAATCGGACAACAACATTAAAGATGCTAAGGAAAATAATGAAAAAACTAAAGAGTTACTGGAAATTTCGACGGGCAAATTGAAGGAACTGTTTGAACTTCCCGAACAACTAACAACACGAAACAACGATTTTAATGCAACTTTAGAGAACAATATAGCCGAGTTACAAGAAGTTGATGCAATGAAACCAGACGTTGAAATCCATGCGGACGAATTGACCCAAAGAGCCCAGGAATTGGATCGTCTAGTGTCCGAATCCAGAATTGGCTCCACAGATGCCATAAAAGCAGCACGAGCATATAAAGATATTGTAGATGCTGTTAATAACGGACGTAATGCAGTCGAAAGTGCCGAAAATGATACAATCAATGCTCTAGAGATATTAAATCATGTGACGAATAAAAGTTTTGAGGCATCTGACCAGTCCAAAGAGTCATTAGAGCGAGCACACGAATTATATTGGTCAACTAAACAACAACTCGAACCGAAAGTGAATAAAACCACTGAAATGTATGCTCCTTTGAAACAGTTACATGATGAGAACGAAGTGCTATTGAAGGATATTCAAAAGAAATTGGAGAAAATCGAATTAAAACCGCTAGATGTGGCATACGAAGAAGCGGCACAGAATGCTGATGTTGCTACCAAGTATGTGAACGATATAGCCGATTCGGTAAACAAAACGTTCAAACAGGTAAGCACAAATTGATTGTCTAATTAACCGATTAATTGATTCTATGATTTATTTTTCAGCTCGCAAATCAAACACAAGACGCTAAAACTTTACCCAAAGGATTAGAAGATATGCGTAGTAATATTCAGCAAACTGAAAAACAATTAAACTCGATCAACGAACAACTTCCGCCTCTGATCGAAGCCATCGATGAGATCCCCAAAGAACAGGAAGCATTGAAAGAAGTTACAGCTGGAATGCAAACAAATATCAACAAATTGAGTCAACAAATCGAACTGGCAAGAGACATAGCGAATCGAATTAAAATTGGTGTACAATTCTATCCAAATACAACATTGGAATTACGAAATCCTTCCAATTTGGAGGATCTAACAACCTCTACGAAAATATCCGGTTACTTTAGAACAAATAAACCGAAAGGTTTAATCATGTATTTGGGCAATCCAGTGGGAACGAATCTACGTAAAACGAAAACCGATGATTATATGGCACTGGATTTACAAAATGGATATCCGGTATTGCATTTAGATGTTGGCAATGGACACGACTCTGTAGTGAGCACAAAATATGTGGCTGATAACAATTGGTATCAATTCATCATTGAAAGGTGAAGTTGTAAATGAAAAGGGACACTTTTGAATTGATTTCTATTTTCAGAGTTGGACACCATGCGAAATTAACAATTCGCGAACAATTACCGAATGGAGAGGAACGTTCATTGGTAAGTGAAAAGGCACTCGAGACACCGTACACAATTTTCAACTTGGACAAAGAGAAATCGAAACTGTTTGTTGGCGGTTCACCGCCGAACTCCAATCTACAAAACGAAATCGACACCGACACATTTGAGGGGGAAATTGAGGATCTGGTGATTGGTGATACGCCAGTGTCTTTATGGAATTTCAATAATGGACATGAGAACAATCACGGCGCAATTGAGAGGTGAGCAAAGAGACAGTTTCATAAAAGCATAAAAAAAACTGAAACTGTTTCAGAGATAAATTGGTTGTACTACAACCGAGCACCGGTTTTCGATTCAACGGAGATGGTTACACAATATTAGATGGCAGATCGCGTAGTTTACGTAGTCGATCATCAATCCAATTAGCTTTCAAATCGTTCGCCACTGAAGGACTTTTATTCTTGACTGGTGAGGGTAAAACGTTCATTGCACTTGAACTGCGAAATGGCAAAGTTTTGTATCAATACAATTTGGGAAGTGGTACGAAATTGTTTGTGACCAATAAATTGTACAATGATGGCCGCTGGCACAAGGTGACGGCAGAGAGAGATGGACCCAAAGGCTATTTGGCTGTGGACAATGAAAATGTACCGGACCGAACAGCGCCAATTGGTGGCACGTCTTTGGAACCCGTCCAGACATTGTTCTTCGGTGGCTATCCATATCGGCACAATTTCTCCGACGTAACCGAGATTAAGTTTGACGGATGTATTAACAATGTTACGATTACTGGTGAAACGATTGATTTACGTGACAATATCAAGGCATACGACGTTACGCCCGGTTGTCCGTCGAAATTTGCGACAATGGTTTCATTCAATAAATATCAGCCGGGATATGTTGGTTGGGACCGTTTGTCCATCTCCAATGACTTTAGATTGAGTTTGAAATTTAAAACCAAGGAAAAGGATGGATTGATATTTTATGCTACTGATGTACAACAGAGTGCTGGCATCTCTTTATCGATTTCAAATGGTTACTTGAAAGTGATTAGTCAGAAGACTGAATTGGTGTCGAAAGACACGTTTAATGATAGTCAATGGCATGTGGTGTCTGTTATACATAATAAGGACATGCTAAGAGCCGATTTCGATGATTGGGGCTTTAGAGTGTAAGTAGATATTTGTTTTGTTGAGGTTTTTAGTTGATTTTGTGGTATTTTAGAACCGACAATCCTCCACCACTTTTGCATATTCTTTATGCGAATTTGTATGTTGGTGGAGTGCCGAGAAATTTGAGAATTATGAAAGGAACAGTTGGTTCGGAGAAGCCGTTTTTTGGTTGTATAGCAGATTTAACAGTGAATGGACATGTGAAGAATTTCGCCAACACGACAGACCGACAAAGTGAAATTTTAGACAAGTGTACATTGGATGTTGTTGTGAAAGAGGAAGTTCCAGATGTACATCGAGGTAAATCAAATAAAACGAGTAAAAATAAAGAGATTTGTGAATGCTTGTTTTTAGTTCCCGATTTGCCACCGTTAGAAGAACTCTCTCCATCGTACAATAAACCGGACATTGTTACACACAGTCCACCGAAACAAGGTTGGTGTTGTATGAAAACTATTTATTAACGATGTTTAATATCATCATGTTGCAGAATTGCCGAGCAGAGGAGACGGCGGTTTAGATTTCAATTACGATAAAAATAATGAAATCGGCGGTAAACATGATGTTAGTAGAATCACAGATGGAATTATTGGTAGACCGCCTGCAACTACACCGAAACCGGTGGTAGAAGGATGTGCATTGCCTTTAGTGTCTGGACCAGAAGATCATTCGGAAGGATTCCGTTTTGGTACGCAAGACTACAGCCATATGGAGTACAAAGCGGCCAGAGGCAAATATAAGAAAAACTTTGATTTCTCATTACAAATCAAAACAAACAGTACCGAAGGTTTAATATTCTACATATCGAATAGAAACGTTGAAGCAACACAGTATATAGCTTTGTATCTCTCCGAAGGCTTTGTAAGAAATTCACAAAGTGTCTCTAAAATTGTTTCATCTAATTACAAATATTCTGTTTCAGGTGGTATTCAAATACCAGGGCAACAATTCGTTAGAAATAAGATCCGATATGAAATGTAATTCAGGCAATTGGTGTGACATCAGTTTTAGTCGAGAAGATGTGAATGTAAAACTCGTCGTAAATGATGTCACATTTGGCAAGGACTTGGAGCGACATACATCCATTGAATTGAAAATGCCATTCTACATTGGCGGTGTGGATAATAAGACCGAGGAAGAAGTGTCGTTGGTTTTGGAAAATCCCTATGTGGGATTTGTTGGCTGCATACGACACTTCCACATGAACAACAAGCCAATGGAGCAACCAAATAAATTCGGAGTGATTTCTTGTTCAAAGAATGTGGAAGTTGGCACTTATTTGAGCGGAGATGTGAGCCATATGAAACTGATCAAGGGATACAAAATCGGTTTATTGTTTGATATTAAATTGGATATTAAACCGCGTGTTGATAGTGGCCTTATAATCGCCTCTTTCGGCAAGAAAGACTATCTGATCCTGGAAATGGTACATGGCACCATGAAATTGACGGTAGAGAATGGAAAAGGTCCGGTAACGACTTCATATAAACCGCCCAATAGATATTACTTCTGTGACGGTAATTGGCACAGTATTCAAGCCGTTAAATCGAAGAATGTAATCACGTTAGCGGTGGACAATGTGTTTACTGATCCGAAAATTGGCGATCGCAGTGCACAGTCGACTGATACGGGAAGTGCCCTGCTACTTGGAGGCCATAAAATGATTCGCAAATTGAGGGGAAGTGTTTCAAAGAGCCCGTATATTGGTTGTGTTCGTAATGTGATTGTTAACAATGAACATATTCCTCTTACACCCGAGTTGGCCGAAGGTAACATCACGTTCGGTTACTGTAGAACTGATTAGTTTTTTTTTTGTTATGCACAACATGTAATGAACACGTTTGTATTCATTTTATTATTTTCCTCCGGTATTTCTTTATAATTTCTAGTAGTTATTTCGTACACAATAAAAGAGCTTTTCCCTTTTAATAGGGTCGTTTATTTTAATAGTGCCTTTAATAGAAGATTACTTTCTACTTATTGGATGTGGAACAAATTTGCTGTGTTTAGCTAAACTCTCATCGATTTTCCGGTTTTTCTCGTGCATTTTCTTACGATCTCTCCGACGATACGAATCAGTTATTGGACGTATAACAAGATATATGAAAATTTGGACAAAACTAATCACCGAAACACCGAGAAACAATCCCAATGTCCCTCCGACCGCAACGATAAGATCATTAAATGTACGGACCGCAGTCCGTTCCATTCGCATTATCGGAGCTGGAACGTATACATCGACACGTGCTTTGGTTGCTTCATGCCTGAAACTGGAACAAGCCATAAAACTGCTTGGAAAAATGCAAATTACATTTGTACCGCGATATTCGGTTCGAGACAAAACCGATCTCTTTCACATTCATTGTTCTGCAAGACATTTCACAACGACACTGTATCAGTTTCTGTTCTACAAAGCGGGCGTTCTTGCTGAGACACAAAATACCATCCCAATCGCATTCCTCTTCGCGTACTGGAAAAGCTCGTTAAATATTTCTACTCAAATAAAATCTGAAAAAAGATACAAATATTCGGATACAGATGTACAGTGCAATTACAAATTGCCAAATGTGCTTTAATTAAACATTCGTTCTGGCATGCTGATAATGAGTAATTCGTGAAACGGTCGAGGAAATTCTCGTGCGGTAAACGGCACAGGCGCTCCTTAATGTTCAAATTGATTGCAGACGGTGATGAAATCACTTCAGTTACTTGAACAAAACTTGTATAAACGCTTTTTTCTTGGATAACTTGAGTGAAAGAGTCCAACAACTGCTGGTTTATATTGGGCTTTGAGGGGACAGCATCTGGACTCATTGCCAATACAATCATGAACGGATTGTGCAATTCAATGGACAAGTTGCCGTAGCCCATATTGGGGCCTCTTCTCATGTACAATTCCAGTCCTCTCGAGTTTCTGCAACTGATCCGATTACTTAAAAGAGAAAAAACTTTTCAAACGACCAACTCTGCCTCTAGATTATTTACAGCGAAACATTCCCCTAAATAAGACTTGACAATTTGCAAGCGAGTACAGCACGGAAACGGTCTATTATTGTAAAGACAAGAAGTAAATATTTCCGAACAATTATCTCGTACAATGTTTGTGTAGTATGAGAAATTGTCTTTAATACATTCGCCTCTGTCACAAAAGTCCACATTGTACTGTCCTTGATAAAATGCCAGGAATTTGATTTGATCAATGAGATTTGTATGAATTTCAGATGCGTCCAAGCTATGAAAAATATCGAACGTTTTTAATAGCATTTTAATTGTACGTTTAAATTACATTGTCAGTAAACGATTTTTTATGTTGTGACTGCCCGCTGGACAGAAGACAATCGAAGGAAATGGAGTTTTCCAATCTAAATATGATGTGTCTACCGTCAAGGAAACGGTTTGCTCATTATAACTGGTGATTGTATTTTGTATAACATAATATGCGCCAGCCTGGAAGAGGAACATGGCATTTAACTTAAAATGATGAGCAAAATGCAGACAATTTACCATTGAAAGTAGAATGCATATAAACCAGAAAAGCTTTTCACTCCAATGTAACGTTTTACGGATTAAATAATGAATGCAATTAATGTAAGCGAACTCCAGATAACTTTTAAGGATCATATTGTGCTGGAAATGACAACACGTTTTGTGCTCTCTTTAAATACACTGAAAATCAATATGCGAATGGTGCAATTGAAAAATGTTATTTATGCAACAATGCAGTAATAATGAATAATAAATGTTTTTTTTGTTGTGTGCACACAACATGATTATGGATAAAATTTATGGAATAGACAATTTCTCCTGGTTAATAAATAAAACATTACTCATTATTCTTTTATACTGCTCTCGTAAAAACAATTTCAAAACATAATATTTCATTAAACAAGAAGCACGATGAGAGTAAAATTAATTTCTACATTTTTAGGGTCGGTTTAATATCTTCCATATTTCCATAATGGAAAAAGGAAAAACTTTTCAAACAACTTATTTCACATCGTTATGCAAATGTTTTTTATGGAATTAAAGGGTCGTTTCTTTTTAACATACGGTGATTAAAGGGGCCCAACGGCAAACGATAATCCCAAACAACAGCATCAAACAGTGTGTTTATCTTCGAACAGAGAGACAACAGCCAATATTTTCATTAATCATGAATGAATGCGTGCATCAATTTACATTGGACCAAATATAATAAATCAAGGGAAATAATCAAGTGCAAATAGGCTGGTTAGTTCCTATCATTGTATATTCACGTAAATACAAGTAGAATTTGACTTTTTGGTACGTATAAAGAAAACATCCACCCATAATATATCATTGTCTATCACCCTGAAACCACATCCTTTAATCCTAATCCACGAACATTCTCTAATTCCTAACATACTACAAGAAAACTGTGCATCGTTCTCTTCTGACCCTGCAAATGATCATTAATTTTCCAAATTATGGATTTTTAGACATTGATAATATTACAAATGAAACAACAGTGACACACACGAATCGCTAAATAAATACAGGCAATTATACATCGTACCTATCTATACTTATTATTCCGAACGTAATTAAACTTGCGGTATTAAACTTGTACAGTGCATGCTTTGGTGCATCTGACAAATACACAATTAAATGTATAATTAGGTACGCTTCTACATCAACTGGAATTTCATTCAATAAATGTGCCGCTACAAAAGGGGTGCTGTTTTGAAATTTTATTACCACTTTCCTAGCATATGGAGAAAACATCAAATAATACGAAACTGAAGTGTAATAAGCGTTTGTAGAGTTTGAAGGGTGGCAACTTTCAGGTATATTGCACAGCAACAATTAGAAAATTAAATAAATACGAACAATTTGTTGAAAACAGAAGCAACTTTGAAATAATATTAATTAAACTTTGTGCTGCAAGTGGAATAATTACAGCGCTTTAAAGGGAAACTAAAAATGCGAGAAAATTTACCGATTAGGGTGTTGAAAGAGAACGATAATACACAATATATGAAAGGATTATAATAATTCTCTCTACAATTTCAATGCGATTATTTTCTATAATATTTAGTTCTATTGTTATGTTTGTCTTATAGGTAGAAGCAGCCCCATTATTATGGAATTCAGGCACATGTATACGAAACAGTAAAATTTATTATACTTGAACACGAAATGTGCCTATACTTTTCCCTATACCCTTACAGCCAATAATTATTTTTGTATCAATAGCAAGGCGATTTGGGTCTCCATCTGGACCCATGGGTTAAATCGTTGTTTTCGCCAAAATAGCAACAACCATTAATAATTGTTAGTACACTTGCGCGTCGAAATTTGCGACGCCGTTAATACTTTTTTAAATAAATTCCAGTATTAATCGGTAAATGTGCATAAAACCGTTGGATTTGGGAAAATTAGTGTGCTCTCTAGTGTTTGACTCTGGGGTAAGTTTAAGCAGATTGCAAACAAGTCATCTAAGAAGCTTTCTCGTGTATTAATTTTGAGATGCGGTACATAGAACTCATATATTACTTGGAATGTCATACAGAAGATCCCTGGAGAATCGCTATATCTTAACCTCATGACTTTCAATCAAAAAATGTTGAAGAAAGCTCTTTGAACGCACGAAACTTTGCAAAGATTCATTTTGTCAGTACAAAATGCCAAACATTGAAATGTAAAACACTCATTTATTATTTACCTGCCATTAAATGTTTAAAATCAAATTTTAAACGGAAATCATCAATCATTTCTGTTCATTAACAGAAAGTTTTTTGGTAATTTGTTCTATTTATTAGTTCTTCGCTTGTTTACCACATAATAAAACGCGTCATAAATCCAAACTGTAATTAAACTTAATTAAGTATGCACTTTTTGCCATCCCACATCACTTAACAGTGAAATGAGCTTGCTTCACAAACCGCCCCAAGGAGACGTTCTAATATTTCCCAAAATTTCAGTTTGCCAAACCACATCTTTGCTCTATTAACAAATTTCAAAACCAACAACAGACGACGAATATAATCTTCCTTCCGGACTGTTATCTGACATTGATAACATGAAAATCACTGAAAAACGTACGTGAAAACACGAAAGTCATCCTCAAATCTCATGCTTGTTAGCACAATCATGACAAATCGTTATGCATCTGAAAATAAAATTAATAAAGCACTCAACCGTGTATAAACACTCGAAAAAAATGACGTACATTTATTTTCATAGTGCATCCGTGCAAATTATCTAATGAACCATTGCAAATTCCAACACCATTAATGCATTTGTCGTCAATCTATTAATATCTCCTCAAGATGTTACATATACACGTACCATAAAATGTGCTTTTTATACGAAATTATTCCCTTATCATTATTAGACACGGAAACAAGTAGTTAATGGTGCATGCCAAAATGAAATTTTCAACTTATAGGTAACTGCCCCCCTTTTAAATCAATATCTAAAAACATACTTTTTTATTTCTTTTACAATGTAGTTTATTGCTTCCATTTTTCAACGTTCAAACAAAATAAACACTTAATGCCTGTGATTCCCTTGGAAATGTCTTTAAAAGACTAATGGCAATGTTTGAGCGAAATTCTCCAGTACCTTTTCCAATACTGATTCCTTAAACAATTTCGCCGCTTATTGATTTTTGGGCACCGAAATTCCAAACGATTCAATTGAAATTATTTAAAGAAAAGTGCATGATGGATTTCTATACTCCAAATATTCGATTTTCATATGGATTGTGCGTTTTGTTCGCACCAATGCCATAATTGCATATGTCATTAATTATTGATACATGGAAAAGGAACTGGAAATTTATATGCAGGATGTAATTCGGTTAATCACTCATTGTAGATATAATTATTGGCCAAATCGACGTAGACATGTCCATACATGAAAATGGAATCGTTTGTAAATCAATTAATTCCGTTAATGGTGTACAACTGATGAAAGAAATCAGAAATTATGATAATCCATCTCTAGTCATTTATTCATAACGTTTATTAAATTGTCTGTCGACACAGATTTATTTTCGGTTTTGTTTCAAATAAAATCCATATGAATAAATGAATAAACATTTGCGCAAAACACGAGTCTTTGCAGTTGTGGAAATTTTCCAATAAATGTGCTCACAAGTTGCCCTAGATGAGCTAATTCATCATCGAATATAAAAGACTGCATAAACTCCATTCACAAGAAACTTTATTACCTTCTCTTGCAAATTTATTCGAATAAATTTGTTTGGAATAATCTATTTCCGCGGAAAATTATTTATTAAGGTTTTTTATAAAATGGCAGGTGATGTTTCTCTCAACGAGATGCACATAATAAAATTACGAGAACATTTTTTAGTGGTAATGAAGTTCTATACATAATATACTATCTGAATTAATTAAAAACTACTTTACGCGAATAAAACAGTTTTTTTTTCTACATTTCTAAATGAATGAAGTTTTAATTGACTTCCCTCTTACCAAGTTGTTCTAACAAAAGTTGTGAACGCTAAAAATTATGCATTCTTTGCATTAAATATAGTTTGCAATGAAGCAAATCTCCATCCGAAATGAGAATTACTCATACATAAATTGAGAAGAAATAATTAGATTTTCTGTAGGAATTGCGAGACAATATAAATTTAAAGAATCAATTGCAAAATGAAACCAGTTATTAGACAAGCGCTCAGTTGTATGGGAAACTTTCCCAATTAAGTTCGGTTAAATTACATGTTTATATAAAATCCCAACAAACAAGCACTGATTATAATCTAGAAGACTATAATAACTTGATGGGGATCACAGTCATATTTGGAAATCCACCAAAAACCACGTGAATGCCCCACGTATGGGGTTTATCTTGAGTAGAATAACAAAAGTGCGGCAATTGCAACGATAATATTAGTTTACAACTGATAAAATCCATTTCCTTAATAAATTATATCACCACAATCTGACACAACATAATCATGTAGAATGATAAGATCAAAGCGCATTTACATCACTAAAACATGTAGACACTCCATAAAATTGGAAAATGCTTTCAGAAAGCAATCACATTTACAAACATTACTTAACATTGAATTTCACCTAAAGCTGAATTTGTTGTTGATTTCAATTATGCTGGTGGGTGATATTCAATTATGCGACAGACACATGATCATTTCAGTTCTAGTTGTGTATAATGAATGCAAATTCATATTATAACATAATTAACTCGGAAACAATTTCGCTAATTTATCTATGCACATCTACATGTAGGAGGACCATAGAATTTTTACAAACATATGCATATTTATCATCGCCCGGAAGAACGCTGCAAATCCATTATTACAAAGGCAATGCGGGTCACACTGAGGAGGGTCAAATTTGATACGGAATGGAGCCCAATTTTATCTCTAAAGCGATTAAAGGTGTGAGAGTTACAAGTTTAGTAATCTGTTATTAAAATAAATCAACACAAATCGATTTCCAACCAAAAATCAGCGTCCAATTGTATTAGGATTTAGAGTGAAAATTTTCCCATCCAATTGGATTACCTATTTTCTATTTAAATAATCCGTAATCGGATTTATGAGGGTGTAATTAGGATTGTAATTGTAGGAAAGTTCACGACTTTAGTGCTCAAAGCCCAACAAAAGAACCCCCAGTGGAATAATTATTATTAGAGTTATGAAACAGTTTAAATGGTTGAAAAGGAGGATCATAAGTCGATTATTTGGGTATACAGTAAGAAAATAAACACATGTACATTTAATTGAAAAAGTTTGAATTGCTTTTATATCGAGCGCAAATGAACTGGATAAATGAAGGTGCATCGATGAATGTTTACTATAGTTGAATGCAAAACTAAGGCAGAAATATAATGAAAAAACGTACTTGGTTAACAACAATTTTGTATACAATTACCGCCTATTTCATAAACTGTAAAACAACTCAATTGGAATTAAATTTTGGATTTACACTCGAAATAATTATAATTTAACAAAGGTAATTTTTAATTACGAAATTTGCATGTCAGTTTTTAAACGAGATAACAATTCCAAAGCCATTTCTATCAAATAAATGTTTCAGTAGTGCAAACAATATTTTAATTTCACCGATTCCAAATTGACTTTGAACAAGTTTTGCAACAATTTGATCGCCACTCAAAACAAACTTGTCTCATCTATAGAGAAGATAATGAAAAATTAACACGATATCTAAAAGTTGGAAAAGTGCTTTCGAATTATTTCCGCTATTATGAATCCACATATTTATCAAAATCATTGTTTAACGGTTCGGAAAAGTACTTTTCCACAAATTACGTGAGAAAACAAACACGTTCCCACTGTTTATGCTGCTGATTATTATTGTGATATTTCCATAATTCACATTACAATTGATAAATTGTCCAATATTAACTTGACACGATTACATGCTGCCCAGATTGACTGTAATTCATTGTAAATATTTGTATAAGAGTTGATTTTTTTTTAATTTTCACATTAAACTTTGGCATATAAAGCTCGTAAATACACATCCACACAAATAACGGAAATGATATTCAAATAAAGTACCTTTCTGGAAGCCTAAAGGATTCGCAACGGGAAACTGGCCGTCGAACTTTCCTCCACATTCATCTTACTTTATTTTATTTTTTATACCGTTCCAAAACACTCCTCCGGACAACGAAGCCGAATTGACCGAACAACATTGTTTTTCTTCACCAGATCCTCTTCCAATTTCACTACATATCAAATAAAATCATTTTACAAATCGAATAAATCTTTGCACAACTTACCATAAACTTCCACCATTAAACTGCCGAGAAGGACAATTTGATGATGATATTTGCATTTGGCTGCCAGATTACGGTGTTAATACTCTTCGTATACGAAAACAGTTTACATATTCATCTTCCACAATGCATAATGAATGATTTTTCAGGGGAAAATGCCACCTGTTTAATCATTGCTGAATTCCTCCATGCCCAAAAACGTTTCATTTGTAAAGAAACAATGCCAGAAACGATGTCGTAAATTGAATCAGTTGCATTCATTAAAACAATTAGTAAATAAATGTGCATCGCTGAAAATAAACTAATACCAAGTATGTGGGACATTATAAAAGCCTTCAGGCTTTCAGTTTCAGTTTCCACTCGAATAAGTGACTTAAATGAATGCAAAACTACAACTATGTACCAAACAGGCAATTATTGATTGAATACAAATTTTTATCACATACAATGAACGGCAAAGTGATTTAATTCCGTTTGAAAACATTTAAGTGGTGCATTCATTTTTAAAGGAAATAAAATGAATTACTTAGAACGAAAGTAACTTTAGACAAAAGCTCGACATATAGCAAAAGACATTAATTTATTTATTCGTTGAAACTGCCAATTTACCTACACAAAACCTAGTCACAAAGGAACGGAGTCTTTTGTCAATCAAGGTGAATTCAGCAATCCGTTTGTTTATTTTTTTTCTGGAACTTTAAGCATATTTTCTAAAAGGGATATTAAGTCGAGATAATATATACAATACGACATCAAAGGAATTTTGTTTGTTGTTCTTCATTCAAAAATGATTAACACAATCAAATTTAACGACTTTTATTACAACATTGACATCAAATTAATTCAAATCAGGCAGTGTTACTAAACATAATGCGGTTATCGTTAAATAATTGCTCAGTATTGGAAATATATTCAGTGCTAGTGGTAAAAATGAAATGTAGTAAGGTAAAATTTCACTTTAATTACAGTAAATAATTTTAAGAAAAATGTTTACTTATTTTTTTCAACACAGAGAATTTTCTTTGGTGTTCAAAGCAAACTCTTCTCTTCGTTTTGCACAGAAAAACAATTTATTACATAGTTTTCGACCGACAAATGCAATTAACCGGAACCAACATTTAATTTCTCCATTTTCACAATCCAATGGACATTCCCATCAAAGTGCAACAAATTTTTATTCATTCATATTGCCAATTCAATTGGCTGAATGTGAGGAATTTCTTCACATTAATTAAATTGTTTAGATGGAAACCATGCGGATGACACAGTCTGTCTTGGTTTGTTAAGACCACAAAGAAAATAGGCCATCCCTTGTGGCGTCCAACAATTGCTCTTTGGAATAAATTTGCGCGTCTCACCATCGAGTGCATATTGTACATTTATCACTTTGTTGTATAATGACCATTTGTGTCGGAATAATTAAAAATCACGTTTAATTACACCACTCGAAATGCAAATTGCCAAATTTTTCAAAACGATTCGTTACATTTGGGACTAGAAAAACGAAAGCGCTATCAATATTGAATCCTAGTTTCTGACTTCATAAAATATCAATGAAACTAACGAACCCTCTTCCAGCATCCCTTAATAATTACTCGAAATAAAAGGTTTCTGGTGCGTTTCCGCACTTTCATCATGAATCTTCCAAGGCATTTTCATCTCGCAACAGTAGGGAACTACGCATAATATGCGCTTTTCTAGTTATGATGATTATTGTGAAACTTTTCTACATTACACGGAAACTTATTGTCCAACACAAGATTTATGATCCGACAACACGATACAGAGCATTTATTTCGTTTGTATGTCGTGTGTGAAAATTAATATCGGTTCAAGGAGTGAAAAAACTACAAACCTAATTGCCACACACAAATTGATTATGAAAACGTGCCCATCTGGACCACTTTTTCAGGCACATTTTTATGTATCGAATCAAGGTAATAATTGTTTTTTGTTTCGAGGGGTTTATTAGCTAATTACATCTTCTGTTGAGCAAATCAATGAGAAAAATAAACAAGATTACGGAATAAATGTGCCAGTTAATTGGAACAAGAGGCAGTTTTATTGGGAATCCCTTATATTCGTCATTAAACAGGGCGAAAAAAAACTCCCCGGAGGAGGAAAAGTTTCATTATTGCATGATTCAATTAAACGCTTTGTACATTTATAGCGTACAACTTTAACGTTTTTTTTTTCTAAATGGATCATTTTCGAACTTTCTTCATTATTAACATGATTAATTTGAAATATTTTCATAGTCGCTAAAATTAGATCACTTAGTGACAGTTTTCCCGTTCTCTCTCATGTATTTAGAATTGTTGAACACAAGAAATAAAACATCTGACAATTGTTTATGCCAAAGGATGGCTCTGGTGCTAAAAATACTGATCTGTTTGTGTCCCCGGTGTCTGATCCGCGATCCAATACAATGAACACCGTCTTGAAAGGGAAAACGTGCACGATTTTACGATGCATGACATCTTGTTTGAGGGAGAACCACGAAAATCGATCACATTCTTGTATAACTCGCGTAAAAAATGTACCATATCATCACCTATTTTTAGTTAACGGAAACAAGTTTGATCTGATGATGATCGGTGTTTTCGATTTAGTTTGTTTTCCTGCCTCTGATGGGTTGGATGGATGATATACGAGTTTGTATACGTTCGTTATGTTCTTATTTATATGCATAATAGGCCCACCCTAGGGATGCGACACTCAAATACTTTTAAATAGAAATAAATACTTTGAAATATATCAAAATATGGTAATATATTCATGGATACCTTCAATAACACAACTTTCGTTTGCCATAAGGCAAAAAACGGAATTTTGTGGTGGAAAAATTCGGCTTCTATTAATTTGGACGCTTCTCTTTTTAATAATTACTCATCTAAGGAATGGAAACAGTATAGATTCCATATTTATGTTTTTCTTGATATTAAATTAAAATTAGATACAGAATTTTTTATGTGTGTGTATAGCATATATTTACATTGCAATTAAAATTATTCAACTCTGTGATTATTTCAAATACTCATATTTATACAAATGCATTTTTTATATACATTTAAATTGAATCTACCACAAAATGAAATACAGTGGGAAATACACGTCCGTTTCTAAATCAGATTGACTATATCGTTTTTAATATTGTTTTAAATTGTCCGAATCTATTTATTTAGCTCTACTGAATCAAACATATTTTTTTAAAATTGTTTTCCTTCCAAATAAACATCTCAATGCAGAATAAATACTTCAATGATCTACTCAAATTCTGTACAGAGCAAATAAACATTTCGATTTTGCAAACTTCCTTCTTGCAAACTCACGTAGAAATCACGTACATTTTTTGAAAAGCTTATGGGATCAGCTGCCAATTGTGTGAGGGAATATGTCCCATTGGGTTTTCGTTCTCCATTCAAAAGTCACATCAGTTTAACGTATGTAAGATTGATGAAAAAGTGTGCATCCAAATCTGTCATAGCGAATAATGAACAATTTCGGGTGGACTATTGTGCGGTGTTGCATTTTTATAGTAGATGGATTTATGGAGTCTTCACTTTGTACAGAAAACAAGCTTTCCAACAAATATTTGTGAAATAAAACACAGTTCAAAAAACACCGTATAAAGTGTTGAAGAAATCATGAATTATTACAGCACCAACTTGACATGAAACAGTGTTGTACATGGTGTATTTTATAATGCTCTATGTATACATTATTACTTCAAAGAAGATGTATTTTCATTTATTTTTGGGATGAAGCATTAAATATGTAAACACAACATTAATAATAACAACACACATTTCACATCGCATTTCCCATTAACGCACAATTCCTGTAACGAATTTTTTTCCGGAAGGAACACTAACTTCCCTGTTATTATCAATAAATTATTTATATTTAAACAAAATCGTTCGCCCTCAGTATAATCTGGCTGAAAGGAAAATGTGCGCTATGTGTGTGCACACCCAAAAACTTAATCAGAACTGAGAGCCTCAATTTTTTCAACTCATACAAACAACCGTCTATTATCATTCAAACTAAACATAAAACCCTCTCCCTGTTATCCCAAATTGCCTCGTGCTGTTGTTAAAACCAAAAATTTTCATAAACAAACAACGTTTCGTTATTTATTTGTACATGTAAATACGGCAATTCATCATCAGAAGAGCCAATTTAAAATTTTTCCACTTTCCTCTTTGTTTAAAACATAAAAAATTTAAATACACCAAGAACAACTTTCGCAAAAAGACATTTTTACATAATTATAAAGTGCAAACAAATTTACCAATTAATTATTAATCCCCAATCAATCACCTATCAATGTGTATGTCAGTAATTAATCATAAACGATCCCCAAAAATAAATTACTTACAATGTGGGTGGACTTTTTTAATCAAAATTGAGCATATTTCCAACCTGCATAAACATCATAACGACCGATCGTATTGTACTGTACACAAAAGGTAAACTTTCGCTTAATTCAATTAAATTTACTTATTAAATTTGCTCTTATTTTGGATGCGTACTTTTCTCCATCCTCAGTAGACCATTTCAATTTAATTAGATATCGACATTTAATATCACAAATTCTTGCAATTTTTTCCCAAAAAAAAAACATCCTATTTACTGAAATCGATACTGTTACACAAACAAACGTTTTTAATAATTGTACCGACTATTAACCGGATGCATAATTTGCATGATGCTTGATGTTTTACTTCCTAATTTAGTCCCGAAAATGAAATACAACTGTTACATAATAATTTCGCTCGGAAATGGTCTGTTTGTGTCGTATTTTCATTTTGAAATGGGTTTACAAGTACACATATCTGTAAAACTACTGACCCCATGATACAACTAAAAGCTAATCTACTATAAAACTTTGTTACGACCTTTAAGGACATTATGTAAAAGTGTGTTTTATGTCACTTTCTTCCTACGTGAGTAAAAGTATTCGTTTAGTCTGTTTGAAAATAAAAATCGCAAGAAATCGTTGAACAGCAACAAATTTCAGGTATAATTAGCGTAATAGTCGGAATTTGCTGTGATTCATTTTTCACAGACGTTTTAAGAGCCTGTGCGAGAACAGCAACGTTATTTCATACCGGATATTACGAATACACCACCCATTATACCGAGTAATTATCCAAATCCAGCAATGTTTGATTAAATTATAGTTGGAAGGGCAATTTAAGCGCAATTTAATGAGCATAATTTTCCCACAAAGCGATACATTCGTTTATTAAGTTATAACATTTTCATCAACAACAATATTTGGTATTAATAAGCGCAATAACAAGAAATACAGTGCAGTTACAAATTTTCAGTTGAACACATTCATCCGGCTGCATTTTACCATAAAACATTTGTCTTTAGAATTACAACTAGTAGTACATTAAGATATTATTTACGAGCATATGAGATCGTGTTTCTGGATCAACAAGAGCCAAACGGCGTTTCGGGGACTCCTTTTTGCCTAGCCACTCTGTCAACCAATGAAATATATCTCCGCTTTTTGTTTGCTGAAGATTTTCTTATTACATTTCAGCGGAAATTGTTCAATGCTCATTTTTTCCCCGTTTACGTTAAATAAATTTCGCAGACAAAAAATTCATGTATTTCCATTTATTTTTACACAAACACTTTGCAAAAGTTATTCTCAATGCATTCCTTGAAATCAGATCACATTCAGCTCGACAAGTGTAAGTGAGAGAGCTTTAAATCAAGTTTAATGATTGATTATGGAACGTGAAGGCAGTTTATATTTATATTGCACTTAATTTGAAATGGGGAAAAAGTGTGAATGGGAAACTAAATGACAGACGTGATTTAAAAACGTCTGATAAACGACTGAAATCGCTTTCTTGTTGTTTACACGTACGAAAATGTTTCTTGTCTATTTGGGAACGAATCAGCGTACCAATTTACGGCAAACACAACACCAATACCTTCTCCAATGTATAATAAACACCTGATGGAGAGAATTCCTTTCGTACAGGCAATGTTTGATGCTTTATGGGACAATGAAACTGAAATTAGGTATCTGCTAGAGATAAATGACTATAACAATACAATATAGTGAACATGCTAAATTAAATCAAATAAATTTCGCATGCAATGAACCGAGAAAATAAACGTTCCAACTTAACTAAATATGTGTACGTGGCTGGGATAATTGTATTAATTTTCTTAATGAAAAAAGTGCAATCACGTTTATGTGAACGAACGAGTAAATAAAAAATTTGCCGCTTTTTTTCGGAAACTGACTAGGAATAAATTTCATTTGAAATTGATCGCCTCCAAAACGGCCCTTTAAGACGATTTATTCACGTGCGGAGAATGTGAAGCCGAAAAAGGCAACAAAAATGTTCATCTTCCGTAAAAAATTCATCTCACTACCTATTACTTGAGGTACATGTCAAAACGAATGGATAACAAGTGTTGAATTGAATTTGACTATACATAATATGTAATATCTTTATTATTGAAGGGGATATTTACGAAGGGAATATTGAAATTGAAAATGCGATATTCAATGTATTGGCGGAGACATGGAAATTATCATACTTCCTTTCATAAATCTACAGATAACACCTGATTAAACTAACGAATTTCTAATGAAAAATGGTTCATATTTCAACAGTTTACAAAATATCTAATTAAATTTGATGTAAAGGTGTTTGAAAAACACAGTCATATCAGAATGCCATAAATAAAATAAAAAAAAATTATACAACATTGATTTATAATGAAAAGAGCATTTTGTTTATAATCGTGGGTGCATGTACATCGTCAATTAAACTGAAATTCAATATTTCGCAATAATAAATTAATGAACGTTGAAAATACACCTAAACGGAATATTTAATTAAAATTATTGTGCCCTCTAAGCCATCATCACATTGAAAGTGCACGTGTTACCACCGTAAATATACCAATAAATTGCACTTTCAACATCCTCTGCTTGATAATTTCCAACAACATGTCAAACAGTGTTGTAACTATTATTAATTTGGACATTAAGAAAGTTACGAGAGAGGATTTTTCGCAAAGTCTAGTGGGAAATTGCGCATGAATGGAGTTCCTATATAGCGTCAATTTCATACCGCGACGCCGGTGGACGCCGTATACACCGGCGTTACTTATTCACATCCATCGCCTACGACGTCCCATAAACAATCGTGTATTTTGGCGCGTTCTCTCTCTCGAATGGTTTAGTGACACAGTTTCAAAACGCCAAGTGGAAACTTTCACCAAATGAGTTCAAGTTCGATAATTGTCAATTGATTAATTGCCCCCTCAAAAGGTAAATCGCATGCGATTTTATATAAAGCCATAAACAAAAACTAGATTACAATTAGAGATTTTTATAGATATTAATCGAATGCCTCTAATCGCACTAATCGTAATTAAATCACTGATAAAGTTGGTGACTTGAACAGGAAACTTTTCAATTTCCATCAGTTTTTCGCCACATTTTGAGTGTTCAACAGTGATACAACTCTTTATAATCCGTGAATACAATTTCTTTTTGCAATGATAAGTAAATATTTGTTGAAATCCGGACAGAACTTTTGGAATACGTAATTAAAACGATGTAGATTAAAAGCGAAGATTTTGTTAATCCAACATAATGCGTGAAACTTTCAATAGAAATCCTTAAGAAACTATTTAATCGCACACCGCAGTCATCCTCAAAGGTACGTTGTTAAGAATTTTTAAAGCTCCCATAAAATAGATGGGATTTTTTTTTGTTAAGATGAATCTGTCTGTTGTATATGTGAACAGTCAATAACATTGAAAGACTTCCAACGACATAAAATATATTAAATGTGAATTATTCATAAAAAAAAGTTTCCCATTATGCAGAATCTCTACAAGTAATTCATTCCATGTCTATAAAAGAGAAAAATGTCCTATTTTTAATTCAAGTGCCGTACTTAAGATTTGAATTGATAAAAAAGGGATTGTGAATTAAAATTCTCTGGAATTTGTATAGTAATCCCAAAATAAGTAATAAAGTATTTTCATTAACTGTCGCTTTTATTGAACTCTCTAAGTTTATGTTTCCCTTTGCTTTTTATTAATACGGTTTTATGTTATCGTTTCCAGTAACAATTTGTAACGAAATCTTGGGGTTACATTTAAAAGCAATAAACACAGAATCGCCAATACTTTTTCTGCGTACAAATAAACAAAGAACTTGAGGGATCAATGTACAGCGCGATTTGTACAAAATAGTTTACCATTTAGCAAGAGAATTCCTCGTTAAAATAGACATTCATATCCCAAATAACATACTGAAAATCACCGCACTTTGCATTGAGGAAAATGTGGAGCATTTCCTAATATACATTCTTTACGTAAGTACATATGTAAATATTTTATTTGGATTTCGCGGAAAATTTAGGTAACCTACAACTTATCCCAATAGTAAGCCAAAAAATAAACAATTTTGGAGAAGCGCATTTTATTGCCTAACGAAGAGTAGGAAGACGTTGCACACTCGAATTTTTAATCAAAACAAACTAAAGCCGAGGTGCGTTTAAACATTTTCTCCACGAGATAAAAATCCCGGTTTTTATAAGACGGTAAAAAATGCTCAAGTGTGAATTTGGGAAGGGAGAAAAACTCTAATAGCTTTTGGACAGCTTAATTTTCATTTTTTTTTTACTTAAAGATGATACAAGTATGTAAAACTACTTTCAGATTTATGAAGTCATTCTCTTCTCTTCCGTATAATTAAATAAATAAACGAAAAATGAAATATTCGTTGTTGCATGCTTAAATAACGTTCTACTTGTACTGAAGGGTAAATATTTGTGTTTTCCAATAATGAATCATTTCTCTAAAAAAATTCTATATGTATCCGATATGGACACTAGCTCAAAGGATGGTAATTAATATATCGATGTAATAAAATCAAAACAAAATAAAAGAGATTTAATGAAATTGTGGCTTCCGTAAAAGGAGTCCAAGTCCATTAAAGTACTTTATCTATAGTTAATTACACGTACATGCAGATACAATAACATTCCGTGTAACTTGCTGATATTTTGCCCATGTCATATATGAACAGGCCATCGAATAATGAATTTTTAATTAAATTTTCTATTCTATCGAAGCCGACAGTCTCAATTGCATCCACAAGGAACATATAGGACCTTAATATTTATTTTATTAAATGAACTTCCACCACACTGTGTTTACGTAATTTAAAAAGCGAGCAAAATATTTACATAATATAGAACATGCTGCAATTCCTAATAAATAAACAATCAATATTCCAAGGGAATTAAAAAACTTCCCCATTTTCCTATAGAACAACTTAGAAATCTACATGTATATTCAAAATATAATAAATCAAGGTATCGATTTGAATATGTGTAAAATTAACATTACAAAAATAGCAGCATTAGGTGTGAATTGTGTAAACAAAATCGAGTAAATTTTTAACAGAAATTATTCTGGCAAAAGTTTATATTTCTAGACCAGTCAGTGAACAAATACGACATTTGTTTAATGGAGTTGAAATGGTTAAAGTTGCAGAAAGGTTCGTTTTTGAAGCACACTGCATCTAAACACCTCTATTTTAATAAAAACTCCTCTTCACCGAACTTTACTTCAACACTTTATGATACAGCTAATATATTCCCCGAGTTATTGGCCGTAAAATGTCATCCGGTTAGCCCCAAAGAGCGCAAAATATAAATTCTGTTTTATTCTTATTTTTTACAGTGCAACTTTGGCAATTTTCTTTATGTATATATCTAAGAGACAAATTTAACCCCCCATTCAATATCAATTTCCTGAAATCCATAATTGTTTTCCACTCCGGTAGAGAAAGTGTCTTTTTATAAATCGAAGACGTATCAGGAAATTTTCTTCCAACTAGCAGACATCCATTTGGGCTTTGAAGTTTTCAAGATTATTGACGCGAATGTAAACAAGGAATGTGTTTAGTGTCAGTTGTTAAATTTTACTTATGTAAACGAAAAAGGCTCCTTTAAATATGATGTTCAATTAAATAGTCCCGCATTGTAATATGAGATTAGAAAAGGCGACGCAAACTGCGGACGGTATTTATTATACTCAACATTTTATACAAAATAAAAAACTTTATCAGCAGCATATCTTCATTGAATTTAATCCCAGTTAGATGGGTATTAAAAACTAAATAATACACAGGTAAATAAATGGGGCAAAACTTTATGGAAGAGAATGTAGATGCGCTATTTAACAGCAATAAATATGAACATACATAAAATATTGCATGAAAGCAGTTGGTTTGTTTGGCCAGATTCAATATGCAAATAAAAATTATTTGCAATATTGGTGGATTGCATAGCGAAAAACACTATTTTAACATACACAACAAAGGGGTCGTTTAATAGAGAAAAGAATAAACGTTAATTTCTTGTATTCTTTTGCATTTTCCGCATGTAGGACTGTACCAGAATTTTAATTAACAGAATAAGGTGTAATTAATTACCTGATTAACTGCTGGTTAATTAATACCAAACTCATTTAAATGTAGGTATGTTTGAATGGAATTTAATTTGGGAATAATATTTAATCAACCCCAAAGTCAAACAATTTTTCAAAATAATATTGAATAAAATCCAAACTGAAATCCGTTCATTTGCAATACAAAATTCTAAATAGATTTCAATAGTTGAGGTAAAACGCGTCACATAAACCTAAAACTCACTGAAATGTCATCTTCTGTTTATATTATCCCACTGTATTCTTTCTTGCATTAATTAAATCCCTCATCACAAAGGTGGAATTAATCCACTGTACATTAGAAAATCCGTTCCGAAAGTAACTACTTCAATTCCCATCAAACAATTTCAATTGTATTACAGTCCCATAATATTTTAATGAATCTATTAAATGATGTGGTTGTAGTAAATTGTTTTTGATTACATTCAAATCTAAAACGGTTTAGTTGCTTTTAACGCATTAATGTTCTATTTTTTACTATGCACTTATTCATCTTGATTTATTGTAATAACAATGCTCGATTTTATTAAAGTGAAAAGGTTTATAAAAAATCTAAATAAAAATTCGATTATCTAAATTTAAAACTATGTCAGGTACAAATTAATCCCGTATATTTGTTTACTTATTTTTTTTTTATCAAATAGCATTGTATTTACACTGGTTTAGATTTCCGCAAATTTATTACAATGCTTTGTTATACGGACAATAAATTATTTATCAGACCTTTTCTTTTAGTAAATCGACATTAAATTCTCCCACTTGAGAAACGAAACGAAACTGAATTTTAGTTAACATTTGCGTGATTCTCGCTGAGAGATTATGACACTCCATTTAATCGCAGTCCAAATTCCAAGCCAATTAATTATCACTTTGTAATTTATTATACAATTTATAATAATATAAAACATGTTCTATCATACATAAACATAAAGCGAATAAGGCACTTGAGTAGATTAAAAAAAACTAGCATATTATGGCACAAAATTGCACATTGCACTCGAAACAATAAAACCAATCAAAGATCATCATGAGTGATGGATCCTTTGACAATAAGTGAGTCTTCCGTGTCACTGATGTATCCCCGTTCTCCCGTATAATGTGTGGGATAAAGCAGTAAGGGCGCTGCAGAGAATGCATTTAAATTCCTTTCAGGAAAGTAACCCTTCCACGTAACCTGCGGATGTTTATCGAACAATATCGGTAAATATTCATCAACTGGCACCAGTCTTGACAATGGATCACCATCTAATAATTTTCTAGCACCATTTAAACTCAACGCATAGCCCAGTGTCCAATACGAATAGCCCGCCCGCACAAGAAAATTCGAACCTTCCACCCAAGGCTCATCATTCTCCTGCAGTCTTTTACGCCCGAAATACCTAAGGAACCATTTACATAAATTATTATTCCTTACCAAGGTACAAAAAGTCACTGGTGAAAAAAATTTATCCACCCATTCATAAATCAACAAAAGATTCAACTTCATAACTTAGCCAAAATAATTAAAGCACATTCATCAAAATTCAATTCAGTTTTGCAAACAATAGAAACAACAGTAAATCAATCGGAGGAACAGTTTTCAAAAAAATGTCATTGTAATACTTAAACATCATTAATTTCAAACCAAACACTATTTTTAGTTGCGAAATTATGTTGTAAGTGGTACTTCTATTAAATAAATTAGATTTAATCAAATTACGTTTAAGTCAGAATTTAGATATCGATCACATACTGAAACTATGCAAAAAAACGAATCCAGTCACGAGAAAGTGCAATCTTTTACCCAAACACTCTATAATCATTTAACAAATACATTTGAAAGTTTTATAATGGGAGATCGTTGCCAGTAAAAAAAAACAAAGGATTCGCGTAAATCGACACTGTTCCAGCTTAATTGCAACAAATTAAATAAAATAAATCGTCGCCACTTACACCAAGTCCCAATTCGGTATAGTTTCCACTTCGGCCATAACATTTTTCACATTGTATCGAAAAAAAGATTCAAAACGAATGTCGTCCTCCAAAACTAACGTCCTTTGATAACCTTTATCTACAATCTATTTAGTAGAAATGCAATTTCATCAGATTAACATAAATTAAGAGACATTTTCTAAATGCTTACTTCTTTCCAAATGTGATAATGACTTAAAAAACAACCAATCTCTCCCAACGTCATCGGTCTGTAAATCGACAAAATATCAAACAATTTCATCCTACACATTTAATCCTGAAAAAATACCTTTTATGGTACGGATCCTTAAATTCTGGCATAAAAGAAATCTTTTCCAATATGCTCTCATTTAACATTCTGCAAAAAAAGAGAAAAATTATGTCGCAAAACGTTCCTTGGAAATGATACAAGACATCCAACATTCCTAATCGTGCCAGGATTAAAGACACACTAAAATCCAAACGGAAATTGAAAAAACACCTCATCACAAACCTGGAAATCTCTCTATTTATCTACTTTATGGACTTTCTCACATTAACGTAAAGTTTTTCCCTCATTTCCAGATACATCCACAATGAACAATTCCACAACAAATTCCACCGACATGGAAGACATCTCCATTGGCGACACAATCTTCATGTCCGTACTATTAATTTGCTGTGCAATTGCAATGTGCATGAATATCGTCATATTAGTCAGTGTACATTGGATAAGACGTCCAATGTCGCCGGTGGTCAAACTAAGTGTCAGTTTAGCAGCAGCGGACACATGCAGCTCCTTCATGTTCGCCACTACAATTTTCTTCAACACATTCAACCTACCATTCGAATATTTAGAATTCCATTGTGAACTGATACGACTTTCAGCAATTGTAATCACCGTTTTTCATCTACTCTCATTATGTTTAAATCATTATATAAGCATTTTAAAACCGCTTCATTACAATGCCATCTGCACTGAACGCAAAGTGATTTGTCTCATTGTTTTCCTATGGATCTGTCCAACACTAATTGTTATACTGTTATTTATATGGGATTTGGGCAACACATTTTGGGACTTGTTCTCATTGCACAAATTCAACTATTTAGAATTCAGTACGCAATTCTTTCGTGTTGGCTATTCGTCACTATTCTTCGTACCAATGATATTAATGACCATTGTATACACACATATACTACTTATAGTGAAATTGCAACAAAAAAAATGGAAAAAACTCTCCAGATTGGGCAGCACTCGATGGCGGGGCGGCGATCGGAACACAACCAACAACAGACAACGCCAATTGGAGGGCAGTCTTAAAGCACTTTATACAAGTCTACTGATAATGGGCTCCTGTTTCATTTGTTGGTCGCCAGCATTGTTAATGTACAGTTTCCTATGTAAGATCGACTGTTATATAAATGGTGATCGAATTGATGAAATCAATGTCGAATATGGAACGTCCATCAAGATACTTCGACTCTTTGAAAATATTTTACTTATTATGAAGATGTTTGGCAATCCAATCATATACACAATTCGAATGAAAGAGATACAAGTAAGATAAACAATAAAGAGGAAACACTCATTTTGATATTAATTCGTTTGCAGGAGAGCCGATTACGAATGTACCTGGCATTAAAGCGGAAATTCTGCCCCGCATCGAGACAAGACCGTAATTATGCTTTAACATACCAAAATTCACCATTATATCAAAGTGGCACATCACTGCAAGTGCGACTCACATCATTTCGTGGCAACGGTCACAATAACGATCTCATTGACCATCATTGTCACAATAACACATTTTTGTAAATATGTAAATGTTCCTATATCGTTAATAATCTAACTGTAAATTCAGTATTATTAATACCCATGTACAATATATGTGAAAAACACTTTTTATCAATCAAAATAAAAGTCATATGTTTTTTTATACATGCAAATGGCATTATTTCACGCTGATTAGTGAAAGTTCAATTTTGAAAATAGTTTTTCCACTTTCCAATTTAAATCACAATCGGGTGAGGTTAATTCGATTCTCGTTTTAAATACATAAAAATATTTAATCGACTTACCGTCCATCAATTGCATTAAAAATGGTCGCTTCAATTCCCAATTCATCGAAACATGCCAGCATACGTTCCCTTCGTTCGGGCCGTCGCTCTAAATTGATCATGAAAATTTTACTGAACCCGAATGACTCCTTATTCGGCCTGTACACATACTGTTCCAATAAATTATTCACATATAATGTATCGTTCTCGTTAATTGCTTCCAGTTTGATGTTAATTAAGTGTTCTAAATCTACAGCAAATGGGACATCTTGATCTAATGGCACCATAACGAAACCGAAACGTTTCTCATTGCAAACATGTAGGGGAATGTTGCTGTGATTAGCGCCAACGGCGAATGTGATGATATCGTCATGGGGTCCGGAGAATGTGGCAATTTTTCCGGGAACATAAGTCAGTAGATCCGTTTCCGACCGTCTTAGGTCTATCAAAACACATGAATGTATCATTGGAACGTTGAAACAGCCCACAGTTTCCCAATATAACAACGGTTTATAATCATCTGTTCTGTAATAATAATAATCAGATGTCATGCCGGCCCAGAAGTTTGAATAGAATCCATCAGATCGTAACATTGGACTGACTACTGTTAGATTCTTCGATATTAGATAATTGAGTGTTTCAGGATTCGTTAAAAATACATCACAGTCGATTGTCTGAAAAGGGATTGGAATATTTAGGTGCTCAGTTTAGGAATAAATGTGGGATAAAACTTACGAAATAGTAATCAGCCCAAATGTTCCTTGCAAAATTTAATGAGACTTCACGTAAATTAATAATGTGGTTAAATCGACCTCTGGACCAATGTGTTGGTCCCTTTTCATCCTCAAAGGACACATCCTCTTCCACAAATTCGGTGTTTATTGAATGGTACTCATCTTTTACAGATGAGATCCATGTTCTTAGGATTTGTAAACTGTTGTCTATATTATGGTCGCTTCTAATCCTGTTGAACAAAAACGAAATATCAGTTTGAAAACGTGCAAAAATTTTAAATTTCAAACAAAAATAAAAAAGTTTTCTGTAAACTCAATTTCTACTCTAACATATTCGGTGTGTAGTTGGGAGCAGTCTAAGTGAAAAAACAATTTTGAAAAAGTACCAAACGAGGTTATGTAGTCAAAAAATTAAAAAGAAAACAAATTTACAAATACCCACTTACCACAACGATATACGACTTTTTGGATAATTCAGCCTTTCAATTGATGATAGGAAATAAGGTAAAGTGTGAGCTTTATTTCGAACTAAAATACACATCAGAACTGTAGGTTTCTTGAACTCTCCTTTGGCACTACACATTAACAAGAGAGCAAAACAAAGATACACAAAAGAAAAACGCATTTTAACAGTTTAAGAGAAATTTAACGTAATATCATTGAAAATGTTGTCTTAGAATTTAATACGAGAAACGAAGACGTCGACTACAGTCGCCATATTAATTGATAATTATAAACAATAACCGGGCGGGAAATTTGAAAACCAAAACAAAATGAAATTATGTAATACTCATTGAATTTATTACAAAAAATATGTATATAAAATGTATAAATATTCTTTAATGTATAACAATTATGTATTCACAATACTTTCATTATTCACATCCTTTTCATCGGTAATTTTTTTTCTTTTTGGCGCAAAACTCAGACTAGATTTATCAAAATCTAATGCGACAATCCCCAAATCACCGCAATATCGATTCTTTACTACCTACAATAAAAATATCCACAAAGAGCCCCACTTTAAAATTCAAATAAACCAACCTGTAAATATTTTTTCCCTTTCACCGACATCAGTCTTTTGTCCTGAATAATAAGTACATTATCAGCCTCTTGAGATGCCTTCGCACCACCAAAAATTGAACTTGTCGTCAGATCTTCATCATCCCGCTCCTTTCTCGGATGTATCACTAATGTTACATGGCAATTTCGTTTCGTTGCAAATGTGCGAAATGCCGAAATGATCGCATCTTGCTTCCAAAAACGGTCCATGTGTTTAGCATCCTCCGTCGTTCCCATCATAAACTGTAAATTGTCGATAATTACGTGCGCAATGTCGTGCACATAAGTGGCATGCTCTACGGCCTTTCAAAAATCAATTTCACTGTTCCTTGTTACACAAAAACTTTATACTTACTTCCATAACAACTTTTATAGTTTGTTGGCCGTGAAAAGTCATAAAATAAATTGGAAGCACTTCAAATTGACTAGAAAACTCTTCGAATCTATCAAGGTGGTCCTCCAATGGCACCATAGCCATTTGTTGTAACATTGTCTTCGCTAATCGAATATTCCGTATCTCAAAACTGCCCCAAAGTGTGTTCACATTTTGCATTGCCAAATCTAGCGAATATTCGCTTATGAACGTTGTTTTGCCGCTTCCTGTTGGACCGGTTACAACTGTTAGTTCACCACGACGGTGTCCTTTAAGGATTTTATTCAACGTTGGATATCGCTTCCATTTTACACCTTGTACTTTTTCGACATTTTGTAATTCCGAGAAGATGTCATCTTTTAAACTACTGAAAGTGGTTATGAATTTGTGGTACATTGGATGGGCGTTTTTAATTGTTGATTTTATGGCATCTACGTCGATTTTGTCCAGATCTTTATTCTCTTCCGGCCTAAAGAAGCAAAATGGTCATCTGTAAATCGAGACATTCATGTAATTCTGCTACCTTACAAAGGCGCATCGCTTTTCGCCTAGTTTTCTTGCAAACTGTCTGGCTGCCTCCCAAGAAACCACATCGCAACTATCATAACCAAACCAAAGAATTAATTTTTTGAAACGTTCAAAACTTGGTAAAAAGTACGGTGACAGTGAATGCACATTATTTGGTAGACAAACGATGTTTATATTTAATTTGGTGTTTAGTAATGTGAGGAAATCTTTGAGTGTGGGCACTAAAATGGCAGAATCGCGTTTCTTTGGCACTTTTGCAGTTAATAGACCACCATAGGTAATGTTCGGTAAAGTGGACTCGATTCCAGTTAATCCCAGTGTTCGATAACCGACTATTTCGGATTCTGCATTCTCTAGAGGAAAGTACAGCTTATTTTTCAATTCGTCTTTTCTTATTTTCAGCTCTTCAATAATAGTTGCGTCTACAATCTATAAACACTTGCATTAAAAAGTTCAAATGTAGCATTATCAGTCTTACAGGTAATTTAAACTCTTGGAACAAGGCTGTTAACTCGTCCTGAGATATATTGGTTAGTTCCTGAGTGTTTTTCTTGATATTCCTGAGAGATTCACGTAATCGATCACGTTCCACTGATTTATGTAGGTCGGTTTTTTCTTCCACCTTGTTGTTACGAATAAAATGTTCCATGTCGTTCCATTGTCCAGTTCTTTTACAATACATGCACATAAACATCCCTAGAACAATTGATTATGTTAATATTTAAACGCAACTTGCAAAAAGTAGTGCTGTTACCTGTAGTTTTATTTACATATATTCTTTGTGGATCATTCTTTTTGTTTGAACTACAAATTGAACACTTTAAAATAAAACATGTATATCCTTCCTCAAAGGATAGTTTATGAGAATTAAATGCCTTTTTGAGGGAAGCTGGAGATACATCTGGAACGCTTTCAATGTTAAGTTCTATAAATCGTTTATTAACATGATTTGTCTTGATAACATTATTCCTAAGTAGCTGCCGGCTTGTTTTGCTATATAACTTTGTTAAAAACATATTATTTATATGTTGCATTTAAGAAAACACATTTTTTTATAACTTAAAAATTGAATGTTTGTAAATATAACCAAACTTTTTCGGAAAGTCAATACAGTTTTCTTTACTTTTACAGATTTCATTTTGGGTCTGATCTCGACTAATTTCAAATTTGTTCTTATTCATTTCTTATTGACGAAATAACAATTTTCTTTTTTGCTAATGCTTTTATTATCACATTTTCACCAAAAATATACCTACTCCACTCCATTATTCCAGTAAATGTTATAAATATTTAAAAATCAATCATTTGTACCAATACAAGTACCTTTAACATAACATGATTAATTAAGATTATTACATGTCCCTTTTTTGTTCAATTAATTTATGTAAACACATAATCAGACTCAATATTTACATCCCATGGCATTTGAAACATATCTGTAGGTAAATTAATGCAATGTGTAGCGTTGTAATCTTTTAAAATCTTCCTTGCCAAAAACAATGTCATTTGCGATTTGTCTCGTTCATTAAAATCTTGTCCAATCTTCATTGGATAAAATAACGAATGTTCCAAAACGTAACTTTGCAATAAAGACTGACAAACATTCTCATCCACTGCAAACTTGGCCAACATTTCATCTGAAAAAAAAACATCTAAAGAAACAATACAGAAATTTATTAAAGACAATAACCTTGACTTTTTCCAGTCAACGCCAAATAATCTCTAAGTAATTTTACTTGCGCTTCTCCCAACAAACAGGGATACCGATGGAGAAGCAATTTCTCCAGCAGATCATTGGCTCGATTTGTAGACAGATCACCGTCACTATAAAAAAATCATTTCCATCTCAAAATCCAGCAAAATAAATGCATTCATACCGTAAACAAATCACTTCATCGTGCGTTCGACGAATGATACTTATCGGTCCAGAATACTCAATTAATTGTTCATAAACATTCAAATTTGCATGTTGTCTTATAGCAATGTTAATAATCGGTTCCCACCAACTGGGCATATGGTGCAAAGCCAATGGTAAAATATCATCAAAAGGGGCATCTAAAATCTACAAATCGATACATGAAACCCGTTCACCATCAAAAAAAGCAACAATTTTACAATTCCTTTCGCTTCAGGATAATTCATTGCTGCCCAAGAAGATGAATATCCGCCAATACTCCAACCAAAGAATAAAATATTTTCAATTTTAAAGCCTAACTTGTTAATGGCAAACTGCACAACTGCATCAACGGCGTTCTGTTCTTGTCTGGGAAACGGTTTACCCTTCAATAGAGTTTTTTAACGTGTTTATTATTAGTTTGAGGGTGGATTTACGTACTGTACTGCCACCGAATCCCGGATGATTCCATCCAATCACCGAATATCCAGCTTCAATTGGCGTTATACCAACACCGATCTCATAAAAGCCGGCATTTCCCTCACAAGCAATCACCAATGTGTGTCCATGCGATGTTACATTCCGATGATCAATGAAAATCGTATCGATTTGATTCGAGTCGACTGTTTCGATTTTACAACGTTCACCATTAAACATTTGTACAAGTCGAGATCTGCCTTGCAAAAGGCTTTGTTCTAAAAGGACATTCAACATTAATATTCAGTTTATGAGGCACCATTTTATTACCTAGCATAAGTTGTAATAAACTGAACGTTCCTGGATATAATAAACGAATTCCGAACGTGTTTATAGCTAGATAAGCTATGATGTGATAAGGTATATGCATTAATTGATTAAATGAGCCTGTGTTTATAGCAGTGGTTGATGAATCAATGGTTTTACGAGCCAGAGGACTGGCACTCTTACAACTATATTCTATAGGCCAAGCTGAGAACTCAAAATCGTACATATTCAACTGTCGTTTTACATTTGGTGTCAGATTGGATTGTGCTAACTGTAATGTGTTTAAAAACTTTTGATAAGTCGGATTGTGTGCTCGACTTAGTCCTCTACTGCAATAGGAGATTATTAAGATAACTCCAACACCAGCTACCAGTTTGGATATTGTTGAGAAACCGTCGGGAGTGAAATATCCACGTTGGTACAGGATGCCAACGAGGAATGGTGATGTGTATACACCGATTTTACAAATTACATACAACTGAAATGGAGTAATGATAAATTGGGTTAACATATTGTTGGTGTTTTTATGTATACCGAGTGAATGACTTGATCACCCCATCGTTCGAACATGAGGGGTTGGTAGAGTTTCTGAAAATATAACATGTAAGCAAAATTTAAAAAAAAAGTTTTTTATGCACCTCAACTGGGTCACTATTATTATATATTTTGATGAGTCTTGGGGAAAATATACATTCCCAAATAGATCTTACAGACATTTTTGACTCTTATTTAATTACACAAACTACAATTTTAAAGAATATTTTAATATTTAATTAAACTTGATAAAAAATGCATAACTGTCAGTTGCTTTATTATTATGTTGACAGTCATACAAAATTTTTCGTACGTTGGTACTACAAGTTACAGTGATCTTGTGAATTACAGTTTCCTGTATTCGTTATAATTCGATGTTTTGGCGTTAGATGGTGCTTTATATTTTATAAGTGGCCTACAAATAAATTTTTCAGATTTAAATTCAAATTTTTAAAATTTCAAATGTAAACTTTTTATGCCTTAAAATTCGAAGTTGGATAACTTTCACCCCACAAATAAATAAAAGTAATTTACATGTATACTTCACATTTTACGTCTTATGAGTAATTAATGGTCACAGTGGTCACCATACATCAAACAATGATACCTACCTCCCTATAATATTAGGGCATTTTTTTATATTTTTTTTTTGATCCAGGTAAAATAGGTGTTTGTCTTATTTGTTATCGCTTCAAAATCAAAGCTAGGTCAAACACAACATTTATATGCTAATGCCACCCAGGTGCCAAATTATCAAAAAAAAAAAACAATTTTGTTTCCTGTTTTTGTATATAAACAGTTTAAAAACAATATAATGGTTGAATAAAGTATGGCCTTCAATTGGTAACTATTTTTCTAACATTTTCACAAAAAAGTTTTCCTCCCCGGCGGGGAATCGAACCCCGGTCGCCCGCGTGACAGGCGGGAATACTGACCACTATACTACCGAGGACTTATTAAAACTGTGCACTCTTCATGAATTTAAACTTCAATATTTCGAAAAAATTTAGAAAATTACACTTTATATAGACCTGGGCTACATTGAGATTTACATATCGATAAAAATGTACATTAGTTCATCGATAACTATCGATTAAAAATATTAATCGATATATCGATAACATATGTATATCGATATTCGTACAAAAGAAATTGCAATCATTCACTCGTCTCAATATAGGAATCTTTATTCATTTACATTATAGGTATTTTACAATTTGCTTTTTCTAGACATAAATTTAATCACAGTATGAATAAATTCATCTGATTGTGAACATTCAATCAATTGATTATATTCCATACTATTACAATCTCTTAAAATCGGTTTAAAATTTCTCGTTAACAATGCTTTCGTAACTTTCACCGAATTCACAGACAATTGTCCAAACTTTTTCAAATCCTCTATAAAACTGTTCAGTTGATTATGTGGAATCACTTTAGCTACAAAATTAAATTGGTACGCTTCTTGTGCCGTTAATTTATGATTCAACAACAGCATTTCATTCGCTTTACTTTTACCCAAAATCGAGGGGAATGTAAAGGAGGACGCCCCTTCAGCACACAGTCCCAGTGCCACAAACGGTGTATCGAACGAGGCCCTCTCCGAGGCATACACAATGTCACATAGGGCGGCTGTGGTCGCTGCAATGCCCACAGCCGGTCCATTCACCACAGCAATCAGCAGTTTCGGATAATTTATCATAGCGTCCACCGTTCTCTTAACCGTAAGGAATCTCTTTTCTAATCCTGCATCTTCATCGCCTTTTGGGGTGTCCATTAAATCGGTGCCACTACTGTAATAGTCTCCAACGCCAGTTATGATTGTGAGGACGATTTTCTCATTTTCGGCGTCTTCATTTAACACTCTAGTCAATGTTTCGTACATGTTCTTGTTGATGGCGTTCTTTTTGGCAGGACGATTGAACTTGATGAGTCGCACCCCATTGGTTTGGGTGAAAATCAGATCGTTTTCCAACATTTTTTTCAAGCACCGTACACAGAACAGTTCAAAATTCACAAATGCAAAGATAACGTGATATTTATATATATATGTGTGGAAAGGTTGTGGTCCCAACTGACATGAATATAGCAACGAATGTAGCCACTAGTTGCACGAAAATTTTAAATTCAATTATGAATTCTGATCACATCGGCCTCAATTCATTAAATATGCACAAGATACTGAAAAATTCATAATCAATTTTATTTTGTTGTTTTATTACTAAATGATTTGTCAATTTTTACCCATTTTCCTGATCCTAAAGCATCTTTTGTTTGTTTAAAGTGGAAAGTTTTTGATTCGTTGGACCTTCAATGTTTTATCAAAATTTTAATATGCCTGAAAGATCGACCTTTATGCAAGGGTAACAATTAATTAAAACAATCAACAAGTCAATTATAATCGATTACGTTTTCGGTATAAAAAACAATTTATTAACAAGTCTGCAATTAATGTACAAGTGATTAAAATAAACTTATTGGCATGTAAGAACCAGAAGTATAATTAAAGAAATACTGTATAAATATAATTTAAATATCGGATAAAATAAAAACGTACACAAATATTTAAAAAACACCCTCCCAATAAGGTGTTTTATGCAGCAGGAATTATAGTAGTGAGACTTGGATTTGAAAATAAATTACGGGCTTTTTCACGCTACTATAATAAGAAAACCATTAAGGATATATAAATGAATAAATTATAATCTGATTGGTAAATGGAAATTCGCTATGAATGGTTAGTTTGTTGAATATTTTGTACTGTCCTTCTACCCCAATATGCTTCTAAATCAAACGGCTGAAAGTCTTTTAAATTGTGTGTCTCTTGTTCTTGATAATATTTAACTGAATTACCACCAGAACTACGATCACTTTCCACATTACTCCACGATTCGTAAATGTATTTAATGAGATCATCATGCTGGGAACAAATTGCTTTCTCTCCAGATTGCATTCGACTCAAATTAGGTGGTCGTCTATTATTGCCATTCATTTGGGGCATTCCCATTCTGGAACCACTACAGAACAGAGAAATAATGTAATAAAACCATTATTCTTGCTTCGATAGGAAAATTTTTGATTAAAACCTACCTCATATTGATGTCAGTTAAATTTATTAACTGAATAGAAAAGTGAACACTTTTATTAATACTAGGGCAATGTAGGCTGATTTGTTACATTTACTGATAATCTAACAATTAAAAATCTTTGTTTATTTATTATTCTCTTATTTCCTGTATGTATACAAAACGTCAGCATTAGAATGAAAAGGTCGTTAATTAAGAACTCTGCCGTGATAAGTTATCGACATGGGCAGCCATTTTGATACAGAATTTATTAATAATTTGATTTATTTGCATTAGAAATGACGGAAATACGATAAAAGTTAAAAATAGATATTAGAACTGTTAATTTGTATACATTTGCATATTTTTTATTGAGAATTTTTAATTCTATTAAAATTCCTTTTCAAGTAATAGAAGTTTACTGTAATACCAACAAAAATGCGGGTAATTTAAAATCAAATCTAAGTAACAAATAATTTTTATTTCAAGTCCATGGTAAAAAATTAGAAAACATTACAATACCAACAACAAAATAAACGATATAATATAACTTGATTAACTGCTCGACAATGGAACAATTTGAAATTTTAAATACATGGCTAATTGAATTGAAATTTATTACATTATAAGCACAAAACCAGTAAAACGTTGGGCTGGCAGATGCTAACATTCTAGTGCTCACCTGAATATGAATAAAAGCTAAACAAAATATCGATAAAAATAATACATGAACTATATACACTACTAATACTGGATGGTAAATATTGTTATTCGGTTTCATTGTAGATAAATGATTGAATGAAAAAATCCAATGCAGGTTCTTTCTAACATTCTGTTTTAAATACAAAATCGAGTGTGTTAAGATAAAGAAAAGCATTGGAAAAGCCAACAGAAAGTTAGGAATCTGCCTTATTGTGTAATATTTGAGGAAACCAACGTTCCAGTATCGATTCTGGACATAAGAATAAGCTAAAGGATATTTCTGATGGCACCAGCTTTGATTGTGTTTTGAAAAGGTTCCTGCTAAAACAAAATCATTCTCAGAACCATAATGTAATATTTCATTTGAATAGTTAGTATCGAAATCCTTACAAAAGTGATAAAAACCGAACATTTGGTAAAGCAGGAATGGTAATAGGCAAACAAATACGGAAATTGCTGTTACAAAACCGAATTTCATGTGATATTGTACTTTCCTTCGACTTGGAAAATGTTTTAAATACAAGCATGCAACTGTGTATAATAGAAAACCAATATTTAATGTACCATTAGACCGAGTAATAGCACTTAAAGCAAATGGCCACATCATGATAATATCCTTCGCTTCAATAGACAAATGTTTAGTAAATTTTTTGTACAACAAAATACTATGCAATATAGACTTAAATGTAAAGTAACTAAATACACACTCGGTATACGGTGAGACAAAAAATATACTCGCTGGATTTATGCAAAATAAAAGAGCGGTTTTATAAGCAAAATCGGCATTAAACAAATGTCGAGTTAATTCATACAAGCACATGGCAGACAAAATGAAAAATACAATGTTCAAGCTGATAAACACTAATAATATCATGGCATATAAGCCAAAAAAAGGTATTATGGTTATGAATGTAGAACTAATCAGTCTTGTTAATGCCGGATAAAAGGGAAAGAATGCTATCGTGTTCTCATATGTGTAACCATAATATGCAATGTGTATGAAATATTGGCTGTCCCATCTTAAAAATCCTCCAAGCAGATGAACAATTATCTTATCCATAAATGCAGCCCCATCCGTTGGGGTTGGTGATAAGAATACGCCGGCATTGTGGTCTGGAATAATTTGATTGGCAATGTATTGTAACAAAATCACAAGTAAACGTGTTATTATCACATTCTTCACAATATTTGCTTTATTTTTTGTCTCCATCAAAATATTTTCAAAAAAAACTACCTACAAAGTTAGGTTATATTACGTCACTTTTTAAGAGGTTATCTTCTTATTCTTCTTCTTATTGAACTAAAAGGTGTCACTGTTTGGTGATAAAAAGAAAAACACTATGATATAAAATGTACCCATTTAATTTTATGAATTCTTTTTTAATTCCGATTTTACATTGTTTAAATACACTTTTTTTATATAAAAATACACAAATCAACAAATTTCAAGCACATTCAATTCAACAATCAACAATATTTAATTCTGAATATTTCATACTTACGTATTTGTTTGTTTACAAAAATACATAAACAAATTAGGTACATGAATTTTTCATAACATTTTTTTTTATATGTAAGTATGTATTTAATCGTTACATCATATATATGTTTAGTGCCATTATTACAGTATAATTTGGTTCATCAACTATAACCTATTAAACAAGATAACGAATTAATTTTTTGGTCATTAATAAATTTCCTGCTCTTGTGTTTTAGGGCCTGACAAGATCACTGAATTGAGCATCCATTTTCAATTCGTCTCCAATTAATAGGTGAGCTATTAGGGTTTCCATTACTATCGCCTAAACTACACGTTTTAGTTCTCATTATCATCAAATCGGTTCGAATACTTGGCCTTCTAACGTTTGGCGTTACCACACCACAAGCGTCACTTAATCGCCTTTTCACCGACAAATGATACTTTTTCGTATGGTGCGATGGTACAGATGGTGGAAGAGGACATGGTGCCCCAAAACTAGCACTGATACGTTTATGATGATTCGGGGCCATTTCTTGGGGCAAATTTGCAATAATGAACAACTGATAAAACACTTCGTCGACTTTGAAGTTTTTCTTGGCCGATGTTTCCACAAAGGCACAACTTGAATCTTGCGTGTCGCAATACGTTTGCACCTCCTCCACACTCACTGTCCTACGGATCAACAGAAACGGGGTGTTTTATTAATATTTACACCACTTTATTATCGATGTTTGAGGAACATGCAGTCTACTGTGCTATGCGACAAACTTGGCCATTTATTATTGATGTTGTTATTTATGTAGGCGAACATCAGTATATCAGTTACAGAAAAGTGCACAAAGCAAGTGAGAAATATTATGTTGAACATATATTTGGAATATTGTGTCGCGCAATTCTGATAATAATGAAGCTCTCGCTCTCTTTGTAAGGTATTATATCAATATATTCCCGTAAATTATGCAGCATGTAACCGAATGCTTTTTTTCTCTATCACAGAATCGATTTTGTAGAGTTTTCTTTGAAGCAAAAACTCGACAGTCTCTCCTCTAGACCAAAGCTAATTAAAAGTTTAAAAAAAAATTATTTATTCGATTACAAAACTTTTTCAATTGAACACTAAAATTCCATTTTAAAAATGATGACGGCATAAAGCTAATTAATCGATACATACAATAACTAATTCGTCGAGTACGTTTAATTTTTAATTAGACTGTAATACGAAATGTTCGTCACGAACAACACGGTTTCACATTTTACTATAGGGGTGCGTGTTGAAATGGGAAAAAATCAACACTAATGGAACAAAAGAGAGAATTACCATTTATGATAGCATCATCACTTACTTCATTTCTTTGTCGTTCTTATTCCCGGCAAAGATCATTGGAACTTTGGGCTGCGTTCGTTTCCTCGTTAATCCACCACTATTGGAAGATGTGCCAGCATTAATTTTAGTTTCAATAATTTGTTCCCTTAATCTGATTGCCTCCTCGAATGTCTCTCTACTATCCATACTGAATACAATTACAAATAAATCTCCTAGAAGGGATAAAAAAGCGGAATGCAAACGGCACACACAAGAAAATAGCGTCAATTGTACAGGGTGTAACTGCTCGATTGAGCAAAAATGAAATGACGGATTCGGGGGGTCACCCTGAGTCGAAAACTCAATGGAACAACTTCTTCGGCATGTTAAAAAAATTTTTTACAAAAATTTATTAAGAATTATATTATATAGCCTATAGGGATATTAAAATAATTTTTTCAGATTTTTCGGTTCATTAACTAAAAAGTTATGGACCGCTAAAGTTGAGAAATTTTCGAAAAATTTTGACAAGTTCAAATAAAATTGCATTTTTCTCGAAAACGGTGCGTTTTACGAAAAAAATGCAAGAGACAAAAAAGTTTCCTTATTAAATTTGCCATCCAATGAACTCAACAAAATTGAAATTCCACCACCCCACAAAAAATTACAAAAGTGTTAAGCCACCCCCGGGCCAAAAAGTCATGTTGGCGGTGACCGAATTTTCTCTAATTTTACACGAACATTGTCCCCGATGACCTAAGTAAGTGCACCAAATTTGGTTGTTCCAATTTATTTCACTTGGAAGATATTTGAAAAATTCGAGATTTTTTTAAGAACTTTCAAAGGCCTGTATCTCCGTTAGGAAACGTTTCCCAGAAAAACGGAAAAAACCATTCGACTCAGAATCACTTTCTCAATTTGTCATTTATTTTTTGCTCAATCGAGCAGTTACACCCTGTATAAAGGATAATTTATATTAAGGAATGTACACAATTAGAGTGAAGAAACTTGTAATTCCCATGTTGGACTTGGTTAAATCTCAAGTCAAATTCATATTTAAACAGAGTGAAGAGGCGCTTTAGAAGCATTCCAGGGTCGAGTTTGGTTTTGATAAAAGCGAAACTTGTAGTTGTAGTGAAATTTTAATAACATTCGACCACAGAAACGTAAAAGAATCGTTTCACAATCAATTAACTACTGAAAAGTTGCTTTCACTGTTTAGGTTTGATAATAAATTTACGCTCTGTTCGCTTTTTCCGAGTGTATATTTGAATGTGGAGCACTATTACACAGACCGTCAAGTTTGATTGCTTCCATTTGGGAAAAGTCGGCCTTTTCAAGTGACATACAAGTAATTAAATGTTCATTTCTTCCAACAGATGCGTTTTCACTTACCGGTTAAGAACGACAATCGTCTCATTGCCGGGAACGGATGATTTCCCGACGTATCCAGTATGTCTAGTTGATAGATTTCCCCTCTGATTCGGTACAATTTCCTATGAAAGTCCTCGATTGTCGGTGTATAGCTCTCTTGAAATTTATTGCCCAGGAATCGCGACACAAGGCAAGTTTTTCCGACACGAGCAGAGCCTGTGCTTTGACACAAATTGGAATTGGTTTCGATTATCCGACGATTATGTTAACTATTACCTAAGACAACTAATCGAAAACAGTTTTTCGATGGTGGCACAACGTCGTCACAAGTGTTTGAAGATTGTGGACTTGGTCCAGGTCCGGAATTGATGGCCGATTGGAAGTCTGTTGTTGTATTGGGCATTTTCTGTTCCCGTTTCGAACAAAACCAACTTGTACACGAACTTAAATTCATTTCGTAACGATCGAGTATCGAACATCACGGGATTTTCAAACTGCAATTAGAAATGGGTGGTTTTCAAGAGCTTTTTCTGTTTGTTGGAGGAAATTTCACAATTGGCTAACCCTTTTACTCCCGTTTTGTTGGAATAAAGTTATTTGGTCGGGGGGAGAGTTGATTAAAAAGTTTTACCCCGTTCTCCGCCTTTTGTTCTACATTTTTTCTCTTGCAAATTATTAAGTTTGTGGCGAGAGCGGGGATGAATGGAAATGAAAATAAGGGAACTCTCTTGTTGTTTCAAGGGGTTTTTGTTTGCTCCAGTTTCTCTTCTCTAATTTTTACTGCGTTTTTTAATGAACAAAAAACTGACACCGACAATAAGCTTTTCACTTTTGTAATTGTACGGTGATTTTTCGGTGTGCACAATGTTAAATCAATATAAATTCTCATTACTTAGGCATGTATAATTGCATTATTGAGTCCTTTCAGCTTTTAATAATGTAAAAAAACGGAAAAAAATCAGTGAACTTTTTAACCAGCTAGTAAATTTATTATAACTTCACACACAATAAATGAAAAGTTTTAAATTGGGAAAAATCGTGCAACCGGAAGTGTGTAATTCAATTTTTATTCTATTCACGCAAATTTCTATTCAACAAGTTCTATTAACGATCGATAATATTGGCCATTACTATTTTATTTACTATTTTTATTGTCAATAAACGTGTGTACTTTTAAATAATTTATTTAGCTAATAATCACAAAAACCTATAATAATTTTAGTATTTGGTTTCCGGAAGTAAAATTAGAACAGAATCTTAAAATTAAAAATTTAGAGAGTTTGTGTGAATTTAAAGTACAAAACGTTCCGTGAAACAAAACAAATCGGAGGAAAAATTGTAAAAACTATAGAAAAACTCACCATTCATGAGGATGAAGAAATAATTTAAATAGTTTCAGAATATTTGTGAAAAATTTTAAAGGCCTCCAATTGGAATTGTGCCATTTTTTGGGGCCTCTCTAATACTTTGCGATCATTTTTTTACGGAACAATGGTAAATCGCTTGTTCGGGGTTCAACCGACGCATAGCGTCTCATTAAGTTTTATGGAGAGACGCCTGTAGCGTCTGTACATTCGGCTGTACTTCGTTCTTCATGTAAATGCCATCGACGTCCATCGACGCTCGGCGTCGCGGTAAACTCTGATAATCAAGAAACGCAAGCGCTGAAAGTCAACGCCATCTAATTATTCAACAATTGTATTGTTAAACAAATTGAAACTAGTTTAATTGAGGCAGATCATGAATATTAAATTAAGGTAAATAGGAAGAAGGGTAAAATCCTCAAAATTACATTTCCTTGGCAATTTAATTAAAATAAAATATGTACAATATGTAATATGTAACATTTTTATACTTGGATCATTTTCATTTTTAATTCATTGATTTATTTAATAAAGACACTCTTTTATTATTATAAAATATATTATAATTTAATGATTCTGAGGGAAATAATAAAATGTAACGATTTTTGAAAAGTCCCTTTAAAAATCAATGTCTAGTGGCAAACAAAAAGTCCCTAAACATCATTTAAAAAAACAACTGTCATTTATGTGTCATTAACGATAAATAACATTTTAATAATATATCCGAAATTTTAATAAAAAATATTGGAAAAAGGGTCTACTAAATTCTAATATTTATTTTTCCAATGTGTTAACATTCATTAGTGATAAGAAAAGACGTGAATGAAAGTTGTATGCAAGTAAGTAAAGGTCAATAATTTGGAATACATTCATAAATTTTTGTTTCACGTTCCTACGTCAATAAATATAGTACCGTTTTTTCTGCATATGACGTAAATTAGTGACGTTCTTTACCTGTGGTAATTTCTTCACGAAAATCTACGTAAATGTAGTTATACATTACAAATGATGTAGAAATTAGAAAATGACCTAACCTAACTTTCACTGTTCTAATTCCAGTGCATGTTTTGTTTAGAGTCCCATAATGCCACCCCCTGTTGACACAAATATGCGAAAAAAGGGAGCAAGTGATTACATATTTGGCAAAGTGATTGGTGAAGGAAGTTTTAGTACGGTTTTCTTAGCCAAGGATGTGAGTACAAACAAGGAATATGCAAGTACGTGTCCATTCCATAAAAATCCATGTTTGTTCTAAATTTCCGTTGTTCTGTTCCAGTTAAAGTATTAGAGAAGAGCCACATACTTCGTGAACGTAAAACCGAGTATGTTATACGAGAAAAAGAAGCACTACGCATTTTAGGCAATTCTTCTAATTATTTTGTGCATTTATATTGGACGTTTCAAGACACAGAACGTTTATATTTCGTACTAACTTATGCCAAGAACGGTGAACTATTGAAACAAATCAATGATTTGGGCTGTTTTAACATAGAATGTGCCCGCTATTATGCAGCCGAACTGTTATTAGCATTAGAATATTTACGAATCAAACAAATTATCCATCGTGATTTGAAACCGGAGAATATACTGTTCGATGAGAATTGGCATATACGAATCACCGATTTTGGCAGTGCAAAAATCGTGCAGGATGAAACGGACAAAAGTAATGCTAGTGAAAGTGACTCGAATTTCCGTACAAGACGGAATAGTTTCGTTGGTACTGCACAGTATGTGAGCCCCGAAATGCTGACAGACACCACATCCTCATACGCTTCCGATTTGTGGGCGTTCGGTTGCATTTTATATCAAATGGTCTCAGGGTCGATGCCGTTCCGTGGCGGTTCGGAGTATTTGATTTTCCAAAAAATTCTCAAATTAGAATACGAATACCCGGATGGGTTTGATCACATAGCGAGAGATTTGGTTGAGAAATTGCTTGTTTTAGAGCCAAGTGAGCGTGTAGGTGCCTCGGACGAATCGCCCTATACAGCAATTCGTTCGCATCAATTCTTCCATGGTGTTGATTGGAATGATTTGGGTGTACCACCGAAATTGTCCGATGAATGTGATAATATCAATGATGTGATAATACCAGATCATTTGGAGCCCGGTTTGGATGGGGAGAAATTGTCCATTTTACAATTGGGTTTATTGACACCGTCACATTCGATACAGACACCGTCTAGGAAAAAGTCGGATCCAAATAGGAAGATAACGGATGTGAGTACAAGTGAAATGGAGCAACGTTTGGAGGCGCAGAAAGCGAATGTTTATGATAAGTTTGTCGAGGGCAATTTGATTTTGAAACAGGGCCTTATTGATAAGAAAAAAGGCCTATTTCCACGTAGGAGAATGTTTTTATTAACACTTGGGCCTCATTTGTATTACGTTGATCCAACTTCAATGGAATTGCGTGGCGAAATTCCGTGGAGTAGTGATTTGAGAACCGAAGCAAAAAATTTTAAAATTTTCTTTGTACATACAGTAAGTGGGTGTGTTGTGTGTATGTGGGACGGTTTGTTAATTTCTGTTCGTGTTTCAGCCAAATAGGAAATATTATCTGGAGGATCCAGAGGGTTACGCTCTGGAATGGTGTAAAGCAATAAATGAAGTAAAAGAATTCTATTTTCCTGAATAAGCTTTATTAGTTCATTTATTTATTTCAAACATATTGTTTCGCTAATATTTATTTATACAGATTATTTTTTAAATTAAATTATTTATATTCATAGATTAGATATTTATGTAGTTGGTAGATAATTTTTTTTTGTGTTATGTGTTATTTAAATTATATACATACTAGTTTTGAACAAAAACCATATTTATTATATAAATGTAATTGAATGTAGTGCAAATATCTATTTTTTGAAAATAAACTTTCTTCTTTCGAATTTATAGTGTTTTTCTGTTAGTTACTATTTAGTGTTGGCTGTACTGTATTTTCAACATGGCGTTTAATAATTGTGTTATGTGACATATGATTGTTTTCAATAATCTCCTTATCTCAATAAACGTTAATTATTAGTAAAAACATATGTGATTGATTTAATATAAGGACAATTTTAAAATAGTTTCCATAATATGTCAGGTGTCTTTTATAGGTGAGTAGTTTTTTTGTTATTAAAACGCATCCACCACCCACCCATTTTTTTGAACGGGACATATGATATTTTTATTTGTTTTATTTCAGAATGTATGTATTTTTGGCTAATTATTTGATGTGCATTGAATAATGGCACTATCTAATTTCGCGTGGAAAGTATTTTCGTTCGTATACCGGCTAATAGTTTGGCACAAATGACACTTGTGTCCAACTTGTGTTTGTGTGCAATTCTGTACCAATAATTATGAAATAATAATTCTATAAATTTTTTATCGTATTTATTTACTTGTTTACTAGAAAACCGGCTTGAAAAGATGACCACAATGTTATTGAAAATGTTTTTATTGTCTTTGATTATGTAAATACGTTCTCCTTTTACGATAGGTAGTTATTTCAGTATTGTGATTATTGATGAGGCTGTGCAGATTCCTGACTGGAATATTACGATATAAATCAATTATACAATTGTTTATTGTAGGTTTAAGAGCTTGCAGGTCTTTCGCCTTTGCGGTGAATACAAAAACATGTCATTGTTTGATGAAACTGTGCAGAAAAGGGCAAATGCTTGGAAACACCTGGAATCGGAGAATAAAATGATTGTCTTAATAGTTATGTAAATATCCAGTATGACCACATTAAGATGTGACCATGCTTTTATATAGAAGCAATTAAGATTTATTTTTAAGTGTGATTTTACATAGATTGTTGCTTTTATAATTACTATTCTCATGGTCTGTTAAAATATTGTTCACATACAAAGAGTCAATGCTCCTGATTTACTTATTATGGAGCACGATTTTAAAATTACACCATATAAATAATGTATATCAGGAAGACAATGTAATTTATGCATTTAAAATGAAACTATTAAACGCAAATTCGTATAACAGGCAGAAAAAAGTTGGAGAGAATGAACTTGAAATTATGTAACAAAGTTTATAATACATAACTTAAATAGGTGGTTCGTTTACATTTTCCTAATTTAATTAAAATAAATAAAAGTTGTTTTGTTGTAGTGAGCCGAATCATCTGGTACATGTAAAATTAAACATTATTTTTTAATATTGGACGTAAAGTTACGTTTTTGCAGAATGACTCATTTATTTTCCAAACTTTTCGACGTTATAACACAAACATCATGAATGACGTTTTCGAAAATACATTGTAAACAAACTACATAAGATCCATTCCACATTAAACGGAATAATTGTGCAGATTTTAATGCGACATGAGTCAGTTTTTCCAAATATATGCGGAAAACCGTCCACTAAATGCCCCCACAATTTGTTGCTGAAAGCAAACAGGAAACGCGAAGGGGGACGAAGAAAAGCAACAATTTTCCTATTAAAAATAAAGAAATTCACTGTATTTAATAAGCCCCACCAAGTGAGGCGTCGCGACGTCCACCCATTCGGCCGAAATCGTCTAGTTGGCGAGCCATTTGCTCGTCTTTTTGCCGTTGTACAAGTTTCAGTGAGTTGTTGTATGTGAGCAAACGACGTTAAGCGTCTTGACGCGGCCATCTTGCTCAAAATTCCTTAATTTTGCCAACGAAAGTCGTTCGACGTAAAAGAGAAAAACAAAGGGCCCCCCAAAAGATCATCCTGTTTAGATGTAGAAGCGATGTGTTGTTGGTGGTGTCGAAAGGCGACCATCCACAACATGAACGAGGATGGCGACGTGTAAAACAACCACTTCCAGTACAGCTAGACCATGCCCGTGAGCACGGGGTCACTCGGAGAACCTCGCGCTAAGCGCTGCAAACTCTGCGACGGTAAAGAGATGTGTTTTGTTTGAAACCACACCAACCACCAAAATAATCAAAACAAATAACTTGTGCTGCTTCTCCATACATTTTGTTTTGTTCATTTTTGTACACCCTCCCCCATGTCTTGATTGTCGTGGCTATTAACATGCATTGCTAATAATTTAGTGTCAAGGCAACGCCCCGATGCGGTGCCATTGTCCGTTGTTGATTGCCAATGCCGCCTATATTGTCCCCAATTTCTGTAATCAGGAAGATTTGTTTGTAGGATTTTAATAGGGTGTGACTTTGGTGTCAATTCACACACGGTTGACCTTTTTTTCCTCTGCGCTGTTTTGATTCAATTAAATCTTTGCCATCACACAGATGGTGTTGCATTGGAATATAACAGTTTTCCACATGTGTTTTGCGGTATAAATTGATTGAAATTTTTGTTAATGTTGCAAACGTTTAGGAAAGTTGAACATTTTTGTAATTGGAGTTTTTAACTTGCAAAAAAAACGCTTTTCTTGATGAATTCCCAATGGGTTCATTTTCTTGCGCAACCATTTCGAAAGTTTGTTGTTTTCGGAATTAGAGTCTAGTTACGAGAGGGATTTAGATTGTTTTTATCTTGCTTCGGGACTTACAAATAAATCATACATATGTACAAACGGTTGAATAATAAGATGTATCATTTTTTTCTGCTTTGATTCAAGTCACTCCATCATATTGGGAGAGAAAGTTCACTTTTTGGCTAGACAGTTGTTGGTAACAAGTGATGAATTTTTCATTAAAATTCATTTTTTCTAACAGACACAAGATAGTGTTGAATAAATAGTTGAAACGTTGTGGATGAGGAATGTGTTTTTACATGTTTTGTGGTCGTAGAAAGAAAATTCAACACTCCCTAAGTGGAATACAAATGGAATCCACAAAATTGACTCACGTACTTCTTTAGTCCTTTAAGTTTGTCTAGTTCCAACTTGCATAATAGCATGCTTTAATGACTATTAGAGAGTTAGATTTTGCACCGGGCCTCAAAATTCAAACAATACAACTTATACTGTCTTAATAATGTTGTAGAATTCAGTTGACGACTTTATTATAGTTGAAGTTATTAATATCTTGACATAGATTTCCTCCTAACATAATGTCGGGCTTTCCTCCAAAATTGCTTAATATCCTACAATTATATTAAATATGTGAAAATTTCTTTTTTTTTGAAAAGAGGAAATCGAAGTTTGTCGTCACATTCAGGTCCAATAAATAGAAACGAAAGTGTATTAATAGAGAACGTTTTTTTATATCATTTATGCCGTAATTTACTCGATCTTGGAATGAAATGAAAAACAATAATAATAAAACACTTTTTTCAAGGTTACGACTTATTACATGTTATGGTATTTGAACATTTTGCCAGAATATACATAGAAAAAAGCAGATATATCAATGCGGGAACTTTTGAGATAGGGAAAATTAATTCACTTTTTTTATATCTCTCTTCAAAAATTATTTTACAGGACTTTTTCTTGGCAATATTACATATTTAGAAAAGTGGCAAATTTATTGCTTCACTTTTATCGAACGAGATTTAATAAAATCGAACATGTTGAGGGAAGAGAGAGATGATTAATTTGTAGTTTGTAGTTGTACCTTGACTCGGTGAGCTTTTCGGTGGAGTGTCAGGAAAATCAAACTACCGCCAACGTCTATTCATTAAAATAAATCAATAACATATTCTCGTAGGTGATTTTGAACTCTGGAAGTGCTCGAACATAAGTGAAATAGGTTAATGTCTATGTCTCAATGGGTTTTTAAGCACTAATTATATGTTCGCTAATTTACTACAAGGTTGCTGGTGTGCGGTAGTACTAAAAATGTTAAGGGAGCATTTGTAGGAGATTGTTTTTTAGAAAAAGTATGATGGCACCATTCAATTGGCAGAGAATTGTATTTTTAAGACAATAGCAAGTGAATAGAAAACGAAAACAAAAAAAACCCAAACAAAAATTCTTACACAACATTATAATCGCATATTTTACTTATAGTTAAACGGATGCCAATTTTTATTTTTGGCAAAACTTTTTCCGAACAATCGTTTAGTTTTTTGCTGTTATTATTAATTAGTGTAGAGGAATATACGTGAAAATGGCAAAGGAAATGAGGTTTCATCAATGCAAGTCTGAAAAACAAATACAAACGTTACGAAACGTGTCATTTTTTGTGTGTTTTTAAAAAAGATGACGTCGATATATAAGCGAATAGTAAAAACTAACTAGAAGACGTCTGTCTCTTCTACTTGAAATTTAACTTTGTCGTCTTTTGGCACAGTGGGTTTTGTGTTATTTTTCATGTCAATGGATGAGTAATTAGATTTTTCACGTTGTACAATTCGTAGAAAAATTGGAAAACAGAACAATTGAATTGAAATTTAAACAAAAAGGCGTTCGGATGCGTCATTTCATTGTTTATATGTTTGATAAATAGTCAGAGTTGAATCAAAAAAAGTGTAAAAATAAAAGACTTCCTAGAAATTGTAAAGTTTAATCAACAGAAAAATGAATTAATGATGATTAATACATTTAGATTTAGTGAAAATCGATGTTAAAAATAAACTCACTCACACATTCCTATATTGTACCGACATGCATGAGTAGAGAGCCAAAATACAAAAATTTTCTAAAAATGACAAGCCGTACGCCTTTACAAACATTACAAAAATAACTTTGACATAAATCTTCCCAATACATTATGATTTTAATGATTACTATTCTTGATAGTGTTTCCTCTTGGATTTGTTCCTTGTTTTTTTTTGAATCACATGGTGTTATCCTGTTGTAAAATGGGAAAAAGTGAATACGAAAGTTTGATAATATGATTGTCAGATCTGATTTAACGCACCTAATAGAATAGGTTTTGGTTGGAATCGATCCAAATGTCTGCAATGAGAGTCAACAATGAGATAAGCACGTTGGATTTCTTTTTTCCTCTCTAAAGCTATATCAAGGCCAAGATGGCATTAAATCAGATTCTAGTTCAATTTATATACAAACTTTTATGTAACAAGAAAAGTTGTGTATTTGTAGTACAATTGAAAGATGCACAAGAATTTCTTTATCGAAAATATTTCGTTTACTCCACGGTTTTGTGTAAATACACATTGAAGAAAGTGTTTCAATTTGAAATGTTTTCGATTGGCTAGTCATTTTATTAAAAATAAATACGTGTTTTTTAATGTTGATTATTTCAAAAACCAGGAGGTTTTCAATTGAATGTTGAGTGGTTGCAACAGATGCACGAACAAAGCCATAAAAATTGTTAAAAATATAGACGAGAAATCCCCTTTATTAGCTTTTTTGATTTTTTTTTATATTATACCTTTGTGCATGTTTTCCAGTAAAGTTTACATTTTATTTCTATTTCCAACAAAACAAAGGCAAATGCGTAGGTTTTTCCAGCAAGGTCGAAATGTAGGTAAAATGTTTACTTACTACTATGTAATACTCCATAATTAATGTTTTTCGTGTGTGAAATTATTTATAATTTGAAGAAATGGAAAAGTTTGCTTTTTGGTGGATTTTATTAAAATTGGCGCTCTTTGGTGTACGTGACTTTCCACTTGGATTTTTCTAATAAGAATCTTGTTTATCAAATTGAAAATTTAAACTCAAGAGCATCAACTGTTTTTATTATAATTGCGATTTTGTCTATACGATTGTAATAATAAAATGGAATAATTTATTTAAAATATAAATTTTAAATGACAGTTGATGTTTTTCTTGTAAACAGATGGCAACAAAACGGCTACTACTTCCATAGAAATATTTTTAGTAATATAGTTGACCTATATAGTTTTACATTGTATATAAGACCGACAAATGTCTGTTTGTGCAAAAATACGACGAGCAAAATTAATTACCTACTCGTAATTATAAATAGAGTAAAAGTTATTATAGAAGTTTGTTATTAAATGTGATTTAATTGGAGAAAATGTGGGAAATTGTTTAAATTCCGTTTGCGACGTTTTGTTAATTTAATGATATTTTCCTTTACCTTTCGTGAAAATATATTAACTTCGGTATCCTTTAAACCAGTCATAAAAATGTTTTACGATATTGTAAAATTTTTATTTATTTTTAATATTCGTACGAGTATATCCTTTTTTTATTGTTGCCGATGTGTGTGTTATTTGTCATTGCATTCTAGACAAAATAATCTTTTATTGTCCTTATTTTGGGAGGTTTTCTGGAAAATTTAATAACCCTTTAAGCATAAATGTTAATTAATGTGAAATGCTCGGAAACAATATTGATTTAAGAAGGGAAGATTGAAAACCGGGCGCCCTTTTAACAAATTATGCCCATTGAAGTGTGCACACCGAGAGTTGAGTCTTTTTTCAATTTTCCTTCCCTTTTGACAAATTTAGAATTCAGAGTAGGTTAATGAAATACACATATTAGTTAAATTTAATTGGCAATCTGCCTCATACTCTTAATAACTCAATAAATTTCATTGAAATTAAAGAAAAAAATATAGTATGCGTCTTCGATTAATATAATATAATATATTTATTTTTATATATAAAAACAGATGTTCCACACAATTTGACCACGTCGAATTGGAAATGTTTGGGTCAGCGAACTCTTCTGACAAATTTTTTAAAAGTGAAATTAATCACTGGCCATTTTACACATAATTTTCTTATCTATCGCCGACTGCCAGCTGAAAAATTATGGCTTTCGACTGGTTGTTCGGTGGGCAAAGAGCTAAATTGACCGTTTAGACATATTCATATTGTACACACTGTAAGCCAAATGGGCTCTATAAATAGGCAATTATATAATAAATTCAAAATGATATGCGGGTGCATGGAAGGAGCGCATTTTGTGTATAATCAAGTCGTTAACGAACATTTACAAGAATAGAATTGTAGGTGGTTTTAGTTGAGTAATAAAAATTTTGTTTTTCACTGTGATTATTGCAGAAAATTTCATACTTAGTTTATTTGTTTGCAATAAAGTATGTCCAGATGTAAATTTTACAGACACTAATTGAGGCAATAAAATGATTTCTGATATTGTCGTCATTTTTTCCGAATCAAAAGTCTAATTATAAAAATTCTACTTTCGATAATAAAATACAATTCACGGTCAGCAAAGGCATTTATTTTAAACCACCCACATGAAATGGTGTTTTCTTTTGAAATTACGTACAGGTATTTATACCGATTTTTTTTGTTAATATAATGGGCTCACGTTTTGCAAAAATTACTGGACTTTTAGACAGTTTCTTGGAGTGTTTTACTGAACGATTTAAAATAAAGCGAGACATTTATTGGAATACAAGCCAAATATATTTCGTTTTTCTATTAAGTGGTTAGTAATTTCAATAATGCAGTTGACGAGACATTATGAGCTGATTATGTAATTTGATTTGTGAAGATTTCGTTTGAGTTAGGATCCATTTTGCATTTTTTATTCCTTAAATAGATTTCAGTTTTAAATGACAGCGCGTTAAAATGTGCGAAATTTGCAATAATTTCTAACATTTTATATAATATTATTTTTGCAAGTCCTTGAACTTTGTGGTGGGAAATTTATGTCGGTATCTAAATTTAACTTGGATAAATAAACTGAATTTTTTTGATAAAAAAATGATTTGAAATATAGGAAGAGCAAATGCACAATTGCATATCGGACTGAACATTTCCACATTGGAATTGTTTGTTTTGATCACCTGATGGTCGCTATTTAAGGCCAAAATAAACCTTTCAATGCAACTGAAAATAAATCACACTTAATTAACCCACACACACAAGTAGAAAACTTATTTGTGTCGTATATGTTTTAATTCAATTCATGTGGAAATGAAGCGTAAATACATGAGTTTCATTTTCTCTTTATTGGCACTAGTAAATATAGCGAAAACATTATTTCTTTCAGTAAATGTATTTTTCCTGTTGCGATTGCACAGCACATTGATGTGAAAACTTCCATTAATATTTCATTGGGGATTTTATGTAATTTAATTTGCGACTTTTTCGAAATGCGGCCGATGGACTTGTAGTGTCCCTGTAAAAGGGCGGCAAGGTGACAATTTGTTGTTGTTGTATGCATCAATCCGCACATTGCGCCCACAATATTCGGGGCATTTGTTATTCTTTCGTCGGACAAGCGTACAAGTTGTGGTGTGAGATGAGTATGCGACCGATTCCAGGGGCCACGGATACTATTTTTGTAACATACATGAAAAGCGTATGCGAGGGAGTGCAACATCGTGTTGCCAACTCTTCGATATAATGTGAACATTTTCCACACAGAGATTAGAAGCATCCGAAACACCAAAAGACCTTAGTGGAAAAGTCGCTAGACTTAACGTCACCGCAATTGTTACTCAATGACTTTATTATTGGAATATGACTAGTTTTCTCATTGATTTTTCGTGGTGTGAGAGTTTTTTTGGACGTTGGTCCCTTTTGGCCAACATGCAAATAAAAAACTGACCTGAATCGCGCTTTTTGCAACCTACCTTAAGTTTTGCTGGCGAAAGTGCCGCGTTTTTAAAAATAAAATGAACAATTTTTCCACGAAGAATGATGATTTTCTAATTAGTTCAGATTGTATTCAAGGTTATTATAAAAACACTTGACCTATAATTTTTTCCCACACTATATGTTTACCTGCAAATCAAAGATTTTTGCGAGTGTGTTGGTAAATAAATCATTCCGTACAAATGAGACTGCTATTTTCGGCTGAAGCACAGGTGAAAAAGTAATATCCAATTATTTACTTGCCAACAATAATAATTTGGAATGTGTTACCTTTAAATATTTTATGTATGTTAACGCCGTTTTTTAATAGACTTTGTTTGCTAAAGATAATTCAGGGACTGTTTGCATGTTTTTTGGACCCAGTAAAGAGGAATTACCGAAATAGTTTCCAACTAAAATGACCATTGTTGTAAATTGATTCGATTACAATTTGATGGCATGGCCAGATGGATGATTAAAATGATTCATGGGAGTGTGGAAAGTGTTTTGGTTAAATTTGCATCCAAATATGAATCAAATTACAAATAATAGTAAAATGGGTTGTGATTAGCGCAACTTTCAGCAACCATTTGGCAAGTAGAAATGATTAGATTGCCAGAACATAACAAATTTGAACTGAGGATTTAATTATATTTACTTGGGCTTATTATTTATAGTATAACATTTTTAAATAGATCATTTTTAACAAACAGAACTTTATAATGGTATTTTTACTGTTATTTCACCCACAATAACATCACGAGAGGAATCTTGTTAATGATTGTTTGCGTTTGAGAAACGCAAATGATGGCAGTGTCTGAAAACAGGATTTATTTCAAATTTTTCTCTGTTCAATAAATGAAATTTCGGTTATTAAAAGCACGTTTTTGAGTTGGTGTTTGTATGATTTTTTTCTTCCATTCATAAAACGACGTTTTTCGTACGATATAAAAATGTAATGGAAAAGCGACTTGTAAATTTAAAAATGAACAGAGGGAATGTAATATAAGAGTCACTAACCTAAAGCACCTAAATACTGAAATAATCCTCTAGCCTAATTTATAATCGGTGGAAAAATAAGGCACATGTATTTAGCAATTTTTTTTGGAGGAATAATTCCCAAATAAACATTTATAATGTGAGTTGTGAGTGAATCACCTATTTTCAACTTTTGACATTTTAGCGAGGAAAAGTTATTTTTGGTACATAGAAAATATATAACTTGAAGATTACTCCGTAATTAAGTAATTTTGTTTCGGAAATACTTGAAAAGACGCTTTTCTTGCTTCTTAATTAAATGTTTTTTTTATACAGAAAACTGTAAACATTTTTAAAGTTAATCCTGGAGCGGAATTGTTGGTATTATTTGTTGTTTATCTTTAAAGTCACTGATAAATGATAAAAATTCATTATCTGTCTAAAGATAAATATATGATTTCACAATCATCATATTTTGTTGCACGAATATTGAATTGTTTTGTGGTGAAATGGCAGGTATATCTAAAATGAAATTTCGAAGTAAGTTGATAGTTTTTCATTATTATGAAATTGAGGAAATTAGAATTGGTGAATGTGATTTTGTTTATGATTCGTACCAACGTGCTTTTATCTGATTAATAATACAGAGAGTATTGAAATGTCAAGAAAGGGACGTATTAATTTTCTAAAAGGTTTTTCAAGAGTGAAGACTAGAAGAAAACGCGAATAACGAAAATGTAATGTTTTAAATCAAATTTGGAGCAATGGAAATGTACATTTACACTTTGCCACCACAATTTAGATTAATTAATGTGTTTAGATCGTTAATAATTTAGCGAAAATGTGTGAAAACATATTATTTTCGTTTATTAGGGTTCATGCAGTTTAGTGGCACACTTTTATATTAAAAGTGTATTTTGTTTTTCAACATGTTTAAACACGTATTTGTGACAAACGGACGTCGCGACGCCTTACACACAACATCTGCCACAACACACCGTCGAAATGTGTACATTTTTCATTTTTCTTCAACACATATTTTCCATGGTACATGGAAAAGAACATGGTGTTGCATAATTGTTGACCGACTGAAAATCTGCACGATTTTTCTTCCTAAATATTATGGCTGTGTGATGTTTTTCCTTGTGTTCGTGTTGTGTAAGTTTGTTTTTGCCTCAAACCGTGTTTTTATTAGTCAATAAATTTAGGAAATATGGAACATTTCTGTTTATTCACAGTGACAATTTCTCGGTATTTCTATTAATGAAAAAAATCTTTAATTAATTTGCTGCTCGTGTGGAAATAGAAACAATTGGCCTAAATTGTCAAAAATTAATTGCACCTCAAAAAAGAGACGGTTTTTATGATGTGATAAAACCATATGGTTGAGAATGTGTGTGTGGACTAGACGATTTTCGTAATACATCAATGTTCCACATTTGAAAATAAATAGAAAGATTTTTTTTATTTGTTATATTCGAATTTCAATGAAAGTTTGTTTACATCATCAGAAAAACGTGTGACGCCATTGTTGCAAGTGTTTAAAATAAAATTGCAGCTGGTATAATCAACCTGTGCATGCAATTTATATAAGAGTATAGATAATTGTGCCCACGCAAATAATGTATCAGCAAAGAAGTCGTTATAAAATCGACCAAGTTCATTCATAAGCCTTGTGGTTGCATTGTTGTTAATAAACGTTGTTGCGATGACGTTTCACTTCCCCAACAACCATACGACAATATAATTACATGTACAAGTTTTCTGTATAATTTTAAGGTGTGTGGATTAACTTTTCAAGCCCACACTAGATTCGATTCACATTAATTAATATAAATGCTATTTTATTTGAAATATTAAAACGTGTGTGGGTTGAAAATAGAGAAGACAACAGCGAGAGAGGATGTGGCGTTTTGGAAAATTTCTATTTTGTTTATTGTAACGTTGAGAGACGTTGAATATGGCTTAATTATTTATGTTGTTATTTACACAATCAGATAAATATCATTCAAGATGGGATTTGTAGTGCTATTTTATTTAATTAAATATTTATTACGACCTGTTTCAGGATTAATTAAAACGCGCTTCTCTCGTCATATTTTTTTATGGTTCCACTTTGGAATCACTTTTCATACACCCAGATAGCATTTATATTTATTATATAATAATAAAATTTATTTGCACGAATTTTATGTTGAAGTAAAATTGAATATGTTCCAAATATTGCATTTGCTCGGATAATTGGTTGTTGGAACTTTTAATTTTACGTACAAGTCCGCATTTTGTTTTGAAGAAAAAAGGCACGTGTGCGTGTCGCTCTAACGGAAATTCGTTTACTTCTCGTTGGATTTGGTCGCATTTTCGGGCCAATTACACTCTTCAAGTTACATGTTGATTGTGTATTTTCATTTGTGTGAAAAATCGCTTAAACAGATCCGGTTCGGAGCGAAACTTGTTCCGCCCTCGCACCTTATACAAATCCATAATAATAAGAATACGTTTAGTTGTTTAGTGGCCTTGTTATAGATCACAACGCCATTTCACTGTCCAATTTCCAGTTTAATTATGTTTAGTACTGGTCGTACGGGCTGTAATTTGTTGGCGGTTTTCCTGTAAGAGATTCCGTTTGTTTACAGAGTCCAGTCACCGCAGTGAATCGGGCTCTGGGTATTGGCAGCTACAATTAGACCGTGATCTGATCGACACCATCTCCGCAATATATCCGGAGTGGTTTAAGAATATGGCAGAGGGAGGATCGCCGTCTGCTCCCAGGGAGTCGCCGCCCAAGGCGGTGATCGACACATCGCCAATAGTTATGGATCAAAACAAAGAATGTAAGTGGTTTGCGGACAACTTGAACGAATAGCCATGTAAAAATGCACTTTTTTGCAGCCCTCAAGGTGAAGTTGCTGTTGAGACGGCCATTCGAGAATTTGGTAGCGCAAGGAATCATGCCTCGTAAGTGCAAAACGAAAAACATCACATTACCTAACTAAAAAAGTGAGGAAAAAATGTTTATGCTTTGGTGTTTCGTGTTGCAGCTCTCAAGACACCAGCTGCATACCATGGACAACGTCGCCAATTGGAGCGTGCCAAAACCGGTGATATGTTAAAAGCGAAAATCCAACAACGGCCCCCCAGACAGGAGCTGGAGAGACGGCATATATTGGAAGCGGATCCGGGCCATGTGGATCCCAGTTTGGCGGAACGTCAACGTATGTTGAAGAAAGCCCGTCTGGCTGATCAATTGAACGATCAATTGTCACATCGGCCCGGTCCATTGGAACTAATACAGAAGAATATTCTGCACACGGAGGAGCCAATTGAGCAGGCAGTGAAAACGGGCCGGATCCCGTACAAAGCGACCAGTGAGGGCCAATTGAATCGGCCACAACATCCGCAAAGTTACGTGACGCCCGAGGACGATTCGCAAAGTTCGGAAGGTGATAATATAGTGAGTCCAGGACCGAGTGATGTACTTGAAACGGCCGCCAAGTCGGCCGGTATTGTGGTGTCATTGATACAGCCAACGGAGGCGACTGTTGTCGTAACAACGGCCGCATCTGTATTGAACAAGGACAATAGTGAAATAGTGTTTGCGAATTTGTGTAATACAGTGAATGGGCCGTTAATATCGCAAGCGTCCGCTTCCAGTCCGGCCTCGTTGCTGTCGTCCACGTCGACATTGAGTCCGTTGTCGTCGGTGGCGAGTCCGGTGCCATCGGTGGTGTCCCAGCCGGCCACACCGGTACCACCGCCGCCACCGCCGCCCATTTCCCTAGTGCCGCGTGTGATTGCATCGCAAGCGAAGAGTGATGCGCCCGGCAAGGACAAGAATCGCAAGAAATCCAAATCGAAATCGGCACCGAAAACGCGTACGATCAAATTTCATGAATACAAAGGACCGCCAAGTGCACATAAAACCAATAACAACAATCCAAATAGTGGAGAGAGTTCGTATGATTTGTTGTTGCAACAGCAAACGTTATTGTTGCAATTTCAATTGCAATTACAACACAAATATCCACAAATTATTCTGCCGGCCTCGCAAAAGGCCGCAAATGAATGTAATAATAATCAAGTGAATAATCAGCAGCCGTCGCCGGCGCCATCGACTTCGTCTGAATCGTCCACACCGTCACGGATCACTGGCCGATTGGAGGATATGAAAGTGAGTGACTTGAAGGCGGAATTGAAACGTAGAAGTTTGCCGGTGTCTGGTTCGAAGCCGCAGCTGATTGAGAGACTGAAACCGTATGCGAATCAAACGGATGTCATGACATCGCCCAATCCGAATTCGGTGGATTCGAATAGTATGGACCAGTCGAATCATTCACCCGGTGGTTGTACAGAGAGTGGTGCCGAGTCACCGAATCATGTGAAAGAGGAGCCAAATGAACGGATGGATGTGGGCGATCCAGTGAGTCCGTTGCCGCAACAGCAACCGAAACATGACACGTTCCAGCCATGTGACGAGGCACATAAATCGAAAGAGGACATAATGAGGGAACAAGAGAGACAAATCGAAGTACTTAAACGGGAGATTAGTTTGTATCAGAAGAAATTGCAGGCAGCTACAAGGCCAGAGCCGAAAACGCAATTGGCACTATTACAAAAACATTTGCAATTCAAACAGCAACAACAGCAACAGCAACAACAACAACAAAATCTCGCCTTACAAATGAAACAATTACAAGAACTACAAGCGAGACAATCGAATAAGAATGAGGAACAGCAACGTATACAACAGCAGCAGCATGTTGCCTTCCAAAATCAGAAGAATATCACTGGCGGTTTGGTGATAAATGCAAGTGATGCTGCGATTGTGTTTAATCATTTGTTGCAAGGCAAAGCGAAAATTATCAACGGACATAATCGTAGTAGTTCGTTGCCGAATTTCTTAAATACAATTGTGACACCGGTGATTGCTACACAAACGGAGGTAAAAAGTGAAGAGCCGAATAATGTGAAATTGGAATTTAAAGAGGATGAAAGTGGGCATTTTGATGGCCTGAAACCGCCACCGCCATTATACGAGGAAGCGACCAAACAGATCAGTAACAATAAAAAGAACAATGTGAAAAGTCAAATTGTGGACGATGTGTTGGAGATTTTGATAAAGAATGGTGAATTGCCGCCAAGTGCAGCGAATGATCCAACAACGCCCGGTTCAGCGGGTGTGAAAAGTGCCGAACCGATTTATCCAACACTCGCCAATCACACAATGCCGAATGGTGCGATTGATGCGAATTGTCCCGAAGCGGCATTGGAACTGGACTCGTCCGAATTGTTGGACACTTTGGACGGTTTGGAGAATATGGATTTCAATCAATTGGTGATGGATTTAGGCGGCTGTCACAATGACAACAATAATATTATATCGAATGATCACGATACCATTGTTCCAATGGATACGGATGATTGGCTGGAATCGCTATTGCCTACGGACAATTCCAGTTTTCATGGGAATAATGGCTCGTATGGCACGCCACAAGATGTCGATTTAACAAGTTGTGATCCATTATTGGGCATCAATCAAGATACATTTGATCCATTCAATTTGGATGAATTCCGATCGCCTAGTGATTTAAGTTCATCAATATCATGGGACAAAATTGATTTTGCCGCGTAGTTTTTAATGCGTTTATTTATTTCAATTTAAAAAGAGAGAAATCGTAATAATGTATATTGAAAATTGGCGCGCTGCTTATTCCAGAGTGATGTGACAATTCCACTTGGTGCATGATTGACATTCCACTTAATGGCCGTCAAAAGATCGTATGAGGACATGGGACCAGAGGACGGCTCAATCGACCAGGGAACACACATCAGCATGTATCATAATGATTCTTGTAAATATTACTTCATTTTTTTTTAGTTTGTAGATAGAATGCTTAGGTTCTAATGTAATTGTAAATATCGATAGAGTATACACATACACACACATTTCTAGACAATGTTAGAATACGATTTTATTTGTTATTTTTAAGGATTTATGTGTTTACTTTATGCTCGCCAATTGTAACATAGAAAATGTTGTATAATTTGGTGTGAACATTGTGTGAAGAAAGCCTAAGGATTGACGGACTATGTGGCCTAACAAAACTATTTTGTATAAATATTTTATTACACTGAAGTGCATTAGTATTCCTAGTCGTAAAACGTTTTAATGGAATCGAGGAAAAATATTATCAGTTTTTGTTTTCTGTTTGGAATTCGCAATTTTCGTTGTTTCCTTCTTTTTTATTGGATGAGTGTTTCGTATTTAATTAGATGACATACCATGTTATGTACAATTCCATTTAAATGACCACTAAATAGAAATATTTTTTGCATAAAAAAATTACTTTTCTATATACAATTTTGATTGCCTTTAATTAATTAGTTACTGAATTTCTAAGGACCAAATTTATTTATTTTATAAGATATATTTTAAAAGTTTTCTAAAATTGTCTAGATTTATTTAATAAAATCATAATTCAAACAGTGTTTATAATTTAGAAAACATTAATTTTACTTACACTTGTACAGATTTGTTTTCATGACAAGAAGTCGGCCTTTATTTGTTACTATTTTGTCGTATGTTATTCTAGACAAATTTATTTTGTTGACTGTTTGTAATTTTTAGGCAGCCCAGAAAGAATATTCGTATAATTATATTATTTTTTTTTGTTTACCTCATCCTACATTATTATATCCCTGTTTATTGAGGGTTGCAATAAAAGGATTGTCGCGCTCTATTATTATAATATTAGAATTTTTGCCTAAATGTATGATGAGATAAATTGTACTCGAGATGCCTTATACATATATAATGATGATACAATTATTATATTAATTAATATTGAATGCTTCGTGGTTTTTGAATGCATTTCAACCTGTACTGTTGTTATATTTATTTTTTTGCTACATGCTAATGTTTATTGAACAGTATGTGGATGAAACAGCAAGCTTCTACCATCGAATAATAAAAATGATAAATTACAATTTTGTTTCATTCTCTTGCTAGCTCCACACGGTCGCAATTTTCTCACACAGAACTAAACTTTGATGAATGGAATTTCCTTTAAAGTGTAATTTTCTTATCTGAGTGGACCCGATATTACACCCATTTACATTTAATTGAGTTTTGCAAAGCAATTAGGCACCGCTCTTTTGTGATATTAAAGTATAATCCGGTGATTATTTTCCTATTGCATGGAAAAAACAATTTCTACGGGATATTAGCAGTAAATCACATTGGAATCAACTTGGATACACATTCAATTTGTTTTGGTCAGTTCTCGACTCGACTATCATTTCTATTTCACTGCTGTTTAACAAAGCACTGAAAAAAAGAAGAAACAATTCAGTAAATATGCACGTTTCTATGTTTAGCATTCCCATTGAAAAGTTAACAATGGGAAACCTTCCTGCCGATTGTGTATCTTTCTTTGATCCAGAAAGTTGGAGGCTCGCCACCCCCTAGAAACCAGTCCACTTGTTTCGCCATACTAAACGTTCAATCTCGCTCCTTAAATGTTGATTGAACAAGTCTAGTGACAAGAATTTTTGCTTTGGGGTGGAGAGAGCTTTATTAGCAAACATAAGTGTCTGAAAACACTTGTGTTTCAGGAAATTGGCTATATTAAACGACTGGGAAGCATAAATATAACATGAAAAAGTTTATGTCGACAAAGTTATGTGGAATAAACTAATTAGTAAGGACGTAACAAAAGAATAATGCAGTTAGTAAACAAACATTGTGTAATTTGTGTAATTTTACTTGTTTTTTGGTACACTGTAATTACAGCAAAGTGGATACTTATATCGATTCTTTATGAAATGTGGAATCGATGGAAAATGGTGTATTATGGAATCTTTTTTCATCTACACCGATAAAAATGCCGTAATCATCATCGCATTTATGCCGAGAGTTTTTTTTATATGGAAAATCAAAATAAAATCAATGCAGGTTCATGGAAATGGGCAATTTTCAGAGCTGTTTTATGAATCTGTGGGTGTCATGTTTTACATCCACCCTCCGTGTACCATTACATCGATAATTGACTTTTAATATACACGTATTATAAAATCATATTGCACATATTACATTAGAGTGGCTTCCATTAGCAACTGGTGGCTAATCAATAAACGTTGGAATGTCAACAATTTGTAAACATTCACAATACTTCATTGCAGTATATTTGTAATAAATAATTAATTTTTTTGCTCTCTCTAGTTGAAATTAAACGGGATTCCCAGTCATGCTGGTCCGAAGAGTGTCGGAGGACAAAGAATTTTTCTAATCAACGTTGTCCTTGTCGATTTTTTGCTGTAAGTCGTCATTTTTCATCAACTCAATTAAATTTCCCTTTTTTTGTCTACACCTTGCGCCAGTGTGCTCTGCCCGTTCAAAATGTTATCAAAGTGGCTGAAAACATTGTTAATTCGCCATTTGAAGGATTTCAATTGTTGACCGATGTGCCATGTTTGTTTCATTTATTTGCGATTTATCGATTCTATAAGGAATTCCTTCGTGGTACACTTTGATCCCGCAATGTTTGTATATGGAACATATTACACGAACAAGATATAGCTTTTAAAGTATTTACATGGTCGGAAATGTTGTCGATAAAATTAAGACATTCGAGTCCATCCAGAAACATATAAGTAAGTATGGGTTTTATAAAAATAGGAGACCAAAACATACTACAAATGAAGGATTAGTGAGAAAACGTTTTTCCCATAAATTTTATAATTCCAGTGAAATATTAAATCGGATTTGGCCAAAGAAAACTTTACTTAGATTTCGTTGGAAAGTTTCTCCCTTTTGCAACTTCTTTTTTTTCCATTAAGTATTCCTTTTATGTAATATTTTTCATCCCACATTCACACACCCCGACGACTATTATAACAATAGAAACAAAGACAAAAGGCGAGAGAGTTTACAATTTTTATCGGCCATTGTTAGAAAAATTAAGAGTATTACCTGAGACGATGGCGAAGTAATGACTTTGCTTTATCAACACTTTTTGGTCAATAATCAAGGCGAAATGGGTGTAAAACGTACCCAGGAGCTGGTTAACAGCATCATCCTCTATTGCATTTATATTGTTCAAGTTTGTTATGCGCAAAATGTACATTTTCTTTGTTACATGATTTTTCCAGCATGGAAATTGGGAGGAGGAGTGTCATGAGAAATTCTTGGAATAACGTTGTTTGTGCATGTTTCCCAACTGAAATTTATATATAAGTATATAATATAACCCATATGTATATAATAATCTAATTGGAATTCTCCCTATTTCATTTTCCGCCAATTCAATGATGAATTTTCCATTTTTTTTTCTCATTTTCATGTCGAACATCCGCACTTTAATAAAGTCTTCACTAATTAACTCCCGGAAAATCGCATTAATATTCGAAAGCTAAAATAATTAAACACCAGCTGGTGTTGCCGATACATTTTCCGAAATCTAAGTAATATTCGTACAGTGTTTAATACTTTTATAAAGCAGTTAGAAATTTTCTACCTATGTCCTAATTTACTAAAAGCATAAGTTTTAATTAAGTTCCTAGTAAGAAAGTTGGGCCCTCATAAAAAAAAGATTGTGTAAGAGACGAGAGAGAAAATGTATAGACAATTAATTTTCTTGTACTATGATGCTAGTTGGGAATATGATATGTTTTTGTTTGATGTGCTCTATTACTGATAATCCAAACTTTACATGTTGATTATTTATACATATATCACTAAATGAAGGTTAATTATAAACTTATTATCACAACAACTTTGTAATTAGTTTAAATTAACTATGGTAGCATTACGTGTTGGGAAAATTTCATTCGAAATCCACAACATCCAAGACTTGACAATTTTATTAATTTACCTATTTATTGTCGTGCATAATAAAAGTTTTACCGTCCCATGAAGGAGCATTTTAATATCAACGAATTCATCTCTAACATATAAACTCATTTTCCCTACTTATTGCACTTTTCATCTATTTTATTCTCATATCCCAGGTATACAATTTGTTATTGGCAGTGCGAAAAAACTTTCCGCTTTTCACTAAATTAAATCAAGTGTTATTTCGAACCACAAGTTCACCATTATTTACCATTTCCCTTCGAACGTGAAATCAGAAATTTAAGGAGAAATTATTGCTCCTAGTTGAGGAAATTCTGAACAACTTCACACACACAGCATTATTACATTGAAATGAACTGGCAGGGATTTTATTCGCTCTTCCAAGAAGTACATTACAGTGTAATCGTGCAAAACATGTGTTTGTGAAGAGCTAATTTTGATAATAAAGTTAGGAGGCGCGATAAATAACATTGTCTAACTGATATTAATAAATGCAGTAAAAAGTGCGAATTTGGTGGAGAAAATGAGAGGAATTCGCAACCCTCTGGCGCGCTGTGTGCCTTGGGGAGTGCTTAATAATGAAAAATGTTTTCACTTGACAAAAGAAACTGTCAAGAAAATTTCTGTTTTCTAATGATTGTGTGATGGGAAAATATTAAAGTGAATTTCAATCAAACACCAACGCTGAAAGCTTATATAATTATAAAAACACGACCTTAGACTGCTTATTTTCATAAATACACGGGGGGAAAAATTCATTGTTTGGAATTCAAATCCGCTAAAGCATGTGAAAAAGTTCATTATTTATCCACCTTTACAAAGTTTGCACTTTGGTTTGTATACTTACAACGGAATGGAGAATTTCAGAAAATTCCTTAAAATTCACTGCCCATTTACATAATGTACATTAGAAACACGCAATTTTTCGAACATGATTTTTCAGTAGCGCTTTTTTATCTTATACATGTTTAATACTTGTTCATTTGAATAATTATTATTTTATGTAGAATTAAGATTTGCTGCGAAATTAGGGGCTTTTAATGTGTCTGCAAGTGAATTCTGTGAAAATATTATTTTACTCAACGCCATAACATCTATTAGGCATAATACGAAGATTTATTTTCGAATAGCAATGTTAATTACTCATCAACTAAATATAAGCCCTCTGTACCCGACTTATTTCAGATAATTTCCATAGAAACAATTGTAACAATAATTGCGCAAATGATCAGGGCTTAAATTTTAATCGGATCGTAAAGTGCTGGTCCTCATTAATCGCAATTCAAGAATTTGAGAGCTTAAAGCTCAGACAGACTCATTTCAAGTGTTTCTTTTAGACTCCGTCCACTTTTACAATCTCAAATAATTCCTAATCACACAAGTGGTGAATGTATATTAGAACTAGGTGGAAATACTTTCAAAGGGGTTGATTACCTCACAGAGATTTCAGTGTGGAGATTATATATTTGCTGCAGTCACGCATTCCTACTGAAACCGCACTACAAGCGGGCATTTTCCAGCATATAAACCATCACAAACACCGCGTCCATCTGATAAACATTCCAATTTTTGTGCTCTGGAAAATTATGTGACCGAGAAAAACGTAGATTATTTCGTGTGGCATTGTGTCAAGGGGTAATTTTTCGGGAATTTCAACAAATGAAGAGGGAGAACATATCATGAATCCATCGAAATGGTGGAAATTTATATTTTTATTATATAGTAAGAAGAATGGGCGAGTTTCAGTGTGGATCGGCAGAGTGAAGGCATCGCAAGGGGCAGGATTGGAGCGTAAACAACGTTCAGTTTCAGGGGGGCTCTTGGGGGCCCTATTGAAACGCCAATCAATGATACAGGGGGCGAATGCGCGCGCGCGACGCACCTGTTCTCAAGCTTTTGCCACCACAACATTCGCGATTTTGGCATGTTACGGTCGTGATGTGAACTTGTCCTTATATACGCTACTGAAAACACTGACGAACTTGAATTGACACCAGCTTCTCGCTAGTTTTGTTTACATTTTTCATAAACGGAATGGTTTAGAGGTAAGTGGATGGATGCCCTTTTCATGCTCTAAGCAATTACAATGCGTTTCCGCACGTGTGTGCTTTTTCTGTGTTCGCTTTTAATTTTCCCGCAAAAATGTTTTTTTCGAAAAATTACCATCAATTTTCATCATTTGGAGTTAGTTTGACTTGTGAAGATGCAAAAATCGTGATCGTCTTTGAATGTTCCAAAGAGATGAATAATGTTTTGTCAACTTTATCCATTTGCCGAGTGTATGGAAAGTTTGTTATTGATCAATTGATCCTTAGACACTATATCAAAGCATGAATTGACATGAGAACGCATAAATAAGTCCCACCAAAATTGCACAAATATCAACATTTCGAGTAAATGTTTTTTTCCTCTTTGTTCAAATAAATAAACACGTAGTTCGTTTATTGAAAATCGAGTTGGTTTTCCTTAAGAACCGTGACAGTACAATTTTTCGAAACAATTTATTTCATTGCAAGTACACGCTATTTATAGCGGAATATGTAACAAAAGTGACAAATTCCACATGCAAGTGGGTGCATATATGGGAATAATGGATAAAAATGTGTGCGTGTTGGGAATTTCATTTGTGAACTATAACACTATATCCACTTAGTGAGTGTATTGCGCCGTTAGATAGAAAAGCACACTTTCCATAAATTAATTCATTAAAATCTCTGTTTCATTCAAACAGGATATTTCCATTCACAATCAGTGATGAAAAAGTCTCTTTGAAGTGTTCGTCCTCTGATCGCAAAATGAAGGAGGTCATAAAGCTGATCTGTAATTTACACGATAATAAAACACATCCATCAATCGGTTAGATTTGATAGAAGAAAAACGGTTGTTGCCCATCCAGTGCATAAATGCGCCAATTGTTTTAATTGAACTTCATTTTACTTTCCCCCAGGTAAACAATATGTTCAAGTACAAGAAAAGTAACTATTTACTGAGATTCTCTGTGTGCAATTCCACAAACGCGTTCTAATTAATTTCATCATCTCATCAATTTCTTCATCAATAAAATTAGCCAATTTGGGAATTATAAGCGCATAGCACCAACTTACGCTTTTCCTATCTGTAAAACCGTATGGAGAAAGGTTTAGCCAAAATTAATTATTATGTTGAAAAGTTGCGTGTATTTTTCAGGGAGAGCAAACACTTTCGGAAACTTTCGAAAGAGATCAAATTTCGACATATACACAGAGGAAAAAAGCGCGCTATATAAGTATAAAATGCAGATATTTTATCGATTATCTAATCGGGTTTATATTTTTACAATTAATTGCGAGACTGTACCGCTCTTTGGTAAATTAAACGCAGAAGTCATTGTTAAACATGTCAATGCTGGTGATATGCATATGGCACAAGTGTAGATAGCACAGTGCCACAATCAATACCCACTAGAAAACAGTAAACTTTTCAATATTTTGTAAATGGCATCAGGAACGGGACACATTTACTGATAACACACATTCGGTGTGATAAAATTCTGATGAGAGAATGAGGCAAATGTCAATTAGAATTGCTAATGGTTGAGAGAGTGAAAAATTAATGCCCCTCTGTAACCATTAACGAAATTTTTACAGTGTCATTTATTTTACGACACATTTTATACTTTTACAATTAGCATTTAATTTAATTCGAATCCCATTGTACACATAACACATTAAAGCATTTATTGTTGAATAGAAAAAGTTTCTTCAAAGCTTACCGATCAAGTTTGATTTATTATTTCTAATGCGTTTATTCGTTGTTCAAGTCAATAATGGAATTGATTAAATTTCAGGAAACTCCGCTGGAGAAATTTCTGATACATGTGGAATATTTTACTGTAAAACAAATAGCGTAACTGAATTTCAGTAAAAGCAAGGTCACTTGTGTATCGAATTTGGTGCTTTTACATTACATTAAAGTAGCACATCACAAGTGAATTGAAAGCTGTCCTGGTATTGACAACTTATTTATGAGTTACAATGTGCACTATTAGCCAGCAATATTTGCTGTACAATGTGAAATTTGTCCACATTCATTTTCTAATCAAAATGTGAAAGCGAAACGCTCGCACAGGAGCTTTTTTCAAAACTAAATAAAAGCGTAATGCCATTTGCCCTTAAACACTTCATCTTGGAAGATCCAGAAAAGTGGCTTATTTATATCTGTAATTACAGAATTTCCTTCAATATTAAGTGCCATTTCACAACCTTAATAACTGCCTCTAGAAAATTGCGCACACTTTGAAATTGATCACCAACTTTCGCTTCATAAATTCCCATTTATTGTCTCTCTATAAAATTAAGATTAATATTTTTCATTTTGAATATATAGGTGAAACATTACTTCCACTTAGAAAATTGTTATTAATTGCCTCCGAGCGGAAATTCTTAACGTTACAACTTGGTAAAATAATATTTTCACTCAATTTAATTGCAAATGTCGAAAAAGCTCATCAAGTTCAACAGGTTCGGTTGTATAAAAGGCTATAATGATGGCTTTTTCACCGTGTTATACATGTATACTGTTATTTTTCACATGAAAGCAATTTGGAAAAATAATAAAACAAACAACGTTACTCCTTTATGAGCGCACCAATTATTAACACACTGTTCCAATTTCAGTTCAGTGTGACTTTTTCATTAGAGCCACAAGTGATGCAAATTGACCTTAAACAAAAACAATCTCATTAATCTGGGATGCATTAAAAGTGCTATATAGACGGGCATGAGAAAATGGTTTTATTAAAACAATCCACCGCGCTTAAACGAATCCAATATTCTTTTCGGTGGCTATTTGAGTTACGTGCCTAATTTAATTAATTAGCACTAATTCTATAAGCAAAACTTTATCTCACCTAAGAGAAAGAGAGTGTTTGCCCGGATGTTAATTAAAATTTGTAAACGATTTGCAAAGTTTGTTTCTTTCCCCGAAAAGTGTGTGGGTTCACAAAGAGCCACCTCTGCACCCTTCCGAACATGTTACTGTATAAATATGTTTATGTACCTGTTAGTTTGTAATTAACTTTCCTCTCACTGATACACCCTTAACTCGCAAACTATAATTGCGGACTTAATGAATGCAGTGCACTCGGTTTTCAATGAATCGTCTGTTTTTTCCAACTTTCGACAAATTATGTGCGCTAGAATTGTGCCAACACATGTTGGTGGAGAATTTATCATTTCAATTGAATTATCACGGGAATAAGCGCTTTATGTTCACTGGAAACTGAGCACTTGTCTATTATTGCGGCAAAAAGTCACTCAAGTGCACAGGTTTTTTGATGTAGAAAAAAATTAAGGGAATTTTCAACTGTAATACCAGCGATTAACTAATAGCGACAAGTTTACATTTTCCTCGTAAAATGGAACATAATTCACGTAGTGAATTTATGATAGTATTAGCGTTATTTGTTTTTGTTCATCTCAAAATTTCCTCTAACAAAATGTTGCATGTTTATTATAAACCACATACACAGCAATGTCTATTTAATAACAATGAAAAATTCCTTTCAAGCTGTATACAATATTCGGGGATTATTTAAATTTCCGCCGTGGAAAATTTTAAACGACGATACCTGAGTATCAATTTTCCTCAATGTCGGCTTCACCGTCAAAGTATTTATAACATATAGAAAATATTTACGTAATGGGATTTGACAAACACAATAATTTGAAGAAAACGTAAAAGTGAGTTGTATGGTGACGTATTTCGGCATTGCGTGCCGGTGAAGTTGAAACGTTTACAAGTTGTGGAAATCTCAGTGGATCCAGACACATGGGATCATCGGCTAGGATTGCACTAGCTCATAAAATTAGAGTGTTTTGCGTTTTGGGAGGATAAAAGCATGTTCAGTGTACAAGGAAACCTCAATTCCAGCATTTGCTTAGATTATCCTTTTCCAGGTCTATTGATGAATAATACACATTTAGAAGAAGACTCGGAAGAAGAATATAAACACGACAACGATTTTACAGGCCCATGAAAAATTCAAAATCACCTCTCCGCTCCCTAATTGAGTGCCTCGTTCCATTTATTACAAATTCCCTTTTTAACCGTGTTAAATGCGGCAACTTAATTGCGAAATCCATTCGATGAGGTAAACTCGTTCAAAGTATTGGAGGCAAGTTGTGAAACTGCCCTTACATTCCGTCCCTATACACTGAAGTATATTGTATAAATCGAGAGCAAACCTAATGGACAATGATTAGATCAAAATTTCTAAATCAAATAGCGGAAATTCTGTGCCGTTCGGACGGAAGTATGCGATGTTATTGAATATTGTACATTATTACAGCGCGAGTTTAATCAATGTTTTGGGGAAATAAAAAACTTGGCAAATGATAACAAGTTTAATTGGAGAATGTAAGGGAGCATCGTTTATAATGCACATCATTGAATTTTACATTTCAATGGACACAACAAATCAATTGTTGTATCTTATTTATTATCATTAACTTTAATGAATGTATCGATATGAAGGAGTAGCGAATTATTGTTTTACAAGACAATTAATTTGATTCGTTTGTTGCAGTTTCTCCGGTTACAAAAGGGAAAATGAGCTTTTTCAACTCGTTATCGGAATATGTCAGCAACAGTGTAGCTGGACTCACACTAAGTCCTAAAAGGTGAGTATTGAGAGTGATTCGAATCCAATCAGAACTTGAAAACTGTTATTGTTTAAAGCGCTCAAAAATTTACACCACATAAAATTGTAATTAATATTGAAATATCATTTTCAATCTTTAATATTATTTGGACTTGGAAAAAAGTACATCTTATTCAGTAATTAATTGAAAAAGGGATTAACATCAATCCGAGGAGGAGAAAAAGTTTTTCATCAAAATTATATTTTTACTATTCATCAGACGATGAATGGAAACTGGGGTATATATTCATTTTCCTGTGGTCTAGTAGTTTCATTATCGGTAATTTTTATGGAAAATTGAGAATGTTCCCAAATCGATATGATGGCAACAAAAAATCCAGCCTTCGATGAGGGCTCACCAAGTCATTTATTTTCAACTAATGAGAATGTATTTTGTATCAAAGTGAAACCAGTTTCTCTAAACTCGCAACTTGGTAAAGAAAATAAATCACTCCCTGCTCGTATTTAAATAGAAAATATTCGATAAACAGATGAGACCCCAAACTATATCTGAAATTTTAATGCGAAATTATTATTGACATTGCAATTGGATATATTTGTGTATCCATCCGGATATTATACTAATTTAGATTGTGTCAACAGCACTTGTACATAAATATGCGTTTGTGTTCTATATAAAATATAAAATCTAAACATATTGTTGCAATCTACGCCCACATCTTTCATCTCTGTTTGTCTTTTAAAGTGTTCCCTAAAGTTATTATATTTTCTGTTGGTGGTAAGAGAATATAATCGGGCTTTGGGTCCATTTAGGTCACGATTGCCATATTAAGGGCTGTTTTATATCCTTTTAAGCACTAAAGTGTCTCTAAAGGTCTATATACGCTCTCAATTGGCACTTGGGAACCACCCCAAAACGAGTCGCTTAAATGAAATTTGCAAATGTCTAAATAAATCCTTAGATTCACACTGAATCGCACCGACACCACCGACCAATCGACTGGATCAAGAAGTAATTCCGGCGACAGTAACACACCTGGCTTCCCGAAGGTGGTTCCGGCGCCGGGAGCGAGCGCTTTAGTTCAACGACGTCGAAGTACATTAGAATGTCTTGTTCCTGCACCGCCCGTTCGTCGGCCGGGCTCCTTCCGTCAAAGGTCACCGAAAACAACACCCGAAAGGCCAACCACGTTCTGTTGTCGCCGTTTAAGTTGGCCCGAAATCGATCATCAAGTCCGTTCGGGGTAAGAAACCGTTCCGAAACTGGGACACTCGCACATTATCACGATTTCAATGTAATTTCATTAAAAAAGTTCACTCTACACATTCTTTGGAAACTTTGCCAATTCGAGAGATGAGTGAACGAGCAGAGCTTTAAAATTTAAATAATTCTTGTTTCAGCGTTCAAGAAATTGACGGTTCGTATTTTGAGAGTTTCACTGCATTGGCGTGGAAACAGGAGAATTTGAGGCAAAGTGTTTTGAAAACGTCTGAAGCATCGGCATCTGATCCGCCACCACAAGAGGCTGAATTGGGAATTACGCCGATTGATTACACGGCAGCGCAAAATGAAAGGGATAAACTGTATATTGAAATGTTGTACACAATCGCAAACACTGTAAGTGGATTCTTGAATCGGGATTTTAAATTGTCGGCTAATTGGTCGTTAGAATTTCGGTTCTGCTTGTGATTGACTCACGAAGGGTTTACCACTAAGGAAATTGTTGGGACGGGTTAAAGAAATAATGTTAGAAGAAATATTTCCCCAATTTTTCGAGTAAATTTTTTTGGTCAACAGTTATACAGGGTGTTTCAGCTAAAATGGGCAAAAAAGTAATGCAAGGTTCTCCTCACTGCCCTGATTCCGAAAACCTACAACACTTATGCTCGGAAACGCATAATAAAAGAGTTACAGGCCTTCAAAGTTCTTGAAAAAAAAATGGAATTTTCAAAATATCTCCGAATAGAAAAAAAATTAACAAACCACATTTGGTACATTTACTTATCTCATAATGACTTATCTTACTGCAGAATTTAAACAAACTCGGCCGCCCCAACACCACTTTTTGGCAAAGGGGTGGCTTACCACCTTTCGCCATTTGTGTGGGGGATGTCAAATTGTAATTCCGTTAAGTCCTATCGATAGCAAATTTAATAAGAAAACTTTTTTGTCTCTTGCATTTTTTTCGTACGACGCACCGTTTTCGAGAAAAATGCAATTTTATTTGAACTTGTCAAGATTTTTCGAAAACTTCAGTGCTCCATAACTTTTTAGTTAATGAACCGTAAAATCTTAAAAAAATATTCTAAGATCACCATAGGCTATATAATATAATTCTTAATAAATTTTTATTATAATTTTTTTTAACATGCCAAAGAATTTGTTGGCCTCTATTTCCCCAACGAGGCATTTCCATGAAAAATCCAATGAGTTTCTGACTGAGAGTGACCCACCGAATCTACCATTTCGTTTTTGCCCACTTTAGCTGAAACACCCTGTATGCTATACGAAATATTTCCGAAATAGTCGAAATAGTAAGAAAAGAAATTTTAGAAATATATCAGAAATGGAAGTACTTGGGGTACGATTTTGTCTAGTGGTAAACCCCTCGTTGTCTCACTACTTGGTGTCTGTGTGTGTGCATTAATTCGATCAATTTGCGAATATTAGGTTGGTGCACCCGCTCCGGGCGGTCAATATGCCCACTACAAAGAGGACCTTTATCTGTACGGTCAAAGGGCATTCGGTATGCCGCCAGACCGTCACTATCGCATGCTCCATGTGGCCGGTGAAGAGCAGCCTCCCATTGTCGTGCTGAGTGTGATTGTGGTCGAAGCGGAGGGACTGGAAGCCAAAGATGCGAACGGTAAGCTATCCTTCAGCTAACAAACGCACTCCGAATGTGGAAATCCGTTTTTTCCAATGCGTTTTCTTTAATACAAACACAACAAAGGCTTTTATGATGTACTGAACATGTCAGAAATACCAATTCCTAACAACAAATACACCTCTATCTGAACATTTTATCGACAGCTTCTAAATTGCTCTTTTATATTCAACCCTACAGCTAATATTCTATTAACTGTTACATTTCGGTTTTTTTGCTGTTATTTATATACAAAATTTTTTCAGTGCCTATAAAGAATTATTATGAAAAGGCGGCTTTATGTTGTCCGAATTTAAATTATTCATGAAAGCAATTAAATGCTTTAAAAATAACACTCAAACATACACAGTGGATAATTAGAAACTTTTTTTTGCAAAATCGTGGGATTACAACAGTTCTAATTATATGCACGTCAATAATATTAATTATAGCGTTATTTTCTTTATGAATCACCCTTCAGTTATTATGCAAAAACATTTCTAGACGGCAAATTAAAAACCAATTGCAGGCAATTTTATTAGCCACGTATAATATATAAAAATAGGCCATATTTCCGAACAACATATCAAGTGGAAGTAATAAGATGTTCTATAACATGAGGAAAAAATACAATAAACCTATGACATGGATATTATATTAGAGAGCGACTGCTTCCGGATAAAAGAAAACATGTTCCAACAAGAGAGATTTCTTAGCGTGGAATATTGACATTTTATTAAACTGTAATCCATACATTCATACAGGTAGGTACTAAAACAGAGAATTGCCTATCAATATTGCAGAAAGGGCAAACTGTTTATGTAGCCCTGTCGCGCTTTTTCACCGCCGTCATTCAACTATCGTCAATTGGCTCTCATTTTAATAAACCGTCCATTGAAATCGCCTCCAACCATCCAACAACAGCGTTCCCATTCACCATCTATATTTGATTGTGTTTCAGGTTTCAGTGACCCGTACTGTATGCTCGGCATCCAACCGATGGCGGCGCCGTCTTCTCCCCAGCCGCCCACCCCCAATCGCACCCTGTCGGATGCATGTGCACCCGACGGACAAGGCAATCATGAAAAGCTGCGGAAACATCACAGCTTCAAACTGAGCTTCAAAAGGAAAGATGGCCGTGTAAGGGAGCAACGTGACAGTCTTGGGGGTGCCCTGCCTGCCAAGTTTATAAGGGCCACTTCAGTCAAATCGCATACGTTGAATCCGAAATGGCACGAGAAATTTCGATTGTAAGTATTATTGCCAGAAGAGAACACCGAAAAGTTCATTTCGCTACTTAATTACATACAGACTCGAATTGTATAATTCCATTGGAGATTTATTTATGTTGGAATGTAATTTGAAATTGGCGAGAGTTTTTTCATTAAAACTGCATTAACCCATCGAACTTTTTTGATGAAAAAAATGTTGCAGTGATATTGACGATATAAACAGCGATTCGTTACATCTCGATATCTGGGATCATGATGACGAGAGTTCCGTTTTGGAAGCAGTAAGTAAATTGAATGAAGTTCGCGGTGTCCGGGGACTGGGAAGGTTCTTTAAACAAGTTTGTCAATCAGCCAGACAGAGTTCTCAAGACGATTTTCTTGGCTGTGTTACAATACCACTCCAAGATATACCATCGACTGGTTTAGATGCTTGGTTTAAGTTGGAAGCGCGTTCACAACGCAGCTCCGTGCAGGGTCGCATCCATTTGAAAATGTGGCTCTCGACCAGAGAGAATCGGGGCGTCTCTGAAGAGGACAATTGGACGGAACTGACGCAACATGAGAGTCTGTACGCATCGTTCGTTGATTACGAATTGAGGAATTGGAATAGAGAGACGTGGACGTGGAGTGGCGATTTGCCGGGACCGGCGTTAACCATTCTTCATCAGCACGCTGTTCAAGGTACACCCCACCATCCTTGTCCGAAATTGGAATATTAATTCATTGGCCGTATAGGTGATTTGACCGAACTTCAGACGGCTATGGCCCGTTTCGTAGCTGCGTCACGTGTACATCTAAAACATCCACTTGATCCCCGCTGGATGCTCCAATTATTGACAGATATCGAAAATGCCTGGCTCAATTTCACACTTACAAGGGAGGAGGAGATGTGGCTAGCGGAGAAATTCACAGCGATGCAGGGTGTGTGTGGTTTTCCCATTGCAAATGAAATAAAAACACTGCAATTATACAAAATTTAATTAGCTGAGAATATTGTCGATTTTAATTAAAATATTCTCTTTTTACTAATTATTACAGAACGATGGCTGCAACAATTACGACACCATCGACAATTGTTCCCCGCTCTGCATCCGCCCTCGTTGGTCCGTTTGGAGTACGTTCTTCGGTGTTTGGCCTACATGTCCAACATGGTAAACAGAATGTAATTGATTTCGTTTATTCTTGAATTTAACGTGCATTTCAGAAAGCGTTTTGGAAATGTTGTCCATTTAACAAAGAGATTCGTGGTGAAATTGTGGCAACACTACGAAAAGGCACACCGGAATGGTTCAGTTCATTAAAATCGACGGTAATGAGCGGCGACGAATATGACGGTTCATTTGTTGACTTTTGTTCAGAAGTTTATGTACAACTTAAACACAGTTTATCCCATTATCATCCATTATTTGAAGGGTAGCATTTGTTGCACCAATTACACATAATTCTAGTACAATGTGCTTTTTTTATTGCAGCACTAATGGCATACCATACTTTAGTGTCGTCTTTAAACAACTAGATAAATTAATGTCAGATGAAGTGGTGTCGTTCTTGAACCAGAATGAGCATCCAGACGCCGCATATAGTCGATTAATATTCTCCGTGTACCTGGAAGTGAAGGATTTGGCGACATTTAGTCACAATTTACCGTCCGGTGGTGATCACAAATTGCTTCTAGTTAGATGTCATGAATGGTTCGAGCCATCGGTTAGTTGCTGGCTGAGTGTATGTAAAGGGAAAGCATTGCAACGTGTACGAACTTGTGTGGATTTGGAAAAGCCGTGCGAAGGCGACAAATTGGTCAAGCATAGTTCGTCAGCGGTTGATGTAGTTGCGATGTTTTGTCAATTACGGGACTTTTGGCGTCTGTTACAATGGCCCAAAGTGTATTCGATCATGTTGCTGTCCCAATTATTGGACTGTGTTTGTTCTGCGGCCCTTTTGTACGCCGATATCGTTTATCAAAGTCTTATGGAGACGGGATACTTTGATCGACTGGGACCGTATCGAATGTGCGATGAAATGTGCATAGCCACCAATAATCTAGAATATGTTTTTAAATTTGTCTCGTTATTAGGTGAGTGGGCGAATTGATTTTAAAGCTTGTAAAATAATTCTTGGCAAGTAGACCGAATCATTTCATAGAAATTGTAGTTAAGTAGTGTAATTTTTTTAGAAAATTACTTCGATTTTGTAACATTAGAGTCAATTGCAACTGAAGTGCAATTCGCCACATTAACGAACCAATTAGATAGTACATTAAGCCAATTTCAAGTTAGAATAATGGATATCATTAAGAGAGTAGGACCACAAATGCAAGAAGCTCTCAGAAAAGCAATGTTTCATGTAGCTTGGTCACCCGATACATTGCCCACAAATCAAGCTGTAGAACCACTTTTCGATTATTTACATACACATTTTCAGGCACTCAATTTGGCTTTGTTACCGCAAAACTTTCAGAAAGTGCTTTTTGAGGCAAGTAGACGCTTTTTCTAAATCTTCCGCTTCCATATTGCCACCAATCCATGCCGATTTCTAACCGATTGCCCCGTTTTTTAGGTGTGGGAATACACGTTGGGCGAATTGAACCACCAAATGGACAGTGGAACCAACAGTGACGAATTACCGGCCATGTTCCATGAACGTTTACATGCCGCATTGGAATTGTTGGTGGAGTTCTTCTATTCGGATGGACAAGGACTGAGCATGGAATTGCTTCATTCGGGCACATTTTACAAAGTGGAACAACGACTGCAGTACCACAGAACCGATACGGAAACACTAATTGACATGTTCTATGCGCAAAGATTACAGGAACAATACCAAACAACCAACAGTCCGTATGGCAGTTTGGCTGTGCGTGCTTATTTCAATCACGATTCATTGTGTGTGGAAGTGTTGCATGCACGCGACGTTATACCATTAGATCCGAATGGTTTCAGTGATCCATTCGTTATAATCGAACTAATACCGCACCGCATCTTTCCACATTGCAACGAACAACAGACCAATGTCCATAAAAGAACTTTACATCCGATTTTTGATGAGTGTTTCGAGTTTAGTGTGTCTTTGGAGCAGTGCCGGGCGGTGGGGGCGATGATTGTCTTCACTGTCATGGATCATGATGTGTTGACGGCGAACGATTTCGCTGGCGAAGCGTTCCTCTCCCTGGGAAGTATACCGGGAGTGGCGGACATCGGCACTGGGGTGGACAATTTTCACGGCTTAAAGCCGGTCGAGTTGATTTTGATGCAACAGCATCAGAAAAGTGAGTGCAAGTGGATTTATTTAAGAGCGAATTTTTATGTGAATGTTTTTTTTAGATCATCCGATCTTGCAGATATTGGAATCGCGCACCGGCGACCGTTTAGCAGTGGAATTCGTAAAGAAACAGAAACAGAGACTTGCTGTTAAATAAACTCTTCCTGTTTATGATTGGAAACTGTGAATGGTTGTAAACACACTATTTTTTCTATAACAGAGAACTAACAAATTTCTATACTATACCTTTAATACTATTAAATCACGCACTGATATACTTGTATATAAATTCAATCGTAATAAATATTTTTTATATGTTGTACCTACAGACAAATTATATAGAAGAAATATACTGTTGGTTTGTCATTATTATGAGAATGTTAAATGTTTTAGTCTAGAGAGGAGATGAATAGTACTTTTTCTATGAACGAAAAAAAAATTAATCAATGTTAAATTATTTGTTAAATATATGAGCATATTTTGCTTTATGTCAGATAATAAATACTCGTACAAGTGTTCGTTAAGATTCACCTGCCTTATCAAGTGATTCCGAAAGGTATTTCTTTCCTTACGAACACATAGATTTATGATCAATGCCTAAATACATTTTTCCAATAATTTCTGCTGCCTAAATCAATACATTAACATATCGGGCATCCTTTAATGTTGACAATCTAACAACGTATTCAATTAATAACCCATATCAGAATCAAATTTAAATCTAATACACGAAAATGGAAGTCTGCGCTAAATAGTCACATTTTGCATATTTATATAACAATAAATGATTAAATAGAATTATTTTTCTCTATATATCTGTCTATACAATCACTAAACATATTTATATAACGGAAGAGTGGAACGTATTTATTAGAAATTTTTGTGACCCCTATTGGCAAATCAGTTATTGTTAAAATAGTGAAAAAATATATTTAGAAAATTGTTATTTTTTGGATTCAGAGTTTAACTATTATAGCTTATTCCCAACATCACCCAATTATCATAAAATCTTTTATATATTTTATAATTATTCATATATCTACTATAATATATTGTATACCTAAGGAAATATATATCCTATAAATACATATAATAAGCTTTTTACTGTGTGATGGAATAAGCTTTTAGCTTCATGTAAGCGTAATTTTTCTTATTTCTAACGAGCTTAATGTACACTGTATGTCAATTGAAATCAAAAAAAAAATTGTATTCCATAAATTATTATATTAATGTGATATACCTGTCTTGTCTTTGTCTACTGAATAAAATATTATACCAAAATATTGGTCAATTGAGCAAAATAATTTTGCCGCCTTTAGACAAATTCAAATTTGAATTTCCCTCCATTGTAAAGAAATAGAAAATCAATTTGAGCTTCTAAAAAATTAACACTAGATGGCGCATTTAAATTTCCAAAAATGAATTAAGATTATTTAAAAACGTTTTCAATTTAAATTGATTATTCCAAAATACATGCAAAGTTCCAATCAAACTCGTTTTATCCATTTTATATCAAAGTTTCAAAAAAAACATTATTTATCATGTTATTTAGATCAAAGTTGACACGTGAAAAAATTGTAAATCAAAAATGAAAACAAACCGAAAAACAAAGTGCAAATGAACAAACTCAATAATTTAAATAATAATTTGAAATCAACTAATTTCTTACAAAGTACAGTTCAATACCAAAAGATCTCGTAGTTGTCGATGTGCCCTTGGGGCGCGTACGCCTGCGTAAAACACTCACTTTATCGGGAAACGTAAAGTGTGGTTGCTGCAACTAGCAAAAATACGATATTTCTCTAGTTATATTTATATATGCCGTTTTTTCGATATTGGCAAATTAGATCAATCATCACCTAAATTGATACAAAGTGTTTAATATGCATATGTGCCGATATGCAATTGTATAAAAAGAAGAAAGCCAGCTAGCATAATTTGGCAACAAACAATACGGTACGTGCAACGCGGGGTTTACATGATTACTCTGTTTGACAATAATAATGTGCACGTGTGAATTTTCTTGATATAGGGATGCCGGCATCTACCTTAGATCCAGTGAACGCGGCCCTCCGCACAGCCCTCACAAAAACCGATTCGGACAACACATTGGACTCCCAATTGGTGGCGGGATCCACAAAGAAGGCATTATTGTCTGACATCGAATTCGAACCTGCTGGCAATTATCAGACGAACGTGTTGAACAAACTGAAAACCAAATATATTGTCCTCAAGGGCACAACAGCCCCACAAGCCAGGTAACACGTTGTTTTCTGTTCATTTTGGAAAAACTAAGAAGTCTTTTTGTAAATAGCAAACCAGAGGAAGAGATGGGAGCTAGTGAGACCCTGAAATTACCAAAATTCGAATTATATCCCTTGAAATCGGTACAATTGGGATGGAACAATTGCGATTGGTCTGTTGGTGCTGGTATGGTGAATATGGGCAATACATGCTACCTAAACTCCACATTACAAGCTCTCTTTCACGTGCCTGCATTGGCAAATTGGCTCATGTCCGACAAAGAGCATGTTGCCGAATGCCAAGACTCGGGTTAGACCCATACACACAACCAATCACATCAAATGCATTCTAATCTGTATTTCTTTGTACAGGTGGCATGTGTATAATTTGTGCAATGCGTAAAACATTGCAAGACTCCCAACAACGTAATGCGAACTCAATCCGTCCATCGTTAATTTACAAGAAATTGCTATTGGTGTGTCGCAATTTGATACCAGGTGGACAGGAAGATGCCCACGAATTTCTACGTTACCTTGTCGAGGCAATGGAGAAAGCGTACTTGAGTCGATTCAAAAACCACACCAAATTCGATTCGCGCGTTAAAGAGACAACACCATTAAATCAGATATTGGGCGGCTATTTGCGTTCGGCAGTGCGTTGTCTTAAATGTGGACATGTCAGTACAACATTTGAACATTTCCAAGATTTACTATTAGATATAAGCAAGACGCAAACACTGGACGAGGCATTGGAATTGTACTTTTCACGTGAAGAATTGGACGACAAATCGTACCAGTGCGAAGGATGCCAGAAAAAGGTAAATATCCAGTAGCATGGGTGTAACATAACCTCATTGTTTACCTGACTGTGTTTAGGTGTTGGCCACGAAACAATTCTCATTGGAACGTGCTCCCATGGTACTTTGTATACAATTGAAACGTTTCTCTGTCAGCAACAACAAAATCACCAAACATGTCACATTTCGCCAACGGCTCGATTTAACAAAATACGCCCGTCATCGGCCCAATATTCCGTTAATCTATCGATTAGTTGCCTTAGTTACACACATGGGACCGACTGTACGTTGTGGCCATTATACAGCTGTTGCCCAAGCACCGTGCGGCAATTTCTATCAATTCGACGACAGTATGGTTCGTCCCATTTCACACCAATCTGTGTTCAATACAAATGCTTATATAATGTTATACGAATTGGAGTCGTCACCATTTGCTCAAAAACCACCGACCATCAACAATAAAATCAAATCAAACAATCTTACCAAACAGGAATCAGTAGCAACGTGTAGTCATAATATAAGTAAACTTAATTCGAATGGTATTGGTTTTACGAGTGACAAAGTGTACGGACCCCAATTGCCACCGGATCGATTGGCTACGAATGGTGCGTTAATGAATGGTAATAGTCACAGTTCCTCCACCACGTCGTCGTCCAGTGATGAGGAGTACGAAGAGAATGATGTCAAAACACAAGAACATTGTCAATTGTTGGAGAGTAAAAGTCCTTTGAAACCGTTATCATTAAATCATAATAATGTAGCGACGAAAATTAGTTCCAATGGTGAGACAGTAGTGAAGAAGACACCGGTTTTAACGAAACTAGTACCGTATGAATCGGATGATACAAGTGCATCGGAAGATTCGAATCAAAGTGTGTCTGTTCAACAGAATGTTGATGTGGAATCGAGTCGGGTTTCAACAAAGGCGACACCTAGTGACTGGAAAGTGACTTCGTCCAGTGATCAATTGCAGGAACCGTCGTCGTCGGAGAGTGTTGTAAAGATGAAAAATGAGAGCAACGATAATGAGTGGGCGAACACGTTGAGAGATGGTTATACAGCAGTGATTTCTACGTGGAATGGTGCAAAATCGCAATTGAACAAAGAGACTGGCAATGAGAAGAGTGAAGATAGAAAGCGGACACTGTCAGAGAGTTTTACTGAGCCTGTGGTGAAGGCGAAACAAGCAAAGGTGGCAAATTATAAATCGAATCCAGGTTATAATCCGATACAAGTAAGTATGTAATTAGGTGGAAATGTGGTTTAGTTAGTCTTACGTTTTGGTTGGTTTTTTGTTGTGTTTGCAGGAGTTTCACAGTGCGAAGAATTGGAAGCATCGGGGCAATTATAAATCGTTTTATAACAGTAATAGACATAGACGTAATTTTGCCCATAAAAATTTTCATAATCGAAACATTCGTTACCGGCAGTGATAAAAGAAGTTTATGGTTCTGTTTCTAAAAAAAATAAACAAATTTGTAAAATAATGTGTAGATAATAACAATTTTGTTTGTTTAAGTTTATATGATTTTTTTTCTTTTCGTGGACTTTATGTGAAGTATTTATAGTAAGAAGGTAATTTTTATCATATTTTTTAATGTCATTTAGTGAAATGAAGCAAAGCTATTGTATAATTTTTAGGCTTAAGGAATATTTGTGACAAAACGGATATATTAAAAGAAAATTAACTAGGAAAAGGTTATTTATTATATTATATATTTTTTAACGAAAATTTGTAAACTTGATAATGCATTTAAAGAAAATAAGACGTAAAAAACAGTTGTGTAAATTGTATTCACTGTGTCTGTATTATATTTTATTCTACTTATTGTACAGAAGAAATTTACCTATACATAATAATCAGATTAATGTAAGAACAATACACTACATAATTTTTAAGACTAAATAAATTGTCTTTTGTTATGAACTTTTGAGATTGTTTTTAAATTTTTGTTTTGCAGATTTCTGCAGGTATTTGGTGAAGTCGTTCGGGCTTTTAACGCTATGACGCTGGGTTAGTTACAGATTGACAGATAACAATTAGGTTAGAATAAGAAATTTTCAAAATAAAATATGTTTGAGATTTGTAGAACTTGTACAGTTGCAATTGATCCTTTGGAGGATCCTGTACCATTAAATGAACCCTTACAAATAGAAGATGATAAACTTATCCTTTCAGATGTGTTCCGAATTTTTGTATCATTAAACGTAGGTTCAAGTGTACACAATTTTCATATTAAACGCTAGAATATAAATTATTCTTCAGATAACAAATAGTGATAGTTTGCCGAAAACAGTTTGTAAAAATTGTAAATTTAAAGCCACAAATGCGTATTCATTTTGGAAGATGTGCAAGAAATCTGAAGAAGCGCTATTGGGTCCGTTTCAGTCAAAGTACATACAACATTTACATACTTAAATTTGATAAACATAAATGAAATTCTAGTTTTGTGAAAGTAGAACCATGTGAGGAGCTACCATGTGAATTTGATGTCCCAAAACCAGAGGATAAAGAGTTTGATTTAATCGATAATATTAAAGAGGAATCAATTAATGAACAGTTGGAGGTGTACCCTGACCCTGAATCTGAACAATCTGATATTTTTGTTAAAAAGGTACATACATACTTTATGACGACAAAATTAAATTGTTAAAATCTTCAATTTTAGGAGCCATCGGAAATTAAAGAGGAGATAACCGATGTTTTGGACAGTCATAATAATAGTGAAACTGAGGCTGAATTCTTAACTATCGACATTACAGACAAAGAACTAAATTCACTTCCAGATCAATCCAGATCAAAATATGAAAAAGCTTATAAAAAATTTATGAAATGGCAAGAAAAAACTGGTACAAACTCGTTCTCTGAAGATGAATTATTAACTTATTTCGGTGAATTAAAAAAGTCCTACAAATCGACATCATTATGGGTGAATTATTCCATGTTAAGATCAACAATACATCTGAAACATGACATTGATATTGGCTCGTACACAAAGCTGCGAGGTTTCTTAAAAAACACATCAGTTAATTATGTTCCAAAAAAATCAAAAACTTTGAGTTCTGCAGAAATAAAAAAATTTATAAAAGAAGCACCGGATGCTGATTTCCTGCATATTAAGGTTCTACTAGCATATTTATTAGTTTAAAATGTTTAAACCAATTATTTCATGTGTTGTAGGTTGCAATGATAATTGGCATAGCAGGTGGTTGTCGAAGAAATGAACTGGTGAAATTAAAAATGGATCACATCGAAGACTTGAATTCTGCTCTTTTAATTAAATTTCCCGATTCGAAGACAAAAGTAATTCGAGCATTTACCATAACTGGTGATTATTACAAATTATGTAAAAAGTATATGTTATTGCGTCCCAGAAACTGCGATGAGAATCGTTTTTTCCTGACTTACCGCAGAGGACAATGTCTTCGATTGCCAGTGGGACAAAATACGATGGGGTCGTTGCCTAAAAGAATTGCAACGTTTTTAAAATTGCCTAATCCCGAATTATATACTGGTCATTGCTTTAAGCGTTCATCCGCCAAACTTTCAAATGATAATGCTAGTAGAGATTTAATAATTGTGAAAAGGCATAAGGCACCAATGTTGTAATGTTGATTCACATTTTTTTTATCTACATATACAAGTCTTCGTCTCATATTCTTGCCCAAATAAGTGCAATATAAAAATATGCAAAGATAAAGCAAGTACATAAAATAATTCAACTATAAATGTACCTAATGAGGTGAAAATGTGTTCAGTTACTTTTAGCAGTTCATTATATATGGTTTGAATTTTCAGGGGTTCCAAAGTTTGACAAAGTTCTGCTAACTTTGATACACCAATCACTAATTGAATGACCACACTCACCCAATTATGTAGAAAAACTAATTTATTCTGTGCATTGTACGTTTTTTAAAAGGAAATTTGTAAAGTTGATGTCTACTGTACAAAAAAAAATTCAAAAATAAATTTTACTTTACAGATTTCTATAAGTATGTAGTTCATATTTCTGACGTTATGTCGCTTACCAAGTCGACATTTAGGTTAGAATAAAAAATTTTCAAATAAAATAAAAATGTTTGATATTTGTAGAACTTGTACAAATGCAATTGATCCTTTAGAAGGTCCTATTCCATTAAATTCAACTTTACAAATAGAAGACGATAAAGTTATCGTTTCAGATGTATTACAAATTTTTGTATTAATACACGTACGTTGTTAATTATACAAACAACATCTCCCAAACACGAAATTATTCTTCAGATAACTTCTAATGATTGTTTGCCAAACGTAATTTGTAATAGTTGTAAGTTAAAAGCCACCAATGCGTATTCATTCTGGAAGATGTGTAAAAGATCACAAGAAAAGCTATTGGAGCCATTACAGTTAATAAATGTGAAAGTGGAGCCATGTATGGATGAGGAATCATGTGAGTTCGATGTACCAGAACCAGAGGATAAAGTTAACAACATCACAGTGAAAACATTAGATTTAATTAACGATATTAAAGAGGAACCAATCAGAGAACAATGCGATTCTGACTCTGAAACTGAACAATCTGATTGTCTTGTTCAAGAGGTATTTATCAAATGTTTGTAAATATTTATATAACTCGTCAAAATCCTCCATGTAGGATCCAACCAGCAAATTTGTACTCCGATTACAATGTGGTTCCCTAGATAAAACCAAAGAGGAAGCAATAAAAACTCTAGACCGTCATAATAGTGGTGAAAGCGAAAGCGATGGGGAATCTTTATCTACCGAACTTGCAGACGCAGCAAACAAAGGAACATTCAATTCACTTCCAGAGGTATCAAGAAAAAAATACGAAGAAACTTACGAAAGGTTCATGAAATGGCAAGAAACAAATGGTACAAATTCGTTTTCCAAAGATTTATTATTAACTTATTTCGGCGAATTAAAAAAGTCCTACAAATCATCAACATTATGGTCGATTTATTCCATGTTAAGATCAACAATACAACTGAAACACAGTATTAACATTGCATCGTACTGGCAGCTACGTTCTTTTCTAAAAAAAGCTTCAGTTGATTATATTCCGAAAAAATCAAAGACTTTTAGTCCAACCCAAATTCAAACATTCCTAAAACAAGCGGCTGATGAGAAATTCTTGTTTTATAAGGTACGGAATATTTATCAGGTTTTGTTGAAAATGTTGACAATATTTTACAATTGTAGGTGGTGTTGGTGATAGCAATAATGGGTAATTGTCAAAGGGACGAACTGTGGAAATTGAAGATGGATCACATCGAAGACTTGAATTCAGCTCTTGTAATTAAAATTCCAGATAGGAAAAGAAATGAAAGGCGGACATTTACTGTAACTGGCGACTTTTACAAAATATGTAAAAAGTATATGTCATTGCGGCCCCCAAACTACCACGAAAATCGTTTCTTCCTGAATTTCCAAAAAGGAAGATGTACCCGACAGGCAGTGGGAATCAATAAAATTGGTTTGGCTCCTAGATATATTGCAACGTATTTAAAATTGCCCAATCCAGAATTATATACTGGGCATTGTTTTAAGCGTTCTTCCACCAAACTATCAAATGATGCTAGTAGAGACTTAGTAAGCAATCATCGCTCCAATGTTCTTCATGAATTAGTGGAATGTAAATTGGATGATGCAAGTACAAAAGTACTTTTGAATGTTGAATCAATATTCAAAAGTTGTTATTCCAAAAGCCGTTAATCGAATTAACATGGTAATATGGTGATAGTCTTCTTGTTTTATTGATATGTTGCAGGGATTCTGTATGTAGTTCGAAGAAATAATGGTACAGCACAAGTTCAATTATAAATCATTTTATACGTAAGCATACGTAATTGTCTTATCATTCTCGCTGCCAACAGTGATAAATTAATTATGTTAGTAATATATAATAATAGTTAATAATAGATAATAAGTAATTTATTCTATTGTATGTTTTTTATAGAGAATTTAAATTTTGTGCTGTGATTTTATTAGAATTTCCAAATTTCTTTGAATACCGTTGAAAATCTAGAGCACCCTCTCTTGGTAAAAATCATTTATTTACTTTACAGATTTCTACAGAGATTCAGTCAGTTCGTTCATGTTTCTGACGATGGTGCTGTTACGAGATACCAAGTTGAAAGTAAGGTTAGGATTGAAATAAGTTTTCGGATTTTTCAGAGAAAAATGACTGAAATTTGTAGAACTTGTACAAATATAATAGATCCTTTGGAGGATTCATTCCTATTGACCGAATATATTCAAATAGAAAATGATAAAGTTTTCCTTTCAGATATTTTAAAAATTTTTGTATCAATACAAGTATGTACATTAAAAAATAATGTACAGAAAGTGCAGCTTAGAATTACACTAATTCTTTCTTAGATAACGCCTAATGATAGTTTACCAAAGACAATGTGTAATATTTGCAAATTAAAGGCCACAAATGCGTATTCATTTTGGAAGATGTGTAAGAAATCTGAAGAAGCGCTAATGGGTCCGTTTCAGTCAAGGTACAAACAGCATTTACATCTATAAATTTGATAAAAATAAATGAAATTCTAGTTTTGTGAAAGTAGAACCATGTGAGGAGCTACCATGTGAATTTGATATTCCAAAACCAGAGGATCAAGAGTTTGATTTAATCGACAATATTAAAAAGGAATCAATTAGTGAACAGTTGGAGGTGTACCCTGATCCTGAATCTGAACAATCTGATATTTTTGTTAAAAAGGTACATACTTTATAGCGATAAAATTAAATTGTTGAAATCTCCAATGTTTAATAGCCATCAGAAATTACTGAGGAGGTAACAGATTTTTTGGACAGTCATAATAGCAGTGAAACTGAGGCGGAATTCTTAACTATCGACATTACAGACCCAAACAAAGAACTAAATTCACTTCCAAATCAATCCAGATCACAATATGAAAAAGCTTATAAAAAGTTTATAAAATGGCAAGAAAAAACTGGTACAAACTCGTTCTCTGAAGATGAATTATTAGATTATTTCGGTGAATTGAAAACATTCTACAAATCGCCATCATTATGGGTGAATTATTCCATGTTGAGATCAACAATACAATTGAAACATCACATTGATATTGCCTCATACACAAAGCTGCGTGGTTTCTTAAAAAACACTTCAGTTAATTATATTCCAAAAAAAACAAAGACTTTGAGTTCTGCCGAAATTAAGAAATTTATAAAAGAAGCACCGGATGATTATTTCCTGCATATTAAGGTTCTACTAGCATATTTATTAGTTTAAAATGTTTAAACCAATTATTTTATGTGTTGTAGGTTGCATTGATAATTGGCATAGCAGGTGGTTGTCAAAGAGACGCATTGGTGAATTTAAAAATGGACCAAATCGAAGACTTGAATTCTGCTCTTTTAATTAAATGTCCCGATTCTAAGACGAAAAGAATTCGATCATTTACTCTAACTGGTGATTATTACAAATTATGTAAAAAGTATATGTTATTGCGTCCAGAAAGTTGCAATGAGAATCGTTTTTTCTTGACTTACCGCAACGGACAATGTATCCGATTGCCAATGGGAAAAAATACAATGGGGTCGTTGCCTAAAAAAATTGCAACGTTTTTAAAATTGCCTAATCCAGAGTTATATACTGGTCACTGTTTTAAGCGTTCATCTGCAAGGCTTGAGGGAATTTTGGACTAAATATGCAATCATCGCTCCAATATTCTTCCTAAAATAGTGGAATATAAATTGGATGTTACAAATGTTAGAACAACCACAAGTTGAAAGTGAATCAATATTCAATAGTTGTTATTCCAAAAGCCGTTAATCGAACTAACATGGTAATATGATGGTATATGTGAGAAGTATGTTTCGTTAGTCTAATTGTTTCATTGATTGTATTGCAGATTCCGTACGTATTAGTTCGAAGAAATTGTACAGCACATTTATCATCAAATAAATTGTCTTTTGTTATGAATTTTTGAGATTGTTTTTAAATTTTTGTTTTGCAGATTTCTGCAGGTATTTAGTGGAGTCGTTCGGGTTTCTAACGCTATGGCGCTGGGTCAGTTACAGATTGACAGATAAGAGTTAGGTTAGAATAAGAGATTTTCAAAATAAAATATGTTTGAGATTTGTAGAACTTGTACAGTTGCAATTGATCCTTTGGAGGATCCTGTACCATTAAATGAACCCTTACAAATAGAAGACGATAAACTTATCCTTTCAGATGTGTTCCGAATTTTTGTATCATTAAACGTAGGTTCAAGTGTACACAATTTATATATTAAACGCTAGAATATAAATTATTCTTCAGATAACAAATAGTGATAGTTTGCCGAAAACAGTTTGTAAAAATTGTAAATTTAAAGCCACAAATGCGTATTCATTTTGGAAGATGTGCAAGAAATCTGAAGAAGCGCTATTGGGTCCGTGTCAGTCGAGGTACGTACAACATTTACATACTTAAATTTGATAAACATAAATGAAATTCTAGTTTTGTGAAAGTAGAACCATGTGAGGAGCTACCATGTGAATTTGATGTCCCAAAACCAGAGGATAAAGAGTTTGATTTAATCGATAATATTAAAGAGGAATCAATTAATGAACAGTTGGAGGTGTACCCTGACCCTGAATCTGAACAATCTGATATTTTTGTTAAAAAGGTATTATTTATACATAGTTTATGGCGATAAAATTAAATTGTTAAAATCTTCAATTTTAGGAGCCATCGGAAATTAAAGAGGAGATAACCGATGTTTTGGACAGTCATAATAACAGTGAAACTGAGACGGAATTCTTAACTATCGACATTACAGACAAAGAACTAAATTCACTTCCAGATCAATCCAGATCAAAATATGAAAAAGCTTATAAAATGTTTATGAAATGGCAAGAAAAAACTGGTACAAACTCGTTCTCTGAAGATGAATTATTAACTTATTTCGGCGAATTAAAAAAGGCCTATAAATCATCATCTTTATGGTCGATTTATTCCATGTTAAGATCAAGAATACATCTGAAACATGACATTGATATTGCCTCGTACACAAAAGTGCGAGGTTTTTTAAAAAACACATCTGTTAATTATGTTCCAAAAAAATCAAAAACTTTGAGTTCTGCCGAAATAAAAAAATTTATAAAAGAAGCACCGGATGATGATTTCCTGGACATTAAGGTTCTACTGGCATATTTATTAGTTTAAAATGTTCAAACCAAATTTCATGTGTTGTAGGTTGCAATGATAATTGGCATAGCAGGTGGTTGTCGAAAAACTGAACTGGTGAATTTAAAAATGGACCACATCGAAGACTTGAATTCTGCTCTTTTAATTAAATTTCCCCATAAGAAAACAAAAGGAATTCGAGCAATAACTGTAACTGGCGATTATTACAAATTATGTAAAAAGTACATGTTATTGCGTCCCGAAAGCTACAATGAGAATCGTTTTTTCTTGTCTTACCGCAATGGACAATGTATCCGATTGCCAATGGGAACAAATAGAATGGGGTCGTTGCCTAAAAGAATTGCAACGTTTTTAAAATTGCCTAATCCACAGTTATATACTGGTGATTGTTTTAAGCGTTCATCTGCAAGAGTTGAGGGAACTTTTGACCAAATATGCAATCTTCGCTCCAATATTCTTCCTGAATTAGATTGAATCCACATCCTAAAGTTGTTATTCCAAATGCTGTACCGTTAATCGAACTAACATGGTAATATATGATGGTATATGTGAAAAATATGTTTAGTAAGACTTATTATTGATATGTTGTAGGGATTCCTACGTATTAGTTCGAAGAAATTCTATAGCACATTTATCATTCGCTGCCAACAGTGATAAATTAATTGTTATAGTATTAGGTAATAAGTAATTTATTGTATTGTATGCTTTTTTTATAGAGAATTTATATTTTGTGCTGCGATTTTATTATGATTTTATTAGAACTTCCAAGCACAGAAAACCTAAAGCACCATCTCTTGGCAAAAATTATTTATTTACTTTACAGAAATTACAGATATTTAGTCAGTTCGTTCGTGTTTCTGACGATGGCGCTGTTACGCAATACCAAGTGGAAAGTTAGGTTAGAATTGAAAGAAGTTTTCGGATTTTTCAGAGAGAAATGACTGAAATTTGTAGAACTTGTACAAATATAATAGATCCTTTGGAGGATTCATTTCTATTGACCGAATATATACACATAGAAAATGATAAAGTTTTCCTTTCAGATGTTTTAAAAATATTTGTATCCATACAAGTACATTAAAAAATAATGTACAGAAAGTGCATCATAATTACACTAATTCTTTCTTAGATAACGCCTAATGATAGTTTGCCAAAAACAATGTGTAATATTTGCAAATTAAATGCCACAAATGCGTATTCATTTTGGAAGAAGTGTATAAATTCAGAAAAGAAACTCCTTGAACCGACAGATTCAAAACTGTATGTTTATATACAAATATGTCCGGATTAATGTTTGTTTTAAAGAAAATCATTTTTAGTGTTGTAAAAGAAGAGTTACTCGATAAAAAATCAAATGAATTGGATGAAATCAAAGAAATTGCCCCTGAAAAAGACCTGAAAATCGATGGACCAGATTTCTCTCCATTAGAATCATCTGATGAAGACAACATGACAGTGGAAGAGTATTTCGGGGAGGATCCAAACGATCCTCGATTTAAAAAAGTATATGTACGTATATTTGCATACAAGCATGAAGCAGAAACTCATTGAAGTGATTTATTAGATTGGGAATACAGGAGGGTATGTGACAGTCGAATTACAAAAACATAAACCCCCTGCTATAAGTAAATCAAATGTGGATCTTCTTTGTGAATCATGTGGATTGGTATTCAAGGGGTTGGATAAAATGAGGATACACAGAAAAACAAAACATTTTAAAACGAAACCATTTATCTGTGAGAAATGCGGAAAGTCGTTTGTTTATAATCATTTATTAAAATATCATGAAGAAGTGCATGCAGACAATGTTTATAAATGTGAGCAATGTGGAAAAACGTTCAATACATATTTAAATCTGAAACATCACAAACTTCGTCATAAAAGTACTGGCCGTTTTCAATGTAGAAAATGTAAGGCAACATTTCGTACTATGTATGCTTTCAAGAAACATTATGTCACTCATACTGGCGAGAAAAACTTTATATGCGTGTATTGTGGGAAACGTTTTAATAGAAAAGATAATTTGGATGTTCATATAAAAATTCATACCGGTGAAAAGCCATTTCTTTGTAATGTGTGTGGAGAAAGTTTCAGAGTTAAATGTACTTTAGAAGCCCATATTAAAAGAGAGCATTCGAAAGAGACATCCAATGAGAGACAAGCAAAAACATCTAAGAAACCAATGGAAAAATCTAAGAAAGCGACTGAAAAATCTAAGAAAGGTACAAAAAGATCTAAGAAAGAGTTGTAAGTGTTGATTGTGTTATTAATTTTCTTTTAAGGATTATTGTCACAATATTTATATTTTTTTTACTAATAAAAATATTTAGCCCATGCCCCTGTTTACTAGTTCAAAACCTTTCCACTTTATCTGGACGGCGCTAGTGTTCGAAAAATTTGAAAAACCATATAAAACGAAAGTAACTAATTAATTGACAGAAAATTTGTATACATTTGTTGATAAACATGTTTTGCAACAAAAAGAAAATCATTTTCGTCCATAAAATAAAGTCACAGCCTGAATGTACTGTTTGTAGAATTTGCATTAGTGCAATTGATCCTTTAGAAGAATTATTTCGTCTAGAAGACAAAATAGAAATAGATAAGGACCAAATAACGTTTTCAGACGTATTAAAAATGTTTGCATCTGTTAATGTAAATGAAAACCAAAAGAGCAAACTATCTATTCTAATAAATATCATTTGCAGATAAAGCAAGATCATGCTTTTCCCAATACAATATGCAATTCTTGTAAATTACTTGCCATCAAAGCCTACACACTGTGGAAGATGTGCATGAATTCCGAGAAGAAATTACTTGCTTCACTACTCACGTACGGACTTAATAACTTTAAAGAAAAAATCTGATAGAAATACAATTTGTAGGTCCCCAAGGAAGCCGCCCAATGAGAAATTTAAATTCAATTCAATTAAAAAGAAAACTGAATCCAAACACACTTTAAATAAATTGTCAAACAAGTCTATCCAAGAGAGAAACCGGTAATTTCTTATAGTGAAGAAATTTAAAAGAAACATTTAGCTATATGCTCTTCATTTCTAGGAGGACACTATTAAGAAATGCCAGGAAAGACACTCAAGTACCCTTAGAGTTGCTAGAAGCTAGTCAAGGGCTTAACTCGACTGATGATCTAACTCGTACTGCAGAAACAATCCTCACTCCTAAACCAGTGCCCACAACAGTTAATATTCAAGAAGCCGAACTAATTAGCACAGCACATAAAACCGAGACGACACAAAAAGTGTCTAAAACCGATGAATTTAAACTGAAGATAAATGAAACAGTTGGGAATCAAGATGTAAACTCAATTTCTGAATTGAAACACGAAACAAACAATATTACGCTCGATGTATGTAGTTACTTTATTACGTTAAGTTCTGTACATATTAAAGAAGAAATTTGCAGCTGACCAATTTAAGGAAACATTTAAATGAACAAATTCGAAAACCTGTAAATTTGGGAGCCTCTTCTGAGCCTGAATTTCCAAATCGAAAACCACGACAAATGCGTTCAGGCCCACCACTGTATATTTGTGAATTTTGCGGTCGAGATTATTGGACTCATAATTCATTGGATGTGCATTTGAGAATGCACACTGGAGAAATGCCGTTCGTTTGTAAACAATGTGGAAAATCGTTTGGTCGCAAAGAATGTTTAAAAAAACACGAAGATCGTCATTCGGACACAATGTATAAATGTGAAAAGTGTGGAAAATGTTACAATGCTCATGTGTCTCTGATGCAACATTTGAGATCGCATGTACGTGATCTTCGACGGAAATGTAGTGTATGTAATAAACTAGTTGTCGATTTGAAGGGACATGCTCTTGTCCATTCCGATCAGAAAAATTGTATTTGTGTATATTGTGGAAAGGGATTCAAGAGAAAAGATGCTCTAGATATTCATATAAGGATTCATACAGGAGAGAAGCCGTTTCTATGTAATATTTGCGGTGAAGGATTTCGAGTGAATTGTTTGTTGCAGTCACACATTGCCAAACATCATTCAGATGAAAATCCTCCGCAAAAGAAATTGAAAAAATCCGATGAAGAATCTTAACACTGTTTTTTTGTTTGATGTAATAAAATGTAAATGCTATGAAATGATTTTATTGAAACAAAACAAACTTATTCATTGGCTGGTGCATCACTTTCTGGTTGCATTTCAACGAATGCATGCAGATTGTACTTTTTATATTTGCAGTATTCCGGCACTACACCAATCATCGCAATAGTTTTAATGATTTCAATAACCACTGTAACTTCTGCTTCTTTTAAATTCACTTTGTTGTCTTGTCTCATATTTGAAATTTGGGCAGCAACTGTTTCGATAATTAAATCTTTTTTTGCAGTGTTATTATTTCGTATGTTGACTACAATGGAAAATGTTTGTGCTTTCTCTTTGAAGTAGCGTATTAGTAATGGTTCCATAGATTTTGTTATGTTTTCCAAATAGGCTTTGCATGTTATTTCGATTGGCACCAATCGAATGAGAAATTTTGTCTGTTGAATTTTCGTATTTGCTACATCTTTAACGATGCTGTAGGCTAATTGAACTGGATCTGGAACAGTTGTTCGAATGAAAAGAACGTTTTTGGCACCTGAATCGACAACTTGAAATTTTCTCTCTTGCTTTTGTTGGTTCTTTAATGAAGACAGTTCTTTTACCATTTCGTCATTAATGTCAGTGGCTTCATCGTTACTTTTTGTTTCTTCGACTGTTGGATTTGGTTCTTGAACATCTGTGTATTTGTTTAACAAATTGTACGCCTCTCGAATACAGTCCTTTTCCCGATTATTACAACTACAAAGAAACCCTTTAAGGTTTACGTCTAGTCTATAAGCATATGGTCGAATGTTCTTTCGGTTGTAAAATTTCTTCTTTGCTTTTACAACTTCACTCATTTTTGTTGTTTTGTTAAAATAATAGAGGTTATGTTTAGTTCCTCCAGCAACCGGACTTGCAACTTAATTTCAACAAATTCCCTAAAGAAGGCATTTAGTTCATGTTTTTGACGGTGTCTCTGCATCGACTGACAGTTACGTATAAAAATTAGGTTAGAAAACAAATTTTCAGAAAATTTAAAGAATTGTTAAAATTCTCCTTGTTTCAATTGAAAACAATGTGCGATATAATTTGTAGAACTTGTGCAAATGCAATTGATCCTTTGGACATGAAGGATTCTGTTCATATAACTGAACAGTTAGAAATAGAAGATGTTAAAGTTACCCTTTCAGATGCACTAAGAATTTTTGCATTGATACAAGTAGGTACATAGAATAGAAAAATATACAAATAGTAACAACTTAAATATTAAATTATGCCTTAGATAAAACCTAATGACAGTTTACCAAAAGTAGTTTGTAATAATTGTAAATTGAGGGCAACCGATGCCTATTCATTCTGGAAAATGTGTATAAATTCAGAAAGGAAACTCTTTAAAGCATCAGAGACAAATATGTATGTTGATAGATAAGTATTTTCGGTACAATTTTGTAAAGAAATTGATTTCTAGCGCTGTAAAGGAGGAACCACCTGATGAAGAAACAAGTGAATTTAATGAAACGAAAGAAATTGTCCTAGAAGACCCTGAAGTTAATATACCAAATGTACCAGATTTTCCTCCCTTACAATCATCTGATGAAGGAATAAAAACATTTGATAAAGCGAAAGAAACCGTCCCAAAAGACTCGGAATTGGATACCCCAGATTCAATAAAAGAGTATTTTGGGAATAATAAACCTGTACCAGTTCAATTACAAAAACGAAAACGGGGACGCCCCAAAAAAACAGCACCAGTACAATTACTCGTACAATTACAAAAACGAAAACGTGGGCGCCCCAAAAAAACAATTAAAGAAGAATATATTTGTCAATCATGTGGAATGGCATTCACTACAAATTCTATACTGAACGAACATATAAAAATAATCCATTTGAATGTTAATATACCAGATACAGATTTTTCACCATTACAATCATCTGTTGAGGGAAAAATAGAATCCGATCAAACGAAAGAAAGCGTCCCAAAAGGCTCGGAATTGCATACACCAGATTTTTCTCCGTTAGAATTATCTCATGAAGAGAATATATCAATAAAAGAGTATTTCGGGGACAATAAACCTGTACCAGCTCAGTTACAAAAACGAAAACGTGGACGGCCCAAAAAAACAGTAAAAGAAGAATATGTTTGTGAATCATGTGGAATGGCATTCACTGCAAATTCTCAACTGAACGAACATATAAAAATAACCCATTTGAATGTGAAACCATTCAGTTGTCAGGAAAGCGGACAATCTTTTCCTCTTAAACATTTATTAAAATCCCATGAAGAAATTCATACAAATAACAAAGGAACAAATGAATTTAATGAAATGAAAGAAATTATCCAGGAAGAACCTGAAGTAAATCTACCTGATTTTCCTCCATTACAATCATCTGATGAAGGAAAAAAAGAAATCGATAAATCGAACGAAACCGTTGCAAACGACTCGGAATTTGATACACCAGATTTTTCACCATTAGAATTATCTGATGAAGAAAATACATCAATAAAAGAGGGATATTTCGGGGACAATAAAGCTGTACCAGCTCAAACACAGAAACGAAAACGTGGTCGTCCTAAAAAAATTGCACCAGTACAATTACCAAAACGAAAACGCGGTCGCCCCAAGAAAACAGCAAAAGAAGAATGTGAATTTAATGAAACGAAAGAATTCACCCTAGAAAACCCTGAGGTAAATCTACCAGATTTTCCCCCATTACAATCATCTAATGAAGGAAAAAAAGAATCCGATAAAGCGAAAGAAACCGTAACAAATGACTCGGAATTTGATACACCAGATTTTTCTCCATTAGAATTATCTGATGAAGAAAATACATCAATAAAAGAGTATTTTGGGGACAATAAACCTGCACCAGCACAATTACCAAAACGAAAACCTGGTCGGCCCCCCCAAAATACACCAAAAGAAAAATATCTTTGTGAATCATGTGGAATGCTATTCAGTAAAAATTATTATCTGAACGATCATATAAAATACAATCATTTGAAAGTGAAGCCATTCAGTTGTCAGGAGTGTGGAAAATCTTTTCCTTATAAACATTTATTAAAATACCATGAGGAAATGCATTCAAATAAGGTATATCAATGTGACCAATGTGGTAAAACGTTCAGCACAATTCTGAGAATAAGAGGTCATATGATGTATCATAAAAATGCTGGACGTTTTAAATGCACACAGTGCAAAGCAACATTCGCTAAAGCGAATTCATTGAAGAAACATCAAACCAAACATACTCAAGATAGAAGCTTTATATGCGTGGATTGTGGAAAGCGTTTTAATAGAAAAGAGAATTTACATGTTCATAAAACAGTTCATACTGGTGAAAAGCCTTTCCTGTGTAACGTTTGTGGAAAAAGTTTTAGACTTAAAACTTCTTTACTATTTCATACTAGAACGCATCATTTAAAAGGAACATCAAAACAGTCGAAGGAAGAGTCGTAATATTAGTTTTTTTACCTTCATTTAACTTTTGCAATCACTTTTTTTTAAATAAAAGAAAGGTTATGTTTAACAGACTTGCAACTTAATTTCAACAAATTCACTAAAGAAAGCACTTTTGGTTCATATTTTTGACGGTGGCGCTGTTTCGAAGGTTCGACTGTCAGTTACATCTAAAAGTTAGGTTAGAACACCAAATTTTCAAATAATTTAAATATTGTATATTGTTTAAATTTTCTTTGTTTCAAGTGAAAAAAATGTGCGATATTATTTGTAGAACTTGTGCAAATGCAATTGATCCTTTGGGAGTGGATAATTCTGTTCTTATAACTGAACAATTACAAATAGAAGATGTTAAAGTTAGCCTTTCAGATGCATTAAGAATTTTTGTATTAATACAAGTATGCAGTTTGAAAAATGTACAAATAATAGTAACAACTTAAATATTATATTATGCCTTAGGTAAAACCTAATGACAGTTTACCAAAAGTAATTTGTAATAATTGTAAATTGAGGGCAACCGATGCGTATTCATTCTGGAAAATGGTTATAAATTCAGAAAAGAAACTCCTTAAAGCATCAGAGACAAATATGTATGTTCATAGATAAATATTTCCCTTATAATTTTGTTTGTAAAGAAATTGAATTGTAGCCATGTAAAAGAGGAACCACCTGATGAAGGAATAAGTAAATTTAATGAAACAATAGAAATTGTCCTAGAAGACCCTGAAGTTAATATACCAGATTTTTCACCATTGGAATTAATTGCTGAAGAGAATTTATCAATAAAAGAGTATTTCGGGGACAATAAACCTGTACCAGAGCAATTCGAAAAACCAAAACGTGGTCGTCCCAAAAAAACAACACAAGCACAATTACAAAAACGAAAACCTGGTGGCCCCGAGGAAACAGCAAAAAAAGAACATATTTGTCAATTATGTGGAATGGTGTTCACTTCAAAATTTAAACTGAACGAACATATAAAAATAACTCATTTGAACGTTAAACCATTCATTTGTCAGGAATGTGGAAAATGTTTTCCTTTTAAATATTTATTAAGAAACCATGAAGAAATTCATTCAAATAACGTATATCGATGTGAACAATGTGGTAAAACGTTCAACACAATTATGGGAATAAGAAAACATACGTATTATCATAAAAATTTTGGACGTTATAAATGTACAACGTGCAAAGCTGCATTCGCTAAAAAGTGTTCATTGCAGAAACATGAACTCAGTCATACTCAAGAGAGGAGCTTTAAATGCGTGTATTGTGGAAAGCGTTTTAATACAAAAGGTAGTTTAAAGATTCATATTACAATTCATACCGGTGAAAAACCCTTCCTGTGTAACGTCTGTGAAAAAAGTTTTAGACTTAAAACTTTGTTAAAAGTTCATACTAAAACGAATCATTTAAAAGGAACATCAAAAAAGTCGTAATATTAGTTTTTTTTATTTACTTTCAGAATCACTGAAAGAAAGAACTTACGTTCTTGTATTTTTCTAAAATAAAGGTTATGTATTTGTTTAACAGAATTGCAACTTAATAAAATAAACATCCCAAAACTTTTAGTGACATTTGGTGCTATGAATACAAAATATTGGTGTTTTTGGGTTGGTCAACCTGCTGCTGGGGGCTGTTATTGTAAACTTGTCAAATAATTTTTTAATTTCAATCTTTAGTTTTTAAAGTAAATATAAAACAACAAAGTGAAATCTCTAGTGATAATTTGTGATGTTGTTAAAAAAATGGGGTTCGAATTGAACAGATTCCAAGGCGATGTAGATGAAGAATTATTGTGCCCCATATGTTCAGGTGTTTTGCAAGATCCTCTGCAGGTTACATAAATAATGCATAAATTATGATTCCATCCGAAAACATAATGCAACACTTTCAGGCACCCGTGTGTGAACACGCTTTTTGTAAAGCATGCATAACCGAATGGATCACCCGACAGCCAACTTGTCCTGTTGATAGACAAAATGTGACTTCCGCACAATTACGCCAAGTACCAAGAATATTAAGAAACTTATTATCTAGACTGTGTATAACATGTGATTACGCTCAATATGGCTGTACGAGAGTATTAAAATTAGACTCATTAGATACGCATTTAGAGGAATGTGAACACAATCCAAAACGGCCTCTTTTATGCGAACAGGGCTGTGGTCTCGTTATACCCAAAGATGAATTCAAAGATCACAATTGCACGAAAGAGCTACGTGCGTTGATACAGTCCCAACAGAAGAAAATCAATGAATTCCAACAGGAATTAAACGAACAACGATACATAATCACTGAACAACGTCGTGAAATGCAATTGTTTACGGAATTTATGCGTGCTATGCGTGGCTCAAATCCATCGATTCGGGCAATTGCCGATGCCATGGAAAGGGACGAAGTGCTACGTTGGAGTAATTCCCTTCAAAGGGCCAGAGTGACACGATGGGGCGGCATGATATCAACGCCGGACGAAGTACTTCAGGTAACCGACATTCCCATTTATTTAACTGTTCTAACCATTTCTTGTGCAGAGGCTAATTAAGCGGACATTAACGGAAATGGGCTGTCCACCACATATCTTAGACGATCTAATGGAAAACTGCCATGAACGCAGATGGCCGCCCGGTTTATGTTCGTTAGAGACACGCCAAAACAATCGTAGACAATATGAGAATTATGTGTGCAAACGAGTGCCCGGAAAGCAGGCTGTCTTGGTGCTGTATTGCGATAATGCCCATATGGGCGAGGATATGATGTTAGAGCCCGGTTTAGTGATGATTTTCGCTCATGGTATTGAATGAACGATGCTTTTAACAAATCCATTCCGCATTTCAAGCAACATTTGTTTCGAAACAGTGAAATTCTCTTAGGGTAACATGAAAGCAGTCTGTGTTTTATTAGAGTTAATTTAGCGAATGTTCAGATTAATTTTTGCACAAAAAAGCAATTTCTCTGAAGATTTGCTTTAAATATCGCCTAAAATTTAACCAAATATCTGATTGGATTTATTTGATCTCAAGTGGAAAAAGATTCATTGTGGCTAGTTTTGTTATTCAAATGTCGATGTAAAAAGTTACGTATTATATTTTTTGCTTTAATGGTTTTTTGGCTATTTGATTTTTTATACACTTTGTTACTTGCTTTTTGTTTAATTTACAGTATAATAAATAAGCTACATTTTTACAAAAAAAAAAACATTGTTTATAGACTTAATCTGGTGCGATGTTTCTTGTAAACGGCCCAAACAAATTCAGCACAAAGGAATAATACGGCAAACAAAACACCTGCACATAGAATTATAATCGCTGAACCGACATGCTCTTTGCCAGCACTTGAATAACCGGAAATTGTATTCAAATCGTTTCCCACTGGATTCAAATTTCGTTTTAACATATTGGAAAGAATTCCGGTCTGTTGTAGTTTAGCAAATCTGAAAATTTAATTGCATTATTAAAGACAACGCAATTGATTGATTGATTTCTAACTGAAAATTTATGCTCTTTTTCAATACGCTGTTCTCCAACATGTAAAAACTTTTCATGTACTTCAAATTCGTTTCGATTGTCACGAATTTGTTGTTTGTTTGAATATTTGAGGACATGTACTGATAGATGAGTAAATCAGGTGCAAAACCGATTGTGTTGTCTTTGGTTAGCGAATTAAAAAGACGCTCCATGTTGTCCACGTACGAAAAGCATTTCTACAAAATGAATGAACAATTTCGAAGTGATTTTGTTGCGGTACTTACGAATTGTCGGCCTAGATTGGCCAAGTGATTCTTCGATTTACCGAAACAGATCAATTGGAATGTTTTCATATTTGCATTGTTCAAGTTTAAGTGATAGGCGACGTCGTGTTGGAGGAGTAAAGAGGTGATTGCTGCGGCAAAGCCGGTGTATAAGAGGTATGCCATTAGATAACCCATTAGGAAGATTGTGCAGCTTCCGAAACCTGTTGGGGTGTGACTTAAGCCTTGTTGGCAAGCGGCTGCAATTGCCCAGAGGGTGATTTCGACCCAGGACCAGGCCTGGTGGTTTGGATGGATCATGGAGTATCTTGTGGTGGTGATTCGGAGGCAGACAGCTAGGAGGATTAGGATGATTAAGAAGACCAGCCATAATCGGCCTTGGAATGAGAGAATGAAGATGTCTCGTCTGAGTTGGAGTTTTGATGGAATGTAGACAAGCAAGTGTCTGAAATGAACAATTTTGGGGAGTTATTTTGGTGGAGTGATGATTGGTTTTTGTATTACTGGCCAACTAAAGTTGGATGCAGTTTTGTGATGTTGGAATGGTAGTCGAGGTCTGGATGGCATGCAACTATGTCGATGTTTCCATTTAAAAGTTGGTTTTGAGGTGATTTTGAGTCAGCTAGAATGGTGTAGTTTATATTTCTGAAACTGATACAAATGTGGTTTAGAAAATGTGGTAATTTGTGTTGAATGTTATGGACTTTAAGTAATTGATGATGTCCAAACTGTAGCCTTGAAATTCGGTTGAGTTTCCTTCAGTTTTGGTTCTACAATCAAATTCTTTATCTTTTTGCAAAACCAGTCCCACTTGAAGAGTATTATTAAAATTGCGAATGTTTATATTTGTGGTGTTGGGAGATGTTTTAAAGTGGTAGTTGTATTCAATCCAATTTGTATCGTTTCCCAAATATTTGATACTGAAATTTGCAACACTCTTATTTTTTATAAAATATCTCAAGGAATCTCTAGAAAATGTATAATTAATGGACAAAAAGATGAGGAGGAAATGAAGTTTGTTCTCCATTCTGAATGGATTGAATGAAATTTCGCAACTAAGAAATTTACTTCGGTGTGAATTACTAACATGCGGGAATTTGAATTAATATTCTTTGTTTGCGAACGGTATTTAATCAAATTATGTTTGCTCAACTTTCTTAATGCATAATTTATGAGAATTAAACAAGATATTTGCACTTTGCAGAGTTTGCCAAGTCCATTAACATAATTGGAAAAATTTAATTATTTTTGAAATTTAATCTAGATTGATGGTTGCATAAATACAAACATTTTTATTTATTTTTTATTTTCATATGAATATATTAATTAAATTAATATATGTAGACATTCTTTACTATTCAATTAATAACTAATACATTTATTAAAAAGGTATTTATTTATTTCTCCTTGAATTTAAATTAAAATAATTGTTTTGGTGACTTAACCTAACATTTTTTTCACAAATTAAAATGAACCGTTTTACACAATTTTTGGTACAAACAAAAGCTTTTCTTGTAATTAACTCTTCTTTAATATACAAGGACAGCTTAATTGCTTTTTATTTTAGGGTACAATCAAATCAACTCATAATGCAGTCCATCTAGTACTTGGCAATGAATCGTGTGATTTGGATTCTACTATTTCAACTCTCCTGCTAGCATATTATCTTAACAATAACAAAAACACATTAAATTTAACAGAAGAAACAGTGATATTACCAATTATCAACGTAAATTCGAATGACTTTGATTTAAGAACTCATACAACATTCATTTTTCAAGAATCAAATATTAATAAAGAATTGTTGATTTATAAAAATGATATCGACTGGAACAATTTACTGAAAACATCAAAATTAACCACCTCTCTAGTAGACCATCATATGTTAAATGAAAACGACAGAATCTTGGAGAAAACTGTGATACAAATAATCGATCATCGTCCATTGGATCCAACTAACCAATGGAACTTTAATGAAACTGCCATTAAAATCCAAGAAGTCGGTTCTTGTGCTACTTTAATTGCACAATTACTGTTGGAATCTCAAAAGGACATACTAGACAAGCCGTTGGCTTATCTTTTATATGGTAAACCAACAATTTAATGATAAAAAATGCATCGTTAAATATGGGAATTCACTTACAGGCACGATACTCTTTGACACAATCGGATTGGATCCTAAAAATGGAAGAGCACAAGAATTGGATGTTAAAATAGGAACGTTATTAGAGGAAAAATACCACATTGATGAAGGCAGACAAACTGTTTTTAATCAACTCCAAAGAGCGTTCAAAGACATCTCCTCCCTATCATCAAAACAATTACTTCGTAGAGACTTGAAAGTCGTTAATAACATACCAATTCCCGGTTTGCCTATGCTGGTCCAAGAATATCTAAAAAGACCTGATTCTTATACATCAATTGTATCATTTTGCGATGAATACAACAGTCCTATTCTCATTCTTATCGGAATAAACTATATAAACAACATCGTTCACCGAGATATTGCAATTTATTGGAAAACTGCAACTGCCAAGCAGAAAATATTAGAAAAACTCCAAAATCCAGACGGATACAATTTCCGTTTCACCCCAATGGAAACAAACTTAAAAAATTTACTATGTTATAAACAAAATAACATACAATTAACAAGGAAGCAAATTATCCCAATTGTAAAATCAATTCAATTCTAAATAAAAAAAAAACCCGATTCAAATAATATGATTATAAGGTGCCGGTGTTGGAACACTCATCAGCGGTGAATTCAGGTCAATATCCATCTCTGGCGGTACCGTAGTCTCCTCTTGCGCATTCACTTTCTCTTGCAACAATTTATACAAATTATGCACTTTTTCAGTTTGCTGATGTGTCGGCTGTAACGCTTTCATCAATGTCTGTAACCGGCTGGCAGGCAATCGCGACTGCACATACCACAACAATTTCAACAAGTGCCTGGTCACATTGTCCCTCGTCAAACCGGCGAAAAAGAACTCATCAAACAGAGCCGTACAAAAGTCCTCCGCTTGAAACTCTTCCGGATTGTGAATCAACAAACACACCAACGAATGCAGGAATGGATCCTCAAACGCCCGATCATCTTTACAGTTTGCCAGCACGGTTAAAATCCTCAAAATACCAACACGGTCTTTCATTCTGGCCACATGCAATGTGTAATACATGGCTAATATACTGGCCACCGAACTGTCTTGAATGTAAGCCTCCACCGCGTCCGGAAGCGGGCCGGAATGTTCAATAATCGTGATAGCGGCTTCCCGTTCGTCTGGCGGCAACTTGGTGGACAATTGTCTCACTTGATCGTCCACCATGAGCGACATTAAAGCAGGTAGGAATTTCGTCACCACTTGACTATCCAATTTCGGTTCTTTGAAGTCTTGCGAATCGATCATGACCCAAGCACTCAAACCGAGTGCCAACATTCGTAATAATAGTATTAGAATTGTATTGTCTCGTGGCATGCCCTCGTTGTGGATTAAATGTTGGAGGATTCGAATGGCTGATGTTGCCAGGAAGTTGATCGCATACGGATCACAAAGCGTCATCGACAAATCGCCGAGTACTTGTTCTTGGCCTCTTTTGACGTTGTCTAAAAAGCCTTGCAATTCTCGGGAACGTTTGATGTCGACGTTTTTCTCTCGTATGCAAGCGTCCAGGCACCAGGTGAACTTATGGCACGGATCCACGGATATTATGTCTTGCACCTCTAAATCGTGCAGGGCCATTAGTAATTCCGCTCGCAAAGTGCAGTAGTGCACGTTTCGGGTACGGAGGAAGAGTGTACGTAGAAATTGTAGCACCATGTCGTACAGTTTCACACTGTTGCCAATCATGTGGGCGAGTTTTTGTACGACTTCGCCTTGACGGCGCACTTTCGGCGATGAACCGAAGAACTGTGTATTGAGATTGACGTGATCGAAGAGGATGTTCTCTTTTTCGTTGATGTATTGGCTTAGAAGTGGCGACACTTCGTCACCAAACAGCGATTGATTGTCTTTCCAGATTTGTCGTTTCACTTCCGTTTCGGTGTCGTTGTATAATTCTCGATCGCGTACCAGCACTTTTAGGTAGTTGTCGTCGATTTGTGGGATGTTTTTTAGGATTGCCATCACAATTGGGCGCAGTGCTTTGACTTTAACTACTGGGAATGTTTTCACTAGAAGTTCCTTTAATTTTGTTTCACGTTCTTTGCCTTCTTGCTTTCCGATGTCGTTTATATGGTTGATTAGCTTCTCTCGAAGTTCCTAAAACATTTCAGAGAGAAATAGAGAAGGAATGTGCGTTTTTCAAATTTTACCTCCACAACAGACATGTGAAAATCCAATCGTCGTACACCATGCAAGTCCAGTAACGGAAGCATTGGTCGTAAAGAAGGTAATAAAATGCCATTATGCAACTAAAACAAAAATAATTGAGACAGTTTCAAGGGTATTGAGTAAATTTTTGTACTTGAAATTCTTCGATGGCTTTTAACGGATCCGTACAACTTGTGAGTGCGTGCTTTAAGTAATTGGGTCCATTCACTTTGCATGCTTCCAGTGGAAACTCATTTTTTGATGAAGACATTCTTCAGACGCCCATAAATTAAACTGTTTACAAACAAACTCACCCCCGAAAAAAACGACCAAAAAGTGAGGTTAGTTAGTATTGACATCTGTCAAATGTCAAAACAGTCAAAGGTCTTTCACCTATTTAAATAGAACGCTCCGATTGGACGTTAAGAAATAATACGAAGCGGTAAACGGATTCAGGCTGGAATAACTTCCGGTTTTTAAAAGAATAAATTTTCAAGTGGATGTCAATTGTGTTTAATCGCATAAATGATTATGTCTTTAACATATATTTTAAATGTATGGTAATAATTTTGATTAAAATTTATTGTTGGATATTGAAAACGTTGGAACACACCTGCAATTTAGTTATGACGTAGTTAATAGACGCTGCATCCACCAGTTTTAGTAGATGGAAGCCTATCAAAGCTTGTTTTAGAAATGGCATTCGTTTTAATAATAATTGACGCTTTTTTACAATAAATCTCTTGTGTTGTTTAATAAATACATTAAATATGGATAATTAACTAAATAAATAAATGAATTATCGAATGGTTGCGTAAAATTAAGTTTGATATATGTATTGATCACATATAGGTTATGTTTCCAACTTTCATTAGTATCCTAGGTGTGTTTACCAGTGTTGCATTTATTTGAAATAATCGAATATTATTTATAATTGTTGTGTACTATTTTTACATTATTATTTAAGATATTCAATCATGGTGGGAGGTCCCAAGCATAGCTCACTTTTGTTCACTATTTCGTACTGCTTTTAATCTGTTGGATTTCGATATCGAGGTAGTGTGTTTATTTATTCCATCATTCCACTGTAATGTGATTGTTTTATAATTTATTTACAGGATTTAGAGGAGGCATTATTGACTGATGGTACTGAAGAAAGTTCATGGTTACAGGAATTAATAGTGAGATTGCTAAGTGGTTGCCTTCCCAATAATGAAATCTCCACATTTAATTATCAGATGTTCTTAAGGCGTCTATTTCGCCAGAAATGCCAAGAACACGATACTTATAATCCCTTTAATACCGACATAGACTTTCAACTCTTACCTTTACGTACAAAGGTGGACATTTTACATGCCCTCTGTGATTTCCGTTTAGATGCCGAAGACGTGCTTGAACAATTGAAAAATCTCGAAGCAGACAGTCTTCGCGTCGAACCACTGGGCTATGATAGCAACGAATCATCTTATTGGTATTTTTATGGTACTCGATTGTACAGAGAAGATTTCCAAACGAAAAACAACAAGAAAAAGTCCGTTTGGCAAGTGATTTGTTTTACGGAAGAGGATTGGTTCCAATTGGCAAAGAAATTCAAGAAATCCACCTCCAAAGTCGAACGACAATTGTATCATACATTAAACGAAAATTTCCTACCAGAACTGCCGAGATTATTCAAAGAGAAAGAGCGTTTAGCACGTAAACGTTTATTAGAGAATCAACCGAGACGGACTTCCAGTCGTCTCCGAAAATTGGTTAGACATTGCATCATTTTCCACTAAAAGGAATTTATGTAATTTTCAAACTTGTAGGAAACCGAAGCGGAAAAAGACGAGCACAATAAATTGCAAGAACAAACAGTGGCCGAGAAAAACGAAGAGGACATTAAAAAGAAGGAAAGTGAAAAGAAACGCCGTGAAGCGTATGAGCGTCGTTCGAAATTGAAGGAATTGAGTGAGGATAGCCAAAGTGAAAAATCATTAAGTCGGTATGAGATGACTGGAGCCAAATCCAGAGATAAGAAGGCTAAGGGCAGACAACGTAAACTGTCCGAGGCCTCAACTAGCAGCAAAGGTATTCGGACATTTGCATTTGTGTGCAGTTTTCATGTGCTCTCTTTCAGATACGTATTTATCGAAAAACTCGAAACGTAGCAAGAAAAGTGGCTCGAATGAGAAGAGCGGCTCCAAAGACTCGAAACCAACAAGTGTTGTCGGTCGACAGACAAACAATTCGTTGGCTGCGGCCACGGGACAAATTGTCATACAATCCGTGTCCAGTCCAACAAAGAAAAAATTGAAAACATCACAAGTGTAAGTGATTTTATTCTAGATTTTGATTATTATGTGTTGCCAGTTGAATTCCGATAGAAAAAAAAACATTCAGATATCAGCATGGTTTTGTGATGATTCATTTCTAAAACAAATTTGCACGATATTTAAAAGAAAATCGTTTAGTTGATTTGTTTGTTAGTAATTGAAACAATGAGGAAGTGACCGGTTTTTTTTTTATTTTTTTTTTGGAATCTACATTAAAAATGCTTTAATGTGATATAACACATGTGACCTTTTTTATGCCCCGTTTCGCCAAAAAAAAATAGCAAAGTTTAAATCTAAAATTGGCCCGCGTTTTTACTGCAATCCGAGCCGCCATGTCTACTTTTAAATTTTTGTAGTTCAAGTAAATATTACTAGATGGCTATTAGTATTTTTCTTAGTAAAATAGTTAATTAGGAGGCTTTTAAGGGTGGAAAACAAATATAAAAAAGTAAGAAAAATATGATTAGTTAGTCTATGATATTTTTGACTTCAAAATTGTCTCATAAACTATTTAAAATAACTATTTAAAATGACAAATTATTGCAATTTGCCGCAACCCATCATACATAGCCGGTTATTTCCACTAAAAATACGCTCGGACAAGCTCTGACCAATCAGAGCTTGCTACGTCACCAAAGTGGTATAAAAAATTGTAAACAAAAGGTCATGTGATAATTTTGAACTTTTCAGGCACTTTTTAATTTCAGTTTTTTCAGAAATTATGCGCTGAAATGAGTAACTGTTACGTTCAGTACTAATCATTTAACCTATTTTATCGAATTATATAGAAATTTCTGTGAATTTCCAACCTAGGTCACTTCCTCATTGTCTCTTGAATAAATTTGATGGTTGTTTGAATGTGGCTTTTGATTCCATTTGTCCTTCGTTTTATGATTGACAAATCGCTAAACACTTTACAGGTTCCGTCAAACCGATGAAGACTTGCAAACTGGAATGCATAAAATATTAGATTACGTTAAAAATCACAAAGATGCCTGGCCATTTGCTGATCCCGTCGAAGAGGAGTATGCACCCAATTATTATTCAATTATTAGGAAACCAATGGATCTTCAACGGATGGAGGAACGTTTGGAGTCTGGTTATTATAAGAATTATGCCAAATTTCGAACCGATTTTCAATTAATCGTCGACAATTGTCGATTGTACAATGGTGCAAAAAATGGTAAGAATTTTTATTATGAAACACACTCTTTTCTTTATGTTTCTGTGTTTTAGAATACACTGAAATGGTGGACAATTTACAAAAAGTTTTCGAACGCGCCACCGAAAAGTACTTGGACCAAATATCATCGTCAGACGACGAGATCGCCATCGAATTTACAGGAAAATCTGAAATTGACAATAAAACCAACATGAAAAAACGTAAAAGTGATACATTGGAAAAATCAATTACGAATCCTAAACGAAAGCCGGTATTAATGGCACAAACTGACAAGAAACGGGATCGTTCCTTGTCGGAAGAATCGCTAAGTAAACAAAGTGACATTGTTGAGTCGCGAATTGATCGGGAAGAGAAGAATGCGAAAAATAAGAAAAATATAGAGAAAGTTACCAAAAAACAGATAAAGACTAGTAATAAATCGAGTAAACATGACAAGGAAAGGGAGAAAGAGAAATTGAACAACGCAAAGAAAAGTGTTAAAGAGAAGAGTGTGAAACAGAAGCGAACCGGTAGTAGTAATAGTAAAAAAGAGAAGAAAGTTAGCACAGATAGAAGTGTGAGTAGAGCAAGTTTAAATAGCAGTCCGCCACCAAGTTGTTGTAGCAGTCCGCCGCCTTCGTGGCCTCCCTCTAGTCCTGATACTAGATTTGATTTTTCTCCAAAGAAGCACAAAAAACGACAAGCGTCTGACTTGAGTGACGACGATTTAGCTTATAATAAAAGTACGTATTTTTGTATACAGGGTGTTACTGCTCGATTGAGCAAATAAGAAATGACAGATTGAGAAAGTCATTCTGAGTCGAATGGTTTTTTCCGTTTTTCTGGGAAATTTTTCCTAACGGAGATACAGGCCTTCAAAGTTCTTAAAAAAATCTCGAATTTTTCAAATATCTTCCAAGTGAAATAAATTGGAACAACCAAATTTGGTGCACTTACTTAGGTCATCGGGGACAATGTTCGTGTAAAATATGAGAAAAATCGGTCACCGCCAACATGACTTTTTGGCAAGGGGGTGGCTTAACACTTTTGTTATTTTTTGGGGGGTGGTGGAATTTCAATTTTGTTGAGTTCATTGGATGACAAATTTAATAAGGAAACTTTTTTGTCTCTTGCATTTTTTTCGTACGACGCACCGTTTTCGAGAAAAATGCAATTTTATTTGAACTTGTCAAAATTTTTCGAAAATTTCTAAACTTTAGCGGTCCATAACTTTTTAGTTAATGAACCGAAAAATTTAAAAAAATTATTTTAATATCAGTATAGGCTATATAATATAATTCTTAATAAATTTTTGTTAAAAATTTTTTTTAACATGCCGAAGAAGTTGATGGCCTCTTTTTCCTCAACGATTTATTTCCACGAAAAACCAATGTCATTTCTTTTTTGCTCAATCGAGCAGTTACACCCTGTATAAGTGAAAATTGGTTTTGAAATGTTTAATTTCCAGGTAAACATAAGAAGAAATGCGACGACGACAATGAAAAATCCAAACATCCAGAGAAAAAACAGAAACGAATCCATTCACCACCTTTATCGCCGAAACCAAAAGACAAACACAACAAATTACGCGAAACAATCGAGAAATTGAAAGCAAAAAGTGAAATGTCTAGTAAAATTAAAAGCGAGTACGATTTCCATATAGAAGATACACCGAAAGAGAATAAAGATCGACATAAGAAAGAGGAGAAACACAAATCGAAAAGCAAGTCGAAACAGTCGAAGAAAGAAGTGGAAGTTGAGGACGGGAACAGCACGTTGGACAGTGTTCAATCGGATAAAAAGTCGCATAAGAAAACAACGAAACATCCATCGATGGAGGCACTCACTTTGGCCACCGAACAAACACTGAAAGATATTAATAAATGGTTGGATGATACACCGAAGTTTTCAGAGTTTAGCTCTGCCAGTAATTCACCATCGTATGGCAGCATTGTGGAGGATTTGGATACCACTAAGGCACCAATACCGCAAGATCCAGCAAAGAAAGGCGACAAATTGGCCACAAATAAAAAGGATGCATTCGTAAAGGATCTGAAGAGACGACAATTTCGCGATCCAGCCAAGTTCTTTAAACGCAGAGAAATACAACGTACTATTGACCGATTGCAGCCGGGTAAAAGTAAGGGAAATCTAATATCAACTGTACAAAATACAAATAAAACGGATGAAGTGTTCCCGTTGGGTCCGTTGGCCAAAGTGAAGGATCCAAAGAATTCGTTGATTGTAAAAACGGACACGAATGCACCGAAATTAAGTTTAGGCTCGGTATTGGACAGTTTCGGTAAACATAAATTCATCGACGACCAAAAGAGGGACGAGGAGAAATGTGATATAAAAAAAATCGAATCGACACCATTCAAAGACACGAACAATGTGGAAGAGAAAAAAGAAACTGTTGTGGTAGTGGAAGAGACGAAAGAGCCGGAAACTGTTGTGAATAAAGAGAACGATGAGGGTGCAACACCGAATTTAAGTGCCTGGTTTAAAGCGTTCGGTGCACCGAAAGTGCAAACGAACCAAAAAAAGAACGAATCAAAAGCGGATGGCAAAGAGAACGAGAAACTGGATGAGAATCGTAAAGTGGCATTGTCCGAACCGTCTCCGAATCCGGATAGTCCGGTGATGGTAGCGGGCGGTCAGCCGATTGCACGTCAACGGAAGATCAGTACGGGCAGCAGTATGTCGGAGCGGTCGTCGTTCAGTCAGGACATGGACTCGCCCCGGGTGGGCATTGATGAGCGGTTGGGCGCGTATCCGGCCCCGTATCCGTCGCCGTTGCAACGATCACCGTCCGGTGCGTCGCCGGTGATGGCGTCGCCGCGGCCCGATGTGTCGCCGAAAGCGGCCGCTTATCCCACATTCAACGGACAGATTCGGGTCGGCTTCTATCAGGACACCGTCTCGAATAAGAGCAGTCCGGACAAATCGTGCAGTCCCCGCGACAATTCCCAATCGCCCGCTTATGGACAATATTCGGAGCATTTCAGTCCGAACAATTCGTACTCGTACACTGCCTCCCCCTATTACAACAATGCACCGAATTTCTCCAACACAAATCCACCGTACAATGCCGATATGGGCACCAATTCCTATTATGACACGAATAAATCGTTAACCGATCAATATCAGGCGAAAAGTGCACAGAATTATACGGCCAATTCGCCAGCAAGTAACATGTCTTCCCCCATATCACATTCACCAACTGTTCCCGAACAATATCAAGAGGAACAACATAAGATTGAACGAATTGCCGGGCCACAAAGTGCCATGTTCCCAGTGAAGAAGCGTGCTTACAATGAAACCGAATTGAATAGTTACGATCAAACGCAAGAGGTGCACATAAATGAGCATAAAGAGAATAAAGAGATGCCTAAAGCGTATATACATCAAAATATACCGGATCCGAAGGCGATTAGTATGGACACGTATAAGGGACCAGGCAATATGCAACAATTACAGGATGTGAGGAATTTCGCGCCGACAACCAGTGCGAATGCGTACAGTACGTACAATACGGATCCGAATTATATGAATGTGCCGCCATCGCGAAGTTTAACATCACCCCAACCGACACTCACCGATTTGGATCGCAAAGTGGACATGAACAAGTACACAAATATGGGCTACAATGGACCAGATGTGAATTTCTCAAGGAATTTGCAGCAGTATAATCGGCCCGAATTGAATTACACCCGGACGACAACTGGGATGGCGCCACCATCGCAACATCAATCGCAACCGAATCAAGGCAACGACATGCATATGAGATATGTGAATCCGAATGTCGGTATACATATGAATTATAAATCGATGGACTTGAATCCCAATCAACAGACGCATCATAATTACAATACGGCTAGTATAGCGCCGAATACGAGACCGATGGCACCGCAAGATGGGCCGCCGAGTTATAAACAGGCGGACGTTTCGATACCGCGTCCAACGTACACTGCACCGCCGCCAATTGACGTTGAACAGCCGTTAGGATTGCGAGGGAATTTAACGAATTTATCGCATATTGTTGATAGATGTTGTCCGACGGATGAACGAATGTTGAGCGGTCTACAAGCAACGCCATCTAGTTATTATTCGGAGAAGGGGTTGAGTGCATCGCAAATGTTTAATAAGCCGATATCGACGAGTGCGTCGCCGTTGATGTTCAGTCAAACGAATGTGGCCCCGGCGTACAATCAAAACATACAGGCCACGTCCTCGTCAATGTACAATAGACAATTAACTGAATTACAAAGTCCCAATGTGATGACGAATGATGTGAAGGCGGCGATGCAACAACCGGAGAAGAAGACGAAGAAGCGTAAGAATGCCAAAAATGGTGAGTTATTAATTGATTTACAGGTGCTCAAAATTGATGATATTTTCAAAATAGACGGATTTTGGGACGAATCGGGAAACTTTAATTGGAGCAAAGGTCCCATTTTCGAGTTATTTCACATTTTTAAAATTTGACTTCAAAAAACGGCAACTTCACTCTGGTCATTTTTTATTATTAATCGTTGTTTTATTATTGTAAAACAAGAAAATATTCATTTTCCTTCTTTAAACGGACAAGAAAATGTTCCTCTTAACTCATATTTAAAAGAATTTAAAATGATTTCAGGTTGGAAATATTTTCATAGCCAACTATTTTGAAGTTAAAAATTCTGTCATTTTTCATTTTAAAGAAGGAAAATAGTTATTTTTCCTTTTATTATAATAAAAACGACTAATAACAATAAAAATCTTGTATTAAATTATCAAATATCTCGAAAACGGGGCCTTTGCCCCAATTTTCATTCCCACATTCGTTATCTACGGCCAAAAAAACATTTATTTTGAAAATTTCATCAATTTTGAGCGCGTGTCCGTTAAGTAAATAATTACAGATGAGAAATGATTTGAAATATTGTGTTTGCAGCTGTACAACCGAACCCGGTGGACCAACAACAGACCAATCCGCAAGGATTCCAATCGTATGCGGGCATAAAAACGAATTCAACCATTGAACCAAGTGCAATATCATTGAAAACGTCTAGTGTAGTACCCGGTAGTGCATTTAATTTCGGTCCCACACCGACCGGTATCGGTTTAAGTACCGGCTTGTATGGTGACAAAGATGCATATCATGCCAATTTCTTGGACGATTTTCGCTCAGCACCGAATTATTATATGGCAGCGGCGGCGGCCCATCATCGAGCCACACCGGAATCGAATGAGAAACAGACACGTGTCGCCGCTGCAGCACACCAGTCCGCCACACCGCAGGCGGGCGGCTATCCGTTCCTGGGTGCGCCCCAACCGCGGCCCAGTTATCCGATTAGTGGCGCTTTTATGCCGCCACCGACACAGGCCCCATTAATGGACACCAGTTCACCATTGTATCAGCATTATTTGCAGGCGGGCGTCTTGAATCAGGGTCTACTTGGAGCGCATGGAGCGTATCCGCCCGGATATCATCCGGCGTTGAGTATGAGACAGCCGTACGATTCGATGACAAGGCCGCCATGGTTGTAGTTTTCTTTCGAGCCAAAGACAATTTTTATTGTATGGGAAAAGGTGGTTTTTTTCATCTTTTTTCAAAACGAAATGGACGCTTTTTATTTGCAGTGTGTTTTTGTATCTTAAAGAAAGGGTTCTGTGATTTTTTTACATATGTATTATACATAGATTTGATTTTGTGTTAATATTATTTACATATAATGATTGTGTTTAGGAATCTCGTTATCATGACTAGGTTTATTATTTTTTTTCTGTTATAATCTACATATTTTTACGTATACATATTTTAGACATTTATTTTTACCTCACATATATTTTATTGTACATGTGTTTGGTGGACACACTGCGCTAAACATTTTTTTATTGTTGGAATTTTTAAATGAATTTTGACCATCTTTTTAAATTGTTAGTCATCAAATGACTATATTATATATTGGTCTAGTTTTAATTTTTAAAACATTCCTAAATTAAGTGCAAAAAATTAAATATGTTAATATATTTATTAACTAATTAAGAGAAATTCTATACATATAAATTATGGAAATCGTTTTCTTTATAGTTCATTGACGGTGTTTCAATACTACATGATTAGATGATGATTTTTTTTTATAAAAAATTGTTTTTTAATTCTATATCATTAGATTATTGATTTGTAAGTGATCGTTTCATGTTGGGAAGAAAATGTGGAACGTTTACTTATAAAGTCGGTTTTATGTACTGATGTTTATTTACATTAGGTGTGTGATTCATTGTCAGCCTTAATCCCTTAAAAATGTTTAAGCATCGACAATAGCAAACAAACAATTAAAATATCAAACTATCGAAGAAGAAGGTATAATGAGACTTTGTACAAACCAACATCATATAAGCTTTAATAATCAAATTTTATTGTACAAAACAAACAATTAAAAGAGAAAACAAAATTGAATCTAAAAACATTAATTCGTAATATCAGATTGAATAAAATGTATATAAATTAATGTAAATGGAGACATATTATAATGTATTGTTGTATAATGAAATTAATAAATATTTAGTGATTTGTATTGATAAATTTGATATTTATTGGTTGATCAGGAATTCGATTCATTCTGTAAACCATTCCTATGTCAGTTTTATCTTCGGTTTGTAGTTTGTAATGTTTTAGAATCTGCAAATTTATGTATGAGTAATTTATAAATCAAGAATTATTAATACTTACTTGTTTTAGAAGTAAAACAATCTCATTTTCAGCTAGTCTCATGCCTGGACACATTCTTGGACCGTAACCAAATGGAAGCGATGCAAATTTATGATAAAACTCTTTATTCGCTCTCAACCATCGATCTGGCCAGTATTTGTGTGCGTTTTTAAAGTACCGTCCATCGTGGGACGTTACCGAATGGAAAGCCGAAACTAAAGTCTAAAGAACACTGTTAACAAACAACTCTGTAAGAGATTATAGAAAATATTACATTCTTTGGTATTAAATATCCGCCTATTTCAGTATCAAATGCCAAGAATCTGCTATTGGCACCTGCTGTTGGCCGTAATCGCAATGTCTCCTTAATACAAGCCCGTATATACGACATTTGTTCAGTGTCCGCATCCATCCGGGCCAAATCCTGCACATCTTCATTCAATGCAAGAAAATACAAGGTGAAAACTGCAGTCGTTGCTGTCGCATCGATTCCACCCAAAAACACTTCCATTGCCAACATATTCGCGTCATCTTTGGTGAGTTGCGAATTACTTAAAAGCGAATACATAAACGGCTGACATTGCTTCAATTCCTCCACATTTCTATCGAAATCCGTCCGTATCATTTCCAAATGCTCCTTCATAATTCCATAAATAACTCGCTGTGAAATATCCAGTTTTTTGTAGCCATCCGTTTTGAACAGTTTCCATATTGGGGGCCCAATTAACGTTGAATACAAGCCGTCCATGAAATTCTTGCTTGCCGCAACGATTTCCTCCGCTTGGGAAACGTTCTCCGATAAGCAGTGCACTCTTTTGCCCGGACATGTAACCGAAATCGCTTCAATAGTAAACTTTAACATATGCTCAAACAAATCGGAGAGCACATTGCTGTTATCGCGCTTTGCCGAAATGTATTCCACAAAACAATTGGCCACATCCAATTGTCGACCTTTGTAAGCATTCACCAAGTTCGTCTTCAATAACGGATTCACTCCACCACGGAATTTGTACCATTCTTCGCCATTTCCGGGCACCACACCAACACTATTAAAACACTTCTTTCGGTGATGATATAATGCTGGAAATGGGGGCCGAATGGGACGGATACCCTCATTTCTAAACATAGTTTCGGTATAATCGGCATCCGTTGTGATTACCAACTGTGTTCCGGAAAAGTTCAATTTAAAAATCGGGCCCAGTTCTTGGCTAATCGCTCCAATTGCTTCGGTTAACCGATCAGACGTGTATTTACCACCCGGCAGGAATAAATACGTGTGTCCTAATATTGGCCATTCTTTTAGGGTAGGCAGTTGTTGGATGGTTTTCATAGAATGTTTCATGGCCATTTCGTGGCTCGATTATGTAATTACAATTATGATTTAACACGTTGTTATTCAGGATCTTTTTGTAAACAACACATTTAATTCCGTAGTCAGGCTTCTAGCAGTAATCTATTCATAAAAAAAAATTTATAATGGAATTAGATATTCAAATTGGAGGAATTGTCAGTGTCGCCCAAAGATGTCATAGATGTTCCATTGAAAAGAGCGACTAACATTGGCGCTTAGCTAATAAATTGATTGTTAAAAAGGATGTTTATGCCTTTAGGCCTCGATAAGGCACTTGTGCCTGCATATTCACCAACTAAAGACCGAAAATAAATCGTATCGAATGGAATTAATTCAGTTGTGCTGATAAAGAAAGTTGTTTTTTAACTTTTAAAGTATTTCACTGTACAATTTATGTATTCAAAGCGCTCTGGGCAACAATGAACGGGGTCAGATTAGCGACGACGTTGTAAAATTCTTGGCCGCGCAACACTTCCACCAGCAGTTCTCGAAGAGCCAACTAGAAAGGTGGACGGATATTTTTGCTGGTAGAATACAAACGGTACACGTGCGTTTTCTAATCATTTAGTTCAAAGTCGTGAGAACGTGAAAAAGCGAACAATTTATAATACCAAATACATGTGTGTGTTTTGTTTTAATGAAATTTCTGTGTTTTCCATCATGTAAATTTGAGAAAATCATGTGGATTTAATCGACATTTTAACCGTTGTCGGCCTAGGATTACATTAAAGAACGTAAGTTGATTAAAAACTGGAAAATGTTTCGGGTTTGTGTTCTGTGCGCTCACCGGGGTCGCCAAAGAAATGCGGAATCAAGTCCAAAATTGGTCAACAGGTTATTCCAAGCAAAAGAATACAAAAATTTGCCGCAGGAACTCTGCTGAATCGATGATTAGATATACCTGCTGCTGTCCGCTGGCGGGTAGAATAATTTAGGCGGTGATTTTCTAAATTTCGTTGCATTTTCAAGCAAGTCCTTGACCGAATAACTGACATGTTGAGAAGAATGTCGAAATTTCGGCATGTAGGATCGGATATTTGCATAATATTCAATAAATTACGTGCCTCTGTGTGTTGTGGTGAATTTAGAGGATGTTTGAACGTGATTATTCTTGGAGCATGTAGATGATGGCCTCCATACGACCGTCGATGCGATTTCAATGACCCCCAAGTCCCCATATATAATAATCAGTAGCGAATCGAATCACCTACTCGTGCCTGAGGTCGTAATTTTCTCTAGAGCTGTCCAGTTTCATTAATGTATTTACAAATTTAATGGAACTAAGCGATGTTGGAATGCCACTAACCAGAAACTAGAATGTTGCTGTTGGAAAATCGAGAAGAAAGCGCATTTTAATTACAATTCCTCCACTCGATAATGATGTAATGTCAGTAAAAATGTTTCCAATCATTTTCATAGTTCCGCGAACACGCGAAATGTGAATGCAAATTTCCACTTTTTCAACTCGTCCAAATTATGTTCTAATTCATATTGAAATTGTTCATTTACGTAATCATTTCGCTTTTTAATCAGAGATTTACATATTTTTTTTGAATTATTTGTTTATATTTTCAACACTTTCAAATTATGTAAATTGTAAGAGATTTTCGAAATTGCTCACACCGAATGGGACAATGTGTAAAATTCTCAATCAATCAACCTAGAAATTTGAATTTGGGTCAGGAAGGTTAAGGTACGCGATAAAATGCAAGTAAAACTTGTACTGAAAAAATGGATAAGTGCGTTTATTAAAAAATACCAAGTGAGAACATCCTGCCAGTTGTTCGGTCATCGCTCTTTCTTTATACCATTAGAATTTTTTCCCCTTAGAAGAAGTTGATGCTCTGCATGAGTGCACAACGTAGGCAAATTGCGATTAATTCATACGTTTTTAACCACTTTTACTATATATTATAAATCTAAATCACTGCTGTCTTATAGAATTTCTCCAATGGTAATCAAGTTGGATGCGCCCACAGAGAACCATCCATCCATTATTAATTACAACAAAAAAAATGAACAAACACAAAATTCTCTCATAGGAAGTACACAATCAACAATTTGCCCATATAAAGTAACAAATGTAGCGGTAACTTTAATCATTCGTGTAAATCTTTCCTACATAATAGCAAAGAGTTATGTGAAAGTGAATTTCCAAACTAAATGCGCCTTTTCATATTAAATAATTACAAAATAATGTATATGTGTTTGGACGTAATTCATCTCTTGTCGACTCTCATTAGAAATAAAGCGTATCAAAACAACAATACTCTCTAATCTCCCGAATACCGAGAGAACATCACTAATTATTTAATTTTTCCAACAATCATGTAACTGTATTTATTATGTGAATTCTTTGCACTTTTCCCTTTCTTTTTATCGTCATACAAATTGTTATTACGATCATAATAAATTTCATTAATTCGAAGGAAAAAAAACTTTTCCCATATTTAAAGCGTTATAAAACACAGAAACACTCTATTAAAACTTTAATCGCTTTAATTCCATTAATATTTTAATGGATTTTCGTAAACACAATTCACAAGTTTTGTGGTTTACGCTTTTTTTCGCATTCAAGGCAATTAGTACTTAAACTTTCCAAGAACGATTACAATTAATTCGATTGAAAGTGTGGATTTTTTTGGTTCGGTTTCAGGGCATGAGCGAATACGAACGCATCAAAAGAGCCTGCCAGAAACGTGCTGAACTCTGGGAGGATCCCGATTTTCCAGCAACACAAGCATCCGTTTTCTACCATCAAACACCGCCATTCCAATTCACATGGAAGAGGCCAAAAGTGAGTATTAATGCAAGATGCTGCCAGTGGTCTCTTTGTTTATAAGTAATATGCAGTAGAATGCAGTTTGCAGTGGAGAAAAATGCGTTAGAACTAGAAATATCAGTTGGGGAGTGAATTTTTGCTCACTTTTTATTTAGTAACAGTTAACGATTCTTTTTCTAGATCGGTAGCATTCTATTCTGGTGTAAAATTGTGTAAGAAATCAGTCCAATGATGTGGAAAACACTAAAAAAATGCTGCCAATTTCAATTGTGTTCTTTGGTGTCGCAATTAACTCGTTTGCAAGTCTATCACTTTTCCAATTGTACACATTGTAAAATGTTATTTTGTATGAAATTGTTTGGGTTATTGTGCGGCCTTGTCCAACACACAACATCTGGAATGATGAGTTGACGATGAAACGTCCATTAAATGGTTAAAGACGTACAGTTGGAACCTTTATTTTGGGAACCATATTCAATTAAGCGCTCTTCAACTGAAAGCAAATGAATGAAAGTGAGTCGCTCATTAATTAACGATTTAATTAAACTCATTACAATTATTGTTCTAATAAGCATTTCTTTTTTTAACGAATGCTAGAGGCGAGGTCACCTTTTCCACCACACAACAAATATAAATAATACAAAATTACAACTGATACATGTTCAAAACCTACATGACATTCCAATAAGCCTGAAATACAGCTCTACAATTTACGTTTTATTTTCTTTCGTTTTTCAACTGCGTTGACTCTCTTTGTATATGAAGGCCGTTTTATTGAACGGATTTCCAAGTGGAAAAGTAAAGGTGGAGCAGGTTGTTTGTTTGATTGCTCATTATTCAATTACAGATAAAAACTCCTACGTTTTGTAATTGTTTAAACATTGTCTACACCTGTTTGTTGTAAACGACACCACTTGACTTGTTCAATGATCGAATGGGGATTAGAAAAGAAATTGCAATGTAGAAAAGAGCTGGAAAGACAGATGTGTGTTTGTGGAACATGACTGTGGACCCATATGGTACAGAGATGCAGTAATTCTGTTAAAATACAAATTCCAGAAGAATTTAGTAAATAACTCGCAGTTTTTGTTTCCAAAAAGAGATCTTTGTGTGGAGGAAAAAAGAAGGTGGTATTAATTAATGGACTTTTTACAATGTTTTCGTTGCGAAAAGTTTAATTCTCTTTTGTACAATCCACTTTCCATTTTATAATGTAAATGTTTATTACCACAGTCGCCTGCCACACAAAAACCATTATTAACAATGTAAAAATCCGCAATATTTGACATATAATACAAAGAACTGGTTTTCGAATTGTTGTGTGTTGAATTTAGAGTCGTTTCGGTGTTGTGGGATTGGAGATAATCGTGTGTAGGCATCGGGAGATAGTGAAGAACGTTCACTTTTCTAAACATCTCTGGAAAATTATCAATCACCCAAGAACGGAACAAATTCCAACTGTACTCTCGTAGATTGTGGTCGATTTTTTCAGCTGTGTGGGCTGAAAAACCAATTGAACACCTTACAGAAACGTTCATTGAGTTTATCGACCTTGTTTATTTTGCACATTTACGAAAAATTGCATGATTTCTTGTTTGAATCTCGTCATTTGGGCGCAGTTATTTACCAATTTCAATCACGTACAAGAATAGGAATGTCTGGACACTGTGCGTTATCATCACAAGAATACAAAAAAGTTGTCAGCAACCTTGAACCATCCACCACAGTAATAAATTATTAATAACAAAATATTACATGAAAATCTTATGTCATAATACTAACGAGAGGGTGGGACGGCATTTCAACATTTCTCTTACAAAGATGCTGTAAACAATGCAACAACACATTCATTATCATAACGAGATTCCGATTACAGTTTGTGATTCATCTAATTTCGTATTGTGTTGCAGGATTTGTGTGCGAGGCCCGGCTTCGTCCAAGATGGTCCGGCCCAGTTCGACATTTCCCCAGGGAAAATGGGTGAGTGATCCGTTTTCCAATGTAAACAACCTTTATTTCCGCTGTTGAAAAGAAATATTTTCGAAAAAACTTTCACTGAAAGTTCTCATAGAAAAAAAGAATATTGAATGAGGGCTGGTGGTTGACGACCTTGAAATAATACTCAACTTTTATAACTATTAGTTATGGAATATTGTATGAGTGTAGTTTTTTTTTTGTAAAGCCTTCACGGTCTATTATTTTCTTAGATATATGATTCACTCATTCATACACTGTAATTATTTCGTTAAAGAGAAAAAATTGTTAGAAACTCTTTTTTTGTCATACTCTCTTGAACTGAATTTCATATCGATAAATTATCGATTCAAATGTGTCTATAAACTCCATCGAATGCATATGCGATAGAAACCGAACAAATTTGACCTACAATCCCAACAGGTGTGTCTATTTCCTATTTACTACTTATTATCAAGCGCTATTGCGGTAATTATTGATGACCATACGTTGCTTTCTCTCACGAAACAATAAAAAATCGTTGCCAAGACATTCGGGGAACACAAACACATTTTGGATTGATGATGGATTCTTGTTAGTATTCTGGTGGTGAGGAAAGACCGGAAACTGAGACACTATATTTGTGCTCCGGATGTAGGAAAGCGTGCGAATTGCATGTGAATAATTTTTTATTATTTAAACTTGCTAAAGAATTTTCGGTGTTGTTTGTAACTCGAACTAGTCAATCAACAAACAGGAAATAATTAATCTGCAATTAATGCATCAGTGGGGATTTTTCAATAAAAACCACCACAGTAGCTGTTTTTACATGCAATTCATATTATAATGAGACTGTGGTACCGTTAGTTGATTATGAGCTTTATCTTTTTCTGTGAAACTGGAGCATTGTTTAAAATTTGCGTATTATATCATGAACCATCTGCTATTGACTGACTTGCTGTTATTATTTTTCTAATAAAAAATGCCAGTCCGTAATGCGCCACTGGATCCTCTTTTGTCATTATAAATGAGAAATGGGCTAGAAAAACACGCTAGCATTTTGTTATTTGTTGTTCCATACATGCATTAACATCTCCATATATGAATTGAGAGACTAATTTGTTCTTCTCTGTAATTATTTGAATATAAAATTCCACAACTTTTTTACTTTATAGAACGTAACAAAATCATAATGATCGTTAATGAAACGGTGTGCTAAACACAATTATCTATGCAACTGGAACTAGGAAAGTGTTTTATTCGAATAAACGTCGCAATAAGTGGTTTAATGTCAAAATTTTCATTAACATTTCTTCGTAACACCAATTTATTAACGCAATCGATGAATTATTCATTGGTAAGGACATTTTCTAGGTGACCGATGGCTGGTTTCGTGTCTTGGCGTTCTCTATTTGAATAAGGGCCTCTTCTACCGAGTGGTGCCCGCCGATCAGTCCTTCAATGGTGACCAATATTCGGGTGTGTTTCGATTTCGATTGTGGTGGTGTGGCGAATGGACGGAAGTGTTGGTGGACGATCGACTGCCAACAGTGCACGGCCGATTGGCGTTCCTTCAATCTCAACATTCGGACCATTTTTGGCCCGGTCTTCTGGAGAAGGCCTACGCTAAGTGAGTTCCAATTATAAGGTGCTTTAGAAAGTCCGAAATAGAACGAGAGATAAATTACATAAATATACGTTACAAACGCGCTTTCAAACATTTGTATGTAATTAGTTTTTTTTTGGTAATTTTTTCTTTCCGGACACGCGCTCAAAATTGATGAAATTTTCAAAATAGACGGTATTTTTAGTCGTAGATAACGAATCTGGAAATGAAAATTGGGCAAAGGACTCGTTTTCAGGATATTTGATAATTTAATACAAGATTTTTATTGTTATTGGTCGTTTTTATTATTATAAAAGGAAAAACATTCATTTTTCTTCTTTAAAATGAAAAATGACAGAATTTTTAACTTATTTCAAACAACAATTTCTTGAAATCATTTTAAATTCTTTTAAATATGAATTAAGAGGAACATTTTCTTGTCCGTTTTTCATTTTAAAGAAGGAAAATGAATGTTTTCTTGTTTTACAACAATAAAACAACGATTAATAATAATAAAAAACGACCAGAGTGAAGTTACCGTTTTTTGAATCTCAAATTTTAAAAATGTTAAAGTGAAATAACTTGAAAATGGGACCTTTGCCCCAATTAACGTTTCCCGATTCGTCATCTACGGTCCAAAATTCGTCGATTTTGAAAATTTCATCAATTTTGAACGCGTATCCGGAAAGTAAATAATTACCTTTTTATATTACAATGTTTTTTTTGTATAATTAAGCCGAAATTATTTAAATACATTCCAAACTTTCCATTTTCACATGTGCACAAAAAAACTGTTTAATTACCATTAGAAATTGAAACTGTATCATTATTATCATGTAATCGCGTTTAACTGTAAAGCAAATCACAAAAACTGGACCAACTGCAAAAGAGGTTCATAACAGTTACACACACTTGTTTGGCTGCTTTTCATAATGATTGCAATTAAAAAACGAACGAATGTACATACACATTTTCGCATTGCACGACTGACAAACAAATTGTCTGTAAAATGTCGCATTTCTTTTGTTCAATTCAGATTGCACGGCTCATACGAGGCCCTCAAATACGGCTCGATGCTGGACGGCCTCGCCGATCTGACCGGCGGCATCACCGAGAGCATTCCAATTCGACAGGACGCCACCTCGTGTGCCCGCCTCTTGCACAAACTGCTCGACATGACCTCAATAGTGACATGCACCGTCCAGCCACCGAACCAGATCCGTTCGCACACCGACAAATTGGCGAACGGCATCCAAGTGGGCATCAATTATCGCATTTACAGTTTAGAGAGGGTGGAGACGTTCGACGGGGAGCCGGTGCAATTGATAAAAATGCGCAACCCGTTGGGCCAGCCGTCGTCCGAGTATGTGGGCTCGTGGTCGATGGAGTCGTCCGAATGGGCGGCCATTCCGGCCGCCGAACAGGAACGATTCCACAGTAAGTCGAGCGACGGCGAATTCTGGATACCGTACACGGACTTCATAAAGACGTTCACCCATTTGGAGGTGGTGCATTTGGACAGTGACACGAGCCGCGACGAGCCCAGTCTCCATAACAAGAACACATGGCAAATGCGCCTGTATCAGGGCAATTGGCAGAAGGGCGTGTCGGCGGGCGGATGTCGCAACAATCCCGACACGTTCCACATCAATCCGCAATTGCATCTGCTGTTGAGCGAGTTGGAGGAGGTGGTGGTGTCGTTGAATCAGCACAGCATCATGGAACCGAAAGTGATCGGTTTTACGGCCTATTCGTTACCAAAAAGTAGCACCGAAACGATTGGGAAAGCGTTCTTTAAGAAGAATAAGTCGCTGTTCAATTCGCAATACACCAACAGTCGACAAGTGAGCAATCGATGTCAGTTGGAACAGGGAGGGTATCTGATTTTGCCCACCACCTTCGAACCGGGCCAGGAATCGGGCTTCACATTAAGAGTGTATTCCGGTAAACCGCTGAAACTGAAACTGTTGGACACTGTGCCGCTGTTAGTCAAGTCTGCAATTGTGAAAGCACCGCCCTTGTTGGACGGCAAGAGTTTTAGTCAATACGAAGCGGTGTTTCTTCAGCTGGCTGACGAACATCGTACTGTAAATTCGTTCGAATTGCAGGAATTACTTGACGCTTGTTTGCCAAACGATTATATCAAGAGTTGCGCTTCCATTGAGGTTTGCCGGCAAGTGGTTTTGACGTTCGATGTAAGTGAAGTGCTCGCAATTTACAAGCTCGATGTTTACGGGTTTTTTTTTAGAATTCTGGGACGGGAAGATTGAAATTTGGCGACTTTAAGGATTTGATGTGCAGTTTGAAATTCTGGCAAACAGCATTTAAAAATCACACGAAAGAAAAAACTGGAATCTTAAAGGCTGAACGACTGAGAGACGCTCTGTTGGAAGTGGGCTTTCAATTAAGTAGCGATGTTTTAGCAACGTTAATATTACGATACATGCGTAAAGATGGAACGCTGCGTTTTGGGGACTTTGTTTCTGCCATATTACACTTGACTGTGTCATTCAGTAAGTACAAAACACTGATTTTTTGGCCAGGCGCCTAGAAAGTCGCTTATTCCGGACTCAAAATCGTCCGGAAAACAACCTTTTGCCGGACGATTTTTACTGCATTTCTGATTCTAATGTTGGCAGTTAAAATTATTAAATTATTGTATTAAATGTGATAGATTGTTGCATCTACTGTTTCCTATTATACAGGGTGTAACCGCTCGATTGAGCTATAGGAAAATCACAGGTTCTAGGCGTCATTCTAAGCCAAAACCTTAGTTGAATTTTTCTCGGAAAGCCTTCCCAACGAAGATATAGACCCTCAAACTTCTGAAAAAAATACCGAATTTTTCCAATATCTTTTAACTGAAATAAGTTGGAATAACCAAATTTGGTACACTTATTTAGGTAATCAGGGGAAATGTTTCTGCAAAATATTAGAAAAATCGACCACCCCGAACATGACTTTTTGGCAAAGAGGCGGCTTAACACTTTTGTTATTTATTTTGAGGGTGGTGGAATTTCAATTTTGTTGAATCCATTGAAAGGCAAATTTAATAAGGAAACTTTTTGTCTCTTGCATTTTTTTCGTACGGAGCCCCGTTTTCGAGAAAAATGCAATTATATTTCAAGTTGTCAAGATTTTTCGAAAATTTCATAAATTTAGTGGTTCATAACTTTTTACTTAATGAACCGAAAAATCTGAAAAAAATAATTTAAAAGCCCTGTAGTTTATTTAACTTAATTCTGAATAAATTTTTGTTTTAAATTTGTTTAACATTGCCGAGAAGTTTTGAACTCAGGGTAATACACGATAAATTTTTAAATAATTTCAATTGTTTTGTAATTGCCAACCCAAAAAATTCCCCTGTGTCGTAAAATGTCAATTTAAGTATGAAAATGAATACATTTTAAACGCCTGGCCAAAAAATCCTGTGGATAACACGGCCGAAAAGTATTATTACAAGATAATAAGTACAACATACTTTCCGGCCTAGTTATGCAAATAACTATTGTTTCATTTTACATTCATTGCTTTTTGCAGACATTTTCGAAGCGAAAGATCCTCTTCAGAATGGTAGCATTAAACTGAATTTGGCAGAGGTAAGTCTCTCTCCTCCACCCACCAAACCTTCATTTCAATTTGACTTTTTTTCCAGTGGCTGAAATCGTCCTTGACGTGCTGAAATCTACGCAATTCTTGTACATAATTCCCGTGTATATTATTAAATAAATTTTTTACAGTTTTAAAAAACCAACAAAAAACAATAAATCAATTATTTTCCGTACATATTTTATTATTACTTAGTGCCACAATCGCATGGATTCTCCGTCTTCGGATTCGGTTCGGGATAACCAAACACATTGCCCGCCGACGTGTTCAAGAAATTCACATGCGCTTGCAAATTTCTAATCCTCATCTGGGCATCTTCAAAGTTCTCATTCAAATTACTGATCTGTGCCTGCATCTTTTGCCTGATCTCGTCGCGATCCTTCTGTGCCGCTTTGGCGGCCGCCCTACTCTGCGCCAATTGTCGCTCCAAATCGTTGATGTCATTCTGCAGCGCACGTCTCACCGTCTCACAGCGATCTTTGATCCTTGCCACTTGACGTGCCGACTCTTCGCGCACATTCTCCATCTGCGCTTGCAATTGGGTGATTTGATGAAGACGCGATTCGGCGATACGTTCATTCTCGTTCGCTTGCTCTTGCAGTCGCTCACATTCGCCCGTTAATCGTTTGATCTCCTCATCCAAATCGTCGCATTTCACTTGACATTCGTCGAAAAGTTTCTGTAATTGTGCCACTGCACCTGCCCCGTCTTTTTGCTCGTTTTCGTTCTTTTCCAACTCCAAAACCATTTGGTTCACACGATCTTTGTACGTTTGCAATTCTTTAGCCAACGATTCGTTATTTCTCTCTGCCAACAAATGCATCTGTTGCGCCTCTTGTAGTTTGATTTGAGTGGATTTGAGAATGTCTGGCAACGGTTCTAATTCGTGCAGTTTCTCTTGGAACTGATTTTTCACACGTTGAATCTCCAAGTTTACTTGCTCTGTTATACGGCCACTCTCCAAGTCCATCATGTCGATTTGGCGGCGCTGTTCTTCGACTGTCTGTTGTGCCTCTAAATACTACCAATCATTTAAACAAAATTCAATTGCAGTTTTATGGGAAATGTTTACTTTGTTTTTGTAGTCGGTTAACTGGTTCTGTTGGTCTTGAATCAACGCTCTCAATTCGTCCAGTTCATCTTGAGATTCGCGGAAACGTTGCTTCGCTACATTCAACTGTTGCACTAATTCGATAAACTGTTCTTTCGTGAAACCCTGTAAAAAGTCCGATTAATAAAGAAATCATTTTTGTGTTTATTTGATACATTTTAACAACGTTTTCTGAGATTGAAGGGTTTAAAAGATTATAATTCCTTGTTGATTTAATTTGCTTATTAGACCGGTTTCGACTTTACATCTTCAGTTTTTGACGAATTTTAACAACATTTAACTATATAATTAATTTAAACTCGCTATCTATTCAATCATTTATTTATTTTAAATGATTTTTTTGGGCGTACTTCCTTATATTAAATAAAAATTCGTATTCTGCTACTAGTTTCGGTTTTATTCTACCATCATCAGGCAGAAAGAGTTAGAAGAGACTAAAAACTTAACTTTTTTTTCCTGATGATGGTACAATAAAACCGAAACTAGTAGCAGAATACGAATTTTTATTTAATATAAGGAAGTACGTCCAAAAAAATCATTTACAATAAAATCTTATAACGATTACCAACAACAATTTATTTATTTATTTATTATTTTGTGCATTTTAAAATTTTAAACCTATTTATTTGTACCAATTAAATAATCAACAAGGAATTATAATCTTTTAATTAAACCATTCGTCCCCGATTGCAGAAAAGTGGATTAAATATAATCCAGGATTAAAGTGTTTTGTCCTTTATTTTAAACAAATGAAAGAAAAACATAGCAATAATTTACTCCTGGATTATAATTAATCCACTATTCTGCAATCGGCGATCAAATAAGATTAAAAAAATTTACTTCACCTTGTCATCGGTCTTGTTTTTCATCGCTTTCATCTCCTTCTCCAACTCTTTCACTTTCGCCTCACAATTCTTGACAGCTTCCTCTTTTTTCGCAGCAATCGCCTTGAATCGCTCATTGTCCGCCCTCAAACCGGCCACTTCCACCAACTTACTCTTAAAATCGTCCTGTAATCGATTGTATTGCTCTTTCATCTCCTTCAGTCGACAGTCGGGTGCGCAATCCGATGGTTGCGGTGCCGAGCACACATGTGGCGGTGATGGAGGCCTTTGGCAAGGTGACGGCACACAGGGCGGCGCTGAACAAGGCGCTGGCATTGCGGCCAACAGTTTCCGATGGTGTTCCAAATGTTTGCGCTCCTTTTGAACGGCAAGCAGCTCTTTGTGCATTTCCTTCACGTCGCATTCCATTGCGCACAGTTGCTGTTCCTTGAATTTCATCAAACAAATGAATTTTTCGAATTGTAAATTAATTTGTGCTTACCAATTGTTGAGTTGTTGATGAATATTCGTTGATTCGTGCCTCCAAATCGGCTGGACAGACACCGCGGCCTCTTCCGCACGGCATTGGAGATGGTGCAGAGCACGGTGGTGGCGGTTGTTGGGATTGTTGCAGTTTCTGTTGCAGGAAACAGTTCTCTTTGCATAACATTGCCAATTGATTCTGCAGACCGTCGATTTGTTGTTGCATAGAATTAACAGCTTGTCGCCCCGAATGTAAATTCGCTTGTAAGTGGTGACGTTTTTCCTGTAACATCTCCTCTTCGTTCTGTTAACAAACGGGATTTTATAAGAGAAGATTGGATAGTTGGGTGGAAAGTTTACGGATCCTTTTCGGCATCGAATTTTTTCGGTTTGTGGCCGTTCGGGGGAAGCGGATCGTGGACGACCGCAACGTTTTCTCTCTTCCGGCTTTTCAGTTAGGATCAGACGAGGGACATCGAAACTTCCAGCCATTCCACACACGATTACCTTCGGTAAACAGTCCTCTTTGTACTTCTTTGGGGGTTTCGGAGGGGTTATGCCTTCGAGAAGATTGGTTTGTTCAATCAAGTATTGTATACGTTTCGTTTTCTCTTCAAACAATCCCATTTGCTTTTTTAATTCGACATTTTTCTCTTCCAATTCTTTGGCTTCTTGTTCGGTTAGTTTGTCCTTTTTCAAAAGAAGAGCAATGTAATTTTTTAGATTGTAGATTATATCGCGGGTTTGTTTGGCTTGGGTTTCAGCTTCTTCGAGTTCTTTTATAAGTTCGGCATCTTTGAGATTTGGTTCTGCAGGTGCTGGTGTGATTTTCGATTCTTCCTCATCTCCCTAATAGAAAAAGCGTCATCAGTGCACTAATCTAGTGAATTTTTTACACGTTAATACTTTAATTGATGTCACCAGTTCTTCACGTTCTTCCGTTTTTGAAATTCCATCCTCGGTCTCTTGCATCATTTCAGGTATCGATTCTTCCATCTCTTCTTCCATCTGTTCTCCTTCAAAGTCCTCTTCATACTCTTCTTCTGCCATTCTTCCTTCCAATTCGGACTCTTTTATTACTTCTAAGTTGTCTTCACTTTGATTCTTCTCAGAAACAAACTGGTTGACTGCTTCAACGCTGATGGGCGAATAGAACTCGTCTTTGTTGTCCTCGTCGTCAGAAGAATTAATATGCGGTTCGATGGAAGTCAAAGCTTTAACTGAACTGTATTCAAAACGGTGATTATTCGAAAGGACCTCAGACGATTTAACAACTCGCACAAATTTCGGACTCTTCAATTGATTGATTAACTCAAAATCGTCACTGGAGTTGCGTAAACTTCTTCTGAAATACGACTCGACGTCTCCAGAATATGAAAATCGTTTACGAAATGCGTTTGTATAGTTTTCCAAAAAACTTAATCTGTTTTGGAATGGTGATGGATTACTAGGAATTTGTTTCTTATTAGCACTGTTGTTGTTAAAATTGGATACAGTAAATTTGTTACGACTCTATAGAATCAAAAAAGACAATTCTATTATAAATTTGTCACAATTAGACATATAAAAATACCTTCATACTGGATTTTTTTAGTAAGTAACGGATTTCAGGCACTAACTATTTTTAAATAATGCTCTTGAGATATATAAGACACCTTTTATGGATTTGATCGTAAAAAATTAATTCAATCGATGGTTTTCAATAATTAATGTAATAAAACTGACAAAAAAAACTTTTTGAATGAAGACACGGTGACGAGGCTAAACTAATGTGATTCTTTGTGAACCTTTTCAAATAATTCAGCCGTTACTAGGATAAAAAAACTATTGTAATGGAAAATGGGTCATTATATGGAGATCATTAGATCGGGAGGGTGTCTTCATATCATTAGAGCATTTCTTACCCTTTATTGCCCGTCATAGAGCTTCGCTACCCCCGCGTGTTTTTATTTGAATTTGAAAAATTACAGAAAACTGTTTCTTGAAGTCAGGTGCTGACTTCTATGTTTTCATTGGTGAACCCAAGGACTAAATTACAGAAAACTAGAATCAATTCATGTCATAACAGGAAATTATATATTTGTTTGATTGCCATCTGACCACTACACACTACAGTTGATTTTGACAGACAAATGCCAGGCTCTCTGCGGTTTTTAAGGTATTATTTCAATAAAATTTAATTTAATATGATTTCTAACAAACAATTAAACCACTAGAAAATAATGTTGTATATCTTTTCCATGCATAAAGTTAATATCTTTTCTCTTTTCTGCATATATAAGATAATTTGACAGAAAATTTACAATATTTTTCTAATACATATTTTCTCACTTTTCTTTGCAGGTGAAATGTAACAATGAAAATATAATTTACAGTTTATACCAACAACAATTTATTAGTCCTACAACAGCAAGAAATAATTTATTTGTCAGCTCTATGAACCGCTTTTCGTAAAAAAATAAACAAATTCTTAATTCTATTAAATAATGTCCGAAATATTCGAACAATTAGAATCAAACGATAAAAATGTTGTAGAAAATGCTAAACAAACACTACGCGATTTATTTAAAAAAGGTAAAGTATCAAAAACCACTCACATTGATCTAATGAAAAAGTTTCTTTTCTAGTCAACGAACCTTGGCTTTTAAATGGACTGTACGATCTTTATTTAAAAACAAATTCAGTACGCTATTTAGATAGTTTAGTTAGCATAAAAGAGCCACATTATAATTACCTATTCGATAAGTAAACCCAATCAATCAATAATGTGTGTACACCGATTTAAATAACTTTTCAATTCAAGGTTGCAAGGATCACTGAAATCCCAAACCCAAAAAACGGAAGTCGTTCAAGCTTTAACACTATTAGGGCATATAGTGAGAAGTCAGCCAACGTGGCTCTACAAATTGGCAGACCACAGTCTCCTTCAAGACTTGTTTAGATTATTAAAAATTGAAATGGAACTTGTGCCATTAATAAGTGCTCTTCTTGTGTTAATTGTTTTGTTGCCTATAATACCATCTTCAATGGCTGATTATTTAAGGGAGATGTTTGAAATCTTTAGTAGATTAGCTGCATGGAACTGTAATCCCGGCAAAGTGGGAGAAGATCAAATGATTCACATGCAAGTGGCATTGTATGCGTTGTTCTTACGATTGTATGGCATGTATCCATGCAATTTCGTGTCGTATTTAAAGACACAGTACAAGGATCGAAATAATCCCGTTTTTGTGCACACAATCAAGGTGATAAATGAGTGTGTTTTGTTTTTTTGTCATTAAAATTACGATTGAATTGCAGCCAATGTTGAACACAGTCCGAATGCATCCATCTTTGGTCACATCCAATGTGGACAATGAAACAACAACCGAACGATGGAAAAAAATGGGTGTACACGATGTCATTGTGGAATGTGAACGATTCTCTTTAGATCTAACTGATCGTTGTCCGCACGATACGTGTCAGTTTACGTCCGGCTTTCGATCACGTTCTGGCACAACAAATTCATCCATTGGTACACCACCACAACCGACAATTTCCCCGTTTTTATACATTCTTCTCTCTTTTATAGAAGCGCCATATCATTTACAAAATTTCATCCAATTAACATCCACATCTGTGCTGAGTAAAGAGAACTTTTTCTCGCCAAGCAGCAAATTCCACACATTCACATCATCGGAGAGTGTTCCACATGTGCAAGGGATCCATGTGGCCAATTATACGTCGCATGAAGGCTCTTCACCGCCAGAAGCGGCCATTGAAGCCACACCAGAAACCACTCCAGTGCGAGTACGAAACAATCTCAAAAACCCTCTCCACAAATGACGATTTTCTCTTTTGTTTAGGATTTAAGATTGTTGGCGAAACCGCAACAGCCACTCAACTCGAACGTTGCACGCGCTTTAACCAACTTCACCGCCAAGAAACGTCCCACCGACTCCCTAAACACCACACCGATCAATTCACAGCCGTCGTCTCCAATGCGAAAGGATTTCGCCCAGTTCACATTCCCATCGGACAGTAGTAAATCCAGCCAGTCATTGAAAGATAGAAAATTGCACAAATTAATCATCGAACGGGGACAGGCGACCGATTCTGCTGATGTGCAGAAACTGAAACACCTCCCGCCACCGTCTAGTCCATTGAGCATCAAAACCGATCCGAAAAGTCACCATTCACGCATCGATTCACCAATTAGTCAAGAGGACGAAGAGGTGTCGGCAATTGTGATGCGAAACGAACCGAAACGTCAATTGGTGCGTTGCGAGAGTGTCGCATACGACGACCTGTCGGATTTCGATGATGAACAGGAGCACGGCTCACCGTGCACCGAGGGCGGCCTCCACATGCCCAATTCCAAGTCGATGAACAATTTCGCAAAGAACATGCAACGATTACGGTACCATAGTCAATGTAATGCGGAATCGGATCGAGTTGAGACGTCGACGGGCAGCAGTCCCGGCAATTGTGTCCCGTTCACCAACAATATCACCGTACGTCGGGCGAATTCCTGTCCGGAAATGAAGAAGAGCCCGAATGTATCGACGAAAGACAATATCCGAAAGCCGTTAGATGAGACCGATGAGGAGACCATATCGGAGGACCACAATCATGCCGGAGTGAAAAAGTGTTTGCTGTCGTGCACAACGCAGACGGACAATTTCTGGCCGATGCCTTACGAGCCATTGTTTCTGGTCATATTTCCATCGATTGAGAATGAAATTAAGCCGAGTCCGGTACCGAGTCCGGCACCGATGCATTCGATGCACGACCGATACCAGCCGTCGATCTATGAAATTCTGGACAAGTATATTGAGACGGCTGTGTCGTGCAATGAGAAGGAGTCGAAGCAGAGTTTGAAGGACCATTTGCAGCTGTTGCATCAGCAATTGCTGTTTGAGCGACACAGACGGGAGACGCACGCGTACAGGAACAGGCGATTGTTGGCTGATGCGAAGAGTACACGACTTTTGGAGGAGTGCAATTCGGCATTGGTAATGGGGGTGATTGGGCGGTGAGTTTGTGTAATTTGAATTGAGTTTTGTTGTAGAGGGATCAGGTGCATTTACATCAAAAGGAGATTGATAATTTACGCAGTCAATTGGAGGCGTTTAGGAAAGACCGATCGGAGGAGGATAAGAAATATTTAACCACTGTCCATTATTGGGAGAATCAATGTAAAGCGTTGCAAGTGACTTGTAAGGAGATGAAAGAACAGAATGAGAATTTAGAGAGGAGTGTGGTGGAATTGAAAGCGAAATGTGCCAGTTTGGAGGCGGAGAAGCAACAAAGTCAATCGTCTTTGTTGGATGCGATAGCGGAAGTGAATGTAAGTGGATTTTTGCATTTCGGGGCCATAATAATCATATTCTTCATGATATCAGCGCCACGGATGGTGGTCGATTTTAGAAACATCAACTGGGTGAATTATTTGACATTAAATTAAAAATTTTGAATTAAAAACGCTTATTGTTTAAACTTTCGTACACTTTTTAACGTTTTTTTAATAATTGTACAAAGAGTGAGTTTAAATTTGAAAATTTCAATATAGAAATGTCACCCAGTTGAGGTTTCAAATTCGGTCACCGTCCGTGGCGCTAATATCGTGAAGATCGGGAATGACATAAGTCGGTGTTTGTTTTGATTTGTTGGTTGCATATTTTATGCAATCGTAAAATACAAAAAGTTACTAAAAAGTCAATTTTTCATATGAAATCTTTAAAAATGCACCGAAATGCAAAAATAGCATAAAGAAACAACTTTTGCCATAAAATGTGCCTTCATTAATATACTAATAACGCAGTTTTTACTTGTTTCAAATTGTAGATTGCCAAAGAGCAAGCTTCAGCCGGTGAAAAATTACGCGATGAATTAGAACATGCCAACAAAGAATTGCTGTTAATTGGAGAACTTCAACTCAAATACCAAGAAGCATTGAATAGACTGTCGTCGTTTCGGCAAACCGAACAGGAACTGGAATACACGAAAGAAATCTACAAGCACGAATTAAAATGTACGACAAATACTTCCATTCAAGTCGAATACGACAATTTTTTTGTTGTTTTTAGCCTTAACCCACCATTTGGAATGTAAAGTGCAACTGTTGGAGGCATGTCAACAGCGTATAAGTGAACTGGAGCAAAATATAACGCAATGCGAATCGATAATATCGTTACAGAAGCGCTCATTGAGCGGCGCGAATGAGGAGCACGATGAGAAATTAAAGGCTGTGGAAAGTAAATACCAAACACAACTTACAATAAATAGGGCATTGGAGGAACGTATATTGGAGCTTAGACAGCGTACGGAAATCAAACGGTCGATCCATTCGCCGGACACGAGCAGTTGCCATGAGGTGAATGTGACAACAACCGATCGGACTGCCGGTATTAGTACACAATCATCTCCATTGTCGGCATCATTGGCATCTTCGGATGGCAGTTTGGCGTTTCACGAAGTGAAAAACCTACAAGTAAACCGAACTCAATCTAAACTCTAGAACACCATTTGATGTTTGTTTGTTTCAGGCTATTGTGGACCAAAAAGAATCAACATCGAAACCGAAAACCAGTGGAGATGATGCAGAACTGGAAAAGGGACAAACTTCCTCAATAAAAACTGACTGATTTTTCAAGATAATTTGTATATTTAGATATTAAGAATTCAAAAAACTAGCATGTATCTGTAAAAAATGCTTTAAGGAAATAACAAAATTAACTCACAAAATTTTATACGAAAACAAATTCAAATAGTATTTATGTTAATTCATGACTTGGGAAATAATCTTTTACGAATATATATTCTAATTGTTACCAGCAAACATCTTGATTCAAGACCAAATACAGTGATCACGAATGGAATACTTATGATGGTTTAATAACGAAATTGTTACTGTTATGGGTATTTCTTGTTATAATAAATTGATTTTGAAAATGATTTTTATTAAATGTGTTTAGTATAACTGGCTTGTGGCTTTCATTCCATAAGAACAAAACAATTTGCAAGAAAATATTTTATTAACAAAACATACAGATTCCTATTTTACCGGCACAAATTGGATAAGTCTCTTGATTCTTCTTAACAACGCCACCACAAACTCTTTATCCGATTCCGGTCGGTCTTGGGACGTTTCCAGCAATCGTTTACAGAAACTGTCATTAAACAATGACACCAGACCTTGTTTCAAATTGCTTATGACGTCTGTTGTAATTTTCCATGTGGCTTCCAAACTGGACGGCAAATTCGCTAAAATCACAACTGTCTAAACAAATTCACAAATCAACCAAAATTCACTCACCACTCCCTTTCAATGCGGGATTCGATGGAATCGTTCCAAACACTTGCGGTTTCGGTATAGCACGAAGCATATAATAATCCAAATGTGCCCAAATCAAATACATACAATTCTCAATAATAAAAGCGCAATATTCCATTTCCTGTTTCTTTTTATTAAGTCGCTCATAAATCACATCGTACGCTCGTTCCCGTTTCGTTTGCAAATCAATCGATTCCCCACTCTCCTCAATAAAATGCTTCAATTCGTTCACATTCATTTCGGACACTTCTCCAATTTTCCTCGTTAAATAATCGTACGTCACCTTCTCATTGTGCTGATAATTCACTGTACTCAGCAACTGTTGCACAATTATCCCCAAAGACGGTTCCTGTTCATTCGATGTCGTATTATTCTTCGTAAAACTATTCAACAATGGATCACTTAAAGACGGATAGAAAATCACACCGACACCATTATGTTCAATGCCATTATTAGCGACCACATTCCTTGCATAACTCAATAAATTCGTCATTATTTGTAATCCGTAAATAAGACGATCAGATGTCTGGAATAAATTCGATTCTTGCACCGTATTGCTGGTTAAATGCTTCACATTTCCCTCAGATAGAATAAATTTCGATAACAAAACCAACATCAATTTCTGTATTCGATACAATTGCGCCCGATGATTCTGCACAATATTCGGATTCTCTAAAATGTTGAGCAAATCATTGTTCGCTGTACGTGCAAGAATGAATGTGACCAAAGACAGTTCCTTCAACGACATGGGCGACAATTCAACACTGCCCGATCTCAGCACCAATTCCACCACTTCCGATTGACTTAACACAAAGTACATAATCTGCGACACAGCACTACGATTCTCCGTTCCCAATGTGGTAAGCACTGCATTCGAGATATCCAATGTCGCCATCCAGATTTGCAGGTACTGCTGTTCAACCGGCGGTAAAAAGTTCTCAAACACATCTTCACGTTGCCAACGTTTCGTAATTTCCGGATGATAAGTGAACACCGTCATATTACTGAATGTCGCGTACAGTTTCTGTTCCAAAAGCATCTCCGCCCCGATTTTCGTGCTTGCCGTACGTGTCAGTAGAAACATTTTCGCCAAATACAAGTACAACGGCTTGATGGACTCCACTGACGGCTCCAACATATTCTTCAACTCCACATCCGTTGTCAACAAACTCTGAATCACATATTTCAAATATCCTTTACTCGAAATGTACTGAATCCAGCCCGCATTCCCACTCAACGATATCAAATGACACAAACAACACATTGCCAAAATCTTACAAATCTCCTGTCCACCAGTACAATCATTACACAACAATTCCACCAACTTATTACCAAACTTTAAAATCGTCTCCATCGTAAATTCCATTTGCATGCTTCTTTTATTCGAATCAATCCGTGTACTGTCCAATCGACTCACATACATACTACTCGGCACTGTAACATCGTGATTCTGCGGCTCAATTGCGATCAATTGCAAAAACGTTATCAAACTGGCATACAAATTGCACCGTAATTCCGCATCGGTCACATTCGACACCACAATCCATTCGAGTAAATTCTGTAGAATCCTTTTAAACGAACCTTGATACAATTCTATCAAATCCTCATTCAAACTGGCCTGGCTCGATATTTGCTGCAATTTCATTTCCAATGTGAAATTCTTTTTGAACGCATCCAACATTATCAACACACAACCAGATAACATTCGGGCCGCATCGGGAAATAGCTGTAAATGCACAATATTGTTCATAATATTCAACAACAATGTAACACTGATGATTTGTTGTTCGGTGAGCGATAAAATTTCATTCGGTGCAAAAATCACAATCACTTCCGCCACTTGGCGCCAAGCGTTCACAAATTGGATGTTACTCTGGCACGCTTCGTTCCGTTTATTCAATTCCAATGCATATTTCAGCACTTTCGGTATCTCCTGTGTGATGCCCTGTATTTGGCCGATCACTGCTGTTCCTTGCAACGTGCGCAACTCATCGTACAGTATTTGATGTAATTTCTTCAAATCAATCACCTTGGCGGCACTCGATTTGATTTGACACTTTTGTAAGATTGCGTTCAGTGGTTGCGTATCGAAGAATTCCCATTGTGGCATCACCACCGTCGCCACATTCAATTCAAAGTACTGCGCCAGAGTCGACATTAAATTCTCGCCGCGTGCATCCTCGTTGGACAAAATCATCGGATTCAATAACCGCTTTTGTAATACCATAAAAATACTCTGATCCGTCGTATGATCGATGGGCACATTCACCAAAAACGTTGTTAACTGCTTCAAATAGCTGACCTGTTTATTTTCACAGGCGAATTTCAGTTCGATTGCCAACGTTTTCATCAACCACGTCAATTGATTCATTTCGGACAGTCCCTTATTTATATTCCGACTACATTCAATTAAATTATCACGGAAAAACGTTTTATTCAAGCGCATAAATCGCAACACTGGCCCCGACGTCTTCATATTCGATGCCAACAGATAAACCATATGATAAACGGCCTCCAACAGGTGCGATGGCGGCGTTTCCACGAATTTCGCAGTGGCTGCATCCAATATCGAGATCATTGCATGCAAACTGGACCGTGGAAAGTCCAACACACCCGGATACTGAAACTCCGTCTTGGAAATGTCCCTTTTCAAATTAAAACCGAGCAAAAAGTGCGTCAAATTCGGCGCATTGTAATTCAAACACTGCTTGAACAGCTTCAATATCTTCAATTTCGTATTGACCACATCCTCGTCGCCCGGTGCATCCAAACACTCGACAAAACCATTTTTAATAATCGTCTTCTCTTCCTCGGACGATAACAAAATGTTAAGGAACTGATTATGTCCCACTGTTGAACTTGTGACATGATTTAAAATCTCTACAGCCACATGACTATGTTTCGGTAAACTTAATTGATAGCTCACATATTTGGCAATGTTCACACAATGATCCGGTTTACCACTACGCCGATTGATGGTCAACAGCAATTTACTGAGACTTGTCAGCAGAATGGATGTGGGCGATGAGGCCAACACACTAAAGAAACGCGGCTGCAGAATCAACGCTCGATTCAATATACTCAAACACGCCAATGTACAATCTTTAACAATATCCGGACTGGGGACGTAACTATCAAACAATCGATTTCCCTCTTCAATAATATCAAGAATCACACTGAGAAATTCCGATTTGTTGTTAAGTTGCAACATTAAATGGAAACCGGGCGGTGAATTGAACGATGCCCCGTTATTCGATGGGAAATCGGATGGTAATGGATCGTATTGAGTTAAAAACTTGTCAAACAACACCAAACACAAATTAGCCACCTCCCATTTCTCTTCACTGTTCCGATATTGTCTAGTATGGAACTTTAAAAACACGGAATTCATCACAAACGACAAATATGGATCGAAACCGGGCGGTCTCGGACCGGCTCCCAACGTTCTCGGAATACCAAAGTTCGTCAACGAGTCTAAAAGCGTTAAAAACGCACGAGTTAGCGGATACTCTTCCACTCTCGACTCGATCTCCTCCAATTCCGTTTGAATGCCTCTAGGTGCATAACTCGATGTTGTCGGTATTGTGACTAATATTTGCGACGCCTCTAAATTCTCCCACATTTGTGCCGCATTTTCCGATGATTTCGAGAGCACTGCAAGGTTTATCAACAATTCCGCTTTTAACGGTATCGGAATGGAACAGCTCACAAGTCCAAGAAGGATCGTGAGCGGAGACCAAGCGGGATGCTCACACAACGCCAATCTAGAGAACTCATCGTGTTCGGCCACAGTTCGAATTAGCAATAAAACCGCTTGCAATCCGTCCAACTCTTGGGGCGACACGCCTTTGTGGTAATTCGGCCGGTTTCTGTACACCGTATCGGCCGGTGGAGGCGCTTCTTGCCGCAAATTCGCGTAATACTGATTGAACGACATGAAGAAATGGTCCCAGGACAATGTGGGCGACAATTGCGTTCCCACCTGTTTCAGTAAATTGAAACAGTGCCGTGCCGTCTCCTGACTCGACGCCAAACCACTCAACATTGTTAAATACGGAACGAACAGAGTGGTGGGCAACATGTCCCCAGCCAGACGGATAAACTTGAACAAGGACACAGCACGCGGTGGGGCCCGATACGAGATACTCTGATTTGGATTGATATCGGTGGGACTCCAATAGTTGAGTAGAAAGTCAGGATCGACATTTTTGTTGGAATAATATTTCCCGATTGATAGCATTAAATGTTCGAAATATTTCGGTAGATTGGCGGGCGCATCGAGACCTTCACGTAAGTAGACTTGCATTGTGCGAGCGATTTCGTCGGCTTTCAGCCGCATCTCCTTCACTTTCGGGAACATAAACACAATAAAATCGCTTAATAAATTGTGGATTCGTTTACACATGAACGGCTCTTTGTACAATGTTTGATTGTCCAGTAAAATCGAGTGGATGAATGTGAACACGTTCATTTCAATCGCAGTGTCTGCCAATGTGTCTTCATTGTTGATTGCGTCTTGAAAGTGGAACGTCTGTGGGACGATTCGTAACGATGCCAGGCACAAGGACAACGCGAACGTGGCTAAGGCTTGTAATCCTTCACACGACCATTTCGGCTTTGTGGGCGAGAATTCGTTTAACATTGCATGAATGTAATCGTAATCGGAGAGGATTGGTAAGGATTGTACGATGTCGTCGTCGTCCTCCCTTGAATGCAATATACTCAAATCGAAGGCGTATAATAAAGCCATGACGAGATATAAATTCACGTCGTCCAATTTACCGGACGCTTCCTCTTCGAATTTCACCTCTCTTAAATAATTGATTAATGCGATGGTGGGTGATTGGGGCAGACCACTTTGTGCAGACCACGAGAATACAATATCGGCAAGAATGTTTTTAATTTCATTGAATAAATCGATTACTTGTCGTCGGTGTTTGGGGCCGCCTAAAGCTAAGTTTTGTTGGAGTTTTTCCAGTTCTTTGCTTAAATCCATGCCTCTGAGCAGATCGAATATGCGGTTAAACAGTCCACTTTCGCATAATTGATTTGTAAAGTCGGTTATGAAACTGGACACGTCGGCTCTTACGTTCAGACGCCACTGAGTGCCGGCACGTGCTTGCACTAAATATAATAACGAGGTGGCGAGTGCTTTGCGGCCATCGTAATAGAGTAAGATTGCCACTAAGCCCCTTGACAATGATGGGTAGTAAGGCATTTGCATTTGGGCCGTACATAATAAATCTAATGCTACATACTCGTTCATGTCGAACATATCGGAAAGGATGATTGCTTCTTGGTAGAGTTCTTTGGAGAGTATTTGGTGGCCAATACCTTTCACACTGATACCATCGATCATTCCCTTTTTCAGTTCTTCTCTGCACTTTGCATTTTTTGGCTGGAAAATGGATACTGTTGTGACAAACTGTTTTCCAAAGAGATTGTTAAGCTTACCGGATTTTTTAATAAAGATAAGAAATTTTGTTTATGTCTTTTGATAATGTTTTCTAGCTCTGTGACAGACTTGGTGGTGGTTTGTTCATTTAAATATTTCCAAATTATTCCTTTTAGTTCTTTGAAGTGGTTCCATAGGTCTTCCGAGTTTGTTATGATTGCTAGGAAAACTGTGTAAATTAACGAAACTATAATACAATTTAAACTTACAATCCTCCATGATTTAAAAACAAACTGCAACACTTATTTTATTAAAAATATAACAAATTATTAAACTAAATTAAATATTTTTCCAAGCTGATGTTTTCTTTAAATTTTAGGTTATGATGCTCTGCTCTACCGGTTTTTCGCGACTAGTTAGTACAAGTGGCGCCCCGCTCCGGTGATGGGAGAAATGTAAACTAATGGACAGGGGCTGTTTTTCTATTTATATTATTTGTACGAATAAATTTGTGCTGTAAATGTTTCTTTTTTCTTTAAAAGTGCCCTTGTGCTTATGTTGAGAACGAATTTTTAACGTTTGTACCACTTTTATATTAAGTGAAGCCCCTATACGCTGGTTTACAAATGTATCACTAGAAGTTCGCTACTTGTTCCAGCAAATCGCGAATATAAGTAGGGATTTTTGAATTTTCAGTATTTTTGATTTAAAAAAGCCCGCTAACAAAAATGATTTGCTAAGGGGTTTCAAAAACTTCGTGGAATCGAGATAATATCTATTACCACTATATTGTTGAGTATTTAATTATTTGAAGTGTATCTATATATCATCCATTTACATGAGAAACTAATTAAATTTCCATTAAGGGTATATTTCTACAGGTAGTAATTATGTATAAAAAACACAAACAACTCTCAATAATGTGACAAATATATTACATTACGGTTTTATCGTTTTATCTCTAACAACCAACCCATTTCAGCACAAAAAATTATTCATCTAGTATTGTTCAATTGTTGAACAAGAGTTAAATAGTGCGTGTAAAACAAGTTAAAATGAAGACATTCTTTTGGTTTTTTCGACCGCTTTTAATTCTAAGTAAATTAATCGGTGTCGTACCTTTAGGAAATATATTCGCTTCCAAGCCTAATGATTTAACTCGGAGTTTTTGGGCAAATTTATATTCCGCAATTATCTTCACTACTTCCATCGTTGGAATTTATTTTTTAAGTAAGATGGGATTATCCTTGGATGATAAAGATCTTCCAAAAATATATTTAAATTATATTGTTATTTTAATAATTCTTCGATCGATTATATGTTTTGTACTTTCTTTTCGAAATGTAAGCAAATTCCCTATTCTTATACAATTATTAGACATATTCGATGTTAAAAGAGAATCCATCCTAAAAAGTAGAATGAACACATTTCTCCTAAAATTTACTGTAAGAACATTATTGCCCATTGCCGCCACCATCATCTTATTCTATTTCACAAGTAAAGAGACAATTGGTCTTTTTGGAGAGGTCTATCCAAACAATACTGGCCTTTTGATCTTTGGTAACACTCAAATAGCTCCATATCTCTTTGGATTTCTCAGCATTTGGCAAGTGATTCCCTCAATCTTGTATTTGTACATTGCAATTACGCTCGTGTTAAACTTCGAATTAATCAACAGAACCTTAATAAAGAAACACTACATAGGAAATTACTTCTGCAATCATGCAACTTATGATCAAGCCATGGGACATACATTAGAAGAAATCAGATATTTCCACAATTTATTATCAGAATGCGTGTGTAAATTGGGAAATCTTTTCGGTAATTTGATGGCCGTTGATCGACTGGTTGTAATGACAATGCTGGTTTTTAATATCTCCGTCATTATTAACGGACACGAAAAAAATGATCATCTCTTATTCGTTACAATTTTAAACGGAATTCAAGTGTTGGCAATCATATTTGTATCAGACAGAGTCAAACAAGCAGTAAGTGTATTTTCATTCCAAAAACACAGAAAATTTACTTTAATTTTCAAGGGAAATCACATCATTGACTTAATTCACGGCATTCCACTGTCCTCCATCGACCCAAAATCCCAAAACGAGGTAAGATTCCTTCGCTTCTCGTCTACAAAACAAATCAACAACTTAATTTTCAGATAAGGATGCTTATGATCCAGTTATCAGTTCGTCCAGTTGCAATATCAGCAGATGGTTACTTCACAATCGACAAAACTCTGCTTTTAACTGTAAGTAGAAAACTCTTCTATTCGATTTACGCATTTAATGTACAAAAAATAAAATTACAAAGTTAATAAATAAAATCTCATATATGTATATATACAAAAACAAAGGTGGTAATTAAAAGATTTTCGAGTCTATGAAGAAAACAAATATTAACAACAATTAAACAGTAGACACCCTTCGACACTGCACAATACTAAGAAGTCTTTTACACAATTTCCTCTTTTTCGGTTTCGGTCTACACCATCTAACACAATAATACAATACTAACAGTGTTAAACAAACAAGAAATGTCGTTGTAACATCAAAATTTTCATTTCTATCCAACAAATTGTCCGTATTCTTTGTACGCCAACTCCATTCAATAAATTCCGCATTATTCTCCATCCCAGATGCATCTATAAATAATCTACCATTAATAATAAACACATGATTCTCTAAAATATTCAACACCCATTACCTTTCAATGCATTCTCCGAATGTATTGGCAACGGTACATCTTCAATAAGCGACAACAATTTCTGTGACTGATACAAATTGCTCGGTGCAGACACATTCAACGGCTGTGGTTGTGCCCAAATTAAATGCGGACACTGTGGCAGTGGTTTGGCATGTGCATCGCCCAAATTCCCTTGCAACACCTTCGAATACCGATACAATCGATTCCCCTCCATCCGAACAGGCACCTCACTCACCACACTCTTCTCCCAATTCACCATTTCATTATTCTTAAATATTGTCGGTAAATGCATCGTCGACGTATACTCCAACATTGCATTCAACATCCAGAAACACGCGTGCTCCAAATGACTGCTATCAATACAATTCGAATCACCATACACAATAATCCGGCCACTTTTCTCCGACGATTTCGTTTGCAACATGCCCAATATCGGCACATCAAATCTACTCTCATCGTTCATCCCCAATATTTGCACACCCTGATCTTTTAACATTGCCGACACAAGCAGACCACCGCTTGGAAACTTTTTAATACTCGTCCCAGACGCAAAGTACATTTCATGGTCATTCAATTTAAAATTACCCTCAAACACACGGTCCCCAAACTGGATACCCCAAGAGGCCAATAAATCGTTCAATGCCGGCACATTGGCACCGCCCGTATCCGGCATCCACCATTGCCTCGTATTCTCATCATAAAATTTCACTTTCTGCATTATGGTCACATTGTACCAATCGGCGAACACAATCACCGACAGGCCCGCATCCACGTCCCGTTTCAATTTGTGCAACTCCTCCGGGAAATATTCCTCTTCCGGATCAACAATCAACAATGTACCGTACTGCGATGCATCGAAGCACGTGAACGGCGATCCCAACACTTCCACATAAAATCCACCGTTCCTGAGATTCTGATACATGTCCTTGAAATTCGTATGGATATGATCGCCATTCCAATCCAGCGGGTCGTTTTTCATCTTTAGATTATCTCTGGGGAAATAGCCGGGCGGATAACGTAAATTATGATACTGATCCCACAGGATTCGCTTATGTCTCGGCGGTGTTGGAATGATTTTCGCCCGTATTGGAAGACTCACCGTACTCTGTCTCGGCTCCAGTTCGCCATTAGCCGGCGGTGATTCAATTGTAATTGAAATATGGCCGTGTGCAAGGCCCTCGTACGATTTCCCATCAACTGTCACCGACAAACTCACCGCCAACCATCCACTCCAAGGCCACAACAATTCCGAATAGGAAATGGCCACATCGAGAAATTGGCCTTGTTGCGGCAAATACGGATGCCACAACGGTTTGCCCACAATCTTCCCCGATACGCCTAAACCGTTCAGTATTGTGATATTCGCGATTATCGGCAATGCGCCGTAATACAATGGCTGTGTGCAATACGGCCACATGTACGGACATTCGGTGAGATCAATGTAACTGGGACTTAGACTCGCTTGCGGTTTGTAGTTGCTTAATATTTGATATGCTTTGATCAAGTTGAGCTTACCGTGGCCCTGTTCGAACATATTCACGCCGGGCAGACGTCTAGCTGATGCCATGAGCGCCTGTTTCATGCTGGCCGGATTGATATCGTCGCCACGGTGCAAGACACCGCTTGCCAACAGTGTGACAGCGCCAGCAACCACCGGAGACGCAACACTCGTACCGGACAGTGTTCGACAGCCGCCTTTAATATGCGATCCTTTCACTGCCGAACCGTAGGTGACGATGTCGGGCTTCACGCGACCGTATCCCTGCGGCAATTCCCATGTGGTCATGCCGCGCGATGAGAATTTCGCAATTTGGTCCTCGAAATTGATGCCACCAACGCCAATCACGTCCATTTGATCGGCGGGATTGTTTAAAGTGCCATACAATGGACCGTCGTTGCCAATTGCCGACACCATTATCACTTTGTTCGCCGTCAATTCCCACACTTTGTCCACAAATGGATGATCTTTGAAATCCGGCCCACCAATACTCAAATTGAGTACATTGATCTTTTTCAGAATGGCATAATTGAAGGCGTCTAAGAACCACGACGTGTACGACACTTGATTGTTGGTGAACACACGGAAAATGTGCAGTTCCGAGTCCGGTGCGAAACCGAGACATTCTTTGCTCGACGCAATCACACCGGCAACAAATGTGCCATGGCCTAAACCGTCGTCGAATGTTTTCTCGTTGGTCCAGTTGGTGCGTTCTTTGATTTTGCGGAAATGTGGATGGGTTTTTGATAGGCCCGTATCGAAGATGGCCACTTTGATGCCTTTACCGGTGATGCCCATGTTCCATAAAGAGTCCGCTTGTAAAACGGAGGTGATTTGTCGGGGAATTGCTCGCAATAAACGTCGACTAGTGTGTCGGCCAGTGGCTTGCCAGAATTGATTTTTGGAATTTAAACTAGTCCTACCTAAACGTATAAATTTTAATGTTCTAGATACCATCCGTTGTGAGGTGATTCGTTTTATGGCTGGGTGCTCATTAAGTGCATTTAAACCTTCCAATTTGTCGGCGTCTTCCAATAAGACAACATCAAAGTCACTTGGATAATCACTAGCCGGGTTTTCGCGATCCAATATCTTCCAATTCCGTATTCCTGAGCCATTTAAAGCGGTGTTTATGTAATTGGCACGGGCCTGAGACTTGTAGTAACCATTAAACATAACAATGTACTCATTTTCGATTATTTTCGAACTGTATTCTAATTCTACGTGTTCTGTTGTTAGGTTACAACATAAAGGCGATTCTAAATTATCTTCTGATACTATCTCATTGCTATTTAATTGAAGCGTGGTACTAACAGATAAACATAACGCAACAATTAGGAGTTTTGTGAAAAAATGATAATTTAACCTATACATCTTCATTAGGTTTCCACTTATTTTTTTTACGTATCATTTTTCTCACTCACCGAATAACTGATAAAAGACTTTTAATTTATCGCATTTCTCACATTTTTTTTGTTATTTTAACACTATTTTTTAAGTAATTTAACACATGATCTTAAACAGTGTTCGTAATAATTGACAAATTTGACACTACTTGAGAAATTTTAATCAACGACAAATGATGAAAAGTCAGGGATTTCAGTTGGCAGCAATGTAAGAAATAGAGAAAAGAACAGAAAAGGACGTCTTGGCTTACTTATAGGAACGTAAGATGTAATGTTGGTTGCTTAATTATTTATTTAGAACAAATAGTTCAAATAATACACCTTTTAGACTTTTGAACTACAGTACGAATTTTCAATTTAACTTTTTTAAAAAGGAGTTTCCCGTTTCTTTGGTACTCCAATTTACCTATTTAAACGGATTTTCCCGTTTATTATTATACATAAAGAAGTTTTAAAAGATCATCGATCTTAATTATTTTTTTTTTAATTTCAGACAATGTCATCAATAGCCACATACCTTATTGTAATCGTACAAATCATTGACGACAATAAGGATTACCAAACATGTTCCAATAAATCAACATAAATAATATGTACATTTTTATACAAACAAATAAAACTCTTAATTACAGCTTGTGCTTTTCTTAATTAATTCATAGTTATCATTCAATTTAGCAAAGTAAGTCGGCACAAGACCTGACCGACCCTTTACATGAATATCCCCTCTAAATTCCAGCTCATATCCATATTTCTCCACCATATCTGCAGTATCACCAATGATTTGGATCCGATCCACAGTTCCAGTACTATCCATTCGTGAAGCCATATTCACCGGATCTCCCCAAACATCGTACAAAGGCTTTTTCGAACCAACTACCCCAGCCACAATTGGTCCATGAGCAATTCCAATACGTAATTTTATATTGTGAAAGCATTCTTTGTTCAATTTTTCAGTTTGTTTCATTATTTGTGTAGCAAATGCTAACAGAATAATAATCGGTGAATATGACGCATGTATTTCAACTTCATTGGTATTTTTCGGATTCAAACCACATACAGCCATATACGTCCATTTGGACATTTTAATTTTCTCAATTTTTCCATTAAACTCTTCACTTCGTAGAATCTGAAAACATACAACACAAATTAACGCTGATTTATACAGGGTGTAACTGCTCGATTGAGCAAAAATGAAATGACAGATTCGGGGGGTCACCCTGAGTCGAAAACTCATTGAATGGAAATGCCTCGTTGAGGAAATACAGGCCATCAACTTCTTCGGCATGTTAAATAAAATTTGTAACAAGAATTTATAAAGAATTATATTATATAGCCTATACTGATATTAAAATAATTTTTTTAGATTTTTCGGTTCATTAACTCAAAAGTTATGGACCGCTAAAGTTTAGAAATTTTCGAAAAATTTTGACAAGTTCAAATAAAATTGCATTTTTCTCGAAAACGGTGCGTCGTACGAAAAAAATGCAAGAGGCAAAAAAGTTTCCTTATTAAATTTGCCATCCAATAAACTCAACAAAATTGAAATTCCACCACCCCCCAAAAAATAACAAAAGTGTTAAGCCACCCCCGGGCCAAAAAGTCATGTTGGCGGTGACCGATGTTTCTCATATTTTACACGAACATTGTCCCCGATGACCTAAGTAAGTGCACCAAATTTGGTTGTTCCAATTTATTTCACTTAGAAGATATTTGAAAAATGCGAGATTTTTTAAAGAACTTTAAAATCTCCGTTAGGAAACGTTTCCCAGAAAAACGGAAAAAACCATTCGACTCAGAATTCGACTTCCTCAATCTGCCATTTCTTTTTTGATCAATCGAGCAGTTACACCCTGTATAATTTATTTATCTATTTTATTACTCTATCATAATCTCCTATATAATTATTGATCAACATCAGTGTTTCAGTTTCATCCACAGCATCCTTATCTTTGTCATTTATTATAATCGATGCAAACATCACAGCAACATTTGGATGAAACTCATGGTACACTTCCTCCATATCGGTTCCAGCTCGGTCCAAATCCAAATACTTCTCAGCAACATGTTCAGGTAAAATATTATTTAACAACTCTTTGTTAATCATATGTAAATCTTTAACTCTCGCTTTACTCTCTTTCAGATTTTCTCCTGTTAAATAATCAAGTCTATTCATATAATCAGTTTGACGATCGATTAGATGTAAAGTGAATGTTAAAAATGTAATAGCCAAAATGTGAGCATATTGCGGTTTTAGTCCATAATTGAAAGTCTCATCCCTCTGAAAATTCATTCAGTTAAACATATACAACACCTTTTAGTCCTTATAGACAACCTTATAGAAGTCATCCGTAAATGTCGTTACACAATAACTGTAAACCACCGTAATAACAGCAGCATACAAGAATTTGATCCATATCGACGCACGTATGAACAAAAATGCCATAATTATCGCAAGCGAACATGTTTCGGTCATATGCTGAAAGAAAACATTTCGAAATCTGTTAGAAATAAATTATATAGTAATTCATACCCAGGGAATGGCGCATTTCGTCTTTAAATTCGCATCCCTCGTGTGGAAATGGTTCACAAGCAACGACAACAAACTGTCCCTAGAAAAGGATTGTCTTTGTCGAGGCGAGTCCACTTCGCATTGAATTATTTCCGATAGTATATACGAACTAAACACAACGATCACCACTGAATAAATTAGTAGACGAGCCCAGAACGTGTTGGAAATAAACTGCGATGAATCATAGAAAAATCTCAATACACTCTTCTGTGGCACTTCGTCCTTCATCCACGGATACACGTATCGACTCCACAGAAAATACGTCCAAGTGAATGGCAGTAGCAGGAAAATAACGACAAATGTTACGTAAAATTCCCACGACTCCCAATTCCATTTGACCAATGTCAGATTTTGTATAAGAAATGTACAAATTAACACAAACAAATTACTAAGTAGGTAAAATTTAAATAACGGATCGGGCTGTTTTAAATAGTCAGATTCCTGTTTGTATGTTCGAAAACATAATAAATTGTTTATCTCTTGTATTTGAAAAAACTGCCTGCAAATAAAACACTCATATAAAGTGTACAAGATAAAAAAAACATTAGGGAAAGTACCGATATTTTGAAAATGATAATTCGTTTATTGTGTTCGTCATTTCGGCGTTCACCTCTTGAGACATTTCCACATGCCTTTTAATATTCGTGTTCATAAATGCTGTTCTTCGTTTCAATCCTTTGGAATATCGGGAATCTCGTTTTAACGAGCCCAAATGACTGGGACGCCGATAACTTTGTATGGATATCTTTCCTTCGGGGATTTCCTCTAATATTTCATTTTTCATCGCTGTATCTTGATCAACAACACTCTTTCGCAACTGTGACAAGAATCCCACCGAACCGCCGCTGTTATTAGATGTGCGCTTTTTGAATATCGACGGTCGAGGCCCATTTGGAACTGAATCATTATTGATTTCAACCTTTCTAGCCCCTTCCTGCAAGATTACACAAATTTATCAGAAAACAAATACTTGTAGGAATGTAAGTACCTTAGGTGTGACTAGATACGTTTTTATTCCATTCTGATAAAATAAAGGAACGGTATCTCCTTTATTCGTCGCTTGTATGTCATAAGATTTACTAAGAAGCTCCTTAGTCTGTTCTGTAATATGTACTTTACTAAAAATTCCATTAAAAATAACACATTCAAACACAGTTTATGCCATATATTACCCTGCCTCGCCCTCCGTTTCCATCTTATTCGCAATATCCACATCCTTCGACCAAATATCGAACTGATACTTCACTTGTCCAATAATGCCACTAATCAAATTCCCGGTATGTATTCCGATTCTCATGTTAATATTCAATTGGCGCTTCTTTCTCACTTCCGCAATGATCGAAATCATTTGTAAACCGAGATCCACACACGCTTCCGCATGCTTCGGATTCGGATCTGGAGGCAAACCGGACACGCAATAATAACAATCGCCCAGAAATTTGATTCTTGTTACATTCAGGAGCATTGAAGCATCATCAAAACTGCCGAACAGTTCATTTAACGTGTCCAACAGGTCGATGATGTGCAATTTGGTGGTCATTTCAGTGTAATTGACAATATCAGCGAATAGAATCGTAACATTTGTGTGTTTTTCAAGTAACGATTTACTGCAAATACATTTAAAATTGAAGAATGATTTTATGGATGGCAGAGTTACTTACTCAAACGGTTCAAAAGTTACATATTTCTTCGTTTTTATCGTATCTAAATTTCTCAAGTGATGTTTTTTCACTTTGCTTATAATATTAGGTGGAATAATACTGGAAAGTAGTTGGTCTTCTTGTTTCTGTTCATGGCTTATTTGAAATTTCGATGAGATGCACTCTCTTCTATCCAGAAAACTTCGTCGTTTTACAATTTCATTTAAATAACGGAAATTTATACCTAAAGCGTTAATGCAGACCAAATATAGCATGTCCGACACAATTCTTCGCCATAAAATGTGGTCGGTACTATTGGAGTACACAATTAAATAAAGTGTCAACAAATGGCCAAGTGTTATAACACTGCCGACAATAACCGTGTATAAATGATCTTGAATATTTAGGAAAATGTAACAAAATAGCAATAAATGTGTTGTGTATGCAGGACGAAAGTGTCCGTTGTTGAGGAGTTCATGGTAAATGGGTACAATAAAATTCATAAAAATAATAACACCGAATGCGGGATACGATAAATACATTAAATTGCCCAATTTTCTAATAAGCAAATCAATAGTAAATATTCCGATCAGTGATAGAACGCCAATAATTGCATATAATATAAGATCTGGTAATACTGTTGAGATATTTGCCTAAAAAAGACCACCATGTACTTTGCAGTGCACCAAAACAAGTTTAAAACTTACATTCATATTGTAATTACTAACAAGTAAAATTATAAAGTGGGTCACACTTAAACAGAATTGTAAAATGAGGAATAACGAGAAATAACCATGACTTATTTTATCTGTATACGGTTTATATAATTCTGTTAAATTGTACGACTCAAATTGGCTCTGCAATGAAAGTTGTTTAAGAAAACTCGACTTGAATTCATGCATGAACGTACTCGTAAATACGACAATCGCCACTGTTTTTCTTGCGAACTTTGCGGCTCCTGATCCTCATTTTCAAACTCTTCCGTTTCCATCTCAACAAACGCATTTCCATCCATTTATACAAATTCGATTTTAGTTGCGACAATTAACATAGATTAGATATTTCCAAAGTAAATAAACATTCTTCATCAAATACTGAAACAAAATATTTCAAAATTCACAATACATTCCAGTTTCGCAAAATCTTTACAGATTTTAATCGCTTGGCGAAATGTTATCATCCTACTTAAACTCTCAGGAAATTTGGATTATCAACCTACCAAGCTAATTAATCATATATTTCTGAGGCAAGATAAAATACCAACAATTGTTGCAAATTTTTGATTATTCTAGAATTTATTCAACATACCGACATTTGATATTCTTACGACTGTTACTTCCATCCACACTTTACAACTTGAAGAACCTTGTCACTGAATTCAAACTGAACAACTCAATCACAGACACATTTACATAAAAACACGATACTTCCCAAAAAAACTAACAACACATTATAGAAAATCAAAAATGCATGTTAGAAATGCCGTAAACTGACTGCGGAGTGAATCAACTATGAAACGATCTTACTAAAAAGATAATATGGATAAGGATAACTACATATTTTACTTTTAAATAGGATTTTTAAATTGATATGTTATCATCAATTTATTTAAGATTATATAAAATTCATCGGTTTGCACAAAACAATTTAAGTATTTGCAAGTAAAACAATTTCAACATATTTCAAATAGAAAAAAAGAGGTCAATATTGAACTAGTTGTAACAATATACGAGCAAATTTAATTGGAAATAACAATTACAAAAGTATGTATATGTTTTTATAAATTAAATATAAAATTAGGTACAAGCGATTAATATTATCATTGGAGAAAATCAACTGAAATTCAATTATTTAATGATCAACAAAAAACACATTTCCAATTCATAAACTTTGAAAATTATAAAATTTTTATAAACCATTTGGTAGTACGTAAATAAAAAAATTATAATACCTATGTCATAAATAACTTTTGTATCGCTTCAGTAGCTTCTGGTCCCAAGGAAGACACCGACTTACCGAACTCTTCAGAAAAATCTCTATTTATAATTTTGAGGAATTCAATCAGCCTCATTTTCGTTTCTGGAAATTATTTAAACATTCAACATTGTAAAAAATCCTACAAATCAATTCATTTACCATCATTTGGCGTTTGTTCCTTATAACAAATATGTACCAAAATATTTATCACTTCCGATAAATACTGTTTTAATATTTGATTGCCTTGCTGATACAAACTAAAGAAACAATTAATAACAGCCTCATTTTCAGCAAAATCGTCACGTAATGGCAACCGTTGTAGAAACGCTGGAAACACCTACAAACACCCGCAATTAAAAGCGACCAACTCTCGAAAATCAATTAACGAAAATACCTGATCCAACGGAATTCCATTCGCATTAACTATGATCATTTTCGCTAAAGCACCGCAAATATTGTCTAATGTTCCTGCATGTGATTCTTTTGTCACAGCCACAGAGAGAGCTTGCAAAATTTCCGGATATTTACCAAACACTTTCTCTTTTCCATGTAAAATCATTTCACCCAGTCCAAATATCGCATTGTTTCGTACTTCATCAGCCGAATCTCTAGCACCAGTCAACCACAAATGTAATAAAGTTGGCACAAATTTCTCTACATATAAACTTAATGATTTCATACATTCCGCCAATGTTCCATACGCGAATGAGCGCTGTGACAAACTGTTTTGTTTCTTCTAAAAATACAGATTCACATAAAAAAAAGTATATTCAACTGATTTTCTTACAGTGCGTGTTGTCATCAATTCCAATACATTTGGAAAGTACGATACGAAATCGTCTGGTGTTATAGCAGCCGCAAATTTCGGTATTACATCACCAGCAGACTCTAAAAGTAATTCATCTCCTTCCGACTCTGTTTCATTCTCATCCTCGTCCATATTGGGCGTTTCATCGTTATCTTGACAGTACGTCTTAACAAAAATCCATTGAAATTAAACACAAACATCACATGACAAGTTTCTCACCTTAAATTGCAGTACGTCAATCACACAATTCATGATTGCTTCACGGTGTCCCTCACCGACCAAAACATCCCCCTTCACTTCCTCCAACAGTGTACCGAACGCATCTAAACAAAGTATCACAATACTTCGTTCCTCATCAACACGAATCAATTCCGCACACTTGGGTATAAACATTTGCAATGCTTTATATAAAGCATCTTTCGTTTCGTTCGTATTAATTTCATGTAAAGTGACACAAAATTGTAACAACGCTTCTACCGACACTTTACGAATATCATCTTGTGGATAGTTGATTAATTTGAGTATTTCCTCAAAACTCTTCTCAATATACGGCAGAAATACAACTCTATAATCAATACATTGCGATTCTTTCCAATCAAATACAAACAATTTTCCTACCCTGTATTCAAGCAAATTTCCTTGAGGGCCAAACAAGCCTGTTCTTTTTCCTCATTGTACGAATTCTCAACCGAATAACGACACTGTGTCGAATCCGCACTGGCCGATGATGAGGCATCATCGATATCCTCCTCGTCTGCGTCTTCATCTTCCGACAAATCACCATACAGATTCACTTCGTCCTCTTTCTCCTCATCATAATTGACCTGCAGTCGGAACAACGTTACAATTTCAACGAACAACAATCACATTCAATGCACAAACCACAATTCCTTCACTACTCTGAATGCTATTAATCATCTGTTCGACAACATTTGGTAATACTGGACCAATCTCCCCTTTTAACACAATCGCCAGAGCGGCAAACAAACCGTACACGCTCTTCCTCACATCGGGATCATGCGATTGATTCAAAATTCCTAACCCTAACTCAAGCGACTGTGAAGCTAACGGTCGAAAATTATCAGCACCAATAAATTGAGCAACAACCGCAAGCGATTCTGTAAATCAATCATCAAATACACTCGTCACCAACAAATCAAACCCTCATACCAATAGCATAACACTGCAATTGATGTATCTCTAAATTCGGATCGGAATTTATATAAACATTGAGCACTTCAATGATTTTCGCAAAATACTCCATCAGTCCCTCTTTCACAGCACTCGCAACGGAACCCAACAGACTCAATGCGACTCGCTTCAATTGCATCGACCAACCGTTCGGTTCAAGTGCAACAAACAATCGGTCCATCAATGTGGGCAAATATGGCATTAAAGCCTCCTCCAAATTCTCACAGAACGTTTCCAATGCATAAAACAATCGACCTAAACTGGGCGGATCTTTTTTCTCAATTTCCATTTGTGCGAAAATTTGCGATAAACATTCAAACAAAACCGGCAGCAATTCGGCTGCATATTTACTGATTTCCGGTTGTAAATGTTCCGCAAATTGGCCTAAAGCGAACAGGGCCGCATTCCGTACAACCGCATTCGGATTGTGTATCGCCCCACACACAAATTTCAAAAACTGTTCCAAATATTTATTGCGAATGTACTCGGAACATCCCTCCGCCAGTACGGCGAGCGATAAATAAGCGGCCTTTTGTGCGTAAATGTTGTCATTGAGAATGACCGTCTCAATTTTGCTTAGAATGCAAGGCACAACTTTGTCAGCGGGAATATGCAATGCGAGTAGATCTAATGTTTGGGTAGCTATTGTGGTGGTGGTGAATTGGTCCGGATCCCCGAGGAAATACTCTTCCTGGCCCTCATCGTCCGGTGGCTGGGCCATCAAACGTAACAGAATCTCAATCACCGGTTCGACTAATCGATTCTTTTGTATAACTTTCCCTTTGGACCTAATCAACCAGCCAACAACACTGATCGCTTTAATCTGAACAGTTGTTGGCATGGAATTGTCGCTACCAATTTGAAGGCACATTTCAATTATTGGTTTTATGTGTGGCACAATGATTACAACTGCATATTCAATCAACTCTTCCAACAGTTCGAAAATTTCACAGGCTCGTTTCTCGTCTTGACTAGAAAAGGCGTGGATTATTTGTAAAATGCGAGGCATCAGGTTTTGGTAGAGATTGATCATTTGTTTTGTTCCTTTTAGGACTGAAGCAATGTTCTTCATTGTTATTAAAGTGTAGTAGTTTACATTTGAATATGGTTCAGAAGAACTGTTTAGGATTGTTGTGAAGAGTGCAGCAAATGATTGTACATGAACAGAATAATTGACGTGAGATATTTCGGTCATAATGGACAACGTATACATTCCCAGCTGTAAAATCAATTTGTTTTTTCAAAGGGTGTGGTCTCCTATTTTTAAACGTACCTCTCTGTCGTACTGATTGTCACAACTGCATAATGTATGGATGAATTGCAACAATTCTGGCCACGATTTGTCGGGGAATTCATATTTGCCCAACGTTCCAATAAATTGTGCTATTGAATTTTTCACAGCCTTTTCCGGTTCGTTAACTAGCGCTTGTATCATACCCTGTTTTATTCTGTAAGGACAGTATGGGTAAAGATTTGTTTAAGTGTTTGATTTTGTCACTGGTCCTACCTATTTCTAATGTCTACGTTCAATTTTGTCCAGTGACGTTTTCGACCAAGTCTACGTCTTAATATAACAGCCGCTGTTTGTCGAATTTGCGGACTTTGCGATGTTACAATAACATCGCATAATGCAAGCACTGCTTCTGGTTTCCGAAATGCTTCTTTTAATTCTAGTGTTGCCTGAAATTCAAATAAAACGCATGTGAGTTAGGTTAGGATGATTCAAAATTGAAAAGAAAATTTATGTGTACCTCTTGAACAGTTTTACTGTTGGCCACTTGTAGTTTCATCAAAATCGCTTCCATTTTGACTAAAAGTAACAACAATTTAGGAGTAGTATATTGAAATTAATCAACTGTATGATTTTTAACACTTAAATCAATTTAAAATGAAATTAAACATGGGATACCATGAGCGGAAGGAAATTGTCAATGTCAAAACTTCAAAAGTCAAATAAAAAGGATTCTGTAAAATGAATATAGGAGTAGAGAAAGTGCTGCCTCTGATGGATTTGTTGTCGGCATCTAACGACTAATCATTAAGTTAATTTGTATTTTTTTACAGAAAACTTTTGCTGATTTGGTGGTAGTTTAAATTTTGAATGGAAAATGGAAAATTGTTGGTGGATTCAGAAAATTTAGCTTATTTAGTGATATTAAGGAGGTTTGTATTAAATGCAAGGTATAAACAGAGCCTGTATTGGTGTTTTGAAATTTGCCATTCAATGACCTCAACAAAATTGAAATTCCTCCACCCCTAAAATAAATAACAAAAGTGTTAAGCCGCCCTTTGCCAAAAAGTCATGTTTGAGGTGACCGAATTTTTCTAATATTTTGCAGAAACATTGCTGCTGATTACCTAAATAAGTGTACCTTATTTGGTTATTCTAAGTTATTTCAGTTAGAAGATATTTGAAAAATTCGATATTTTTTAAGAAGTTTGAGGGCCTATATCTTCGTTAAGAAGGCTTTCCGAAAAAAAATCAACTAAGGTTTTGGCTCAGAATCTGTAATTTTCCTATAGCTCAATCGAGCGTTTACACCCTGTATATTAGCCTGTAAGCATAAGAGAATTTTCGAAAGTTTCAAAAATCTAGTTGTAAAGAAATTTTTGTTCTTGCGCTTGAATAATTTCAACCGTTTATCTTCCACTTAATACACCGTCGAATCTATTAAGATACAGTGTCTTAGCCTCTTAACTAAATAGGTAAAAGTCTTCTGTTTATCTCAAGTAGGTAAATTGTATAGGAACCAGATTATCTCATATATTTATGACCACAAACGATGCAAAATTAAAGAACACTTATGGCTTATATAGACGTCTGGAGGAGGAGGATGTGTAGGAAAACAAACCGCCCTTATCGTAATATGTTAAATCTTCCAAACACTTCATATTTCAGGCCCTTGATGACTTATTTGAGGAAATGATAATCAGAACAAGTCAGTAGCTGGGATATTAGTTAAAACATGTTTACATGTTTAATAAAAAAGTTTACACTTTTATCTAAAAAGCCCAATATATTTAAGGGGAATCTATTTATACAAAATTGAAAATATGTTTGGTATTTTGAAAAATGATTTCGATTATGTGCTTACTTATTGTAGATGAATGTGCATCTAATTTTAATGTTAAAATGGGCCTCTATAAATAGGGCAATTGAGTATTAGTGAAGCACAAAAAGAGGAGCAAAATGTGTAATTCAGAATACAGAAGAACATTTCATAAAGTCAAAGTTACGAGCTGACGATGATGGCACTTTAGCAAGCGATGAAATCTTGTCTGTGATTAATTTAAGCGGAATATTGCATCATAATAAGGAAAAATTGAATCTAATTATAAATAACTCGATTTTCTAATGTGTATTGGCTTGATAATAATAAACAATTTTCCTATTCGAAATAAATAAACTTGTGTGAGCGCGACAAAATTGAGAAGGTACTTAGTAAAGGGTCCAAAACATTAATTAGAGTATCTCGAGATAATTTATAGCTTATTTTTAAAAAGTGTGTCAATGGATAAGATTCAAGTATGTGCAAGTATAGAGTTTGGTCTTAAAAATTCATTTCTTCAAGTGCACCCCTTTCTGTTGGCTTGCAGACGGATTTGTGTGTGTATAAAAAATTACTGGTTAAATTGAGAAAAGCACAAGATTGAATAAAACGCCTTGTGTATACACAGTGCAGTTAATGGTTTCGTGTAGGTCAATATAATCATAATTATGATATATTGAATGCATTAATGCAGTTTTCGTCTGCCTTCAAGAAATTCCATTCGACTTGAAACAAAAAATTGTCAATCACTTTTTTGTGACCACATATTCCATAAAAAAAATCCCACTATATTAATTCTGATGATTTTAGCAATCACAAGCTATATTTAAAACTGATGATCTTCTTAATTTGGTAACAATCATTTATTTTTAGTGTAACAATTTCCCTTTTATGACACTGAAGCCTCACAACCGCAGAATAAAAACCGAAACCGATTTGATAAATAAAAACCGGCTGAGATTGATCTTTTTATTTGTTATCATTGCGTTTGATGCATATACAATGTCATGTTTTTGCGTATGCGGTCAATCCACTTGAATGTTATCAAATTCAGAGAAAAGTCTATTACTTTCACAAGAAGTTTTCCGTTTTGTTGAAAATCACGTACACCATCTGAATTGTGTCATAAATGACCGAATAGGAAATGTTTCCGTGAAATGACCAACACTCCACCTTCCAATATTCATAATTTATTTCATATTATTACACTCGAATATTTACAAGTTAAAAATTCAAAGGGAATACAATTTAATGAACAAAAACACATAATTAAAAACTAAATAAGATTAGCATAGATTTATATACAGATTTCATTCTTTGGATAACAGCTGCATGAAATAATCCTTAAATTACATATTATATTTAATTGTATTTTCATAGAACGGTGTATTCGCTGTTGGCGGTGATGGAATCGAAGGCGATTGTGGCGGTGGTGTAAAGTACGGTTTCCGTTCCGACTGCATTTGCTGAATATTACTAGTTTGCCTCATCACTAAAACAGAAAAAAAACCGTCCTGTATCATTATAATATCGCATTTGTTCTGTCGTCTAAATGTAAACATGGCAATAAAATTCTTTTATAGAGGGTTGTATGTGTTCGTCCACAAAGACAGAAATATACCACCCAGAAAGCGACGCATTACGTGTGTCTGTCACTTTGACGGCATGTCACCTTCTCCAATTACAGAGCAAACATGCGAGGAAATGTCGAAAAATTGTTACTTACAATTATCGGTTGACGATGTCGGAATCGTTCCGTACTGGTAGGTGCCGTAATTGTCGCTTATCACTGTCGGTGGCGGCGTGTCCTGGTTCTCCGGCAACGGACTCAGCGGCGCCTTCATATACGAACTGGTGATGGTACTGTCCGAGTACGGAGGCAGCATGGGAGCGGCGGTGGTCCAGTCGGTGCGATCGCACGGCTGCTGATACAGAGCCGGTGGATAGTCGTAGTTGGTGTAATGCGGCGTTGAGGACACTTGACTTGTATTGTACGAGCATGTGGAGTACTCTTGGGGCTGGATGAGTGTTTGATGGTCGTAAGCGGTCGACTGGTTCATCATTGATGGCATATTGTTGGGAAAGAAAGTGGGCCCGAATTGGGGCTTGATGGCCTGACATTTACGACGGAAACCGCGCGGTCGTCGCCGGAACGAGCCCTCCTCGAACATAAACTCACTAGCTGGATCAATTGTCCAATAATGTCCCTTACCGGGCCGGCCCAGTCCTTTGGGCAACTTGATGAAACACTCGTTCAACGACAAATTGTGTCGCACTGAATTCTTCCAGCCTTGATACGAGCCACGGAAGAATGGGAACTTGTTCTGGAGATATGTGTAGATTTCACTCAATGTTAACCGTTTGGCGGGTGAATTTTGGATGGCCATCACGATGAGAGCGATGTACGAGTATGGGGGCTTCTCTTGTCGACGTATGCCGGATTTCTTGTCGGAACTGGACGGTTTCGAGTCCGGATCGGAGGCGGTACTCTCCGGCACCACGTTCTGGGCCCCATTCGGGTTATCATTGTGCAAAATGACACTTGGATGGTTTTGGTGCAGATGCAAATGTTGCAGATGCTGCTGAATTGAGACGTTTTGGTGGACGAGCTGGTTGGACCCACTCACTTCCGACAACTGTTGCTCCTTCATCATACTTTAAACATTTACTCGCGGTAAACTAAACAATTTAATCTCCGTCTTTATATTACAAACATTTGATACTCGTAACGAGTTTTGTATACATCAATATTGTATACACCCAAAGTTTTATATACAAACACACACGCGACGAATTCGTACACAATTTACTAGTTTTATATACAAATCTTTTTCGAAAAAGATTTGTGTATAAAGGAGAGTACAGTGAATTTGTCAGTGATATTGGATGCGTCACGACGTAAACGCGATTGTGGTCAGTTGAATTCTGTTGCGAGACGTCGAGTGGTACTAAAGTGTACAATTTTCGACGACTAAACGCGTTTCTCGTGGTTTTGCTTCACTGCTTCTCGGCTTGTTTCAGAAATGCTTACCATACAGTGTTCTAAAAGCTCTCACAGTCGATTTTCAGGCGGGTCTTATAAATTCCCTGTGTGTTAATGCTGTGAGTGTGTGTGTTGGAGTTTTATGTGGGACGACCCCCCTTGCTACCGCCACAGCCACATTTGGTTCTGTCTCCATCATGTCTCTATCCGAAAAAAAAGACTGAATTGCTGGATGTTGCCTTATCTAGGAGGAAATTTGTGGTTCCAGGAGGAAATTGTTGGAGAGGAGCGTCTCTGTTTTGCGTTTTTCAATTTTGCGACATTTTTCGACAAAAAGCGCGTTTTGTTGCGCAATCACCGAAATCTCAGTTATTCAATGTATTTATGAGTGGAAAGACAGAGTGTGACACATAAAATCAGTAAATTCCAATAAGTACATGAAAAAATAATTAAAATCCAATCATTATTCCGTTAATTACGTACATAAAAAAAGGCACACATCTTGATGTGTTATTGAAATGTCCTATATGTATTTGAAGATGCACTTGCCGAACAATTTTCTTGTCACAATCGTAAATAAAAATGGATGTGTTGAAAGGTTGCCATGTACCATATAATTGGATAATTAGCGAGTACCATAAAACTTTACATTGATCTACTTAAGTTGAGCTAATGTGAAATTGTAGGCGTTGTTTGTTGAGTTTAAACTTGACTGAGGCGGAGTTTTGTGACATCTGGGTGTTTCCTTTGAACGAATTTTACTTTAATGTGATTCATATGCTTTTTTTAATATTTTTTTAATAAGCTTTAATGAACTACAAAGACTGTATATTATGGCTGGATTATAAGAGTTGAACTCCTTTTTTACATATTTTTGTTTTACAGGAGTTTGGAGTACTATTCTCATAATGCGTTTATTGCGCTTAAATGTCTGCAGATGTTTGCAAAAAGTAATGTTTTCTGGGAATTTTTCTTCTCTAAATCGATTGGAATTTAAAACAGACTTTTTCAAAAATAACTAATTAACTTCATCTTGAATTGTTCGAATATAGGTAGGTACTACCTGAATGATATTTGTTACCTGGCCAGCCTATCATTGTGTTTCTTCTGGCTGTTAACTTTTAACTCCACCTTCAAATTGCTGTTCTTCTAGCTAATCGAAATAAAAAACCAATTAGCAGAATGCCAGTTTGTTTTTTGAGCAGACATAAAACGAAACGATCCTCCGTTTCTTGCACACTGAGAGTAATTTGAACATAGAAGTTTTATTGAAAATGTTACAGTTTACATTGTATTTAATGTCTATTAATGAATAATGCATCTTTCAATAACGTCTTATTCAGCACGTTTAAATATGGCTGTTGAATGCAATAAATTGATGTCGGTTAAACATGAAAGAAATGAATCAGTGCTCGTCCATTGACACACACAGACAAAAAAAATCCTTAATTTGCTCGACTACAAAGAGTTTAGTATTAGGAGGATTCACATAAATAAAAAACAAAACTGTAAAATGTTTAGGATTCGGTATGGGATCCAACTTTTATTACTGCTATTTTTTTTCTGTAAAAATCTGGCAATTTATTTGTCGATAACGAAATTTCAATATGACGACATTGTGAAGAAAAAAAATACCATTTTATTGGTATGTTCCTTCACACATGGATAAAAATAAGACTATAGCAATAACATGGATTTTAAGACATCTGTAAAAATTTTTTATTTCGCATTCACTTGTGTGTATATTCTAACAATTATGTGAGTTGAAGCAATAAAGGGAGAGAATTTTACGTGAATAGAGGGTCAAATGGTTCACTTGTTGTTATACTAATCCTTGATAGTAAAACATACATGTGCAGACAACACTTTTGGACATAAACAGAAGAGTGTCATTTTACTGGCGCTTGTAGGGCCCCGACAAGTGATGGCCAAAAATCTGGTTAAACCCTAAAAGGATATCAATAAGAACGAGCAAAAACAAATAAATATTAAAGCAAACAGAAAGTAAAAGAATAAAAAATCAGGAATTTTAAAATACATTCTGAAAATGGAAAATTTTTATAGTGCTTCAAGAACCGTTGAGTGTCTGCCTCTCACATAAAACCACCCAGCATGCAGATTGGGCTCGTGAGGGGTTGATTGTGGATAATGGGGTGCTTAATGTGATTGTTTCTGGCGCCATTCGTCTCTAAAATCGTGCGTTCCAATTTTTCGAGCTTTTGTTAAATGTCCAACACGTTTTCGATGCTATATGTGTTCAAAAGACACCATCAATTACCAAACATTTAATGAGCACAAAGGCAGTTTACTAACAAACCACGCATCGGCATCGCGGCGCTCTGAAATCTCCTTTAATCTTGCATCTTAAAACAAAATATCTCCATTTTGCGGTGGACCACCCAGTTGGTTCGAGGCACATAACTCATCTGACCTAGAGCATTGGAATAATAAACATTGTTTAACGCAAAGGTAGCACAAAAACAGATTATTTAACTATTAAAACCCTCCATGGATAAACACACACTTTGGAAAATGTTTGCGACACATCCTCAAAAATGGAAAAAGGATGTGAAATTCTGGATGGTGTTATAATTTTAGATAAATGTACAAATTGATTGGTGCCAGGGCAAATCGTGTGTGATAAAAATGTAAAATGATGATCATGTTGAAACATATTAAGAAAATGGTTAAGGCCACAACCATTAATATTCTAATTTAAAATATAGTGTATTACAGAAACCAGATCGATCCTTTAAAGATCACAATTCTAGAAACTTAAATAAACTGAAAGTGATAGATGGGCAATTTTAGAGGTAATTTTATTGGTACATTACCCATTAAATTAAGGCACACACACAGCACAGGAAGCTGTGAATCTTATAACCAAAACATTGTTTACGAATGTAGTATTTTATATCGGATTGTGTCGTAAAGGTACCTATTCCTCAGACTGTTTTCTATTTATACATTTTTATAGTTTAATGAATTATTTAATAATGCATGTTTCAGTCATTTTCTAACAAAAATTTCGCACTTTGTAAAATCCATTTTCCAATGAGCTCAAAAGCAACGGAAACAATAAACTAGTGCTAATAAACAATATTCCAAGGTATTCAATAATTTGTTTATAATAAATCATAGTTTTATGGTTTTTTATTTTGGTGGATGCAATCGGCTATCACCCACTTCTCCTATCTGTCGATTAGTCTGTTTATTTTATGTGGTAGTCCTTTTTTTCGTTTATCACTTGATGTTTTCCTCTTTACGGATGCTAATTTTTCAATTTATTTGTCTGGTTTGTTTCTGTTCACACAAAACAGCTTCTATTTCTAGGTTTTTTGAGGGCTCACCAAAAGGGACGAGAATCGGTATGAACTCTTCAGTTCATACCGAAGAGCGCGCTTTGTGGATTGTTGATTACTTTTGCGTTATGGAAGCTCAACAAATTATCACCATATAAAACTTAATTAGAATATTGAGTTTATAAGGAAGTTGTTAACAACCAGATGAATAACAGTCGCGTAGATCGGCTTGTACGATATTAAATTTAGAAATTTAGAAAATCTTGTTTATATCCTTCATCTCCCCAACATGTAAATATAAGCTTATGTCAAGTTACTGGAAAAAGTTAATAACCAACGAACGTCAGTTCGCCGCCATTTCTTGAGAAAAACGCTTTATTTATGATTTCCCAAGCGAAATGAAAAACAAAACAAATAAACATGCAATTAATAAGGTTTTTTTGAGGAAGTTTTTTTCCCAAAAGGAAAGATTTAAATTGTCTTTATGCCTGTTATTGTTTGGATTGAGAATAACATGTATCAAACTGTTGTACATTTCTTTTTTTTTGCTTGATTTCGTATCGGGAATTTTTGGATACGCGTTACAAACTGTAGCGGCGTTGAATAAATAAATAAGGAAATGATTCTCCTGATGGTGCTGGTAGATTGCAGGCGTATTTTTCATGACATGCTACACATTGAGCAATTCAACTGTATGGCTACACAGAAATTACAACAAAAATCTAAAATTAACAAGAAACATGTAATGTTTATGATTCTAATTCGAATTTCTTGTGAAGTGCGTATAAAATCATTGTTCCATTCGGCATTCAAAATGTTCTAAAAAGTTTTTAACTGATATTGATATGCAAATTTTTTTATACAATTAACGAACAGAATATTAATGTAGATTTATCTAAAATATTTTAATTTAAAATTTATTTCAAGTATTCAAATTTAAAAAAAGGAATTATCAGCATCTTTTGGAGAGAAGCTGAAACTTGTGTTGAATGTTGACGAATACTTTAGCCAAGCAGTGCGGATCAGAGAGTTGAAAGCTCGGTTACTGCTTTTAGAAGGATCAAAGTTTCAGCCTGAATTTAGTGATGCGTGCTGAAAGCCACTAGATGGCACTTTACAATTGATCCTGAATAGAATAATACAAGATTATCTTAGCCCTTTTACCGAAATACCACATTATGTTAAATATAAAATGTATTTATGTAAATTTTGATTTTTTCCAGTTGTTCGTAATAAATTGTTACATATTCTTAACATCCAAAAAACTATAGCTCTTAGGTACATAAATAATAAAATATTTTTTCGTAAAATTCACCGAAAACTTTTCTTTTTGCCTCAAGCCATTTCATCTCTGATGTTCACCGATAAGACAATGTAAATTAACATCTTGTTTATTGTTTACGAAACAGTTTCAAACTAACTTTAAAGTTACCTACTTCTTAATAAGTTTATGAAAACAAACTTACGCTGAAAGGAAATTTGCATACATTTGTCTTATGAAATTGTTAGAAACAATTTAACATATCCTCTACCTTTAATCATAGGTATAAAACATCTACACATAAACTAATTTTAAATGAATCTATTAAAAGAGAAACTAATTTTATTTTGTGAAATGGTCACTAAAAGGATATCCTGTCCTGAAAATTGAGTGTCCTGCTTTTTTACTTTGATGCTAAACGGTAAATTTAGCCAACGTCCATGTTAAAGCATTAATTTGTCAACAGTAGATTTAACTGCTTAAGTAAAGTCACATCTGGGAGTTTTGTATACCAAGGCAGACATTCGGGCACCAGCCCTTTCTAAAAACACATTGGCGTACGATTTCAAAAACTCCAAAATCACTACAAAGAAATTAAAACGAAACAACAAATTCCCATCACTTTTCATACATTCAAAGTATATCCAATCCAGATGAATTCCTTTTTACATGTTCATCCTAATCTGGATCACAAATTCCCTAATGGTTTTCACTTAACATATACGCCACTGTCTTGTTTTATTGGTTTTTCCTGTTTTGTCTTGGAACATCGTTCAGTGTGTGCGTTTTAGTGGACCACCTTGGTGGCCCTCTGGAGAATATTCGTGTTGAAGGGCACGATATTTGACGCAGGTCGACATCAAGTGCACGTTTTCTCTAAAATTGAATGGCAGACAGCTTGGCACCATACCGAAACCGGAAATGGACTGAAAAACGCCCAACAGCCCTCATATATCACTGTTGGTCATAAAACAAAACGATCACTAATCACACATGTCGAAAATGTTAATGTACCAAATCGTTCAGGAAATCGTCCATCGAATTACCCCGAAAACTGCCAACGTTTTCCTCACAATGGACCATTTTTTTAATAGAATTGATAAAATCTGTCACCACTGCCGTCAGTTTACCACAAACAGAAGATCCAAGCACCTGATTGACACCCATTCTAACTAGTCTGACACCAGTTCCAATAATGCGATCATTCAAATAGGAGAAAATACCTGTTAAACGTTCCTATTATGCTGTGACAAAGATCTCCAGCAGACATAAGTCACCAATACACAGTAAGACGACAGCATCGTTTAAAAGATTAACCGGATTGTGTATAGAGCATTTATTAAAAACATTTGTTAGTTAATTTGGTGAAATTCCCAATGTGGCCACAATGCATGTCAGAAAATTGTGTGTTGAATGGCGAAGTCATCGTCAGTGAATGAATATTGTTCAAGAGGTAAAAAGAAGAGAGAAATTTTTGATGGACAGCAACATCTACTTGTGCATGTCTGGCAATGGAACAATTATTCCATTTATAAATGTGTTTTATAAAATCAATAACATTGTTTTGTGCGTAAGTTTATAATTGTGTGTGTTTAAAAATGTTGGTGCGGATTAATTGATTTGATGGTATAAGAGGAAATATGTGACTAAATGGACAATCCATAGATGTGGAAATAAAAGTCCACTGTCAAGTGACAGGCCAACAAATGACAAGGTAAACGTGATAGTGAATGAAGAGCAGGCATTACGACTGCCATTGTTGACTAGATGATTAGAAAGGCTGCTGGACATCATGTTTGATGACTGGCACATCGCGAACAATCATCCTTATTCTATTGCCACTGATAGCTGGTTATTGTTAAGCATCCGCTGCTCAATCGAACTGACAGAAAAATTCAAATTGAAGAGAACGAGATATTCAGCCAGAAAAAGTCGCTTTCAATGGATGTGTTTGTTTGTGGCTTGAATCTGGTGGTGGGCGATGAAATGCACTCGACTGGATTTTCAAGAATCAAGAAGAATCGAGCAGATAATTTGTGGATAAATTAAAAGTTTTCTGATGGGTTGGTGTCCAGATGGTTCCAGAATTCTGGTGATCGGTTCGCTACATTTCCTCCACTTTGAGCGCGTGGTTAACACCTAAGCTTGTGCTCAACTGGTACACTAGCCACATCAAAGGCGGTTCGCTAAAAATACAAACAAAACGCGAGATAGTTTTACTGTGATCATTGCGGCTGCCTTTGATTCTCTATTCCGGACGTAAAGATGATGTCTCATTTGATGCAGCCACACTTTTCAGGAAATATCCAACAGGAAATCGAACGGAACCTGTGTGATGAAACTCGCAATTTGTGGAAAGCTTAATTGACGCTGATTTTTTTTTAATGATAATGAGTAATCTAAAGCGTAAACATGTTGCTTACATCTTGAGTGAAAGGTGCGCTTTTTATGTTTTAAAAGTCGGGTATGTTGTTCTAATGAAGAGGGACTCCCTTAGCCTTTAAAAATATGTTGGCATTGATGATGACAAACGATTCGTATCCCTCGGAAATATTTCGCAGCTTGATGGTGTTGAGGAGATGACTAAATTTAGTTGATAGAAAAAAATATACCCGGTTTAATAAAAACATTTCTACTTTAATTACAGCCCATGAAACTGTTTCATATATTTTTATATTTATTGATAATGCGTCAAACCAAATATTTACCTTTATTCATTATAGTGTATTGCAGTTTAAAAAATAAATTAATATATATTGTTTATAAAATGCAGTATTCCATTAACGGTGTGCCTGTAGGCGTGTTGCATGCTGCCAGAGTAATTAATAATTATTATGAAAATGCTGTTTGTATGGAAATTATTCTAAATGGCAATGCAGTACGAGACGTGTATGCATTTCAGTTTGGTCTCGTTTTATTGATAGATTGTTATTTTGCTTTATAATCAACCCACGCTGAATTAATTGTTTAAAAATTTATTAAATCATTTTCCATAATAAATCGGGCTGTTTATGTGTTGGATTTTAAGGAAAGAGAATTGAAGGCATGTTTGGTGGAGCGACGAGTGCTTTACATTTTGTTTAGATTGAAGGAAGTGATACTCGTTGTGTGGCCTAAATGTTAGTGTCTTTTAGGTCTATCACAACTTATTATAAACAGAATATATGTCATCCCAAAATGCGCGCTTCTTTTCCATGAAAAACACAATGTAAACACATTCACAAAAAAATTCTATATATTTCAAACAGGTTGCATTTTATAAACACATTCAATATTAAAGTACAAAAAATTGTATATTTCGCGTCATTTATTTTTTAAATCAAAACTCTGTCTTCGCATATCAAGGTGAACTGTTTGGGAAAAAAACGCCAACGTCTAGGCGTCTCTATGATGGATGGTGCTAATGAGACGTCGGTGCTATTGTGACAAAATTACATACCTGTATGTTGAGCCAATTCAGACTATTTCTGTCCCTTGCAGTTAATTTCGGTTATTTTTAGTTGATGGTCTAGTTGAATTTTTTTCTCTCGAACACACATCGCTTTTAAATGCCCTTTTTGAGATGGCAAATTAGGCATGTGTTGCAGATTAAAATGCTTTGTCGAAGAATAGATCGGACGCAGGTTGTATTGTTTGCAAAAATGTGGCCCCAGTACCACTGGGCCCCTGCGGCCCTCCCCCTCATCATGTGAAATAACAAAATATATTCCTTTTTTATGGACGATTGATCGTTTTATATAACTGGAAATATAAACCTGATGGACACATCAACACAGTTACAATCCACATAGCAGTAGCTCAAAGCAACATTATATTTTTTGTGTAGCTTTTTTTTGTTGTTATCTAATTCTTTGTGTACCTTGTGCCATTTGAAAAAATAACGCGTGTGTTGTGAAGTTGAAATGGGCAACAAACATCACCCAGAAACGCATTTCTATTTTTTTTGCCATGATGGAATTATGGATTGTTTTTGATTGAAATGGACGGAAAAAAGAATCAATAGTAATTGAACGGATGCTGCTTTCTGCCTGATAATGCAGTCATCTCCATGACAATGTCACAATGTGTGTACATTGCGAGCGAATTTAACAGTTCACTTTGATATGCTAATTACACTTTGATGTGAACGGAGAGACCGCCGGATTATTTTATAAATTCAAATATATCGCTTATCATTTAATACAGCGCGATGTAAGATTAAAGTAATCGAGAATTGTGAGGAATGATTTAAGAGGGGCGTCCCATCAAATTATGGGCATAATTTATTGTTTACAAATGCCAAATGAAACTTGCACCTGTATTTAATGATTAGGAAAAGAGCGTGAAAGTTTCTCAATGGCAAATCAACATGCTAATTCTGTATCATTTATAATGTTTCTGTTTGGATAGTAAACACCTTTCGAGCCAGTTTAAACATTAGGCTGTGACTTAAACAATTACTAGTCATCAGCAAAACCATCATATTTAATACAACATATTGTAGGATTTTTACTAGACTTTGAGGCAGGTTGTGGATACAAGTTAAATATTTGTTTACTTACTGTCAAGTAAAGAAAATATTTTAGACTCATCGTCATGAAAATGATGAGATCTCGTTTTAAGAACACAGCACACACAACGCCAAAATGTTTAATTAAAATATTATTTACTAGACCAATTTGCTATTGTTGCGCTTTATTTAAGTCCAATTTCACAGGGCATCAGGGGAATAAAGGATGTGGCTGCTTGGGATCTGATAAAACCTCAATGGTTTTGTTACATTATACCCATATAATATGTTTGGGGTGATGGTTCTATTAACTGTACAATAATCCTCAGCAGATTGTGTGGACCACCGTAGAGCGATTTTTCAACTTTATGCTAATTTTGCGGGAAAAGTGAGCGAAGAAAGGGGTTTCTACCAAGTAAAAAGTTACAATTTGACATTTATTTAAAATTTCCAACCGCAAACTGTCAACACACTATTTACTTAAAGTCCATGACCATTTGACTGACCCACAAGGGTTGTTTACCCTCCAGTTTACTGGAGCATATAAAAACGTATTGTTGCTTAAAGTAATCCCCCTGCTGGGTGGTCGAAATAGTTTGTGGAATTAAGGAATTTTTCGGTCAGAATTCAGACTCAAATAGATTGTTGGAATCGTTTTTCTCAAGCGCAATTAGTACCTCATTGAATTTTAAAGTACTTTAATTATTGACACATAAATTTCGTATATTGCTCCGAAATCCAAACAAATTTTCACATCGTTCATACAATTTTATTATGTATTTGTGACATGAATATTACAAAGACTAAATGAAATTAGTGCCACTTTATAACGCACGTGTGTAATAATTTTCCATGGTAAAAATAACCACCCAGCATTCACTTTTCAGTACTAATAGCTTGAGGTTGTCAAGTTAAAAATGCATTTTTCTGTTCTTGTATTACTAATGTTAAATTTTTAATGGAATATATACACGTCAAATGCGTTGTTTGTTTTTTTTTATAAAATAAAGGATAATTCCAAATAAATTGAATTGCTCAATAAATTGCTAAACGGTACAGTTCAATTATCAATGTTTTTATTTTCAATATTGTTACAATTTTTTAAATAAACACATAATGAAAAATTGTTTGTTTGTTAATATTATTGTGTAGATTACCAGGATTATTATAGTTTTTCTGTTTGTTTTCAATTATTGCATGAAAGGATTACATATATGATTCCTACCTATATGTAAAATAGTTTTGCTGAAAAAAAAAACAGGTAAAAATTAGATTCACAAATAACAAGTAATTACTTTGTTTATTGAAATCATACACCAGACACACAGGTTCGAAGGAATTTATTTACATATTGGACGGGTTATTGTACTATCTTATAAAAATATATCCCAAGTAAATCCCTATACGTTTTAATGGTTGTTTTCTGGCTATATGCTGATATTAAAAAAATAATCACTGTAAAAATATTAGTGTATATAACAGGTGTTTTGGGAATAACGAGATTTTCAAAAGAAACGTTCATTTTTTCGTATCCATTTTCAAGTCATTGAACCTCATATGGTTGTTTGATGTAAACATCCCTGTTTTTTACTAATGTTCCCGACTTTCTCCTTTTTATTATGGTTAAATGTGTTGATTAAATTGTTGTCTATAAAGAAACGAGTCCTATATTTAAAGAGTGAATGAAATTTGTAGGGTGTAAATAGTCTTATAGTCGCTTATCAAAGGAGAACATTGAAAATCTCTTCTCGAGAGAGCAATTTTGGATTGTTTTCGAGACACTTTTCCCTATCAACACAATGTACAACGATAAATTTGTGCTCTGATTTTAAGTACGTCGTAGAGTGTGTAATTTTAGTATAAAATGCATTCAATGAGCAATTTGTTTACAATGTTTCTATCAAAATAGATTAGATTTTAAAATAAATTTGGAAAATAGAGTATTTTTCTCAATATTTCATGCACATATGTTTTAATAACTAGTTTATATGGCAAAGGGTAAAAAATGGAAAGAAAAACACCACATCCGTTCTCAATTCTAAAGTGAATCTCTTCCGCACTGCTAGTGTCTTGGAATTATGTTGTATCGACAAAGCAATATATATCGGTCAATGATTGCTTTCCATCATAATATTATTTTATCCACCCTGTGTATAAAATCAAAATAATATCGTTTATTTTTCTTGTTAAAAATATGTATTACTTAACCTATCTCAACGTCTATTCACTTGCGAGACTCCACTTTTCACACTATAGGCAATCGAATAAAGTGGTGATCAAAATTTATTCATCTCCTTGAAATATCAACAGAATTATGAAAATCTTGTATATACAACTAATTATTCCCATGCTTTATAAGCGTAAAAACCCTTATTACATCATCTTTGAAATATACCGTCCATAAGTAACAAGAAAAATGATTGAATTTTTTGTTTAGTTAATTGACGCACGTAAACAAATTTCTATCATCTTAATGATTTAATGACGGAAAGATGTGTTTTCAAGTGAATTGTCTGTTTAGGTAACATTTTCCTTTAAAGAATTTCGAAATAGCAAATTGTTTTTCACGAAACACAAGAAATCCATTCACAGGCACTATCAAATGCGCGTAAATGGTAGTTTATTTTATAATTTACTACACATATATGTGTACATAGCGAATATCTCAACCCATACGAGTATTTACACCTCGGGGTGCATTTCGGGGGTGTATATCGTAATATGGTTGCTGGTTTTGGAACGGTTTGGGCGCGATATACGCTGTTCGGTCTGACGCTTCGCCGCGGGCCTCCAATACGTTTGCTATTTTCAAACCAAACAAAGAAACCCATTAATTAAGAGCTCCACAGCAAGCTTTAGGCATTGTCATAACAAAACGCAGGCGGATTCTGTGGCTCATTTTCACAATCCCTTCTTACAGAAGGGTTCCAAACCGCAAAAATGTGTATAGTGTGACAAAAACGCGCGCTCTCTTCCATTTATGAACCAAGTTATGTTATATGGACAAAGAGGAATTGTTTAATTTTACTTATACAACAAACAAATTTAATTACAAATTGATTTCTGTATTATGGACAAATAGTGACTGCATAAATGGATTAAAATGACAAATTATAATTAAATTGGTTTCCAATGTTAACAGTGTAGTTATTACCGGTTATAACAGTTGCCGTAGTAATTGTAGGGGTGAGCCATTGGGGCGTGGTGGATTTTATTATGTTGACATAGAGTCTAACGAAAGTGCTCTGCAAATATGCGTTCCGTATTAACTTTGGCCCCTTTGGGCCGCACCTCCCAAATGATATTGGTTTATATTCGGTAGCAATTCGCTTTTTGACACCACCCCAAAACAATAACAAGGACACAAAGTGCACTAGACATAATTAATTGTTGGCAATTTTATATAGGCCGAGTTTTTTTTTACTGGATGTCTAAAGGAAAAAAAATTGTTGCTTCTGTTATTGTTGAAGAGCAAATTGCGATATGTAAATGAAATTTTGAATTGCAATCGGATGTGAAAATCGAAAATGTTGCACACACAAACAGTGAGAGGGTCATGCGAAATAACAAGTGTGCCACCCCATGCCGCACTTATCCAGCACAAGGGGGCTGAAATAAGACGGTCTAAAACAGTTGTTCTAAAATAACAAACTTACTACCGCATTTATAGTTCGGTTTCCCATCAAATTCTTTACTCAATGAAGTGAGTGTGTGTGTTGGTATAAGTATAAGAAAGTGATAATGACGGAAGGAAATATATTTTAATCAAAAAAGCTTCAAAGAAACTTTATTATCTGTTAATAAAAGGGTCATCAAAGATTTTCACCGCTAAACGGTTTGTTTATCCGATGGTATAGTAAACAATTTCCAAACAAATCGGTTCTTGGTCACGTAAATTTTCACAGTCATATATAAGTGTGTCATTAAGTTGATAATAATTCTCGAACGAGTCGGTAAAAGTTCAAAGTAGTCTCGAATTAAAATTTACTGAGAAATGTGGCACTGGCCAATATCAGACGTCAGTGTTGGGATGATGTTGCATGGAAATGTTTTCCATTTTGATTGCAAACATAGATTTTATTTCGAAATGTACATATATTGTTTATATTTTACGTTTCAAAGTCTTTCGATTGGATGCGCTCGTGTAATAGAAAAACGTGTGTTTAGATAAAGCTCGGAGCTTTTTTTATCATCACTTGATATATGGATGGTAATTTTTCAAACTGGGATGCAGAAATTGTCTAATTAATAAACGACAATAACAGGATTTGTGGTCCGATGATAGATAATAAATTTAACGGGCCTGGTGTAATTTTATTGTAGCAGTTAGTATAAATATTGGTTCATGTATTTACTTTTGCTCGTGTACATGCTGCATCGTGTGAGGTTTCACACACTTACTCTTTCTAAAACAAATCATAAAGTTCTATAAACAATCTAGACACACCGTCTTTTAATAGTGTTTGAATCTAAACTAATCTTGGCATTAAAATTGTGGTTTTATGATCGGTACACCCTGGTAAGAAAAATAATATTTATTATTTAATTTCATCAGAATTATTTTATTAGATTCATGTGTGTCTGTGGTTGTGTGATGGAAATATGAAAAAAGATGAGAATTTTTCATAATGGATTTAACACATCGATGCAAAGGTAGTTGTGTCGATATAAAAAAATAAATTCTCCACCTTAGTAAAATAAATAGAAAAATACATTATATTTTGAATAGAATTTTTCGACAAATAAATAATTAAATTTTAAAGCAAATAGTGATAACTCGAGACGAAAACATTTCCTATAACATAAAATTAATTATTTATTTTCAATCGTTGTAATAATAATAAATTTTCAGTTAAATAAATAAATATAATTACCTTGTGCTTGTATTTAAATAAATGGAATTTGTTGTTAATAATATATGAATAAATGCATTCTTCTCTCTCAATTCTACGATGCGTTTTTCATTCTATAGGAAATTAAGGGAGCATATCATTATTACAAATTGATTTATCTTGCCAGTAAATTTTATTTGTTATGAAAATAATCTAATTTTAGAGGCAATGTACCCGTTTTTCACTTGAATCATTTTTAGTAAACTGGGTGCGAAGAGATGTGACCGCAATCAACGTAAACAGCCTCATGTCTGGTTAGTTTCGTCGTCAATTTGAAAATTCTTCTCACTTTTAAATGATCACAGAGTATTTCTAATATTAAATATCAATGCCATTTGAATTTCATCAATTTTGTTGTTTCATTTGTCACCCTCATTATTAACCACTATAGACCCACCAAAATAATTACTCTCCTAAACGAAAAACAACACACAGTTTGATTGTTTTTCTAATATTTTGATTTTAATTCACAATATATATGTGTGGAAAGGTACACAACCGTGGTGAATAATTAAAATGATAATATAATTTGTGTGCTTAAACAATAATAATAAATTGAACTGGAATGATGCCATAAAATGTCTAGGTACATTAAAAAGTAAAATCAGCGAATGTATATAACGTGGAGTAGAGTTTAAGGTTTTAAGAAACAATAATATTATGTTTTGTATAATATGCATTGTATTATCCGAACATTACAGCTGGTATCTTTTAACAAAGATAGCTATTTTATCAGCGATTCTGCTTCATCTTATTTGCGAAAATGTAGCCCGGATTTCAGCTCAACCACATCATCATCAGCGGAGAAGAGCCGCGGGACGATTCAGCTTCCGACTTCATAATTACAATTTTAAATTTACTGTTATGGAACAGGGAATAACTTTACTTAATAACGATTTCCAGCAGAATTTTCGATTCCCTCTGTTGTGTGGAGGAGTTTTTTTCCTTCTCTCTGTGATGGGAATAAATTTCTCTACTTGAATTATTTGCGAAATAAAAAAACTTACTAGTTTAATGTCACAAAGTGTAGTTTTATTAGTTTATATTTTGTAATTAATAAATAATATACAATAAGTGCTTTCAACACATATATAAGAGCAATTACGTTTACATATTTTACAAATAAGTATGTACGTTTATCCTACATACAAGTATATTTTGTATAGGTACTTAAAGATTACGTTAAATGCAGAGAATTTTTAAGGACAAATTTATAGTGAAAGGAATGGCTTTTAATATAAATGTGTTTTGCATATAGGAACATAATCAAATATCAAATAAACACCATTCCATTTTTTTTCTATTTATAATATATATAATAGGAAAATAAAAAAAAACTATAAAATATACAAATTCAAGAATGTTTTATCACAAAAAAAGAGGAAATTCACAGGCTGCCATCGAATTTAAGTTGTCAAGAATCGTTACGGCTTTCTGAATACTCTAATAATAAATTTCTATATAAATATTGCAATAGCGTTACACGTTATTTTATTATAATAATCCCCCTAATACGCGATTTCCTAAATGATTATCTACAAATATTCAACATTCTATTATATACAATAAATTCACACTTTACACACGTAACAATTCCCCAACTGAAAATAGACAACAGTTTTTTGCACACATTGCGCTCAATTCAATAACTCAGTCTTTATATTTACATAATGGTCTAAATGTGCGTATTCTCAGTATTTTTGTCCAACACAATCTTGTTGGTAATACATTGAGGCGGATGTCCGGTAATTGGGCGAACTAGGCGTCACTGAAGAGTGCCGAAAGCCAGCCAATTGACAACTTGGCGCTACACTGCTATCGAAAATAATGTCTCTATAACCAGATGCTGTTGTACCCGACTCTGGACTGGTCTCCGGATTGTACCAAGGACTGTACCGCGGCGTACCCTCATCTGGTGTATTGTACTGATGCTGAGGAGTGGCACTGGGACAATAGGAATACATGCCGCCAGAGGAATGCAATCGGGCCGAATTCGAATAGCTCAAAGCCTGTTCTCGACTCGTCATCAAACTGTCCACTGTAAATGCGGCCGCTGCCGTATCGATAGCCTGATGCAATGTGCTACTCACATCCCCAATACCATGCTCCTGATGGACAATCACCGATTTCGGATCACCGTACTTGGCCCCCATGCATTGCGACAGTTCCGTATTCGGTTCCCGTTTCGGTTTGCACTCTAATTTACTTTTACTGTCTTCTAATGATTTGTCGTCACGTTTCACCACCAAATTGGGCGAGTCGGTTTGGATTTGTTGCCGTTTCAGTGCTTCCTCTTTCTCTCTGAGCGCGTCCTTTTTCTTAAAGCGTCTGCGACGGCGAAGATACGATCCATTGTCGAACATATTGTACGAGTCCGGATCCAACGTCCAGTAGCTGCCTTTCCCAGGCTTCTTATCGTCGCGCGGTACTTTAACAAAGCACTCATTTAGACTGAGATTGTGTCGAATGGAATTTTGCCAGCCTTGCTTGTTCTCTCGATAATATGGGAACCGTTCCATTATAAACTGATAGATACCGTTCAGTGTGATCTTCTTGTCGGGCGCGTTCTGGATGGCCATCGCGATGAGGGCGATGTAGGAGTACGGCGGCTTCACCATATCCTTGGCGGAGGTGAGCGAGTGCTGTTGATGGTGCCAGGCGGCGTATCCGTAGCGGGAATACTGCTCGTAGGCGTACGGATTGGTGGTGACATTGACAGCGGCTGCGGCCGCTGCCGAAGAGTAACCACTGCTGGACCGGTAATATGGATTTTGATGTTCACTGAAAATCGTATGCATGTTGTCTTGTGGAATTGTTTATTGCACACAGCGGACGGAGAGTGATGCCGGCACCCACTTGTTATATAAACAGAAGCGAGTTTAAAGATAACAAACAAAGTGGAAAAGTTTAGTCAAGTCGGGGTAATTGAAAAGCGCTTGAAATTTTCTAAAATGAAAACAGTATGGTTGTTATTTTAACAGTATAGTGCGTTTTGTGTTTTCATTCCAATCAATCTTCCGAAAACAAGTTTGCGTTCACTTAATATTATGATACACAACATAGGGCAGTTTACACAGAGATTAAGTAAAAACAGTGTATGTTGCTTCTTGCTGTGACACAATGTTACTAGTGAAAACAGACGGTCACAGGGCAGGGAGCCGGTTGAATTAGTTAAATGCGGACTGAGGAAAGCGGTAAAGCTTGCGCATCGGTGGATGCCCGCCTTCAGCGAGTTTGTCCAATCGTCGAGATGAAATGGTACGTTACACGCCTTTGATCAATCGGTCCACCATTTCAGCAGCCTCCCTTTGTACGGGACTTTCAAGTATACTGGCAAAGCATGTACGCCCACCACTCATACTCTCTAGTGGCAAAGTTTCGTGTTTTTTTTGCACTGTCTCCGCGTGCATTGAAGAATTTCACGATGATGCTTATGATGTGGTGGATGACGGCGATGAGGATGATGGGAAAGTTTCAAAAGAGCAGTCCTCCATATTTGCCAAGTTTGGTAATTTATTGTCAACAAGCCCTTATAGAGAGAATTTGGCCCGACGATTACATCAAGAATGATGGAAGGCTTTATTTTTGCGTTTAGATCAACCACAAACACAAATGTATGATGACGGTGCTTGATGTGTGCTGGTGTCTTTCTCATACCTAACAGAGATATACTTTGACAAGTTTTTGACTAGATCGGACGCGAGTTATTCGAGATATTTGATTGAAATGAAATTTTATTTTTGAAAAGTCGCGATTCTTTTTCTGGAATATTGGAGGTTTTGGAACAATTTTGGGCAAGTGTGTGGGTTTTTATGTGATATCATTGTTTTCTGTTTTGAAGTGTTTTAATATATTATGTGATTATCAATTCAAAGTAGTAAATTGTTTGTTTTTTTAAAATATCATAGAAAAGTATTTGTGAGTCAATTTATTAGATAGTTTTCATAGTTTAAATGTGCAAGAGGTCTTTATTTGTTATTATGTACATGTATCTGCAAAAAACAAATAAAGATGCAAGGAACACGTGGGTTAATATGGATCAATACAGAAAGATTCTGTAGCAAAATTGATGCGCTTTATACATATAATAATGTTACTTTTATTGTAAATTGGAATTATTTTTGGCAAAATTTTTTTAACCATATGATCAATCCTCAAATTTCTAATGTTCAATTTATCTCTGCATGTTTGCATTGCATGAGTTGAAATATTTCGATTAGTTGGGTGTTTAAACTCGTACTTGAAGACGAAAATAAATGGTCGTTAAAAATTATTATAATCTTTAACGATCTTCGGATATTCCAAAAGTGTTTCACATTTTTCATCGAAAAATAGATATTTTACTTCCAATCTTTTTACCATAAAAAGGTGCTAGGTGATAATGGTCATTAGAAAACACATGAACAAGATTACAAGGAATTAACTTAAAAGTAAATTTATGTACACACAAGCAAAAAGTATTAAATATCCCGAATTAACCACGTGTTTTCCGACTTTAAGAAGCTTAACTGTCATTGTATAGACACAAAAGTCTAAACATTCCCACATATTTCATCTTCTAATTACCATCAAACCATCATGTGCCTTTCCATGTTCCTACCCTGTGTGTTGAGACAGTCTTTTGGGGTTTTTCACTTTCCAAAACAAATAATCATCGGCATTTCTTCCGTAACCCACCGTTCTACACAAATTCAAAGAAAATTGCTCTGTATAGACAACACACCAATTAAAAAACCAGTATTAATTTTCATTTAAATATTTGAAAGTGCTAGAAGAAAAGTCCGGATATCCCGCTGGTAAAACTTCTCAAATAACTGCAGATGTTGTGCATCACTGTCATATCAAAGCTGGACAAGTTCTCTTTGCACACCCAGACCTCCCGTTGACAATTTCAAATTTAACACTGCATTTAAACCCTTGCATACGATCACGAAATTCGATAGGACTTCTCTGAAAATATATCAGACACTAAAAAGCAGTAGCACATTTTGGAAAAAAAATTCAAATATTTTCCTATGCAACTGCATCATTTCCTACATAAACAAATCACGCATATTACGAAAACATTAATCAGTGGTCGATGTTAAAATAAACAATAACCGAGAGAGAAGATTTCACACCTCATCCATTCGATGTATACAGGTGGTCTTCAACTAGTCGCGTCTTGCATACCAAACTTGTCTCTTGAAGCACTTGAAATACCGAAAAGTTATCTTAGGCTAGTTGACGGTGTACATATGAGGTTTATCTAATCCACGTGAAACGGACCGCTTTCCAAATATTAGCTGAGAGCCATCAAGGGCTACTACAAAATATTCTCCAACACACACATTCCGTCAGATCGAAGATTTCGTCTTGTTTGGGGCGTTGTTTACTTTCAGTTTGAAGAGCTTAATTGTCTGCACACCTTTCCAATGGTGGTTTAAAGTATTATTGACCGAAACTGGAACCAATCCAACCCATACCAAAGCGACCACCAAATATTATTATCCATTTATATGTTGGATTGGAATCGAGTGAAAGGCAGATTTAATTATATATAGTGAGGAAATGGCCTGAAATAATATTTAGACAGTCTTTAAGAGATGTGGAAAGGCATGAGCGAATAATGGATTATGGATCGATGCTGACGATTTCATTTCACAAAAGGGTGTTAAAGTATCAGTGCGAGAAATGGGCGAAATACATTCTTTTACAATATCTCTTTTTTCTCGTGGAGAGAGTGGTTTTTGCTGGAAATTTAGCATAGAAATGAGACTTTGCACTTTACCGTATAACAAACGGATTGGATAAATTCATCGTTCACCGTCGCTTGATGCGCGAAAATCGCGTTTATTATTTCTATCTCGGGAAAATTTTGGAAAAATCCAAAAAAAACACTTAATCTTATATGATCAGAGAGCCGCTTCGCACATAAGATTTTTTCCCTTTCAAATAAGATACACACATGATACACTCTGTGATTGGTTGATTGTGAAAAATATGCGAGAAGATATGTGGCTTCCGCAAACTGTAATAACAAAGAGAAGAATATTGCTGCCTGCGGGAAACCGTCAACATATATAGAAGGGAAAAGTTAATCCAATACAACCCAAGGCGGATGCCGACAAAAGCATACATATACGAGCCGCATAATACACATATGATAATACGTGATGGAGCACATCTTTCCAATTTCTTGTGGATAATTTTTTACGAAATTTTTATTTTCGGCAAGTGAATGTGTCCCCAGAGAGCAAATCAAGTGAGACACGCCAATATTTATCGTCCAAACAAACAAATTCGGCCTCTTAAATAAACAATCAAATTCGAATTGTTTCAATTTTTCTGCAGCATTTAGTTAATGATAGTTTCGTGACAGGTTGTATATTTGTTAAAGTAAGTATAGAAACAAACGTGCAGCATCAGTTCGAGCGCATTTTCAAGACGAGGGTATAGAGTATGAATATTGGGTATGTCAAGATTTTAGATATGGACCAACCGGTCTTATAAAGCCCCCTCGTATTTATCCAAATACAATTATACATTATGTAAATAGATCGAAAACAGTTTTATTTATTTATAAAACAATATAACTGTATGTATATATGTCAACAAAACTAAATCGTTTACACCTAATCGAATTTTTAACGCTCATTTAAACTTGTTTCAGATAGAGCCATATGGGAGATGATGGTTCCTTGCAAAATCGAAAACACACAACCACAAAAGAACTTCCAAAAGATCATAATAGACGTTGTAAAAAAAAAGAAATTGATGTGCCTTTTATGAATGGCAGCAAATGGAATGTTTGTTCAGCCGTTTCTTCTGTGTTGTTGCCATAATGTCTAGTCAGGTCTATTAGTGTCGAAATATTCCCATATATTTAGTTAATTTTATGATAAGAATACCAAAGTACATTGGTCGATTAGGGATGTGGTGGAGGAGGCACACGTTGGATGATGTTGGGTTGGAAATAGAACGGAATTAAGAGGTTTTATGTGCGAGTGGAATAAGAGAGATCGCGCGGTTGGATGGTTAATTCCGGGGGCTCTAAATAAACACCACCAATTCACATACCAATATTAAGTGTAGCAAACTGAGAAATATACGGCAGAGGGTTTCATTGTGAGCCCCCCTTGTGCCCAGCCCCGGGAATCCCTCTTATACAAACATACGGCGCTAATGCCACTCTCTATTTGCAATGCAATTTGCCCCACAGAAATTACAATTAACAAGCAAAAGCCCAATGTGCCTCAATTCACTCCACTGCTCTCACATCAACCGCGTGTATTCTCTTCAAATAAATTAGCTGTTAAGCATAAGAGTTTATATAAAGTTTTTTGTTGGGCAAAAACAATGCATTTTCAAGGCGCAAATCGAAAATATCATTCAAATGGACTCAATTAAAATGCGACACTGTATAATACTTCTTATCAAAGTTGACAGTTGTGATGGTGTGCTTATGCCATTGTTGTGGATGGTATCGAATATGAAACACCCGTATAAACTGACGCAAATTGGCACATTCAATTTCCCCACAGTCAGCTGAAATACGGCTGAAAGGATTAAAATAAATCCTTCTCTGCGGCTCTAACGCAACTTCAATATTGCAACGGAGAAATCGTTGCATATTCGCTTTGTTCATTCTGAACTCTCGCATGAGCTTTTTGTCACCACGAAATTTGTCTCTAGTCACCAGAGAACACGGTGGATCATTTATCATGTTGGAAGCAACTCAACTGAAAGGTAATGGTATTTACGGCGACACGTGTACTCATTTAACAGCTACAAATCAAGCAAACGGCCGCCGTGTCTACTTCTAATCCCTGTTTACACTGCTTATTAACCGCAAATTATAACTAGGATCATTTACTTTTCTCTGGTGATTAATTTCTCTTATTGTTAAACTCAAAAAAGAGAAAGAGATCAGTTTGAAGTTATTTTTAAAATGCGTGTGCATAAATTTGTGTCGACTGATTCGAGTCCTTGCACAGTTTAGACGGAAGGACATGATGGAATATACATTTTTTTCGCTAGAATAAATGATTATTTTTAATAACAGCTATTTCGGCATTGTAAAGGTTAAATATAACCGCCCTCTTGTCATGTCATCCATCTCCCGGTCGACTGACATTCACTAATTTAATTTTAGACTAGGCATTTGTGTTGACGCATTGCAACTGTTGTTTTAAGGATTTCCCATACATATACGCATGCATAATGAACTAAAAGTAAATTAATGTCAAAATGGTAATGGAATATTGGCGATGAAAAAATTGTTGGGATGATGTGTTAATGCGCGCTTTTGGACATCATGCAAAGAGACTGTGTGAGATGGAAATGAGAGTGGCAACAGTTTCGTATTTATCAAAAGGGACAATGGAGCAATTGAGCCGCTTTTTATTCTAGATTGAGCCAGCCAAAACGGTAACAATGAAAATCGGACAATAAAGAAAGCCACCATTAATATGGCGGTTGTGGCCAATGGGAAGGGATTCCCCTGAATAGTTGGGACCAAACCCAACCGTGGAATCCCGTTCCATCCACTTGATGACAGCCGCGTCAATATTATTATAAGGCCCCCTCGCCCAACAATTTATTCAATGTGGACACCATTGTCCAGTTATCACAGCTAAAAACAACATTATTCGAAAAGGACATCCACATCTGTCTCACATTCATTGAGTGGAAAAAAGACAAGGAGAATATATAGACGTTTTTGTTATTCATAAAGTAGTAAATGTAGTACTATTGTTATGGTTCCACTGTATGGGTGTCTTGGAATGGAATATAAATTATTCCTTAGAAGCACACACGAACCTGTCAATTTTCTATGTGGAAAATGAGTGTTTTCTTTACTGATGAGACGAACGCACTACTGGATTTTATGAGCTGCTGATGACAATCATATATTTACTTGATTTTCTATTTACATTGAAAGGGTAACACCGTCAGTTTAAGTTATTGTTGATGGAACTTTTTAATTTGTTTACTTTGGATTGTAATGTATGAAATGGGGGGCTTTTATTAATATTATTATCGAGTTTTCCGGCTTAAGCGACATTCAAATCTGTTTTATGTGTGTTTTTTTGTAAACCAATTGATTAATTGAATTATGAGATTACTTTCCAAGGTTCTTTATGTTTGTACTTTTTGGAAAATATGTCGAATATTTTTTATTAATAATAGTTCTACTTGTTCTTACAATTTATTATAAAAGCAAAGAATGATTCTTTTATACATCTTTAAAGTTCTTTTACAATTGATATTGACTAAATGATGTGCTAGGTGAGTGTTTGTATTTTCGTATTGATTTTTACGCTTTTCTTTTTGAATTTCAAATTAATCGCCCTTCGCGCCATCCTTACGATTTATACTGAACTGTACCCAATAAGAACGAATATTTCAGAAGTTTTCTTCAATCTTATCAAAACTTGTTTTCATTTGTCAAAACTTACCTAACCTAGAAAAAATATGTATTTTGGGAACAAAAATGATAAATCTAAATAAATATGCATAGATCAATCCAATATACGAAATCCCCAATTCGTTACTGTTTCAAAAATCTTTTTAACAGTACTAATCATGCAAACAATCCAGGGAAACTGTACTCTACAATAATAAACCCTAATTTCGGCCAAAGTAACTTATTGAACCCTAAGGTATTTGTAGACAAACTATAAAGTGATATTTGATTAATAATGTCCAATTATAGTTTAAGAAAATAATAAGTAGAGAATATGCTGCTGTCTGTGCTTTACTGCATCGCTCTGGTCTGCGAAACATAGACGATTTGTATAAAAGTAATTTGGCCACAAGAAAGTTCCATTCATCTCCAATAAATTCACAAGAACCCAACAAAAGCAACAATAACGATCCCAAGAAACCCAATCAAGAAGATGATGATAAAGATAAATTGTCTTCCCTCATAGCCAAGGCATTTCTCTGGATGCTTACAGCTTACATGGTCATAGCAATAATTTCATTGATGTTTCCAAGCAGTAATCAACCAGAGGCAAATATACAACTAATTTTCATACAACAAATTTATCATGTGTCTTGTAGGTGGTGCGATATGTTTCTTGGAATGAATTTTTATACCAAATGCTTGCCAAAGGCGAAGTGGAAGAAATCATTGTTCGTCCTGATATTGAAATAGTTACAATTATTTTATTCGATGGTGCAATCATTAAAGGAAAACGCGTTCGTATTCTCCCCAATAACGCCACTTTACCAATTCATTAACTCCACAATTACAGGCTGAAAACAAAACTTATCACATGAATGTAGTCGACATTACGAAATTCGAAGACAAATTAAGAGAAGCTGAAAGACGTTTAGGAATCCAAGATGGGGTTCCAGTCATTTACGAACGAGGAACCGACACTGCTGGAAAACTGCTCGTTTCTTTAATTGTTGTTGCGATTTTAATCTCTTTATTAGCAAGAAGTAAAAGCATTCGTCCACCTATCAGTATGGACACCTTTGTAACAAACTCTACAACAATTTCATTCAATTGAATTAATTGCTGCTTTGTAGACTCAATTGGGACGTGCAAAATTCACTTTAGTCGATCCACTAACAGGTCCAGGAAAAGGTGTTCATTTCTCCGATGTCGCCGGTTTACGGGAAGCAAAACAAGAAGTGAAAGAGTTCGTTGACTATCTCAAACGGCCGGAACATTATAAAAGTCTTGGCGCAAAAGTGCCTAAAGGCGCTTTACTCCTAGGTCCTCCAGGTTGCGGTAAAACTTTATTAGCAAAAGCAGTCGCCACCGAAGCGAACGTACCATTTCTTTCAATGAACGGTTCCGAGTTTATCGAAATGATTGGTGGATTGGGGGCTGCTCGAGTGCGAGATTTATTCAAAGAGGCCCGTAAACGGGCGCCTTGTATCATTTACATCGATGAAATCGATGCTGTCGGTAGAAAGCGCAGTGGACAATTGGGAGCAGAAGGAGCGAGCGGTGAAAGTGAGCAAACATTGAATCAATTGCTTGTTGAAATGGACGGAATGGCCAGTAAAGAGAGTGTTATCATGCTAGCTTCCACAAATAGGGCAGATATTCTCGATAAAGTAAATAAATCACGATTCGTTTTTGAAATTTAAACACTTTCCGTATTTGGATTTCAGGCTTTATTGCGACCTGGCCGATTCGACCGTCACATTCTAATCGATTTCCCCGATTTAGAGGAAAGACAACAGATATTCGAACAACATTTGAAAGGAATCGCACTTGAACATTCGCCCAGTTTCTATTCAAAACGTCTTGCATATTTGACACCTGGTTTTAGTGGGGCGGATATAGCGAATGTGTGTAATGAGGCTGCATTACATGCGGCCCGAATCAAACAATCAAAAGTCACCAAAGACAATCTAGAATATGCGGTGGAGAGACTAGTTGGTACTGTTTATAAAATGCGTATAAAAGTCGGTTGTAAGTGTTGGTTTTTTTCCAAGGTGGCACCGAGAAACGAAACCATGCAATGTCACCACAAGAGAAACGAGTGGTTGCCTACCATGAGTCGGGACACGCGCTAGTCGGCTGGATGTTGGAGCACACGGACGCTTTGCTGAAGGTTACCATCGTGCCGAGAACAAGTCTAGCCTTGGGATTTGCTCAGTATATACCGAGGGACCAAAAGTTGTACACCAAAGAAGAAGTATGCTTTTAGGAGCGGGTTTATTATGGTTTTTTTTAATTTGTTTATGCAGTTATTTGACAGGATGTGTATGACTCTTGGCGGTCGTGTAGCCGAGTCGTTAACGTTCAATAAAATTACCACAGGTGCCCAAAACGATTTGGAAAAAGTGACGAAAATGGCTTATGCACAAGTAAAAGAGTACGGAATGAATGAGAAGGTCGGGTTAATTTGTTTTCCTGATGAGGAAACCAAAGAAATGGGTCGTAGACCGTATAGTAAAAAATTAGCGAACATGATCGATGTGGAAGTGCGGAATTTGGTGGCAAGGGCACATAAACATACCGAAAAAGTTTTACTTAAGCATAAAGACAAATTGGAATTGTTGGCGGAGACTTTGTTGAAAAAAGAAACACTTAATTATGATGATGTGGAGGAATTATTGGGCCCACCGCCGTTTAGTGGGAAAAGGTTAGTTGATCCAGCGGAATTTGAGGAAAATATGAGAAAGGATGCGGGTGATACGAAAGATACCAACGAACAAGCTAATGTAACACCGCCCAAAGTTTAAAGATAGCCTTTTGAGTAGATAAAAGTAATGTAATTTTGCATTCGTTGCATTGTTTGTTATACAATAAATGATTACAAGTGAAAAGGGTTTGATTTCGATGGATATAATTTGAATAATGACTCGGTAATGTGCACTTCTGGTAGTGTACATTACCAAACAGTGAGGATATTAAATAACTTAATGTACAGTGAAGAACAAATCATGTTATATCGATGGAAAAATATTATTTTAATTGCAAAACAAACACAATTAACCATGAACATTACTGTTCTTAGTGGTAATTGAATTCTATAACAGAATAAAGTAATGAAAAAGGCAGGAAAATGTTGTATTACAGATTCAATATTTGCTCTGATAGTTTCCTAGATAAAAATCTGCGACAAGAACTGTTAGATGAAATTGTCGATCTAATTGTTATTAGCTGGAGAAAATATGTGTCATTGGAAAAATGAACCAATTGAAACTGTTGGATCCATTAAAGGCATTTCAATTAATGGTAAATAAATGAATGAAATTCTTCATGTGTATCAATATAAAGTTTTAATTATCAATTAAATAAAATCATATAAAAATAATATTACCTACATACCTAATCAGTTGCAACAAGTCGGAATAAATTTTGTTTACAAGAATATTTTTCCAAGTTGTTTATGCATTTCAATGATGTGTTTATAAATAAACTTTTCGAAAATATATTTTATGTAATATGCATATATGCCAATGGAAAAAATCTATATATTTAATGTAATTACACATTGTACTATTTAAATTGGCTACAACTTTTTACTTTGATATTGCGTTATTCTCGTTAAATAATCGTACATTATTCCTATATAATAAATAACGTTTACGCTTGATAAATTTTACGGAAAAACGGCCCAATTGTTAAAACAATCATACTGAATAAATATAAAATTAATTAATATTAATAATTATCAAAGTACAAAATATAAAATGTGTGTTTTCCTCTTTAGGAGTTTTTGTAAATGAATGCAAATTTAATATAAATAATATGAGGATTTAGTCATTTCTATTATTATCATCATTATTTGTGCATGAAAATTGAATGCATTTAGACAAACAATTGATTTTAAACATATACTTTCAAACAGGCAAAAGTTATAAATTACAAAATGGGACAGGAAACAGTCAATATATTTTCCCAGAAGGATGTGGAAAAAAGTCGAGCATCTAATAACCATTCTTGTACAGTTCTTAATGATAAAGTTATCGAAAGAGATGAACTACACCACAACAGGTAGAACAGGTAACATATTTAGAGGAGACCAAAGTGTGTGTGTGTGCTATAAAATACATAAGCAACGGGTCAGTTGAGAGAAATGTTTGGAATGTGCTTCGTTCGAGACTTGATGACGACCACCTACAATGCTTTGTTTTATAACAAGGGAAAACGATTTCATTCATTAGAATTGCTGGTCAAGTCTGCAGATGGACACTAAACAAGTCCGATAACAAGTGGCATGGTTGAAAAATTTCAAATTGAGGCGAAGGTGCCCGGAACAAA